>CM060353.1:86254131-87454131 GCA_030545235.1 Helianthus tuberosus
TTTTTTTTGCCCTTTTTTTTTGTTTTTTTTGCTTTGTGATTTTTTTTTTTTGTTTTTATGATTTGTTTGATCCGTTTTTTTTGTTTTTTTTTTTTTGGTTATTTTTGATTTATTTCTTTTTCTTACTTTGGTTTTTCTTTTTGTTTTTTTTTTTCTTTTTTTTCTTTTTTTTTTTTTTTTTGTTTATTTCTTTGCTTTTGTTTTTTCTTTTGTTGATTTTTTTTTTTGTTTTGATTTTTTTTTGTTTTTGTTTTTTTTCTTTTTTTCTTGATTTTTTTTTGATTTTTTTTTCTTTGATTTTTTGTTTTTTGTGTTTTTTTTTCTTTTTTTTTGCTTTTTTTTTTTGATTTTTTTTTTTTTTTGATGATTTTTTTTTTTTTTTTTTTTTTTTTGTTTTTTTTTGTTTTTTTTTTTTTTTTTTTTTTTTGATTGTGTTTGTTTTTTTTTTTTTGTTGTTTGTTTTTTTTTGTGATTTTTTTTTTTGTGTTTTTGATTTTTTTTGTTTTTTTTGATTTTTCTTTTTTTATGTTTTTTTTTTTATTTTTTTTTTTTTGTTTGTTTTTTTTGTTTTTTGATTTTTTTTATTTTTTTTGTTGTTTTTTTTTTTTTTTTGATTGTTTTTGTTACTTTTTTTTTTTTTGTTCTGTGTTTTTTGTTTGTTTTTTTGTTTTTTTTTTGTTTTTTTTTTTGTTTTTTTTTTGATTTTGTTTTTATTTTTTTTTTGTTTTTTTTTTGTTTTTTCTTTTTGTTTTTTTTTTTTTTTTTTTTTTTTTTTTTTGTTTCTTTGTTTTGTTTTATGTTTTGTTTTTTTTTTCTTTTTTTTTTTTTTTTTTTTTTTTTTTGTGTTTTTTTTTTTTTTTTTTTTTTTTTTTTTGCTTCTTTTTTTTTTTTTTTGGATTTCTTTTTTTTTTTTTGTTGTTTTTTTTTTTTGTTTATTGCTTTTTGTTTTTTTATGTTTGTTTTTATTTTTTTTTTTGATTTTCTTTTTATTGTTTGTTTTTTTTTTTTTTTGATTTGTTTTTTTTTTTTTTTTTTTTTCTTTCTGTTTTTTTTTTTTTTTTTTTTTTTTTTTTGATTTTTTTTTGATTTTTGTTGTTTGATTTTGTTTTTTTTTTTTTTTTTTTTTTTCTTTTTTTTTTTTTTTTGTTTTTTTTTTTGGGTTTTTTTTTTTTTTCTTTTTTTTTTTTTTTTTTTTTTTTTTTTCTTGTTTTTTGTTGACTTTTTTTTTGTTGTTTTTTCTTGATTCTTTTTTTTTTTTTTGTTTGATGTTTTTTTTGATTTTCTTTTTTTTTTTTTTTTATTTTGTGTTTTTTTTTTTTTTTTTTTTTTTTTTGTTTTTGATTTTTTTTTTTTTTTTTTTGTTGTTCTTTTTCTTTTTTTTTGCTTTTTTTTTTTTTTTGTATTTTTGATTTTTTTTTCTTGTTTTTTGCTTTGTGTTTTTTTTTTTTTGATTTTGATCTTTTGTTTTTTTTGATTTTTTATTTTTTTTTGTCCTTTTTTTTTATTTTTTTTTTTTGTTTTACTTTTTTTTTTTTGTCTTTTTATTTTTTTTTGTTTTTGTTTTTTTTTGATTGTGTTTTGTTTTCTTTTTTTTTTTTTTTTTTCTTGTTATTTTTTTGATCTTTTTTTTCTTTTTTTGATTTTTTTGTTTTTTGTGTTGAATGGTCTGGTTAAACAGACTGATTTTGAAAATCTGATCAAATCAGTAGTTGTAAAAATCAGCTGGCACCCCAAACCTAGTTAGAATATCAGTAGTTCTCTTGCTAATGAACTAAGAGCCATTATCACAAATAATCTCAGCTGGCACCCCAAACCTAGTTAGAATATTCCTTTTTATGAAAGATACTACTTCTTGATCTCTGACTTGAACAAAGGCCTCAGCTTCAACCCATTAAATAATCCGTCATTGCCAGCATAAAAACTTTTCCTCCTGGAGCCTTTGGCAATTTTCCCACTTTGATCCATACCCCATTTCATGAATGGCCAAGGGGAAGCAATAGGATATAATGGCTCAGCGGGCTGATGTAGTATATTGATGTGCCTCTGACATGCATCACATCTTCGAGCATATTCTGCAGCGTCTTTCCTCATAGTCGGCTAATAGTATCATGTTCTTAGCACCTTCGAGAACAATGATTCTGCCCCCAGTATGGTTGCCACAATCTCCTTCGTGTATATCTCGAAGTACCTCCTTGGTGTAAGGATCCTCTAAACACCTTAGGTATGGACCTGCAAGAGACTTCTTATACAAAACATCATTTATAACAGTGAAACGAGATTCCTTCATCCTGAAAGCCTTAGGATTTTCATCCTTCGGGATATATCCTTCTTTGAGATATTCCATGATCGGGGCCATCCAGGATTTAGGATCCTCCTCAGGATACTCATCATCAGGATCCTGGATACTTGCTACTTCCTTATCCTGAGACTTGAAGAGTTCCATCGCAGGATGCAGGATGTGTAGTATTGGTATTTGAGTTCTTTCCGGTATCCTGACTGTAGATCCCAAATTTGCTAAAGCATCTGCCTCGGCATTATCCTCTCTTGGTACCTGTTCAAGTGTAAAAACATCGAAATATCCTGCTAATTTTTTGACAATTTCAACATATTCGATTAACCTTACACCTTTGACTGCATAGGATCCATTAAAATGGTTAGTAATTAACAAGGAATCAACATATACTTACAAACTTTTAATATTCATATTCCTGGCCAACTCTAATCCTGCAATCAGAGCTTCGTATTCTGCTTCATTATTAGTGGTAGGAAATTCACACCTAATAGCCTGGGGTAATATGTCCCCCTGTGGCGATTTTAGTAGTATACCTAATCCTACACCTCTTACATTAGATGCACCATTAGTATATAATATCCAGGATTCTGAGGTTTCTCCTAGTTATTGTACTTCTAGGTCTACTTCATTTTGAATGTCACTACTGAAATCAGCCACAAAGTCTGCTAGAGCCTGATACTTTATAACATTTCTAGGTTCATATACTATGTTTTGGTCAAAAATCACACAAGGATAATGTAACCATATCCGATTTTGTGAGGTGTGTTGCTTCATTATATGATCAAATGTATAAACAATGAAAGAATGAAATGAATGTGGAACACAAGGATTTATACGAGGAAAAATCCCTTGATCAATGTATGATCTCCAGCATAAAAAACCTCGGATAGTGAAAACTATCACAATTAAGTATATTGAATGAACAAGTTTACAACTTCAGAAGTATTGAGCTTGATACAATGATTTCTAGTGTGTTTGTTTGAGAGAAAGAGTAGCAGAAGTGTTGTTCTTAACTTGGGGTGCAAAAGTCTTTCTAAAAATAAGCTCAATACCCCTTTCTTCTTAGCTAAAAATATCCTAACTAACTATTCAAAATATTAGCCCATCACCCATGATCACCAATTAACGGTCACTAGCTCATGCACATGTTGAAAATGTAGAGCATATTCCCCTGGAATCTCGCGTAGAATAAGTCTTCTTCGAAACATACCTACAAAACAAGCCAAAAGGTTATGGAAACAATTGTTAAGTTAGAATAATAATGAGGATCTTGTATCCTTATTCCCGCATCGTATCTTGAGGATCCTCAATTCAAACTGAACTGAGGATCCGTGATCCATGCTACACTTGAGGATCCGTGATCCATAGGCTAAAAAATTCTATCCCTAACAATTACCCCCAAACATGACTAGTTGATATCCAATTAGGTAGTTATGTTTGAACGAAATTCGGACTAGCCGTTACTTGGAGATATAGCCGTGCGAGGCTGATGTCAGCGAGGGTCATCCCTGCAACAAACAATGATTATAAATAGGATAGAGATAGGAACAAGATTTTGCATTTAAATTTAAGACTTTCTCCCTTTAAATCTTCATTCGAAGAGCTTCACAGGTATTTCTCTTTCCTTTCTCTCTAAATTTTCTTCTTCTAATTATGTGTTTCTTCAAAATCCCATGGCAAAGATGAATCTTCGATCCTCCCCTGCTAAGGATCCTAAGAAGGAGAGCCCCCTAAAGAGCCAGGGCGTAACCAAAAATCCTTCGCTAGAACTTTGTCATTTTACTGATCCCGAAATTGATCGGATACGTTATTTCTTTCCGTTAGGAACCGTCTTCAAATCATTCGACTCTTCGATGAAGAGCGATTGTGTCTCCGATGCCTGGATCACTTTCCCGGTAACCCCTTTTCTGTGACACCTGTGTCACTTCAAGCATCAAACAAATACCTAACCAATGAAATATTGTATTTTATACTTGGGATTCGTATAAATATGTGTTTCATTTGCACATATCAATTCTTGTTCGATTTCGAGCTTTAAATCGCTTTCTGGAAGGTTAAACGCGATCTGATGCATAAATATAACCAGTTTAAAGCAACAAACACTCCGTAATAGTGACATAGGCTTATCATACCTTAAATAACCTTTACATAACTTAGAAATAAGTTTTGAAGGGTTTGGTATGCCGAAAACAAGTTTATTCGCTCACAGGGACTATTTGCGTCCAACTGCAAAAGTCTGCCGTTTCGTAAGGCAACGTATAGTCCGGAACTTGATCATAAGCTAAACATACCATAAATAACCTAAACATAGCTTAGAAATAAGCTTTGAGTGGTTCGGTGTGCGAAAATATGCTTATTTGATCTTATAGGGACTAAAAGCGTCAAAAAGTGCATAAGTTTGCATTTTCGCGAATATCATACGTTCTGAATACATCCGGACATCCAAAAATATATGTAACCACTAAAATATTTTATTTTAGTGATTGGCATGATAAAAATCCATTCGTCGCGTAATTTGGATCGTTTTTCACGTTCATTCATGTTTCGTCGTAATTAACCGAATAACGTGATCATACGGCCAAACGAACCGACATCCGACATATTTTTGAGCATGTTTCATGTTCACTATACTTAAACTTCATCATTGAGCCTTGAAAATATGTTAACGGGGTATAAACGCGTCGAAAACGGCTCAAAAGCGTTGCAGGGGCCATTTCTGCCATTTTGGCAAAGTTTCTAGAGCTGGCACATGGTGGCGCTGCGCCACCACCATAAAGCTTTGCTGTGGCGCGACGCCACGGCCTCATCTGGGCAGAAAACTCATTTTCAGCATCAGATTGATAATTCAGGGCCATTCTTGCAATTTCTTTGTGTGGTAGCCAAGTTAGCACCTCCCCAAGCAAATTAGCTGGCCTCTAACACTTGTATGGCTAGGATTTAATGCTTGATGGCCACACAAACACTTGTTTTGATCTTGTGAGTTCACTACAAGTATAAATAGCCTAGCATTTCATTTGTTGCAACTCACACTTTATCTAAATTCTCTAAGTTGAGGTTTTATAACTTCATACCAGAGAATTATAAGATCAAGTTCAAGCAATGACCCTTTGTAAGCTTCCTTCGTTCTTTTATTGCTTTTCTAGCGTGAAATTCAAACAGTGTTTAACTTTCTGCTTTGACCAGTCTTTGGTCAACACGAAGTTCGTTTGAACTTCGCAACGTGAGCGTAATCACGATGGTTATAGTCCCTAGTGACTATACCTACTGATTACCATGTTGACTAGGCGTAGTGACAAGTCGTAGTTTCGGTCATAATGCGCATTTATGCGTATTTTGCAACCAAACTACTCTTAGGTATCAAAACACTTTGTTTTGATATCAAAACCTGTTTTCTTACTTAGTTAAACATGTTCCAACATGTTTAGCTCGTCACTTTTAGTTTTGTGCTTGTTTAGAGTCGTAAGTCAAGCGGTCTAAACCACCGCTTAGACTTTCGAACTCGACCCCTTTGGTCGATCATTAGGATCCGACCAAGCATGTTTAGTGACCATAGTTGCATAGGGAATAACCTTCCAAGGTTATACCTTATGGTCACCTAGTTTAAGTAGTTGTATGATAGGTTGTTTATATGCCTTAGGAAAACGACCAAAATGCCCTTTTCATGCATAATTGGAATTTAAGCATATGTAACTTAAAATTTTGTCACTTAACTGATTATGCAACATAATTAAACATGATTAGGCATATAATACTTGTCATAGGACTAGTTAGACGTCTCGAACGCGCATTTGCGCGAACGACGCGTTAAAGTAGCGTAAGCTACCTTAATGGGTCGTAACGGGTCGTAAGCACTTAGGATAGGTTGCGTTTTAGAATGTAGGCTTTGTTAAACCATGTCATATGAGTTCCAATACTCATTTGGTTTACGAAACCTCATCCTATCTGATCTTCCGATTTAGGTCCAGTTTATTTACATAGTTACCAATATTAGGTGCCGTTTGATTCCGTGATCCCTCTAGCTTTGCTTGGATGTTATTCAAGACTTCTAAGCAATCTCAAGTGAGTACATAGTCCCCTCTTTTACTGTTTTCAATGTTTTGGTGTGAAACTTGTGTACCTAGTTGTTATGTTCATGATTTCAAAGTATAAATTGATTATACATATTAGTACTTATCTTTTGACTAACTGAATAATTATTTATGGTTTAAACACTGATTTTTCAAAGATTATAAAATTAATTGTTGGATAGTACTTATTTTATGTTCACCAACCGATTAGTAGTATGATATAGCGCTATAGGACTATTCACCCCATTCCTGTTGTCATGGAATGTCAGAAACCAATATTTTTATCCAAATTGTGACATCTGTGTATTTTAATCTTTGTACTGTTCCGAAAAAACTTTGTATTTAATGAATTATGGTGTTTTGATTTCAATATTTGTTTAATTAATTGTGACATTAGTACGTTTTCAATCATTGTTCAATTCCGAACTCTCAAACCTGTTCTGGAAGTGAAATCGGAAACCATTACGTAAACGTAATCAGTTTAACGCGACGTACACTCCAGAACTGTGACATAAGCCAAACATACCCTAAATACCCTTTACATAACTTAGAAATAAGTTTCGAAGAATTCGGTATGGCAAAAACATGTTTATTCGAACTTAAGAACTAGTTGCGACAAAACTATGAAACGAACGTTAGTGACCGCCCGGATAATATTTAAATCCTAAAAATATTCTGTTATGATTAAAATTTTATTTTTAGTCATGTTCGTGTTGAAAAATAAATTAAAACGCTTAAAACGTTATTTTTCAAGTTTAAGCGCGTACCGCGTGTTACTGCGCAACAAAGTGCTTATACTGCGAAACGCGGACAACGCAGCCAGTCTCGGCAACTGATATTTATTTCAGTAATATTTTGGCAAGTTTATTTTTGTAGAATAATAAAAATAATATAAAACGCCATAAACCGGGATTAAAACACTAGACATTACGCTTAACCTCCAACTATTATCTATTTTTACCATCAAAAATTAAATTTACCCCCCCCCCCCCCCTTTTCATATTTACGGTCACCTTATGTGACCCCACCATAATCCTTTCAAGATCCTACAAAATCCATTTTTATCTTTCTTGGATTCACTTTGATTTCCCTTAGATACACTTGGATATTATGTGATCTTGGAGATTTAATTTAGATCTTGTCCTATAAATACACCATACTTCTCACTTCACTCCACTCCACTCCCTCACTCTCTCTCTCTCCCAAACCATAACCCCCACCACCATCACCATTATCATCTTTCAACTTTGTTCTTCAAAATCAAACTCCATTCCAAGCTAGTTTCAAGTTGGTGTGAAGATCCAAAGGAGTTTCCAAGGTGTTTTCAAGTGATTTCAAGCTCCATATCATCAAAATCACATCAAAAACTTACTTGAATCTTGAAGGTATAAAGTTTATGTTTAAATCATACACTTGATTCTTGGTTGTTTTTGATGATTTGAAGTTTCTCTTGAATCTTGGAATTTTTCACAAACTTGAAATCTAAAAAGAAATGGGTCTTGATACAAAATAAAAATGGTGATATATATGTGTACGAGATTTGAGTTGATTTTTGATAAATACTTGTTTAGGATGTTTGCTTGCATGAACAAGATTATGTGCAAATATGTTTGAGATATAAAGGAGTGATTGAATCATGAGTTATAATTTGAAATAATGTTAGTATTTTGACATGTAAATGGCCAAAAATTTATTAGACATATTTGAGAATTTTTAAGTTGTTGCTTTTTCTTGAATGATAGTTAAAATGCAAGTGTTTGATGATTTGTGCATGATATGATGAATGTTCAATTAAATCAGCAAATAAACATGAATAAATCACATGTTTGATGCATCTAAACTCATATGAAATGATGATGATATGATAGTGTGCTTTAGACACTTGTACATGAGAATACATGTTGATTTAAAGCTCAAGAAATGATAAAAAAAAATGATTTTATGACAAAAATGTTTTAGAACAGATTATAAACACTAAAAATAACATTATTTGGTATATTATAATGGCAAGAAACTTTGTCATAGGTTTGATAGCTTTGCATGCTGTACATATAGCTTAGAAAGTGGTAAAATATGTGAAATTTGCATGATTTATGTGATTTATGTGAGACCTGCACTATCATGAGTATAACCACTATTTTATTCAGTAAATAACATGGGTTATGTTAAAATATCAAGTCGTTACGATTTGGGATGGTTAGGGTAACGTTTGATGCAAAACTATGCGGTAAAACGGTTAAAAATCGGCTTTTCGGAGGATTTTTATAAAACTATTTTAGATCAGTAAGTAAACTGATATTTTTGATATAAAAATAAGTATTTTAACTTATATTAAGTTTACTTGGTGTTTGGTTAGTCATACGTGACTTCCGGCGCCCAAAAACGTTACCGAATCACTAAAATACGTGTTTTTCAACATACACTATAATGGGTTGTTCATGGGTAAATTTTATGTGTTACAATGTGTTATGTGATTTATAATACGTGTATGATGACATGTTAATACTTGACAAGATTATGTGTATTACGCTATTATTAGTATGTTACATTTGAGTATATATATTACGACGCGCAAATCGTAGATATATTGCTTATAACACGATGAGGGTCACCAATAAAATCGTTCAAGTCGCAAAGTTTCTAAAATATATATATGAACTCATATATATATATATAAATACACCAATATAATCAAAAATAATAAATTTTCGAGAATCTCAATGTTATGTGAAAATTCTAAGTATCGGAGAAACCTAGGTATTTTTGTGAGTTTTGATTATTAAATCGTTCTTATTTAATTTAGGATGAATAAACAATTTGAGGGATTGTGTTAACCTATAAAAACGCATCCAAAGGTGAGTACATAGTTCCCCTATTTTACGTTTTCAAATGTTTTGGGGTGAAGCATATGTGCATAACTGTACTTTTCGTTGTCATGACATTATACATGATTTGTTACATATTACATATAATACATTATTTCAAAGACATTTTTATGGTATATTGACTTAGTATACCTAACATTTGGTTTCAAATACATTTTATTGGCATATTGACTTAGTATGCCTATTACATGGTTTTACAAAGACATTTTCATGACATGCTTACATTGAAAAAGACATTTGGTATGTTTAACAGAGTAGTACATTCATTAACATTGATCACGCCGCTCGGTAGTATGTAATAGGGCTATAGGACTTGACAAATCCCGTTCCCGCTTTCTAGGTATTTCGTAAGGGGAATGACAGAATCCGAATACATTTTTTTTATAAACCTTGATCCTGATAAGGGTTTATCCGACAATCTCAAGGCTTAAGTGTATGCGATAGACAAACCACATAAATGTTCATATCAATAAAAGCAATGGTTTTCAAAACATAAATTTTGTTTTAAACTTTGGTTTATTCAAAGACTTTGTTTTGTACATGACATTTTGATTAGATGAGACATTTGTTTATACATGACATTATGTATTTGGCTTGAGTAAATACTATTTATTCGCCATACAAGACATGGTTTATACTGGACATTTGACATTGGAGATTGGTTATACATGACATTGACATATTTTATACATATTATTTTCATTTGGTTATTTACTTAACCATACATCATTCTTTTATATCATTTGATTTCCATATGATTTTATAAAAGAAGATATTTTTATAATCTTCATGACTACTGCTCGTTAAACATTTCTTTTAACCTTTAAAGTCATGAATCTTCAACAATAAACCTATGTTACTCACAGGCATTTTTATGCTGACGTATTTACTTTCACATATGTTTCAGGAGCGATTGTTTGATGTGAGCAAGCTACACTTAGGGCGACTTGGGCCTTAGCAATATAAAAATCAAGAAAGTCATCATCTTTCATGTTGTGTTTTGTTTGAACTTAGACAATGTAATAATTTAAGCATGTAAAACTTAACTTTAATTATCATGTGTTTTTGAAACAATAATTCTGCCACACGACTCCCCGACGTTTCTGCCGCGGTTTGTTGTTTTACGCGGTCGGGGTGTGACAGAAGAGTTGGTATCAGAGTTCATGGTTATAGAGAATTAGGTTATTAGTAAAATTTTGACCTAGACTATAACCTTTCTAGGACCCTAACACAAGTTACCTTCTGTTTAGATCTTAAAACAATACTATCACCTATCCTTAGGTGATTACCAAAATAAGTACACAAATCTCAATTCCATTTGAAAATCAATCATCTATCCTTAGATGATTTATTTTTAGGCTTCATGCCTTTAAAATTTTCAAATCTCGTCAAAGTTTCGGTCTTAATAATGTGAACACGTGCAATCCGGAAGGGTGGGTGCCTGTACCCTGAGTTTTTTGTCTAAGGCTAGAGTGTTCGTACAAATCCACATAATCGGAGCAGTCACTCTTACCTGGGAACTCTTGGGGTGAGTGTCCACTTATAGGCTAAAGCATGTCTTCATTATGCATTATGTAGACCTATTTACTTTGATTAGTCACTGTGTTTTTTGTTTGTTTTAAGTAATGGACAAATGACCACCTTCCCTTGTGTTGTCGATTTTTCTTTTTCAATACTCCTTTTGATTGTCTTATGTCAATCTCACACATTTCCTTGTGCTCCTTTTCTTTTAGATGCCTCCTCGACGTGATCAAACTCAAGACGCCGCAATGGCAGCCTTGATCACTCAGCAAATTTCTGTTGTACTCCCGAACCTAGTTACCCAGTTAAACCAAGCAAATAACAATAACAACGCACCTGTTCCATGCAACTTTAAGACTTTCAATTCGGCTAAACCGCTTCAGTTTTCTGGGTCAAAAGGAGCAACTGGGCTCCTACAGTGGTTCGAGAGTCTCGAGAGTACGTTTCGTCACGTTCGATGCCCGAATGAGCGAAAGGTTGAGTTCGTGTCAAGTGTGTTTCAGAAAAGGGCGCTTACATGGTGGAATGGTGTGATGAGAGACAGGGGTGCTGATGTGGCATGGCTCAAACATGGGAAGAGCTTCGCACACTTATGATGAAGGAGTTTTGTCCTCGTCATGAACTGAGGGCACTGGAAAACGAATTCCACGATCTCAAGCAAGATAGTGGAGAGCACCGTGCCTACACAAACCAATACGAAGAACTGCGCCTGCTGTGTCCCACCATGGTCACGCCTTTGGACAAGGCGATTGAAAAGTACATAGATGGCCTTCCTGATCCCGTTCAGGATATTGTCACCGGCAGCAACCCTACCATGGTTAGACAAGCTATTGAGCTAGCTGCGACCTTGACTGAGTCTCAAGTCAAGAAGGGTAAAATCCACCCCAAGGGTGACAAGAAACCATCTGACAAGACAGAGAAGAAGAAGGGAAAGAAGGCTGAAATCTCAAAGAAGTCAAAGAAGCGCAAGGTTTCCCAAAACTTTGCGGTTACTGCACAACCCAACCAGAACACTCAGAACCAGCCAGCACAACCACCCGCTAAGAAACAGTATGTTGGTACTGCACCTCTTTGTAACAAGTGCAATTGTCATCATCAACCACATCTTCATTGTCGTCTTTGCAACAACTGTGGAAGATATGGTCATTTGGCTAACACATGTCGCTCTCCTCCTGCTCCGAATCAAGCGGCACAAAACCCTGCCCAACAGCCAGCAAATCCTACACGACCTCCTTTTCAACCTGGGTCTTGCTACAATTGTGGAGATTTGACTCACTACAGGAACAAGTACCCGAAGTTGGCAAATGCGAACCCGGCTCGTGGACGAGCATACAACATCAATGCCAATGAAGCGCGTGCCGACAATGAGGTGGTGAACGGTATGTTCTATGTTAACAACCAACTTGCTTCTATTCTTTTTTATTCGGGTGCCGACAAGAGTTTTCTATCCCTAGCTTTTGAACCCTTGCTTGCAAAGCCTAGAACAAAACTAGGAAAACCCTTGACATTAGAGTTAGCAAGTGGTGAATCCCTTGTACTTGATTCCGTCATTCGAAATTGCCAGTTGAACCTCAACGATCATCTTTTCCCATTGATCTCACTCCAATGCAACTTGGGAGTTTCGACATTATAGTAGGGATGGATTGGTTGACCCAATACCGTGCAGAGGTGGTTTGTTTTGACAAGATTGTTCGTGTGCCTCTTTTGTCTAGTGAAACCTTAGTAGTTCGTGGAGATAAACCCGCTAGTAGCCTTAAACTAATGACAAGCACCCAAGCCCAGAGATACCTAAGAAATAATTATCTGGCTTTCTTGGCACGTGTCGTAGAGGAGAAAGACAAGGGTAAAACTGTTCAAGACATCCCTGTCGTTCGGGATTATCCTGTGGTTTTTCCTGAAGACTTACCTGGTTTACCCCCAGCATGTCAAATCGAGTTCCGTATTGACCTTGTACCTGGTGCTAACCCGATTGCCAAATCTCCATACCGTCTTGCACCATCCGAGATGCAAGAGTTATCGAAGCAGCTGCAGGAGTTATCAGACAAATGATTTATTCGTCCGAGCTTTTCCCCTTGGGGTGCACCTGTCCTCTTTGTAAAGAAGAAGGATGGATCATTCTGAATGTGTATTGATAACCGTGAGCTTAATAAACTCACCATCAAAAATCGATATCCCCTACCTCGCATTGATGATCTCTTTGATCAGCTTCAGGGTGCTACCTGCTTTTCGAAAATTGATCTACGTTCTGGGTATCATCAGCTTCGCGTATCCGAATAAGATATTCCCAAGACTGCTTTCCGCACACGATACGGCCATTATGAGTTTACTGTTATGCCTTTCGGTTTAACGAATGCCTCTGCCGTCTTCGTGGATTTAATGAATAGGGTTTGTAAGCCTTATTTAGATAAGTTCATCATCGTCTTCATTGATGACATCTTGATTTATTCCAAGACACGAGCTGACCATGAACAACATCTCCGTCTAACAATGGAACTCCTAAAGAAGGAACAACTTTTCGCTAAATTCTCCAAGTGTGAATTTTGGCTTAGGGAAGTTCAATTTTTGGGACATATTGTTAACGAACAAGATATACATGTAGATCCTGCCAAAATCAGCGCGATTAAGGATTGGAATACACCAACTACTCCTACCGAGGTTCGTTCATTTCTGGGTCTCGTGGGTTATTACCGCCGCTTTATTGCAAACTTCTCCAAGATTGCGGTTCCTTTCACAGCCTTAACTCAAAAGAATAAACCTTTTGAGTGGGGACCCAAACAAGAAGAAGCATTTCAGACCTTGAAACAAAAACTCTGCGATGCTCCTGTGTTGTCTTTACCTGAGGGAAACGACGACTTTGTCATATATTGTGACGCATCGAATCTAGGCCTTGGTTGCGTTCTCATGTGGAGAAACAAAGTCATAGCCTACACGTCAAGACAATTGAAAATCCATGAGAAAAACTACACGACTCATGATCTTGAGTTAGGCGCTGTGGTTTTTGCTCTCAAAATTTGGAGGCACTACCTTTACGGAACAAAATGTGTGGTTTTCACTGACCACAAAAGTCTCCAACACATCTTCAACCAGAAAGAACTAAACATGAGGAAACAACGTTGGGTAGAACTTCTAAATAACTACGACTGCGAGATTCACTACCATC
This sequence comes from Helianthus tuberosus, assembly GCA_030545235.1. NCBI lineage: Eukaryota > Viridiplantae > Streptophyta > Magnoliopsida > Asterales > Asteraceae > Helianthus > Helianthus tuberosus. Next base: position 86,268,058 of record CM060353.1, read on the forward strand.
CTGGTAAGGCGAATGTCGTAGCCGATGCGTTAAGTCGAAAAGAAATAGTCAAGCTTCATTGTGTTCGAGTTCGATCTGATATTCAAACCCGCATCTTTTAAGCTCAACATACTTGTGTTACACAAGGCTTGATGGGTAAAGAATTACCGTGTCACATTAAACCTGAGCTTGAATTGAGAGACTTTGGGATATTCTATTTCATGGGTCGTTTGTGGGTCCCAAGTATAGACAATCTTCGCACCTTGCTTACGGATGAATCTCACAAGCCTCGTTATTCAGTCCATCTTGGTGCAGACAAAATGTATAAGGATATTCGAACCCAGTTTTGGTGGTCGGGAATGAAGAAAGACATTGCCTTATACGCATCAAAATGTCTTACTTGTCTGAAGGTTAAGGCAGAACATCAACATCCCTCTAGATTATTGGAACAACCAGAGATAACGGTTTGGAAATGGGAAAACATTGCCATGGATCTCATTACCAAACTACCACGCACTAATAGAGGTCATGATGCCATTTGGGTGGTAGTTGATCGTTTAACAAAATCTGCTCACTTCTTGCCAATCCGTGAGGATCTCTCTACTGACAAGCTTGCCAAGATCTATGTGGATGAAATTGTATCCCGACATGGTGTTCCTTTGAACATCATATCAGACCGAGATGCTCGATTCTCATCTCATTTTTGGAGAACCATGCAATCTGCTATGGGAACCCAACTCAATTTGAGCACAGCTTATCATCCTCAAACGGATGGACAATCTAAAAGAACAATCCAGACATTGGAGGATATGCTTAGAGCTTGTGTGATCGATTTTGGTGGTAGTTGGGATTCGCATCTTCCATTGATCGAATTCTCCTACAATAATAGTTATCACTCCAGCATCAACATGGCTCCTTTCGAAGCTTTATACGGTCGAAAATGTCGTTCGCCGGTCTGCTGGAATGAGATTGGTGAAGCTCAGCTCACTAGACCTGAACTCATTCTAGAGACTACAGACAAAGTCAAGAAAATTCGCGACAACCTCCTAACAGCTAGAAGCCGTCAAAAGAGTTACGCGGATAGACGATGCAAGCCTTTGGAATTCCAAGTCGGTGATCTCGTCCTACTCAAGGTATCTCCTTGGAAAGGTGTAATCAGATTTGGGAAGAAAGGAAAACTTGCACCACGATATGTTGGACCATTCAAGATCGTTGAAAGAATCAGAAAAGTAGCCTACAGACTTGAGCTGCCTCCTGAACTTGGAAATGTTCACCCAACTTTCCACGTGTCCAATCTGAAAAAGTGTTTGGCTGATGAAAACCTCCACATCCCCCTTGATGAAATTCGTGTCGACAACACGATGCACTTCGTCGAGAAACCTGTGGAAATACTGGACCATCAAGTCAAGAAACTCAAACGCAAGTGCATACGGATAGTCAAAGTTCGCTGGGAATCCAAACGTGGCCCAGAGTTTACTTGGGAACAAGAGGATCAAATGAAGGTGAAATACCCACACCTTTTCCCACAAGTTTCCTCTAATTAAATTTCGGGACGAAATTTCCAAAAGTATGGGAGACTATGACATCTGTGTATTTTAATCTTTGTACTGTTCCGAACAACTTTGTATTTAATGAAATATGGTGTTTTGATTTCAATATTTGTTTAATTATTTGTGACATTAGTACGTTTTCAATCATTGTTCAATTCCGACTCTCAAACCTGTTCTGGAAGTGAAATCGGAAACCATTACGTAAACGTAATCAGTTTAACGCGACGTACACTCCGGAACTGTGACATAAGCCAAACATACCCTAAATACCCTTTACATAACTTAGAAATAAGTTTCGAAGGATTCGGTATGGCAAAAACATGTTTATTCGAACTTAAGAACTAATTGCGACAAAACTGCGAAACGAACGTTGGTGACCGCCCGGATAATATTTAAATCCTAAAAATATTCTGTTATGATTAAAATTTTATTTTTAAAAATTTTATTTTTAATCATGTGCGTGTTGAAAAATAAATTAAAACGCTTAAAAACGTTATTTTTCAAGTTTAAGCGCGTACCGCATGTTACTGCGCAACACAGTGCTTATACTGAGAAACGCGGACAACGCAGCCAGTCCCGGCAACTGATATTTATTTCAGTAATATTTTGGCGATTTTATTTTTATAAAATAATAAAAATAATATAAAACGCCATAAACCGGGATTAAAACACTAGACATTACGCTTAACCTCCAACTATTATCTATTTTTACCATCAAAAATTACATTTACCCCCCCCCCCATTTTCATATTTACGATCACCTTATGTGACCCCACCATAATCCTTTCAAGATCCTACAAAATCCATTTTTATCTTTCTTGGATTCACTTTGATTTCCCTTAGATACACTTGGATATTATGTGATCTTGGAGATTTGATTTAGATCTTGTCCTATAAATACACCATACTTCTCACTTCACTCCACTCCCTCACTCTCTCTCTCTCTCTCCCAAACTGTAACCCCCCACTAGGGATGAGCATATGCCACCGAATACTGATCCCATACCGATCCCGTACCGATCCCGATCCCGATCGGTATCCACTTTTTGGCGTTTTCGGTATCGGTACGGTATCGGTATTATACCGATACCGACCCTCAAAATACGGTATAATACCGATACCGTACCGATACCTAACCGACATGTTTCGGTATCGGTATCGGTACCTAGTTTGGGTGAAATTCAGGATCGGTATTAGGCGGTATCGGTATCGGTTCGGTATCGGATACCGATATGCTCATCCCTACCCCCCACCACCATCACCATTATCATCTTTCAACTTTGTTCTTCAAAATCAAACTCCATTCCAAGCTAGTTTCAAGTTGGTGTGAAGATCCAAAGCAGTTTCCAAGGTGTTTTCAAGTGATTTCAAGCTCCATATCATCAAAATCTCATCAAAAACTTACTTGAATCTAGAAGGTATAAAGTTTATGTTTAAATCTTACACTTGATTCTTGGTTGTTCTTGATGATTTGAAGTTTCTCTTGAATCTTGGAATTTTTCACAAATTTGAAATCTAAAAAGAAATGGGTCTTGATATAAAATAAAAATGGTGATATATATGTGTGTATATAACTGTATATATATATATGTGTGTGTATGAGATTTGAGTTGATTTTTGATAAATACTTATTTAGGATGTTTGCTTGCATGAACAAGATTATGTGCAAATATGTTAGAGATATAAAGGAGTGATTGAATCATGAGTTATAATTTGAAATAATGTTAGTATTTTCACATGTAAATGGCCAAAAATTTATTAGACATATTTGAGAATTTTTAAGTTGTTGCTTGTTCTTGAATGATAGTTAAAATGCTAGTGTTTGATGATTTGTGCATGATATGATGAATGTTCAATTAAATCAGCAAATAAACATGAATAAATCACATGTTTGATGCATCTAAACTCATATGAAATGATGATGATATGATAGTGTGCTTTAGACACTTGTACATGAGAATACATGTTGATTTAAAGCTCAAGAAATGATAAAAAAATTGATTTTATGACAAAAATGTTTTAGAACAGATTATAAACACTAAAAATAACATTATTTGGTATATTATAATGGCATGAAACTTTGTCATAGGTTTGATAGCTTTGCATGTTGTACATATAGCTTAGAAAGTGGTAAAATATGTGAAATTTGCATGATTTATGTGCTTTATGTGAGACCTGCACTATCATGAGTATAACCACTATTTTATTCAGTAAATAACATGGGTTATGTTAAAATATCAAGTCGTTACGATTTGGGATGGTTAGGGTAACGTTTGATGCAAAACTATGCGGTAAAACGGTTAAAAATCGGCTTTTCGGAGGATTTTTATAAAACTATTTTAGATCAGTAAGTAAACTGATATTTTTTATATAAAAATAAGTATTTTAACTTATATTAAGTTTACTTGGTGTTTGGTTAGTCATACGTGACTTTCGGCGCCCAAAAACGTTACCGAATCACTAAAATACGTGTTTTTCAACATACACTATAATGGGTTGTTCATGGGTAAATTTTATGTGTTACAATGTGTTATGTGATTTATAATACGTGTATGATGACATGTTAATACTTGACAAGATTGTGTGTATTACGCTATTATTAGTATGTTACATTTGAGTATATATATTACGACGCCAAATCGTAGATATATTGCTTATAACACGATGAGAGTCACCAATAAAATCGTTCAAGTCGCAAAGTTTCTAAAATATATATATATGAACTCATATATATATATATATATATATATATATATATATATATATATAAATACACCAATATAATCAAAAATAATAACTTTTCGAGAAATCTTAAAGTTATGTGAAAATTCTAAGTATCGGAGAAACTTAGGTATTTTTGTGAGTTTTGATTTTTAAATCGTTCTTATTTAATTTAGGACGAATAAACAATTTGAGGGATTGTGTTAACCTATAAAAACGCATCCAAAGCTGAGTACATAGTTCCCCTATTTTACGTTTTCAAATGTTTTGGGGTGAAGCATATGTGCATAACTTTATTTTCGTTGTCATGACATTATACATGATTTGTTACATATTACATATAATACATTATTTCATAGACATTTTTATGGTATATTGACTTAGTATACCTAACATTTGGTTTCAAATACATTTTATTGGCATATTGACTTAGTATGCCTATTACATGGTTTTACAAAGACATTTTCATGACATGCTTACATTGAAAAAGACATTTGGTATGTTTAACAGAGTAGTACATTCATTAACATTGATCACGCCGCTCGGTAGTATGTAATAGCGCTATAGGACTTGACAAATCCCGTTCCCGCTTTCTAGGTATTTCGTAAGGGGAATGACAGAATCCGAATACGTTTTTTTTATAAACCTTGATCCTGATAAGGGTTTATCCGACAGTCTCAATAAAAGCAATGGTTTTCAAAACATAAATTTTGTTTTAAACGTTGGTTTATTCAAAGACTTTGTTTTGTACATGACATTTTGATTACATAAGACATTTGTTTATACATGACATTATGCATTTGGCTTGAGTAAATACTATTTATTCGCCATACAAGACATGGTTTATACTGGACATTTGACATTGGACATTGGTTATGCATGACATTGACATATTTTATACATATTATTTTCATTTGGTTATTTACTTAACCATATATCATTCTTTTATATCATTTGATTTCCATATGATTTTATAAAAGAAGACATTTTTATAAGGTTCATGACTACTTTTCGTTAAACATTTCTTTTAACCTTTAAAGTCATGAATCTTCAACACTAAACCTATGTTACTCACAGACATTTTTATGCTGACGTATTTACTTTCACATATGTTTCAGGAGCGATTGTTTGATGTGAGCAAGCTACACTTAGGGCGACTTGGGCCTTAGCAATATAAAAATCAAGAAAGTCATCATCTTTCATGTTGTGTTTTGTTTGAACTAAGACAATGTAATAATTTAAGCATGTAAAACTTAACTTTAATTATCATGTGTTTTTTAAACAATAATTCTGCCACACGACTCCCCGACGTTTTCGCCGAGGTTTGTTGTTTTACGCGGTCGGGGTGTGACACAAATTGAGATTGCCTTTGTGGTATTTCTATAGTCTCAATTGGTGTAGTTTGATGCACTAAGGTTTGGTTGAATTCTTAAATCACATATTTGTTGTATATTTTGTTATACTCCCAAAAGTATAGCTTGATATGCTCTCATGGGTGATATTGTACAAAACCAACATATATTTTGATAATTATTAAAACATAGTTTGATATGTTATTTATAAAACCAAAGCATATTTTAATATGTTATTTATAAAACCAAAACATAGTTTAATATGTTATTATTAAAACCAAAACATAGTTTAATATGTTATTAATAAATCCAAAGTATACTTTAGATATACTACTGAAAATTATTATTTTAACGACTAAAGTATAGTTAATATACTATTTGTTTAACGGTTGGGTTTTGGTTAGTGTTTAGATAACGGGACGGGTGTAATGTGATGAAAACATGGTAGATACGCCGCTGGTACTTCTTATATATAAGTGTTTTCATCACATTACATGCCGTGGCGTTATTTAGTACACTTGGGTAAACGATTTTGAAACTGAAATATATTTTGATATATTACTTATTCGATTTTCTTAAAACCAAAGTATATTTTATATATATACTATAAACCTTTTTATCAAAATATTGTTTTACAAACAATATATTTTATACAAACTTATTTTACTTAATTATTTATTTATATCTTCTGATTTTCTTATTACTTGTTATATGATTTATAAAAGAAAATATTTTAAGGTTCATGACTATATTTGATTAAATAAATATTTTTCTCTAAACTTATAAGTCATGAATCCTATTATAATAAAACCTATGTATCTCGCAGCCATTTTTATGCTGACGTACCTATTTTTACACATGTTTCAGGTGCTGTTATGTGATGACTATTGATGCATGCTATACATAGGATGGACTCGTGCCTTAGCGACTTTAAAACTTGAAAGATAATATTGTATTTATCTGATTTGTAATAAAACAATGAGTTCAATAATTCAATAAAACGAAACTATTTAAATCCATGGTTGTGAAACAATGATTCTGTTACAACACTCCCCGACGTTTCCGCCATGATTTGTTGTTTTACGTGGTCGGGGTGTGACAGAAAAGTTGGTATCAGAGCCAGTGGTTATAGGGAATTAGGTTATTAGTAATGCTTTGACCTAGACTATAACCTTCATAGGACCCTAACACAAGTTATCTTGTGTTTAGTTTTAAAACAATACCGTCACTTATCCTTAGGTGACTACCACAATAAGAACACAAATTTCGAATCCGCTTTAAAAACCAATCATTTGTTCTAGGATGATTTATTATAAGGTTTTGAACCCTCTAAGTTTTCAAAATCTCGTCAAAGTTTGGGTCTTATAATGTTAACACGTGCAAACTGTAAGGGTGGGTGCCTGTACCCTGGATCTTCTGTCTAAGGCTAGAGTGTTCGTACAAATCCGCAGTATCAGACCAGTGGGAACTTTTGGGGTGAGTGTCCACTTATAGGCGAGCATGTCTTCGCGATACATTATATTGACCCATTTACTTTGATTAGTCACCATCTCATTTGTTTGCCTTAGGTAACAAACAAATGATCGCAATTTCTATGCGTTGTCATTCTGTTTTGATTATCCGATATCATTTTCACTTGTTTCCTCCCATATCTTTCATTTTCTTCATGATGCCTCTTCATCGCAACAACAATGTCCGAACTAGGTGCTGTAATTGCCCAACGATTAGGCATCGTACTCCAGAGGACCGTTGATTTAGCTATCACCATGACTCACCTCATGGATGAAGTCATACAAGGGAACCGCTCCTTGGAGCAATCAATGCAACCGTCATCATCCGAATTAGATACCCTTTTTCAAATGTACCCACGGTGGACGATGGGGACACTTGGTTAATATCTGCCTCTTTGCTATCCAAAACAAAGTTGTTGCAAATCCTGCCGCTGCTCAAACTCCAAATTCTGCTTCATATGTCGCCTTGGCATATCTAGTACCTCAACCTCATGAACTTTCTACCTTGTGTATCGACTTAAGCACGTTTAGTGCAAGGTTTCGAAACAACTCTCGTTACACAAATTCCAAAATCCAAAATAGGATCTTTCTATCCCCATAATTAGATCCTTGTGGATAAATATCGCTTAAATAGGAGCCCTTAATTGAATTATTCGTATGCCTTAATACGTACATTACGATTCAATAAGGACAAAGCCGAATTCCTATTAAGATCTTTCTATCTCCATAGTTAGATTCTTGAAGATGTTTAAAGTGCCAAATGAAATCCACGGATTGGATTCCTGGTATGCTTTAAATACCCGTGTCCAAAGATAACAAAATCAAGTTAAACAATTATGTGATTATGTGCTTATGTGATTTCTTTATGTCTTGTGTTTTTGTGTGATCCGAATATTCATTATCCAAATCCTCATAGAATCTTCTATATCTCATATGAAGGATTCATAGTAGGATATCCAAAGGTACTATCTTAAATCCTTAATGGACTTCTACGTTGTGGTTAAGTCCCTTGGATTATGAAGTACTATTCTATAATTGGACCCCTTGAGTGGTCTAGTTAAACATATTGATTCAAAAATCTGGTTAGGAATATCATGTGATGATATAATTGAAAAGATCCCTTAAAGTGGTCTATTTAAGAGATCGTACGACGGTCTAGTTAAGAATATCATGTGTTGATCTAGTTAAAAAGATCGTTCGTTGATCTAGTTAAAAAGATCCTTTGGTGGTCTAGTCAAATTGCTTCATGTTTATTCAATTGATTTTTTCCCCTACGCATTATGAAATGAACTGTGCGGACTGTGCAAGGAATTACGTAATTATGGATGCATACATAATTATGGAATTCAGTGCACAGAAACCAACAAGTTTTGTCATGTGTTAAGACCTATAGTGATGAGAATAACGAAACTGGAACAATGTAGAAAGGAGCATGGTGGATACGCCGCTGGTACTTCCTATATATAAGTGTTCCTTGTTACATTACGAACGTAGCGTTATTTAAGTTACTAGAAGTCCTGGACCTTGACCAATGTCATTTTATCTTACACTCTCCGATTCTGATTTCGAGCACACACAAGTTTCTTTTGATAGTCTTCATAAGAAACGTTATTTTGTCCGTCGTTCGAAACTCCATGTTTTGTTACTACAAGGACTTTACTTTGAGGATTGACAATTTCGCTAAGAATCCTAACATGGCCCAGAGTTTTACTTAGGGTTCGAGGGATTTATTCGAAAGCAAAACCATCATAGTTGTCTTCACAAGTTTCCTCTAAAATTAAATTTCGGGACGAAATTTCCTAAAGTAGGGGAGACTGTGACACCTGTGTCACTTCAACCATCATACAAATACCTAACCAATGAAATATTGTATTTTATACTTGGGATTCGTATAATTATGTGTTTCATTTGCACATATCAATTCTTGTTCGATTTCGAGCTTTAAATCGCTTTCTGGAAGGTTAAACACGATCTGATGCGTAAATATAACCAGTTTAAAGCAACAAACACTCCAGAACTGTAGGTCCCGTATTCCGTGCGGATCGTAACAGTATCGTCAAGCTAATTAGATGATTAAGTGATTAACCTAAACCCTAATGCTAAGCTTTGTTTATATAGGACAAAGCTTTGCACATGGGCTAGGTCATGGGCTAGGCCCATTTCGCCTACCATCCCCCTATGTGGGTTTGGTTAGGCCCGATCACTCTTAATTAACTATTTCAAAGCTAAACTCGCTAATTGTTTATTGTTTTACTAATTACAAGATATCCAAAGACTAAATCTAAGCTGTTGTCACAAATATGCACCAACAAACTCCCCCTTGACAATAGCTCGCAAAGGTAACTTCAGTCTTCAAAATCTCACAGTCTTTTGGTCTTTGGATAGCTTCAGCTTTAACAGCTTCTATCAGCAACAGACTTTATACGGGATTGTGCTGAAAAGCGACTCATTGAATTACACCGAGTCGACACACTAGATAACCTTGCTGATCTTTATACAAAAGCTTTTGATCGAGCTCGCTTTGAACACTTAGTCGAACTCAACGGGATGAGGAATCCTGAATAACTGGTTTTTCATAAGAATTTTGTAAATAGTTTACTGCTTTCTTAAAAATCAAAAATACAAAAACACTGAAAAATCAAAAACATAAAAAAATAGAAAATCAAAAATGAGTTTTCATTGTGTGAAAAAGAAGAAATGATAGTACATCAGCAAGTTAGACTGTCACAATGAAACTGAATTAAATTGCTTATTTGTGATAGTAGCTTCATCATATGATGTACCAGTAGGCAAAAGCATGAAATAATCAACTTACCAATGTGATATAAACATAAATGCACTGAGTATGAGTAGGGAACACATCAGTGGTGTATGGTTTAATGACCTTAAATCTTGCGTTGATAGATTGCCAAAATCTGAGGTTTTGGGTCTTTATACTGTTATTTCATCTGGAGATATCAGGGTTGTCCTTCTGCTGCATCCAGATACATGCTAACCTAGGCACAACCAGGATATCTTAAAAGAGCTAAAAATGCCAAAACCCTGAAAATGAAGAAGCTCTCATAGAGAGTCATTCAAAAGTGCAAAATGCATAATTGTACCAAAAATGGTATTTATCTTAGCCCTCGTTAGATATTTTGGTCTCTTTGCTGTACGGAAGTACTGACCTGATCACCAATTATCTAAACGTTGAAAAACAAAACGGATGAATTCAGTATACTCACCTACTACGATGAATCTTTGTGCATACCTTGATCGCGGGGGTATATCCTGAAGTGGGACACACTAGTATATCAGTAATAAAATTACAGAAAACGTGTACAAACATAAATCACTATAAACCCGATCTTTATTGATTATCTTCAAACGATTACAATCAATCAAGATCCCAATTCGTCCAAGCCTTTCTCTTTCACGAATTCTCTCCAAAAGCTAATTAGATGATTAAGTGATTAACCTAAACCCTAATGCTAAGCTTTGTTTATATAGGACAAAGCTTTACACATGGGCTAGGTCATGGGCTAGCCCATTTCACCTACCATCCCCCTATGTGGGTTTGGTTAGGCCCAATCACTCTTAATTAACTATTTCAAAGCTAAACTCGCTAACTGTTTATCGTTTTACTAATTACAAGATATCCAAAGACCAAATCTAAGTTGTTGTCACAAATATGCACCAACAAGAATAGTGACATAGGCATATCATACCTTAAATAACCTTTACATAACTTAGAAATAAGTTTTAAAGGGTGGTATGCCGAAAACAAGTTTATTCGCTCACAGGGACTATTTGCGTCCAACTGCAAAAGTCTGCCGTTTCGTAAGGCAACGTATAGTCCGGAACTTGATCATAAGCTAAACATACCATAAATAACCTAAATATAGCTTAGAAATAAGCTTTGAGTGGTTCGGTGTGCGAAAATATGCTTATTTGATCTTACAGGGACTAAAAGCGTCAAAAAGTGCATAAGTTTGCATTTTCGCACATAACTTACGTTCTGAATACATCCGGACATCCAAAAATTTATGTAACCACTAAAATATTTTATTTTAGTGATTGGCATGATAAAAATCCATTCGTCGCGTAATTTGGATCGTTTTTCACGTTCATTCATGTTTCGTCGTAATTAACCGAATAACGTGATCGTACGGCCAAACGAACCGACATCCAACATATTTTTTAGCATGTTTCATGTTCCCTATACTTAAACTTCATTATTGAGCCTTGAAAATGGGTTAACGGGGTTTAAACGCATTGAAAACTGCTCAAAAGCGTTACAGGGACCATTTCTGCCATTTTGGCAAAGTTTCTAGAGCTGGCACATGGTGGCGCTGCGCCACCACCATAAGGCTTTGTCGTGGCGCGACGCCACGGCCTCAACTGGGCAGAAAACTCATTTTCAGCATCAGATTGATATTTCAGGGGCCATTCTTGCAATTTCTTTGTGTGGTAGCCAAGTTAGCACCTCCCCAAGCAAATTAGCTGGCCTCTAACACTTGTATGGCTAGGATTTATTGCTTGATGGCCACACAAACACTTGTTTTGATCTTGTGAGTTCACTACAAGTATAAATAGCCTAGCATTTCATTTGTTGGAACTCACACGTGATCTAAATTCTCTAAGTTGAGGTTTTATAACTTCATACCTGAGAATTATAAGATCAAGTTTAAGCAAGGACCCTTTGTAAGCTTCCTTCGTTCTTTTATCGCTTTTCTAGCGTGAAAGTCAAACAGTGTTTGACTTTCTGCTTTGACCAGTCTTTGGTCAACATGAAGTTCGTTTGAACTTCGCAACGTGAGCGTAATCACGATGGTTATAGTCCCTAGTGACTATACCTACTGATTACCACGTTGACTAGGCGTAGTGACGAGTCGTAGTTTCGGTCAAAATGTGCATCTATGCGTATTTTGCAACCAAACTACTCTTAGGTATCAAAACACTTTGTTTTGATATCAAAACATGTTTTCTAACTTAGTTTAACATGTTCCAACATGTTTAGCTCGTCACTTTTAGTTTTGTGCTTGTTTAGAGTCGTAAGTCAAGCGGTCTAAACCACCGCTTAGACTTTCGAGCTCGACCCGTTTAGTCGATCATTAGGATCCGACCAAGCATGTTTAGTGACCATAGTTGCATAGGGAATAACCTTCCGAGGTTATAACTTATGGTCACCTAGTTTAAGTAGTTGTATGATAGGTAGTTTATATGCCTTAGGAAAATGACCAAAATGCCCTTTTCATGCATAATTGGAATTTAAGCATATGTAACTTAAAATTTTATCACTTACTGATTATGCAACATAATTAAACATGATTAGGCATATAATACTTGTCATAGGACTAGTTAGACGTCTCGAACGCCATTTGCGCGTACGACGCGTTAAAGTAGCGTAAGCTACCTTAATGGGTCGTAACGGGTCGTAAGCACTTAGAATAGGTTCCGTTTTAGAATGTAGGCTTTGTTAAACCATGTCATATGAGTTCCAATACTCATTTGGTTTACGAAACCTCATCCTATCCGATCTTCCGATTTAGGTCCAGTTTATTTACATAGTTACCAATATTAGGTGTCGTTTGATTCCGTGATCCCTCTTGCTTTGCTTGGTTGTTATTCAAGACTTCTAAGCAATCTCAAGTGAGTACATAGTCCCCTCTTTTACTGTTTTCAATGTTTTGGGGTGAAACATGTGTACCTAGTTGTTATGTTCATGATTTCAAAGTATAAATTGATTATACATATTAGTACTTATCTTTTGACTAACTGAATAATTATTTATGGTTTAAAAACTGATTTTTCAAAGATTATAAAATTAATTGTTGGATAGTACTTATTTTATGTTCACCAACCGATTGGTAGTATGATATAGCGCTATAGGACTAGACACCCCATTCCTGTTGTCATGGAATGTCAGAAACCAATATTTTTATCCAAATAGAGATTGCCTTTGTGATATTTCTATAGTCGCAATTGGTGTAGTTTGATGCACTAAGGTTTGGTTGAATTCTTAAATCACATATTTGTTGTATATTTTGTTATACTCCCAAAAGTATAGCTTGATATGCTCTCATGGGTGATAATGTACAAAACCAACATATATTTTGATAATTATTAAAACATAGTTTGATATGTTATTTATAAAACCAAAACATAGTTTAATATGTTATTAATAAATCCAAAGTATACTTTAGATATACTACTGAAAATTATTATTTTAACGACTAATGTATAGTTAATATACTATTTGTTTAACGATTGGGTTTTGGTTAGTGTTTAGATAACGTGACGGGTGTAATGTGATGAAAACATGGTAGATACGCCGCTGGTACTTCTTATATATAAGTGTTTTCATCACATTACATACCGTGGCGTTATTTAGTACACTTGGGTAAACGATTTTGAAACTGAAATATATTTTGATATATTACTTATTCGATTTTCTTAAAACCAAAGTATATTTTATATATATACTATAAACCTTTTTATCAAAATATTGTTTTACAAACAATATATTTTATACAAACTTATTTTACTTAATTATTTATTTATATCATCTGATTTTCTTATTACTTGTTATATGATTTATAAAAGAAAATATTTTAAGGTTCATGACTATTTTTTATTAAATAAATATTTTTCTCTAAACTTATAAGTCATGAATCCTATTAAAATAAAACCTATGTATCTCGCAGGCATTTTTATGCTGACGTACCTATTTTTACACATGTTTCAGGTGCTGTTATGTGATGACTATTGATGCATGCTATACATAGGATGGACTCGTGCCTTAGCGACTTTAAAACTTGAAAGATAATATTGTATTTATCTGATTTGTAATAAAATAATGAGTTCAATAATTCAATAAAACGAAACTATTTAAATCCATGGTTGTGAAACAATGATTCTGTTACAACACTCCCCGACGTTTCCGCCACGATTTGTTGTTTTACGTGGTCGGGGTGTGACATTTTCTGATAGGGTTCAATTATCCTTTCCCTGCTCTAACACAAGCATTCTTCACATTCACCGACATGTGCTATATACAAGCCATACCAATGATGTGGAGAGTCCTTTACACTCTTGAAAACATCATTGAGCAGGAGGGTGTTGAAATAGGGGTGTCTGAATTGAGTCAATTGTACAATCTTGTTAGCCATGGTTCTCATCGCTTTCTGTTCAAGCACAAACCTGGTCAGGCCCATCCAATCCTCAAAACCACCAAAAATTATTCCAACTGGAGAAACCAGTTCTTCTTTGTAAGGAGGGACTCCATCCCGGATGGGAATGACCTCCCCAAAAAGTGGATCACCCAGGGTAGGATATGGGATCCTTGGACAAGGACCATAGTAGGATTCTTTTTCTGTTAAGGATAACTGGTCCTTCTTTTTGTTTCTGTTGTGCAGCTATCTCACTCTCTCATATTCAAGAAACACTTGCTACAAAAGAAAGGATTGCTGCTTTCTGGAAGCTTGATCCCGCTGTTAGGACATTTCAAGCCAAAACAAAGGATTCTCAAGAAATCTCCTCCGGCTCCTACACAATGTCAAGTAAGTACCCATATCATTGTGTAAATAAATGTTTAAATGAATGTAAAGTATGAATACGTATCTGTGTTTTGTATTTGTAGGTGCTGGCAAATCCTCTAAATCTGCTTCCAGGTTCAGCGTAAGTGATCTTAATGAATTCGCCTCCTCAAGGTCCGTCAAAAAGGAGCTGGCTGCAAGCCCAAGCATCCCGAATCCTAAGGGCATGAGCACACGGAGCAAGGGTGCCAAAAAGAGAAAGACCGCTGAGCCCACTGAAGGCCTCCCTCTCATCCAACACCAGTTTGAGGAATACGTCTCCGAGGTAAGGATCCTGTATCCTTAGGTCTGAACTTTCCTTTCTGAGGATAACGAATCCTGGCCATATACTTCTTTTATGTAGAAATTTGTCGAGATCCAAAAGCTCCTTGATCAACATCTGGTAGAGGCTGAGCAGAAAAACCTAGACTTCCAGCAGATGTTCCTGGCCAAAGATAAGAAAATCTCTTCCCTTGAGAAGGAGGTGAACCTGCTGCAGAAGGAGGTGGTCTTGGCTCAGATCACAGCCCAGCAGGAGAAGGCAGAGGTCATGGAAGGGGCGAAGCTTTCTGCTACTATTGCCATGCTAAAGATCAAGCTGCAAATGGCCAAGGAGGCTGAGGATCCTGCCTTTGATAGGTCTGCCTGGGACCTGGAGGCTTGGAGGCACAGGTTGGCTGAGCTGGACGACGAGGATGAAGCTGAGGAGGCAACAGCTGATGGAGCTGGGAGCAGCGGGGTGAAGGATCCAGTGGAGGAGGTAGCTGGTAAAGGTGATGAGGAAGCAGCAAAGGTTTAAGCTGCAGCAATGGACGATGATGGATTTATCTAGACGTGGCTGGAGCCCATTTTTAATGGTTTTTGGTTTTTATTTGATGGTGAACAATTATAGTCTGTAACTAAACAATAGTATTTAGGGTTAAGGATCAGTGATCCTTGGAACAATAGGTAGGATGATAGTTGGTGGAGGGATCCTCTGTTTGGGGGGTGAAGCCACTATTATCCCGCCGTCTTTACTTTCCTGCACTTTAAGACTCGTTAATATGGACACTCTTTACCAGCCCCAGCGGACTGGCCACGTATTGTTGGTAGATGCTCGGGGTAGGTAATTTTGACAACCTTTAAAGGGTTTAATTTTGATAAATAAGTATAACCTTTAACTTTTGGCTATCTTGTGTTGTTCACTTTTTCTATACTTACCTTTCAATTGTTATTGTACAACTTTTTAGATTTACAAGTTATTAGTGAAGGTATAAAAATCAGTTTACGTTAAAAGTTTTAGGATATGATCAAGGATCAAATATCCTATAATCGAAAAGTTTAAAAAGTGAGATAATTTTAGGATCATATATCTTGTTGTCAAAGAATAGGGTATGATTGATAAAGCAAGAATAAAATTAAAGTAAATAAGGATCATACCAGAGAATCCAAGTTAGATCCTATATCCTTAATGCATACAATTGTAATAATTATAAGACAGACCCTTGTGGAAAGTTAGGATCCAGGATCCTTAACAGTTTATCCTTAGAATCCTAAAATGAGAAATAACTTGGGACTAAGCCAATTTGTAAAAGAAAGAGTTAGTATCTAGGGACAAGCCCAACAATCTGGGGACAAGCCCAATAAACTGGGGACAAACCCAAAAACTGGGGACAAGCCCAAAGGATCTTGTGTAAACTGGAGTATGGCCCATACTGGCGACTATCCAAACTTAGTGACATGAAGATGCCAAAACCTTAGCTAACGTGAAAACGTTAGAAGCCTTAGGAACGGATGTATGGTACGTCTACCATTATACTTAAGATCCTAAATACAGCCAGTACAATGAAATTGTCAGCCCCTAAAGCGAGTTCTGGTCCCATTGCCTTTAACTGCACCAGGATAATCGTGCGCTACTGGCGAAGGTGTAAGAACCTAATTCGTAGGAGGTAATAGATACCTTAAACTGGGGACAAGCCCAAAAACTGGGGATAAACCCATAAAACTGGGGACAAGCCCAAAAACTTAGGAGACTTCTGCGGATACTTGATCCTTTGTCAAAGATGCACCCACTTCTGCAAAACTCAGAACTTAGTGAAAAGGGATAAAGGATCCTGGATCCTTCTCCTTGTAATAAATTAAAGGATTAGATAAATTAGAATCAAATCATTACCAGAATGAGGATCATATATCCTCTAAGGATCCTTTATGTATATCAGATGTGAATATGGTCAAGGATTCTGAATCCTTCTCACATGAAGTATCTTTTCAAATGGACAGCATTCCAAGCTCTTGGTAGCAAATCACCTTCCATTGTTAATAACCGATATGCCCCCTTTCCTGCTTCAGCTTCAATAAGATAGGGGCCTTCCCACTTTGGTGCTAACTTGCCATCAGCAGGATTTGTGGTATTTTGAAATGCTTTCCTTAATACCATATCACCAACTTGAAACTTTTTGATCCTGACATTCTTGTTGTAAGCTCCAACCATGCTTTGCTGATAGCTAGCCAATCTTATCCTTGCCAAATCCCTGAGTTCTTCTATGGTATCCAAGTCTTGAACCAAGTTTTCAGCATTTCCTTCATGATCACGGATGCTTGTTCTTGCAGTAGGGACCACCATCTCTGTAGGGATCACCGATTCAGCTCCAAACACTAAGGAGAATGGAGTCTGACCAGTAGCATTTTTAGGAGTTGTTCCGTCAGCCCATAGTACATATGGTAGCTCTTCTGCCCATTTCCCCTTTTTGGATCCAAGCTTCTTCTTCAAGTTGTTGATGATGATCTTGTTGGATGATTCTGCTTGACCATTAGCTTGTGGATGGACTGGTGTTGATGTTATCATCTTAATCCCCCAATTGTCACAAAAGTTAGTAGTTCTACTCCCAATAAATTTGGATCCATTATCACAAACAATTTCAGAAGGAATACCAAATCTGGTAATAATGTTTCTTTTAATAAAGGATATAACTTCCTTTTCTCTGACTTGTGCAAATGCTTCAGCTTCTATCCATTTGGAAAAGTAATCAGTCATGGCAAGCATAAACACTTTTCCTCCTGGTGGTTTGGAAGTTTGCTAACTATATCCATTCCCCATCTTATGAATGGCCAAGAAGAGGATATAAGATGCAGGAGCTCTGCTGGTTAATGAAGGATATTGCTATGTCTTTGACAAGCATCACATTTCTTGGCATAATCCACAGCATCCTTCTTCATAGTAGGCCAATAGTATCCTGTCCTAAGGATCCTTGAGAACAGTGCTCTGCCTCCAGTGTGGTTTCCACAATCTCCTTCATGGAAATCCTTCAAGACTTCCTGAATCTCTGGATCCTCGATGCACCTTAGATATGGACCTGCAAGAGATCGTTTGTATAACATGTTATTTAATATTGTAAATTGAGATACCTTGACTTTGAAAGCTCTAGGATTTTCTCCTGTAGGAATCTCTCCATGTTGTATATATCTCATGATTGGAAGGATCCAGGATCCTGAATTTGACTGTGCATCATCACTAGGTATGATTGCAGAATCCTCCACTATTTCCATAGCTCTGTGATCCTCAATAGCAGGAGCCAAAATGTGGATAATGGAAATTTTAGTATCCTCTGGGATCTTCAATGATGATCCAAGGTTGGCTAAAGCATCAGCTTCTGCATTTTCCTCCATGGGTACCTGTGTTAGACTTAAAGAAGCAAAAGTGTCTACCAATTCCTTGACTATCTCAAGATATTTGATTAGTGTTTCACCTTTAACAGCATAAGAACCATTAAAGTGGTTAGTGATTAATAAAGAATCTACATGTACCTCAAGATACCTGATCCTCATATGCTTGGCAATTTGCAAACCAGCTATTAAGGCTTCATATTCAGCCTCATTGTTAGTAGTTTGAAACTCACAAGAAATTGAGTGGGGTATTATGTCCCCCTGTGGCGATTTTAGTAGTATGCCTAGTCCAGTTCCTTTGACATTAGAGGCTTCATCTGTGAAGAGTATCCAAGGATCCTTAGTCTCTTCAAGCTATTGAACTTCCAATTAAGCTTCCCTTTGTAGATCACTACTGAAATCAGCCACAAAGTCAGCCAAGGCCTGAGATTTAATGGCAGTTCTTGGTTCATATCTAATATCATAAGAACTGAGCTTGACTGCCCATTTTGCCATCCTTCCTGACATTTCAGGTTTCCTGAGAACATTCTTAATTGGAAAGTTAGTTTTAACAATAATAGCATGAGTTTCAAAATAATGGCGTAGTTTAGCAGATGCCATAATTAAAGCAAGGATAAGTTTTTCTAAATGAGAATACCTGGATTCAGCATCAAGAAAACTTTTACTTACATAATATACAGGATGTTATGTACCTTCATGATCCTTAACAAGGACTGCACTTACTGCCTTTGAAGAGACTGCCAAATATAAGGATAATATATCCCCTTTTTTCTGGTTTCATTAATGCTGGGGCTGAGGATAGGTAATCCTTGAGGGCCTTGAGAGCATTCTCATGCTTTTCAGTCCACTCAAATTTCTTGTTCTTTCTTAGAATGTCATAGAACTCCTTGCATTTCTCTGACGATTTTGAGATGAACCTGTTCAAGGCTGCGATCCTTCCTGTCAGTCTTTGCACATCCTTGGCATTTGCAGGAGACTTGATATTCACAATCACCCTGATTTGCTCTGGACTTGCCTCTATGCCTCTTTTTGTCACCATATACCCTAGAAACTTGCCAGCTTTTACACCAAAGTCGCACTTGGAAGGATTCAATTTCATATTGTATTTATCAAGGATATCAAATGCTTCCTCCAAATCCCTAAGGTGATCCTCAGCTTTCTTGGACTTAACCACCATGTCATCAATATAGACTTCCATTGTGTGTCCAATTTGTTCTTTAAACATTATATTAACTAGCCTTTGGTAGGTAGCACCTGCATTTCTTAGTCTAAATGGCATAGCAATATAACAATAGATACCAGTATGGGTCATAAAGGTTGTATCCTCCTGATCAGATGGTTACATCTTAATTTGTTGAAATCCAGATGTAGCATAGCAATATAACAATAGATACCAGTAGGGGTCATAAGAGCTGATCCTGTCAGTGTGAACCCGAAACCCTTGCATAGACATGCTTCTTTTAACCTTTCAGGAATGGGGTTGATTTCCATTCTCTCCCTGTATTGAGCTACATGCTCTTCGGGATCAGTTGAGCCATCATATAACTTCATGTTTGGTGTTTGAAACCTCTTTGGTATCTCTGCATCACAAATAGGTGGTGCAAATTAAGATATCATGTGACTCCCATCTGGAATTTCTGGAATGGGTTTGACCACTCCTGGAACACTGGATATCATATCCTTGAGATTTTGTAACTCTCTAGCCATAGCTTGGTTGATTCCTGTATCCTGCATAAAGCTATGGTTAGTATTATAAGTAGTATTTAAAGTGTTACCTCCTGATGGATTCAAGGGTGGAATTCCTGATGTGAATCCATATTGATGTGATTCTGGCATGATTGAGGGACCAGACGAAGCAATAGTTTGCATGGGTATGAAGTCTCCCAAATGAATCTCTGAACTTCTGGGTTGTACACTCCTTAAGGATCCTTGATCCTGAAAGATGTTGGATCCTTGATACACCGAAGCTGGGGGTCTTGGAGTATAATCCATGGATCCGTGAACCTGAGATGAGGATCCTTGAACCTGAGAGGAGGATCCTTGACCCTGAGATGAGGATCCTTGAACCGTCTGCGTTCCCATATATCCTCCAGAACTAAAGAAGGATCCTTGATGCTGGAAGGAGGATCCTTGAGGCTGAAGAAAAGATCCTGAAGGCTGAAAGTAGGATCCTTGAGCCTGTGTCATTGCCGATGTTCCATAGCGTATACTCGATGATCCACCCTGGTATTAAAAGCCTGATGATGTGGAGTGCTGGGCGGTTATGGCTGGAGAATCAAAATTCAGTGATCTAGGCATCAATGGAGAGTGATCCTCCGCTGATCTCTTCAATTTATTGATTTCATCAATCTCTGGAAGGATCCTGTCATTAGTTATGTCCTACTGCTGCATGTAATCCTTCATCTACAAAATCAAAGAATAAAGATCATTGTTAGTAAGAACAGAAGAAGCAGCAGTAGTTGGTTTTGAGAAAACGGGGTTTGTTTCTTTGCAGCATTCTTAGCATTCTTCTTAGATCCAGAAGGTGCAGTGGCAAAGGTGGAATGCCCTATGAAGAGGTGATCGTCGGCATGGAACTTGAAGTGTTCTTCGCTTGAGAATCCATGTAGTTGAAGACAATGAAGAGAAATGAATGAAATGAACAAAATTTCTCAAAATTGACACACCAATTGCCCCACGGTGGGCGCCAAACTGTTTTGGTCAAAAATCACACAAGGATAATGTAACCAAATCCGATTTTGTGAGGTGTGATACTTGATTATATGATCAAATGTATAAACAATGAAAGAATGAAATGAATGTTGAACACAAGGATTTATACGAGGAAAAAGCCCTTGATCAATGTATGATCTCCGGCATAAAAAACCTCGGATAGTGAAAACTATCACTATCAAGTATATTGAGTTTACAACTTCGGAAGTATTGAGCTTGATACAATGATTTCTAGTGTGTGTGTTTGAGAGAAAGAGTAGCAGAAGTGTTGTTCATAAACTGGGGTGCAAAAGTGTTTCTAAAAATAAGCTCAATACCCCTTTATTCTTAGCTAAAAATATCCTAACTAACTATCCGAAATATTAGGCCATCACCCACGATCACCATTAACGGTCACTAGCGCATGCACATGTTGAAAATGTAGAGCATATTCCCCTGGAATCTCGCGTGGAATAAGTCTTCGTCGAAACATACCTGCAAAACAAGCCAAAAGGTGATGGAAACAATTGTTAAGTTAGAATAATAATGAGGATCCTGGATCCTTATTACCGCAGCATCTCCTGAGGATCCTTAATTCAAACTGAACTGAGGATCCGTGATCCATGCTACACTTGAGGATCCGTGATCCATAGGCTATAAAATTCTATCCCTTTCATACTGACCATTTAGCCATTCTACCCGACATCTCCGGCTTCCTAAGCACATTTTTAACAGGATAATTAGTTTTAACACGAATCCTATGTGTCTCAAAATAATGTCTAAGTTTAGTTGATGCCATAACTAGGGCTAATATCAATTTCTCTAAGTGAGAATATCTAGTTTCAGCATCTAATAAACTTTTACTAACATAATAGACAGGATACTGCTGACCTTCATGATCCTTTACTAGAACAGCACTTACTGCATTCCCTGATACTGCAAGATACAGGGATAATGGTTCACCATCCTCGGGCTTCATCAACAAAGGTGCAGTTGAAAGATATTGCTTTAATTCTTGTAGGGCCACTTCATGTTTTTCTCCCCATTCAAATTTTTTATTCTTCTTCAGGATATCGTAGAATTCCTTGCATTTCTCTGAGGATCTTGATATAAATCTGTTCAATGCCGCTACTCATCCTGTTAATCTTTGCACATCCTTCATGTTGGATGGTGATTTGATATCTAGGATAGCTTTGATCTGTTCTGGACTTGCTTATATCCCCCTTTTAGTCACTGTTTTGGTAAAAAATTACCTAAGCAATTTAGTGATCAAATTAGTTTGTGAGGTAGTGTGCTAACAATGTGTATTGAAAATATCCTGGTTTGGTTATTTGCAAAAACAGTTTTCAGGATATAACTCAGGATATCGAGCTATATCAACAATCAAACAATGAGCAGAAAAGTAAAGGTTGACACGTGATGTACGAGGAAAGCCCTTGTTCAATCTAGATCGCCGGTATAAAACCTCGGGAGCTGACAATCGCAGCTGCCTTGTTCTTCTTATTACTTCAAAAATCAGGATACAGTGCAGGATATCGACCAGATCGTTGCTAAGTGTTTCAATGTTTTTCAGAATGTGTGTGAATTGCGAGAGAAAGTATGAGTGTTCGAGAGCAGTGAATGTGTTGTCCTATGTGATCTGGTTTATCCATCTATTTATAGTTACAAAAAGAAAACAAAATCTCCTAAAATGGGGGGATACCAGCGATTATTCCCATGTGAACGTTGAAGACCAAGTAATGCGGCTTCAACGTTCTTCTTCGAACAACTTGGACCGAGTCTTCGGGGGAAGAGGTCTTCGTGAACGTTATGGACTTGTACTCGTACTCCTGCATACAATCCGTCAGTAATATTCAGGATACAGCATCAGGATGTTACCAATATCCTGATTCAGCATCCTGGTTGTGAACATATATTATGTAATCAAGATATAATTCAAGATACTATCCAGGATATGGGCTCAGAATTTCACCCATAACAATTGTCCCTAAAAAAGTTACCGTTAAGGATCCTGGACCTAACGATTACATTTTTCACGATAACCAAGGTAATTAAGAGATAAGACTTGATGTGACCGCTTGTAACTGCCCAGTCTGAATTTACTCATTGCTTCCCTATATCTTCTCAGCCTCAACTCCATTTAATCTCCATCAAGAAGAAAAAAGGTAAAAATCCTCTCTTTCATCTTCATCTTTTCTCTCTTCCTTTTTTGCACACTCTTCCAGCGAAGATATGGCGAGGCAAACAAGGTCCAGTTTCGGCGATTCTGCTCCCACATTCATTCACCAGAATATCCTTCAGGACCCAGAGAAGGAGATATGTTCGTTTGACAGTGCTCACCTGTCAGCTCTTAAAACCTCCGGCATCTTCCCGGAAGGGACGGTGTTCTGGTCGTTTGATCGGGAAATCCTATCGGACATGGTTTCTAACGAATGGCTCTGTTTTAACGTTTTTCCCTTCACTTTAGGGCTCCGGTTTTCTTTCCCTGGTTTTATTACCGAGTTTTTTCACATCACAAAGATCAGCTTTAGTAAAACGATGCCAATGCTTTGGCGAGTGTTGCTTGTTCTTGATCAAATCAAGAATACCCACATTCCTGATCTCTCTGTTCACGATCTTCCATTATCATACCGGCTTAGATGCCATGGTTCTTGCATATTTCTATTCTATTCTACCTCCAATGACCCAGTGATACTCCGACCCACCAGGAACGAGGAGGAATGGAAATCCAAGTTTTCTTTGTGAAAAGAAATTCAATCCCTGGTGGAGCGGAATATCCAGTGAAATGGTTGAGAAATGGTAGGATTTAGGGTTTTAGGATGATCCTATCTTATATCCTATCCTATATCCTGAACTGATCTTTATTTTTGTTGTATGCAGCTGACTTTAGGAAACTAGCGCCTCCCCTCACTGATTCAGAAAGTAGAATCCAAGCCATCAGACTCCTTCCTGAGATCGAAAGAAGCTTCATTCCATACCTAACATCTTCAAGTCAACACTCCAGCTCAAACATGTCTGGTAAGGATCCTATTCAATATCCTGCATACATATTTTCATTTGATGTTGTTATGAAAAAGGGTTTTAAAGTTACCCCCTGTATGTAGATGCCAGTAAAGTTCCCATCCTCTTGGATCTTGATGAACTTGACAGTTATCCTACTCCTGTTAATGTCAAGAAACAGATCCCTACAGCCACCAGCTCCAACCCGGTCACAGTTCCTAAGCCTAACCCAAGAACTCGTGCTTCCACTTCCAAGAAGAGAAAGGGTTCAGAGACCACCACTCTAGCTTCTGAAGGGTTCTCCTACGAAGAGCTCAGCTTCATCGAGTCCTTAGAGCCTATGACCTCTTTCCTCAATAAGGTAATATCCTGGTGCTAGATCATGCACATATATCCTGATGGAATATCCTGGTTATCAAATTTTAACCATACATGTATCTTGAATTGTAGGGTCTCTAACATTTGCTCCATCTCTACACCGATGCTTGCGGGACATCCAAGCTCTATGAGGCCAAGATCAAACAACTTGAGACCACCATAGCTGACCAGGGCACCATTGCTGAAGCCAAGACCCGGCATTATGAGGATAAGCTGAAGAAGGTCACTCAGGATGCCGAAGTGAAGCTGGCAGCCATCCACGTTGAGTACGAACAGGCCATGATCTCCTTCCGGGAGGGGATCAAAAACTCCGCTGTTGTCTCCCTGCTGCAAGCTCGGATCAAGATGGCTTATGAAGCCTAGGAGACAGGTCTTGAGTGCCCATCCTGGCCGGTTGACTCTTGGGTGGCAAAACTCAAGGAGCTTAGAGGCAATCCTGTGCCGCATCCTGTCAAAGCTGGGGCTGGAGAGACTTCTAAGGCAGCTGAGGTGGTGGACAAGGCTGGAGAGAAGAAGGATGCTAGAGAGGACGTTGGTGTGGATGCTGGTCAAGATGCTGAAGCTGAGAAGGCGAGGAAGGATGGTGGTGATGCCGCTGTATGAGGGCATTCAAGTGGGCGATGATGGACATTGATGCCTAGGCCGGAGCCCACTTTTCTAAATTTGAATGATGGTCTGTAACCCAAAAACAATTTACTTTTCCTGCATTTACTTTTCCTGCACTTAGATACATTATGATGACCAAAGGTGGAGGGATCCTGAGTTTCAGGATGAAGCCCTTGGTCATCAATGTTAACATGCTTTTGAACAATCAACAGTTGAAGGTGGAGGGATCTTGGGTTTCAATACGAAGCATTCAACTGTTTAACTAAATATGTCTTAGAACTAATTGCACTGTTGGTGGATGGGTCTCACTTTGAGATGAAGCGAACATTGCATCCTTTTTCTTGTGAATAATAAATAACCAACCTTTCGGCCTTATCTTTGTTGTTGTATTTTTATTGCATGTGTTTGATTTTGAAAGTATTTTTCCTTAAATATCCTAAGGAAACATTTTGGGAAAATATCCTGAAAAGTATTCTGGAAAATATCCTGATCAGGATACTATTATTGAACTCAGAAATACATAACTCTAAAAACTTTAGTTATTTAGATAAGGTTTCAAAAGATAAAAAAAGGGAAGATCATACCAAAGACTCTTAGAGAGTTGATTCCGATTTTCCATCTTTGATCCTTTTGCAACATTCCCCTCATGGATGTCCCTTGTGCACATTCAGGAAACTGAGTTCATCCTTCTAATTGTATCAAGGTGTATGTCCCCTGTGTTCAGTACATTTGAATACTTAGGGATTTCTCAATGTAAATACAATCATATTTTGTTTGGAACCTGTCCTTAGAGTTTAGTTTTTCTGGGGGTAAACCCATAATATCCTGGGGATAATCCCTCAACATCTTGGGGATAAACCCTTAATATCCTGGGGATAAACCCTTATTTTCATGCGCTACAGGTGGGAGTGTATAAACTCCAAGACTTAGAAAGGTGAAAACCTTTAAACCTTAGAGAGTATGAAAATACCCTTTCATGAGAGAGGGTGATCAATCCTCGTATACCTTAAGGATTCAGGATATAGCCAATAATAACGAAATTGTCAGCCACTTTTACATGAACCGGTCCCGCTATCTTGAATTATCCCTGAATATCTTGCGCTCCAGGCAGGGTGTTTAAACCCAATTCGAGAGAAAGGTGAATACCTTTAAACCTTTGAAGGGATAAGGATCCCTTAAACATGAGAGAGGGGGCTAATCCTCTAATCTTTCGGTTTATCTTGAGCATATATCCTGGAGTAATATCCTGAAGCATATCCTACAAAACACCTTCAAACTAAGGTGGGTGTTAGCTTGGCTAACACCCCTCCGATGCTTAAGTTAGTATTGGGTTCAAAAGAATAAATAAATTCAAACATATTTAAAAGAGATAGAATTCATACCATCCTGAGTTAGAAATTAAATTCTAAACTCACTTGAAATAGAGCTTAAGGTGTATGGCATTCCAGGATCTTAGTAGCATATCCCTTCCATATTCTTGATTTGGTATGCTCCTTTCCCAGATTCTGATTCAACTTCATAAGGTCCTTCCCATTTTGGGGCAAGCTTCCCATCAGCAGGATTAGTAGTATTCTGAAAAGCCTTCCTTAACACCCAATCTCCAACTTTAAACCTTCTAGTCCTTATATTCTAGTTATATGCTCTGGATATCCTCTGTTGATATGCTGCCATCCTCAGCTTTGCCGCATCTCTTGTTTCATCCACAATATCTAATTCTTGGCACAAATCTTCAGGATTCGCCTCAGGATCCCAAAGGCCTGATCTTGCTGTAGGTATCACCATTTCTGTCGGGATCACTGCCTCTGCCCCAAACACCAAAGAAAATGGGGTTTGCCTAGTTGTACTCTTTACTGTTGTTCTATCAGCCCATAAGACAAAGGGTAATTATTTTGCCCATCTTCCTTTCTTAGCCCCTAGTCTTTTCTTCAAATTGTTAACAATTATCTTGTTTGAGGATTCTGCTTGTCCATTTGCTTGAGGATGTACCGGAGTGGATGTAATCATCTTGATTCCCCAACTTTTGCAGAAATCGGTGGTTCTCTTGCTAATGAACTGAGAGCCATTATCAAAAATTATCTCAGCTGGTACCCCAAACCTGGTCAGGATATTCCTTTTTATGAAGGACACTACTTCTTGATCTCTGACTTAAACAAATGCCTCAGCTTCAACCCATTTGGAAAAATAGTCTGTCATTACTAGCATAAAAACTTTTCCTCCTGGAGCCTTGGGCAACTTCCCCACTATATCCATACCCCATTTCATGAATGGCCAAGGGGAAGCAATAGGATATAATGGCTCAGCAGGTTGATGCAGTATGTTGTTGTGCCTATGACATGCATCACATCTTCGAGCATATTCTGCTGCATCTTTCCTTATAGTCGACCAATAGTATCATGTTCTTAGCACCTTCGAGAATAATGATCTGCCCCTAGTATCGTTGCCACAGTCTCCTTCATGGATATCCTGAAGTGCCTCCTTGGTCTCAGGATCTTCCAAGCACCTTAAGTATGGTCCTACAAGAGACTTCTTATACAAAACATCATTTATAATAGTAAAACGAGATACCTTCATCCTAAAAGCCTTAGGATTCTCATCCTTTGGGATGTCTCCCTCTTTGAGGTATTTTATGATCGGAGCTGTCCATGATTCAGGATTCTTCTCAGGATACTCATCATCAGGATCCTGGATACTTGATACTTCCTTATCCTGAGGCTTGAAGTGTTCCATTACAGGATACAGGATATGTAGTATTGGTATTTGAGTTCCTTCCAGTATCCTGACTGTAGATCCCAAATTTGCCAAAGCATCTGCTTCAGCATTGTCCTCTTTTGGTACCTGTTCAAGTGTAAAAACTTCGAAATATCCTGCTAATTTTTTGACAATTTCAAGATATTCGATTAATGTTTCACCTTTGACTGCATAGGATCCATTGAAATGGTTAGTAATTAACAAGGAATCAACATATACTTGCAAATTTTTAACATTCATGTTCTTGGCCAACTCTAATCCTGCAATCAAAGCTTCATATTCTTCTTCATTATTAGTGGCAGGAAATTCACACCTAATAGCCTGGGGTAATATGTCCCCCTGTGGTGATTTTAGTAGTATACCCAATCCTACACCTCTCACATTAGATGCACCATCAGTATATATTGTCCAGGATTCTAAGGATTTTCCTAGTTGTTGTACTTCTAGGTCTACTTCATTTTGAATATCACTACTGAAATCAGCCACAAAGTCTGCTAGAGCCTGAGACTTTATAGCATTTCTAGGTTCATATACTAGATCATAGGCACTTAACTTTACTGACCGCTTAGCCATTCTACCCGACATCTCAGGTTTCCTAAGAGCATTTTTAACAGGATAATTAGTTCTAACATGAATCCTATGTGTCTCAAAATAATGTCTAAGCTTAGTTGATGCCATAACTAGGCTAATATCAATTTTTCTAAGTGTGAATATCTAGTTTCAGCATCTAATAAACTTTTACTAACATAATAGATAGGATACTGCTGACCTTCATGATCCTTTACCAAAACAGCACTTACTGCATTCCCTGATACTGCAAGATATAGGGATAATGGTTCACCATCCCCGGGCTTCATCAATAAAGGTGCAGTTGAAAAATATTGCTTTAATTCTTGTAGGGCTGCTTCATGCTTTTCTCCCCATTTGAATTTCTTATTCTTTTTTGGGATATCGTAGAATTCTTTACATTTCTCTGAGGATCTTGATATAAATCTGTTCAATGTCGCTACTCGTCCTATTAATCTTTGTACATCTTTCATGTTGGAAGGTGACTTGATATCCAGGATAGCTTTGATCTGTTCCGGGCTTGCTTCTATCCCCCTTTTAGTCACCATATATCCTAAGAACTTTCCTGTCCCCACTCCAAAATGGCACTTGGCTGGATTTAGCTTCATGTTATACTGATCCAGGATATCAAATGCTCCTTCAATATCCTGGAGATGATCCTCAGCCTTCTTGGATTTTACTACCATATCATCAATATACACCTCCATGGTGTCCCCCAGTTTGTCTTTAAACATCATGTTCACCAATCTCTGGTATGTTGCACCTGCATTTTTCAAACCAAAAGGCATAGCAGTATAACAGTAAATACCTGTTGGTGTCATGAAAGTAGTATCCTCCTGGTCCGAAGGTTCCATTTGAACCTGTTGGAATCCTGAGAATGCATCCATAAAGGTTAACATCTCATGACCGGCAATTGCATCCACCATTGAGTCTATATGAGGCAGAGGGAACAGATCTTTAGGACATGCTTTGTTCAAGTCTGTGTAATCTGCACAAACTCTCCATTTCCCATTCTTCTTTTGAACCACGACCACATTTGCTAGCCACTTGGGAAATTTGACTTCCCTGATCATCTTAGACTTCAATAATCTTTCAACCTCTTCTTGAATAATTGTGTTTCGTTCAGGAGCAAACTTCCTTCTCTTTTGCTGAACAGGCTTGAAAGACCTATCAATTCCAAGCTTGTGAGTTATAATATCCTTAGAAATACCTGTCATATCCTCGTGCTTCCATGCGAACGTGGACATCCTGCATTTCAAAAAGTTAGTTAACTGTTTTTCAATATCCTGAGGGATATTGGTTCCTACGAGCACCGAGATATCTGGATTATCCTGGTCCAAGATAATTTTCTTAACATCCTGCTCTGAAGCCTCCATGATATCCTGGGCTCGTGTCTTTAATTGCTATCCTGTTTTGGGCTTTGTTGAGGATTTCATCTAGGAATAATAACATTCCTTTGCCTCTTGTTGATCACTCTCCACCTTAACAACCCCCCAAGGGGTAGGGATCTTGATACACTGATGATAGGTTGATTGCACAGCCTTCATATCATGGATCCATGGTCTGCCCAATATGATATTGTAGCAGGAAAAGGAGTCCATGACACAAAAACGTTGCATTGAGTTGACTCCTTCAACATATACTCGCAGTTTTATCTCTCCCATAGTATTCTTAGCCTCTCCAATGAACCCTACAAGTATAGTGGATTTTGAAGTGATCTCCATTTGGGAAATATTCATCCTTTTCAACGTTTCTAGTTGAATAATGTTGACGGAGCTGCCATTATCCACCAGTATCCTGCGCACAAAATGATTAGCAATATATAAAGTTATTACGAAACCATCATGATGGGGATCATGGACATTATCCACGTCATCACTGTCAAACGTTATCACTTTATCAGCCGTATGGGTTGTCATCCTGGTTGGCTTGTCTCTCCGATTAGCCTTAGCCTCTTTTGCATGTCTTTTTTCTGCAGAATAAGAGGTTCCACAAATGTCTGATCCTCCTGAGATGAAGTTGATTATCTTGGCATCAGCAGGAGGTGATGCTGCTCGTTCAGGATCCTTCTCAGTATCCTGACCCTTATTCTTCTTTCTGCCCAGAAGATCCTTCAGATATCCTTTGCTTAGCAGGTAGCTTATTTCCTTCCTCAGGGCTATGCAATCCTCCGTGACATGTCCAAAATCCTCATGGAAGGCACACCATTTGGATTTGTCCTTCCAATCGGCCTTTTCTGGTTCTTCCTGGGCCACCTTGCTTTATCTCCCAAACCCTGCATAGCATACATTAGTTCTGGTGTATTAACAGAAAAACAGTATTCTGATAATTCAGGATACTCCTCAGGATCCTCATCCCCAACAGCATTCACTTTCTTGTTATCATTCCTGCCATATGGCTTAGAACGATACGGCTTATATGAGGATTCTGACTTCTTGTTAGTTGATTCATAGGTTGAGGATGAGTTCATCCTCTCTTGCATCTTTTTGTCATCCTCCAGTCGAATATATCTTAAAGCCCTGTTTCGAGCTTCATCCAGGTTCCTGCAAGGATTCATCACAAGATCCTGATAAAATTGAGAATCCTTTTGCAACCCCATCTTGAAAGCCTGCACAGCTGTAGCAACGTCAAGATGTGGGATATCTAAGGACTCCCCGCTAAACTTGTTAACATAATCCCTTAAGGATTCTTGTGGACCTTCAGTTATCCTATAGAGATCACTGGTTAGTTTCTCAAAACTTCTACTGCAAGAAAATTGACTTTTAAACAAATTAACTAAATGAGCAAACGATGTAATTGAATAAGGTGGAACATTTAAAAGCCATTCTAAGGTTGATCCTGTCAAAGTGGAGCCAAAACCCTTGCAGAGGCATGCTTCCTTGAGATCCGGAGGGATAGGGTTAATCTCCATCCTTTCCCTATACTGAGCAATATGCTCTTCAGGATCCATGGTTCCGTCATAGAGCTTCATGTTGGGGATTTAAAATCTCTTTGGAATTTCAGCATCACAAATAGGATGTGTAAACAGGGATATCATGTGGCTATCCTGGGATGATTCTGTAATCGGCTGGACTACCCCAGGTACACTGGATATCATATCCTTTAATTTCTGAAGCTCCCTAGAGAGTGTCGAGGTTACACCTGTATCCTACAAAGATCCAATACCGTTAGTAGCAAGAGTATTAGTATTATTAGACACGTTACCAGCCTGAGGATTCTGGCCATATCCTGGAGCATATCCTGATCCTCTCATAGTTAAGGCCCTGATTGATGAGGGTATCTCAGGAGTATGACTCTGGGAATGACTAGGTACAATATTGCCTCTGTTATCCTCAGTATATACTACTGAACTGAAGTTCAATGCTCTAGGCTGGAAGGGAGTGACAATATCCTCAGCAGGTCTACTTGAGCTAGATTTCAAGAGTTGTATTTCTCTTATCAACATTTGGTTGGTCTCCTGCTGTTGCTTCATCTAATCCTTTATACTACCAAACAAAGTTAGAATTTCATCATTCGAAACCATAATAGGGGTTCTCACTGAAGCAGCAGATCCTTGAACATTCTGAGTGGGAACAATATCCCGAGTTGTGTGAGTTTCGGTCCTCCTTGGAGGGGCTTGAGGCTGTGAAGAAGCTTGCGTCCTTGGAGGTGGTGGAAGCACCGAGCCAACTGTTGCAGAGGTTGTAGCAGACATGGTAGAAGAGCTCATGTTTGATTTTGAGGCCATTGAAAATAGTGTAGCAAAAAGTTTTGAAAATAGAAAACCAAGTAGTGATTTTAAGAAAGCTTTTAGTAGAAATAGCACCACTGGCCCCACGGTGGGTGCCAAATTGTTTTGGTCAAAAATTACCTAAGCAATTTAGTGATCAAATTAGTTTGTGAGGTAGTGTGCTAACAATGTGTATTGAAAATATCCTGGTTTGGTTATTTGCAAAAACAGTTTTCAGGATATCGAGCTATATCAACAATCAAACAATGAGTAGAAAAGTAAAGGTTGACACGTGATGTATGAAAAAAGCCCTTGATCAATCTAGATCGCCGGCACAAAACCTTGGGAGCTGACAATCACAACTGCCTTGTTCTTCTTATTACTTCAAAAATTAGGATACAGTGCAGGATATCGACCAGATCGTTGCTAAGTGTTACAATGTTTTTCAGAAAGTGTGTGAATTACGAGAGAAAGTATGAGTGTTTGAGAGCAGTGAATGTGTTGCCCTATGTGATCTGGTTTATCCGTCTATTTATAGTTACAAAAAGAAAACAAAATCTCCTAAAATGGGGGGATGCCAGCGAATATTCCCATGTGAACGTTGAAGACCAAGTAATGCGGCTTCAACGTTCTTCTTCGAACAACTTGGACCGAGTCTTCAGGGGAAGAGGTCTTCGTGAACGTTATGGACTTGTACTCGTACTCCTGCATACAATCCGCCAGTAATCCTCAAGATACAGCATCAGGATGTTACCAATATCCTGATTCAGCATCCTGGTTGTGAACATATATTATGTAATCAAGATATAATTCAAGATACCATCCAGGATATGGGCTCAGAATTTCACCCATAACAGTCTCCATGTACCCTAAAAATTTTCCTGCCCCCACTCCGAAATGGCATTTAGCAGGATTCAACTTCATGTTGTATTGGTCCAGGATATTGAATGCACATTCAAGATCCCGGAGATGATCCTCAACCTTTTTGGACTTTACCACCATATCATCAATATACAACTCTATGGTGTCCCCTAGTTTGTCTTTAAACATCATATTCACCAATCTCTGGTATGTTACACCTGCATTTTTCAAATCGAAAGGCATAGCAGTATAACAATAAATACCTGTTGGTGTCATGAAAGCAGTATCCTCCTGATCGGAGGGCTCCATTTGGATCTGTTGGAATCCTGAGGATGCGTCCATAAAGGTTAGCATTTCATGACCGGCAGTTGCATCCACCATTGAATCTATATGAGGCAAAGGAAATGGGTCTTTGGGACATGCTTTATTCAGGTCTGTATAATCTACACAGACTCCCCATTTCCCATTCTTCTTTTGAACCACAACCATGTTTGCCAGCCATTTGGGGAATTTGACTTCCCTAATCATCTTGTAATTCAATAATCTTTCAACCTCTTCCTGTATAATCGTGTTCCTTTCAGGAGCAAACTTCCTTCTCTTTTACTGAACGGGCTTGAAGGACCTGTCAATTCCAAGCTTATGAGTTATAACATCTTTGGAAACACCTGTCATATCCTCATGCTTCCATGAAAACGTGGACATCCTGCATTTTAAAAAGTTAGTTAACTGATTTTCAATATCCTGAGGGATATTAGCTCCTACGAGCACCAAGATATCTGGATTATCCTGATCCAGGATAATTTTCTTAACATCTTGCTCTGAGGCTTCCACGATATCCTGGGCCCGTATCTTTAGTTGCTATCCCGCTTTAGGCTTTGTTGAAGACTTCATTGAGGAAGAATAACATTCTTTTGCCTCTTGTTGATCGCTTTCCACCTTGACAACTCCCCAAGGGGTAGGAATCTTGATACATTGATGATAGGTTGATGGGACAGCCTTCATATCATGGATCCATGGTCTGCCCAATATAATATTGTAGCAGGATAATGAATCCATGACATAGAAACGTTGCATTGAATTCACTCCCTCAACATATACTGGCATTTTTATTTCTCCCACAGTATTCTTGGCCTCTCCACTGAACCCTACAAGTACAGTGGATTTAAAAGTGATCTCCATCTGGGGAATGTTCATTCTCTTCAGTGTTTCTAGCTGGATAATGTTGACAGAACTGTCGTTGTGCACCAGTATCCTACGCACAAAATGATTAGCAATATATAAAGTGATTACCAAACCATCGTGATGAGGATCCTAGACGCTATCCCGGTCATCACTATCAAACGTTATCACTTTATCAGTTGTAAGAGTTGTCATCCTGGTCAGCTTGTCTCCCCGTTCTGCCTTAGTCTCCTTGGCATGTCTTTTTGTTGCGGAGTAAGAGGTTCCACATATGTCGGGTCCTCCTGAAATAAAGTTAATTATCTTGGTGTATGGAGGAGGTGATGTTGCTCGTTTAGGATCCTTCTCAGTATCCTGACCCGTATTCTTTTTTCTGCCCAGAAGATCCTTCAGGTATCCTTTGCTTAGCAGATAGCTTATTTCTTTCCTCATGGCTATGCAATCTTCCGTCACATGTCCAAAATCTTCATGCAAAGCACACCATTTGGATTTATCCTTCCAATCGGCCTTTTGCTGGTTCTTCCTGGGCCACCTCGCTTTATCTCCCAAACCCTGCATAGCATACATTAGTTCGGGAATATTAACAGAAAAACAATATTCTGACAGTTCAGGATACTCCTCAGGATCCTAATCCTCAACAGCATTCACTTGCTTGCTGTCATTCTTGCCATATAGCATAGAGCGATATGATTTGTATGAGGATTCTGACTTCCTGTTAGTTGATTCATATGTTAAGGATGAATTCATCCTCTCTTGCATTTTCCCGTTGTCTTCTAGTCTGATATACCTCAAAGCCCTGTTTCAAGCTTCATCCAAGTTCCTACAAGGGTTCATCACAAGATCCTGATAAAATTGGGAATCCTTTTGCAACCCCATTTTGAATGCCAGTACGGCTGTGGCAACATCAAGGTGTGGAATATCCAAGGATTCCCTGCTAAAATTGTTTACATGATCCCTTAAGGATTCTTGAGGACTTTGAGTTATCCTGTAGAGATCACTGGTTAGTTTCTCAAAACTTTGACTGCAAGAAAATTGACTATTAAATAAGTTAACTAAATGAGCAAATGATGTAATTGAATGAGGTGGAACGTTTAAGAGCCAGTTTAAGGTTGATCCTGTTAGAGTAGAGCCGAAGCCCTTGCAAAGGCATGCTTCCTTGAGATCTGGAGGAATAGGTTTAATTTCCATCCTTTCTCTATACTGAGCATTATGCTCCTTGGGATCCGTGGTTCCGTCATAAAGTTTCATATTGGGAGTTTGAAATCTTTTTGGGATTTCAGCATCACATATAGGATTTGCAAATCGGGATATCATGTGGCTATCCTGGGATACTTCCGGGATGGGCTGAACAACCCCAGGTACACTGGATATCATATCCTTCAGCTTCTGAAGCTCCCTAGAGAGTGTTGAGGTCACACTTGTATCCTGCAAAGATCCAAAATTGTTAGTAGCAGGAGTATTAATATTATTTGACACGTTACCAGTTTGAGGATTCTGGCCATATGCTAGGGCATATCCTGAGCCCCTCACAGTTGATACCCTGACTGTTGAAGGTATCTCAAGAGTATGACCTTGAGAATGGCTTGGTATAATATTGCCTCGATTATCCTCAGTGTATACTGCTAAACTGAAGTTCAACGCTCTGGGCTGCAAGGGAGTAACAGTATCCTCAGCAGGCCTGTTAGAGTTAGATTTTAAGAGTTGTATTTCTCTTATCAGCATTTGATTGGTCTCCTGCTGTTGCTTCATCTGGTCCTGTATACTACCAAACAAAGTTAGAATTTCACCATTAGAAGCCATAATAGGAGTTCTACCTGAGGCAGCAGATTCATGGACATTTTGAGTAGGAACAATATCCCGAGATGTGTGAGTTTCAATCCTCCTTGGAGGAGCTTGAGGCTGTGAAGAAGCTTGCGTCCTTGGAGGTGGTGGAAGCACCGAACCGATTGTCGCAGAGGTTGTAGCATACATGGTAGAGGAGCTCATGTTTGATTTTGAGGCCATTGAAAATAGTTGAGCAAAAAGTTTCGAAAAAAGAAAGCCAAGTAAAGATTTCAGCAAGGTTTTTACTAAGAATAGCACCACTTGCCCCATGGTGGGCGCCAAATTGTTTTGGTCAAAAATTACCTAAGCAATTAAGTGATCAAATTAGTTTTGTGAGGTACTGTAATAACAATGTTTATAGAAAATATGCTGATTTAGTTGTTTACAAAAACATATTTCAGGATATAGCTCAGGATACCAAGCTATATCAACAATCAAACAATGAGCAAAGGTTCACATGAGATGTACGAGGAAAGCCCTTGATCAATCTAGATCTCCGGCATAAAACCTCGGGAGCTGACAATCGCAGCTGCCTTGTTCTTCTTATTACTTCAAAATTCAGGATACAGTGCAGGATATTGTACGGATCAGCTAAGTGTTACAATGGATTTCAAGTGTGAGTGTTGGTGAATGTGATCTGCGAGTGATTGTAGCTGTTAAGAGAGTAAAAGAGTGAGTGAAGTTGTGTGTTTCTATCGATCCGTACACTCCTATTTATAGTAAACAGAAATAACTAACTATCCTACAAACTAGGGATGCTTCGAATATTCCTTCTTGAACGTTGGAGACCCCTTCTTTCGGCTTCAACGTTCTTCTTTCAACTGAATAGACCGAGTCTTCAGGAGAACAAGTCCACTCGAACGTTATAAGTCTGCCACCCTAATCTGCACGTGAATAATTAGTGACTACCAGAATACTACATCAGGATGTTACCAATATCCTGATCCGGTATCCTGGTCATAAACAGAAAGAATAAAGTCAGGAATAATTCAAGATATAGGTTCAGAAAACCACCCATAACAATAGCGAGATGAATGCCCAGACTCAAGACATAATCAATAGGCGATTGGCCAATTTTCACACATTAGCTACCACAGACCCAAACTTAGAACAAATCATTGCACCACAGCTGCTACCACTATTTCCAACTCAACCCATGGAGTATATTTTAAATTCCAGTTGCAGCTTGTAATATATAAATATATGAAATAGAGTAAATGTCGCAATGCGCGATGATTTTGATCAATGTGTTTGTTTGTATGATTGTTCGCATTAAATATTGTTCTGTGATATTAATATTAGGTAAATGTTTATAATCTAGATGAACAACGAAGTGAATCAGGAAAACCCGAATAACGATAATAACGGGAACCAATTAGATAACAGTGTCATCCAACACATAGTGGCACAAGGGATTATAGACGCTATGCCATATATTATCAAAACGGTTAAGGAAGCAGAAAATAATAAAAGTAATAGTGGAAGTAAACGACCACCTACTGAACCCAGTCACAGCGTAAACAATGGACCGTTACTTCAATTGCCTATTCCAAAAAGAAAAGAACCATGTCTTATGGTTGTTCTTACAAAGAATTCTGGTCTTGTAAACCAATGGAATTCTCGGGCAATGAAGGAGCCATTGCAGCTCTACGCTGGATAGAAAAGACTGAAGAAGTCTTAAAATTAAGCAAGTGTGCAGAGGAAAATAAAATCATGTTTGCTTCCAGTCTTTTTAAGAATGCAGCTCTAGAATGGTGGAACACTATTCTCCAGTCTAGGGGAAGTGACAAAGTCTATAATATGGAATGGACTGAGTTTAAGAATATGGTTGAAAGGAAATTTTGTCCTCTCAATGAAAAAGAACAAATTGCTAATAAGTTCTTAAACCTTAGAATGACTGGAGTAGACTGTAAGGGTTACACTCTTGTATTCTTTGAATATGCTAGAATAGTGCCAACCCTAGCATCACCAGAACCAATATTAATCTCTCGTTACATCTGGGGATTAATCAGCGAGATTAGGCACGTAGTCAAGGCAGCTAGACCCAAACTATAGAAGAAGCTGTAGAACTAGCCAATACCTTGACTGACGAACTAGTACGTACACAAGAGGAAAACCAGAGGAAGAACCTAGCTCAAAAACTTACCTAAGAATTTCGCTACGGTAATTCCAACCGTGGGAAAAATATAGGCTCTACCTCTACACCTTACTGTAAGGCCTGCAAGAAAAAGCATTCAGGGAGATGTTCTACATACTTCAATTTCTGCAAGATACCAGGACACAAGGAAGAAGACTGCATAAAGAAACCCATCAATGGAGAAGGGACATATCAAACCGAACTGTCCGAAACTAGCTCCAGCCATGAACAACAAGACTACTAAGAATGCTAGAGCATTTGTTCTGACTGCAGAAGAAGCCAATATGATTCTGGACGTGATTGCCGAATATCTAGTAGAAACGGCCAATGGAGAATCCATTAAGATCACTAAAGTCTTGAAGGGAGCAAGAATAGAAATTTTAAAACATAATTTTATTGCTAATCTCTACCCAATGAATCTGGCTGGATTTGATATTGTGTTAGGAATGGATTGGTTAGTAGCCAATAAAGCCAGTATTCTATGTGATCAAAATTTAATACAAGTAAATTCACCAAAGGGTGAAAAGATCACAGTTAAAGGAGATAAGTCATCTCGATCCATGAAATTCATCTATGTGATGAAAACAGCAAGTTATGCAAGAAAAAGGGTCACTAGTGTATATGATTTCCATAATCATTAACACTAAAGGAAAGGAACTGAAGGATATTCCCGTAGTATCTCAATTCTCAGATGTTTTCCCCGAAGAGCTACCGGGACTACCACCGGATAGGGAAATGGAATTCAGAATTCACCTGCTACCAGGGACAGCACCAATTGCCAAGGCACCTTACCATTTAGAACCAGCAACGATGCAAGAACTGAAGAAGCAGTTGGATGAACTTCTGGAAAAAGGATTCATACAACCTAGTTCATCACCGTGGGGAGCACCAATCTTGTTTGTCAAGAAAATGGACGGGTCAATGCGTATGCGTATTGATTACCGAGAGTTGAACAAAGTCACGATTAAAAATCGGTACCCATTACCGAGAATCGATGATTTGTTTGATCAATTGCAGGGAGCTCGATTCTTTTCCAAGATCGATTTATGCTCAGGATATCATCAATTAAAGGTACAGGAAGAGGACATTCCTAAAACCGCTTCTAGAACAAGGTATGGCCATTATGAATTTACCGTCATGCCATTTGGTTTAACCAATGCCCCAGTTGCATTTGTGGACATGATGAACAGAATATGTAAACCACATCTGGATAAATTCATAATTGTCTTTATAGATGATATTCTCATTTACTCTAGGAGTAAAGAGGAACATGCAGCGCATCTGCATGCACTCCTTACATTACTGAGAAAAGAAAAGCTTTACGCAAAATTTTTGAAATGTGAGTTTTGGTTAGAAGAAGTGCAATTCCTTAGACATTTAGTAAATCATGAAGGAATTCATGTAGATCCCATAAAGATCGAGGCAATTACTAAATGGAAAGTCCCCGAGTCACCAACGGAAGTGAGAAGTTTTCTAGGACTGACCGGTTATTATAGACGGTTTATCCGAGATTTTTCTAGAATAGCTATTCCTTTAACAAAACTGACCTGCAAATCAGTTAAGTTTGAATGGGGACCAAAACAGGAAGAAGCCTTTAGAATTCTTAAGCAAAGATTAACTAACGCACCCATACTAGCGTTACCAGAAGGAATTGAAGACTTTGTAGTCTACTGTGACACGTCTAAGTTAGGTTATGGATGTGTGTTGATGCAACGACAAAAAGTTATAGCCTATGCCTCAAGACAACTTAAGAATCATGAAGAGAATTATACAACCCATGATTTAGAATTAGGAGCCATAATTTTTGCCCTTAAAATTTGGAGACATTACCGTTACGGTAGTAATTTCACCGTTTTCACCGATCATAAGAGTTTAAGATATGTTTTCGAGCAAAAGGAGTTAAATATGAGACAGAGACACTGGATGGAAATTCTTAGTGACTATGATTGTAATATTCAGTATCATGTAGGAAAGGCTAATGTAGTAGCTGATGCTTTAAGTCGAAAGTATCATGAAAAGCCAAAAAGAGTACGTTCTCTTAAATTAAATCAACAAATAGATTTAAATAATCAGATTAGAGAAGTACAAGAATCAGTAATCAAGGACGATACTGAAAAATTGAAAGAAATGATTAAGGAATTAGAACAAGGAATAGATGGAATTTGGAGATTCCATAAGAAAAGAATTTGGATACCCAAATGAGGAAACCTACGCCACCGAATTTTAGAAGAAGCTCAAAAGTCTAAGTATATGATACATCCTGGAAGTAATAAAATGTATCAAGACTTAAGAAAGAATTTCTGGTGGATAGGAATGAAAAAGGATGTAGCAGCTTATGTTGCCAAATGTCTAACCTGTTCATAAGTTAAAGCTGAACATCAGAAACCCTCAGGTTTATTACAAAAATTAGAAATGCCAATATGAAAGTGGGAATTGATAACAATGGATTTTGTTACCAAATTACCCAAGACACGAAAGGGTAATGATACAATCTGGGTGACTGTAGATAGATTAACCAAGTCTGCTCATTTCTTACCCATGAAAGAAACTTTCAGTATGGAACAGTTAGCTAAACTATATGTAAATGAAATAGTTTCATTACATGGAATTCCTTTATCTATTGTTTCTGATAGAGATAGCCGTTTTACCTCTCATTTTTAGACTAGTTTCCAAAAAGCAATGGGAACCAAGCTAAATCTAAGTACAGCTTATCATCCCCAAACGGACGGACAAAGTGAAAGGACAATCTAGACAATGGAAGATATGCTTAGAGCTTGTGTAATTGATTTCGGAGGAAATTGGGACGATCACCTACCATTAATAGAATTTTCTTATAATAACAACTACCATACTAGTATTAATGCTGCACCATTTGAAGCACTTTATGGACGAAAGTGCCGAACTCCAGTCTGTTGGGCAGAAATTGGAGAAAAACGACTATCTGGACCAGAGACAGTACAAGAAACAACGGACAGGATTATTCAAGTCAAGGAAAGACTAAAAGCAGCACGTGATCGACAAAAGAGTTATGCTGATAACAGATGAAGGCCATTGGAATTTCAAGTAGGAGATAAAGTATTATTAAAAGTTTCGCCATGGAAAGGAATAGTCAGATTCATCAAAAGGGGAAAGCTAAGCCCCATGTATGTTAGACCTTTAGAGATTATTAGAAGAATAAGACATGTAGCCTACCAGCTACAATTGCCAAAGGAAATGGCAGGAATACATGATGTATTTCATGTATGTAATCTCAAAAAGTGCTTCATTAGTGGTACCTCTTAAGGACATAAAGGTAAATGAGAAACTTAAGTTTGTAGAGAAGCCTCTACCGATTGAAGATAGAAAGATTAAGAATCTCAAACACAAGAGATTGGTTCTAGTTAAAGCAAAATGGGATTCCAAGAGAGGACCAGAATACACTTGGGAGCTCGAATCAGAGATGCAGAGAAAATATCCGCACCTGTTCCAGTAAACCTCGAGGACGAGTTCTAAATCAAGGTGGGGAGGATATAACAACCCTCCTAAAATTATTAGAACACCCCTATATGTCCTAAAATACACCACGTATATGAGAAACGGGCCCGAAATACCTTCATTTTAATAAAAATCAAGTAAACAATATTTTATGTATGTCGCGGGGCGCGACAAACTGTGCTTGATCCGTCGCGAGGCGCGACAACTGGGACACCAGGCTGCTCCCTAGGCCACCACGTGTCCTACCACTCGTCGAGCCTACACTCATAACTGATTAAAGCTAGGCCATACTATACCTAGCTCGCGGGCGGCGAAGGAAGACCCTTAGTTGGTCGCGAGGGCCTGATCAGCACTATAAATAGGGACCGTTGGCATTCAGTTGCAAATCGTTCACAAAATTCAATTCTCTCTCAATATCTGATAGCAATAATAATTTTCGGGTATAATACCCCCCTAATTAGCGAAGCTCTGCCTCGTTGTAAGTATTATAACCCCCAGTTACGTATTAGATACGCTGACCGATTGATCTAGTGCTCCGTAACGCATGTCGAGGCTCTGCCTGATTCATTCGTTGGAGTTCTGTCTCGGGGTGGGTATAACTAATGTAAATTTGGGTTATTATACTAACGCATGTGCATTGTTTAATTTATTAGATTATAACCAGGAAGTCACAAGGAAATACCTAAAATAGCAATGTGAGTGATTCCTCTTTTCACAAAGTGTTTTTACAAAACCTCAATTGTTTTAATTTATATTTAGCAGTGATTGAGTATTTGTATTCTACAATTATCGTCGGTATGTTGGGGTTTTGTATACAAAATTTGTTACTACACTGTGAGTAGTAACATTACCACAAGTCAGGATTGGCTGTACCGTGGGTGGTAATTAAAGTAGATATAAACAAATGTAATTGCTGGATTGCCCTCAATGCTGTAAAATGATAAAACCTATTTTAATTAAACTGGGATTCACTCGCCAGTATTTCTTGCTGATAAAATGTTTTTAAACACGTTTCAGGTAATAAAATATGAAAGCCAAATAGAAGCCAGCTGGAGAGCACTGAAGGCTTGGAAAAGTGGCTACAAAGTTACCTAAATAAAGAAGAAGTTTTATTTCAATAAATTAGGGTTTATCCCTAAAAACATGTTTGTAATGGAAACTTGGGTTTTCCCCATATATTTATTAATTATAA
Organism: Helianthus tuberosus; assembly: GCA_030545235.1. NCBI lineage: Eukaryota > Viridiplantae > Streptophyta > Magnoliopsida > Asterales > Asteraceae > Helianthus > Helianthus tuberosus. Next base: position 86,310,735 of record CM060353.1, read on the forward strand.
AATGTGGTGTTTTACTCTGATAAAATATTTCCTAACTACAGTCCTGATGAAATTTCCGCTGCCAAATTAATGATAAACACCGATACCACCAGCTCTGAGTAGGCCGTGGCCGCCCGCCTCCCGGGGCAGGGGTCGGGGGTTGCGACAGTATCGAAACAAAAGAGTCGTTCAGAAGGAACTTACCCGTCACGACATTAGAGTTATTCCTTGCTTCGCCTGAACCAATGACGAATGCTCGGCCTCTGCCGCCGTTACCCTTATCACCGCTGTTGTTGTTATTACCGTTGTTCCCTTTTCCCGTGTTATTGTTGTTGTTCAGTTGCAGACAATTCCTTTTATTGTGCCCCTCGGCACCACACTAATAACATTCCCTATTATTTCCTTGTTGTTGTTGCTGGCGCTAAGGCTACTGGTTCTGCTGTTGTTGAGCTTGTCTGGCTAGATACGGACTTCTATAATCTTTAGCTATATGACTCGCCTTCCAGCACCGTTGACAGCGGTTTGGGTTGCACTACCCATGATGGTGCCGATTGCATTTGTCGCATTTTGGCCGGTTCCCATGATAGACACCTCGGGCTTGACTGTTTGACGACTGTTGATTTGGGGTACCGTTGTTGTCGAACTTTCTTTCCTGTTGAGGGGGTTGAGTAGAGTTTGAACCTTTGGCTTGATTCCCATCCCACTTACGCTTGTTGTCAACAGAGGTCGCAGAAGCTGATGCATTGCGTTTAGGTAACTTGCCCTGTTCCACTGCCTGATCAGTTAGTCGATAAGCAAGTCGGGTGCTTTCCTAGATGGTTTGAAGATTTGCTGAGGTCACCATGCTTTGAATTTCAGGAACTAACCCCTTAATGTATAACTCGATTCGTTTATAGGCAGGATTCGACATGTTCGGACATAAACAAGCCAGCTCATTAGACCTCTTTGTATACGCCTCGATCTCTGAACCAGACATTTTTAGGCTGTAATACTCGGTTTCTAATTTTGTATGTCATCCCTCTGGCAGTATTCTTCTTTCATCATGTCCTTGAATGTATTCCAAGGAGTGGCATTAGCAACATCCAAACCTAAAATCTGTACTTGCGCATTCCACCAGGAAAGCGAAGCTTCTTCAAGAACTCCCGCTGTGAATTTGACCCTATTCTCAGCAAGGCAGTTACACATGGTGAACGCAAATTCCACCTTTTCAAACTAGTGGAGCAGACCAATAGCACCCTCGGTGCTGGTGAAATGACTGGGCTTGCATCCCATGAATGATTTGAAGGTACAAGCCGGTGGCTGAACAAGCTGGGCTTGCGGGCCTGAAACAGAAATTTAGCACAAATAAGAATACAAGGCTAAAAGAGAACAAGAATGGAAATAGGGTTTTAGGTCATTCTATAACAATAGAATTACCTCAAGGATGGGCCTGCTGATATGCCACCAATGCTTCAGCGACACGGTCATTAATAAGTGCAGTCAGTTGGACCTGGGTCATGTTGATGTTCCCACGCCCGCCGCCACGGCCGTTTCCTCTACCGCTCGTGATTCCTTTAATTAAACAAACATGAGTATATAAGACACGGTTATACATTCATTATTAAAATTTCGAGAACAAGGCAATCAATCACATCAATTCCAAGCAACATATCAAACAACTAAATAGAAATATCCAATTAAAATAAATTGCAGCTGTCTGTACAACTTATTTCAACAAATATTAAATTTAAAAGTAAACATAGTTTTTCATAACAAATGAAATAAGAAAATATAGATTGGTGATGGATCAGTCATCGACTTCTCCATCGCCCATGTCAGCATCGCCATCGTCGTCAGCAACCTCATCTAGCTCTTCCTCCTCAGGGTCCTCTTCAGGATCCTCCTCGGGTTCCTCTTTGGGTTCTTCTTCAGGTTCTTCCTCTAGACCCTGGCCGGTGGTGATGGTGGTGCTGGTGGTACACGCTGGTCTGAGAAATGCACCCTCGAAAACGTCTCGTGCAAGTTCTCTTCTATAACTTCGACCTGAAAATCCCTCCTTTTGTTAGCTTCTTCCATGTTTCGGTTAGCTACCTCCACGTCCCTTATCCTTCTAAGAGCATCTTGAAGATCCGCTTCCAAACGTTGGATCCATATCTGGTCAGGGGTTAGGTGGACAGCTGCAGGAGACTCAGCTCGTGCCGCTGAAACAGGCAGGGAAGAAGATGCACTGGTTCGGGCGAGACGTGTCGTGTCGTACGAGAAGCGCGGGTCTCCACGGGACGCGGAGGGAAATGAACCAAAGGTGGTTTCCTTAGTGCGTGGGAACGTTCAGAAGGAGAGGATAATGATGATGCCATACCTGTGATACGTTACGTTTACCTATTCTAGTTTTCACAAAGAAATTCATAATATCTTATAAGTAATCCACGTATAAATGCCAGCCAATCGCATGAATGGCAAGCCTATTCGCATGAAGGGACACCCCTTTCCATGACTAGACCAAACATTTGCACGAAGGGTACTGTTTCCATCTTGTTCCAGCATTTTTCTAAGTGTTTTATGTTACTCAAATCCCTATTCTCAATATAGACGATTCTGTGATAACAGTGTGTGAACCATGGAAGCCTTGGCTTCCAATCTAATTCCACCGCCTCACTTGAACTTGGAAATAAACACCCAAATAATCTCCTAGACCTAGAGTAAGTTAACCCCGTCCAGCCTCCAACACTTGTTTCACGCCTTCCATGTTGAGACGGCACACCCGGGTTGTCCTTGTTCGGTTGTTTAGTATTTTACATTCTGTTATTCATGACCAACCGGTTTGTTAACTTGGTTAATAAACTTGTGCTTTGGTGAACTATAATGAGGTTATTACCTCCGTACATGACTTCTGTGATCTATATGACTATAGCACAGCTATTATACTATATAATAACATATAACCTAACAAAACTCACAACATAACTGTTTAATAGTTGAAAACATTCAAACGAAGTTCGGTTGGCACCAAACAGACCCCATTCACATGAAGGGTAATACCCATTCGCGCGAAGGGCACCTGCCATTCGTGCGAACTGTCCAATCGCCTGAACGGAGTTGTGATGTTCGGTTTTCGTTTATTTCAGTTCTACGTTCCTTGTTACTGATTCTATTGGGCAAATCAGGACCCGTGAAATCACAGTAAACTTACTCTCGTTACGAATGCCTAGACGAAATATACTTTCTGTTTTAATCATACTTTCATACTAAATACTTATGTACTTTATATTCCGAATCTGAATCCTCTATTCCAACTTCAACAACTCACACCTTCGTTTACCCACCTGTAGGGTAAATTCGGTTTTCCAGCGCACTCGTCCTCTACTCGAACGCCCTTTTTACATTTACACTTTTGGGTGCAATATGATTACTTATCAACCTACACGGTTACACTTACATTTTATGCAATCACACAAACAATCCAATCATGCATGCTAATACGATATACTTGATTCGTCTTTCTGGAACATTCTTATGTGATAAACTTGTCATTAACTTCGTGCAAGCCTCCCCTTAACATGTATAGCGCTATAGGAGTAACGCACTGCCCATAGTCTTGTTGCCATGTTAAGTCTTTTATACTTGCGTTAATCAGAGGATTGACTTGTATATTTGCATGTCGGTTTTACATTAATCTTGATAATTAAGTTCGCCATGTGGATTCGTTTAAATCATTTTTATACTTATGCCATATCAAACTTGTATACTCGTCAATACATTTTTGTATTGAACTATACTTTAAACATGTTGCAGGTTGATGATATTGATATTGAAGATATGTAGTAGGCATGCTAATATGTTGTTGTACTTTTTGTATTTTGCTTCTTGTATTGTTGTTGTATTTTGAAACAATTATTATACTTTGATTCCCATATGTTGTAACATGAAAATTTGCAATGAAATGAAATCAATTTTGAATTAATTATTGCCGCAATAGGGTTATGAAGTCTCGAGCAATCTTGTTATCGTCTCATTCCGATGTTTCCACCATCAGTTGGGGTGTGACAGAGTGGTATCAGAGCCATAACTATAGGGAATTAGGTAGAATTGCCATGTTCGACCTAGTCTATAGTAAGTACCAAACTTTGACCATTCTTGATTCTTGCTTAACATGTTATTCTTCCTACTTTGCTTCTTCCTATTTCATTTTGTCTTAATTATACATATGTCTTTCCTAATACATTTTACACAATACACACTTGAAGATTTGAAGACACTCGTATAATACAAACGAGACGACTTCACAAAAATAGGCGTGAAACCCACACTTTGGTGAACGACTCTCAATCCGCATTATTCACTTTTGCACAAAATTACGCCAGTAAGTTAGGAGTGAAATCCACACCTTGATGGAAAATTTCCAATTCAAACTCTAGTGTACCCTCGTCAACGCGTCAGAATTAACTTTCTTGACCCGACGAGTACCAACCACATTTAGGGTACGATATTGTTAAGTTAGGGGTGAAACCCGCATCTTGTCAACTAGTCCCACTCCTTGATTTTCAATCCCGCCAAAGTTTCGATTTTTGAATCAATGAGGGACGTGTAGTAACTGGAAGGGTAAAATACCGTTAATCGCTTCTCGGCGAGAGTATTTTACCTATAGGAAAAAACACGTTTCTTTAATTCGAAATTATCTTCGATTCACTTTGGAATAGTCTTAGTTACGTTCCATGACATTCCATATTTTACGTTACTTCTCTTTTATGTTATCTCAATTTTAATGTGCTTTATACTTGTTACTTAGTTCATTTTGAAACCGATGCACAATTCTCAGGTCTCTCGCAATCTAAAACATTAATAATCCTCGTGAACAAACTAAATTTATACTTTTTTACGTGTTTATACGTGTTTATGCCTTGTGAATACTTGTTATACTCGTGTAAACTATGTGAATTCATACGTGTTATGTGAATACTTACATGCTCATACATGCAAAACATGATTTTATATTATGATCAAGTCTCATTCTCTATTCCTCTTTTCGATCCTTTAGATGTCTTCCCTACGTCTTTCCAACAAGAACTCCAAATCAGGCTCTAGCTCCAAGAAGGGTTCCAACAACGACGAGTCGATGTCGAAGAAGGATTTAATTAAGTTCATGGCGAAACAAATGGCTAAGGTCATACCTGATATCTTCAGCAAAATCCAGCCCCCACCTAACACCGAATCCCCACATGCCTTAGTTGACTCCAAAGCTAAACCGCCTAAGTCGACTTTCACTTTCAAGCAGTTTGTTTCTTGTAAACCCTTTACCCTTCACAGGCGAAAAGGGTGCCACCAAGATGCTCCAATGATTTGACGCCATTGAAGTGACGTTCCTACAAAGTTGCTGCCCCGATCATCTATGAACTATCAACGTTATGGGAGTTTTCAATCAAGAGCCCTCGATTGGTGGACCTTCGAGCACAACGCTTGTGGTAACGATGCCGCCCATGCCCTCCCTTGGACCAATCTCAAGAAGCTGATGAAGGACAAGTTTTGTCCTCCTCACGAGCTCCAGAAACTTGAAAGCGAGTTCTAGAATTTAAAGTAAGTGGGGAACGACAATGTTGGCCTCACAGCACGTTTCAAACAGCTGAGTGCGTTATGCCCTGGCTAAGTCGACACTACTAACAAGGCCATCGCAAAATACATTCAATCCCTACCCCCCTTCAATTATTAACCTTGTTGAGTTCGCCTCCCCAAAAACCCTCGAAGATACGTTCCGTTTAGCCGGCAAACTTAACCACAACTTCATTCAACATGGAACCTTCGACAAGGGTTCATCTAAGAATGCACATCAAGCTACCACTATACTGTCGTTGAACCTACACCAACCAAGCTATCATCCATGAACAACAACAAAGGCAAGTAACGGAAGGCTTCGAGCCAAAACTGTGCGGTTGTTACTCCGCCAAACCCTCAACCACTCCAACAAGTTTCTCCAACCCACCACGAACCACAAAAGAAAGCTTACACTGGGACTCATCCGAAGTGTAATACCTATTTATACCACCATCTCGTTCACTATGCACAAATTGTAATAGGTTAGGGCATTTTTCCAACACGTGCCGAAGTGGCACAAAACCACAAGGCAACCAAAACCAAACTGTTGCTGTAAACCAAACCCCTGCCCAAAACCAAGCCCAACCTCAAGCCACCACTGGTCGAGCCTGCTTCAAGTGCAGTGACCCTAACCATCTTGCCAATGTATGTCCTCAGTGCAACAAGAACAAAAACAACCAGCCGTAGCAGCAACAAGCGCGTTGTCGAGCCTTCGTGATTACAGCAGCACAAGCTCAGAACAACAACAACGACGTCATCAACGGTACGTTTCTCGTTAACAATGTCTATGCTTAGTGTTTATTTTATACTTGCGCAGATAAAAGTTTTGTATCCATTGAATTCGAACCTTTGTTAAAGTGTAGACGTTCTAAGTTGCCCAAATCATTCGTGGTCAAAGACGCTAACGGTAAGTCCGTCTCTGTCGAGCCTGTTCTTCCTAAGTGTTCTTTGAATCTTAACGATCATAACTTTTCAACTGACCTCATACCCATGCAATTAGGTAGTTTCGATGTCATAGTAGGCATAGAGTGGCTTAGGCGAGTTCGTGCTGAAGTCGATTTTTCTGAGAAGTTTATTCGTCTTCCTCTTCCCAATGGTGATTCTCTACACGTCTATGGCGAGAAAACTTCTAAAGGTCTCAATCTTATATCGTATACTCAAGCAAACAAGTACTTGCGCAAGGATTACTTCACTTTCCTTGCCCATGTTGTGGAAAAGAAGGATAAGGGCCCAACCATGAGTGACGTCCCTTTTGTTTGCGACTTTCCTGATGTCTTCCCTAAGGGTTTACCTGGTCCTCCTCCTCGTTCTATTGACTTTCATATCAATTTAGTTCCTGGCGCTACGCCTGTTTCTAAATCTCCTTATCGTCTAGCACCTTCAGAAATGCAAGAGCTATCTAGCCAACTTTAAGAACTTCTTGATAAAGGCTTCATACGCCCTAGTACTTCTCCTTGGGGCGCTCCTGTCCTGTTCGTCAAAAAGAAAGATGGATCCTTTTGGATGTGTATTGACTATCGTGAGCTCAACAAGCTTACAATAAAAACCGATATCCTCTTCCTCGTATCGACGATCTATTCAATCAACTTCAAGGCGCGAGATGTTTCTCTAAGATCGATCTTCGTTGTGGTTATCATTAACTTCGAGTCCTCGAAGAAGACATACAAAAAACCGCTTTTCGTACACCTTATGGTTAGTAGGAGTTCGTGGTTATGCCTTTTTGTTTGACCAACGCACCTGCTGTCTTCATGGACTTGATGAACCGTGTGTGCAAGCTCTACCTTTACCATTGTGTGATCATCTTCATCGATGATATTCTGATCTACCCTAAGACACAAGAAGAGCACGAGCGACACTTGCGTCTTATCCTTGAACTTTTGCGTGCTGAACAACTTTATGCCAAATTCTCCAAGTGTGAATTTTGGTTGAAAGAAGTTCAATTCCTTGGTCATGTTATCAGCGAACTTGGTATTCACATTGATCCTGCGAAAATCGAAGCTGTGAAGAATTGGATTGCTCATATGTCTCCGTCTGAAATTCGTTCATTCCTTAGATGGCCAGTTATTATCGTCGATTCATTTCGAACTTCTCGAAAATCTTTGTTCCTCTCACTTCGTTGACTCAAAAAGATAAACCTTTTGTTTGGGGTCCCATGCAAGAGGAATCTTTTCAAACTCTCAAGGACATGCTCTGCAATGCTCCTATCCTTGCTCTTCCTAATGGAAATGATGATATCGTCGTATATTGTGTGGCTTCAAACCAAGGTCTTGGTTGAGTTCTTATGCAATGGGACAAGGTTATCGCTTATGCGTCGAGACAACTCAAAATTCATGAGAGAAACCACACTACGCACGACCTTGAACTTGGTGCAGTTGTTTTTGCATTGAAGATATGGCGACACTACCTTTATGTACCAAGTGTGTGGTCTTCACCGACCATAAGAGCCTTCAGCACAACTTCAATCAAAAGGAACTCAACATGCTTCAACGTCGCTGGGTAGAATTGTTGAACAACTACGACTGCGAAATTCGTTGCCACCAAGGTTAAGCGAATGTAGTGGCCGACGCTCTTAGTCGTAAAACTCATGTCAAGAGTGTATGTTGCTTCCAACTTGTAGATGATCTTCGAAACCACATTCGAGAAGCTCAATACTCATCTATTAACGAGGGTGGCCTCTATAACGAGATGAAATGTGGTGCAGAAGATCAACTCGTAACCAAATCCGATGGTATTGTATACTATCTCAATCGCGTCTGGGTTCCTAATCGTGATGATCTTTGTGAACTCTTAATGAAGGAGGCACACAAGTCTTAATATTCTATTCATCCTGGCGTTGATAAGATGTACCATGATATGCATACGTCTTATTGGTGGCCTGGCATGAAGAAAGATATCGCCACCTTCGTTTCCAAGTGTCTCACTTGTTCTAAAGTGAAAGCTGAACATCAACTTCCGTCTGGCTTACTAGAACAACCAGAAATTCCTATCTGAAAATGGGAGAGTATCGCAATGGATGTTATCACTAAGCTTCCTCGTACTTCTTCTGGTCATGACAGTATTTGGGTGATCATTGATCGATTGACCAAGTCTGCTCACTTTCTCCCGATTTGGGAAGATTACAAAGTCGTGAAATTGGCTTGTATCTACACGGATGAAATCATTGTCATCATGGTATCCCCATTGACATCATCTTGGACCGTGATGGTCGTTTCACCTCTCGTCTTTGGCAAACGTTTCAATCCGCTCTTGGTACTCATCTTAATCTTAGTACCGCCTTCCATCCTCAATCCGACGGTCAAACCGAGCGTACTATCCAAACTCTAGAGGATATGATTCGTTCTTGCGTAATCGATTTTGGTGGCAACTGGGATATGCACTTGTCGTTGATAGAATTCTCGTACAATAACAATTATCACACGAGTATTCAAATGGCACCATTCGAGGCATTGTATGGTCGTAAGTGTCATTCGCCTATATGTTGGCACGCATCGGAGAAGCTCAAATCACCGGTCGTGAGCTTATACAAGAGACAATGGACAAGATCTTGCAGATTCAAGACAACTTGCTAAAAGCAAGGAGCCGACAAAAGAGTTATGCTGACAAGCGATGCAAACCTTTGGAATTCAACGTTGGTGACTTTGTACTTCTCAAGGTATCCCCTTGGAAGTGTGTAGTTCGATTTGGTAAGAAAGGGAAACTCGATCCTTGCTACGTAGGTCCTTTCAAGATTCTCGAAAGGATTGGCATGGTAGCGTATCGACTGGACCTACCTCAAGAACTCAACAATGTATGTCCCACATTTCATGTCTCAAACTTGAAGAAATGTCTAGCTGAAGAAGGACTTCAAGTCCTACTCGAAGATCTTCAAATCAACGAGACTTTGCACTTCATAGAGAAACCTTTCGAGATCATGGATCGAGGAGTCAAGCAATTAAGGCGAAGTCGAATTCCCATTGTTAAGGTACGATGGGAAGGAAAACGTGGCGCTGAGTTTACTTAGGAACTCGAAAGTGAGATGAAGACTAAGTATCCGCATCTGTTCATTGCATCTTCCTCTTGAATAAATTTCGGGAACGAAATTTCCTAAAGGATGGGAGATTGTAATGCCTCGCTTTTTAGAAATTTCCTTACTTAGAAAGTTTGTTTGTATTTCTCTTTATGGAAACTTGTATTCTTTGTATTTGTCTTTCTCTTCCAAGCATTATAATCCGATACTTGAATCGTAATAAAATTTGACCTTTTTATACGAAGTGTTATACATATTTCATGTATACTTGTTATACATTCATCATGATACTCGATTATATTGATGCATATATACGCAAATACATACTTGTTATACATGCAAATTCATTTTATTCCTACCTTTATTCATACATTACACTTATGCATTGCACTTACATGCTTAAAACGCTTAAAACCTGCAAAATACGCAAAATCAAACTCGGACCTTAGAACAACTCGACCGTTTGTGCGAATGGAGCCCCATCCGCGCGAAGGGGCCTTCCGCCCCAAAATTCCAGTCGTCCAAAGGCCCAATCGCTCCTAAGCCCATTCGTTCCTAAGCCCATTAAGCCTATAAATATGGACCCTCACCCTCATTTCTCACCTTCCACGCTCCGAAAATCTCTCTCAACTTACTAAAATCGAGCATTTGAGTTGAACTATTCCCAGAACCTTCTAAGTGAGTTCGAAGCTCACTAACTTCGTCTTTCCTATGATTTTCTTCTACATTATACTAAGTTCTTTCACCTTTCAGCTTGTCTATCCTCTTGAGAGTATTCACAGACCTGCCATGCCAGTCTGAACAATGAAACTCACCTTTTTTGAGGTTCAAGCTTAAGGTTGAAGTTCGTTATTTTGTAAACTTTTAAACAAACCTTCTGATATTGGCAGAATCATGAACTCACCAAGCTCATAAGTTAAGTCCATAGTTGTGGGTTAGTATTGAGGTCGATTCCATCCAAGAGATGAACCGTTCAAACAAAACCGAACCGTTTTCATCTCGAAACAGAGCTAATCGCACGAATGGCAAGCCCATTCACATGAAGGGACACCCCTTCGCGTGACTCGACCAACCATTCGCACGAAAGGTACTGTTTCCATCTTGTTCTGGCATTTTTCTAAGTGTTTTATGTTACTCGGATCCTTATTCTCAATATAGACGATTCTGTTATAACAGAGTGTGAACTGTGGAAGCCTTGGCTTCCAATCTAGTTCCACCGCCTCACTTGAACTTGCAAATGAACTCCCAAACAATCTCCTAGACCTAGAATAAGTTAACCCCATCCAACCTCCAACACTTGGTTCATGCATTCCATGTTGAGACGGCACACCCGGGTTGTCCTTGTTCGGTTGTTTGGTATTTTACATTCTGTTATTTATATTCTATTATTCATGACCAACCGGTTTGTTAACTTATAGTTAATAAACTTAGCTTTGGTGAACTATAATGAGGTTATTACCTCCGTACATGACTTTTGTGATCCATATGACTATAGGACTGCTACTATACTATATAATATAACATATAACCTAACGAAACTCACAACATAACTGTTTAATAGTTGAAAACGTTCAAACGAACTTCGGTTCGCACCAAACAGACCCCATTCGCATGAAGGGTAATACCCATTCGCGCGAAGCGCACCTGCTATTCGTGCGAACTGTCCAGTCGCCCGAACGGAGTTGTGATGTTCGGTTTCCGTTTAAATATTTCAGTTCTACGTTCCTCGTTACTGATTCTATCGGGCAAATTAGGACCCGTGAAATCACATTAAACTTAGCGTTGTGACGAGTGCCTAGGTGAAATATACTTTCTGTTTTGATCATACTTTCATACTAAATACTTATGTACTTTATATTCCGAATTCGAATCCTCCGTTCCAACTTCAACAACTCACACCTTCGTTTACCCACCTGTAGGGTAACTTCGGTGTTCCAGTGCTCTCGTCCTCTACTCAATGACTCGCGGTTTATCAAACGAAGATTTGCAAAACTGTGAGTATACTCGAACGCCATTTTAACGTTTACACTTTTGGGTGCAATATGATTGCTTATCAACCTACACAGTTACACTTACATTTTATTCAATCACACAAACAACCCAATCATGCATGCTAATACGTTATACTTGATTCATGTCTCTGGATCATTCTTATGTGATAAACATGTCATTACTTCGTACGAGCCCCCCCTTAACATGTATAGCGCTATAGGAGTAACGCACCGCCCGTAGTCTTGTGGTCATGTTAAGTCTTTTATACTTGCGGACTTGCGGTAATCAGAGGATTGACTTGTATATTCGCATGCCAGTTTTACGTTAATCTTGATAATTAAGTTCGCCATGTGGATTCGTTTAAATCATTTTTATATTTATGTTATATTAAACTTGTATACTAGCCAATAAATTTTTGTATTGAACTATGCTTTAAAGATGTTGCAGGTTGATGATGTTGATATTGAAGAAATCTAGTAGGCATGCTTTAGATACACATTTAGAAATACTAGATTATGTTGTTGTACTTGTTGTATTTTGCTTCTTCTATTGTAGTTGTATTTTGAAACAATTGTTGTACTTTGATTACCATATGTTGTAACGTGACAATTTGCAATGAAATGAAATCAGTTTTGATTTAATTATTGTCGCAATAGTGTTATGAAGTCTTGAGCAATCTCGTTTTCGTCTCACTCCGATGTTTTCGTCATCGGTTGGGGTGTGACATCTTGAGAGTATAGAAAGTCTCTCAAACTTTCGATATTTATCATACCCTTTTCAACTAAAGAGCACCTAATTAATATTTAGAGTTCAACAAACTTGAAACAACTTTATCGGGAGTTATACCTAAGAATAAGTTACATTAAACGTCTTCTATAAAAATTATTTGTTTTGAATTACTGAAACAAATTGACAATTTGTTGTTTCAGCTTTCAACCCATATGTATCAATATGCGAAGGTTGGCACGAACTTAGATGTTATGTACCAAATTTGGTGGTCGGTAGCAATTTAGGTACCAAATATTTTTCGTAGTTTCAAGCAGACAACTTCAAGCGTTAATATCTCGTTCATCTTACCTTCTTCTTAAACACGGCTTGGTTCATTGTGAAGCTCTCTAATAATAGAACAAAAACCTGGGAACATATAATTATATTAATCACGATTACATGAAACAACTTATTTTCATATGTAGAACAGTCATCATACTCAGTAAATCCCACCAATAGCAAAGCTAAGGTAGGGTCTGAGGATGGTAAGATGTAGACAGCCTTACCTCTACCCGTTAGGAATAGAGAGGCTGCTTCCAGTGAGACCCTCGGCTCAATATGTAGAACAGTAGAAGTGCTAAAAATGGGAGGAGTGTTTGGTCACATATGTTTGAATTAAGTCTGTGTTGGTGGATCAAGTTTAAAATTGAGGTGGGAATGTTCAACTAAGCTTAGTTCCAAACTTCCAATTACAACTAACTGGAGCTGGATCATAACGATATTTATCCATTATTTAAGCTTAAGTAGCGTTATAACACAAATATTCATGGCGAACACTAGCTTAGACATTCCTAGTGATGCTTATGACATGCTATTTAGATTTAATTTTGATCATCTAAGTTAATTAATTACATGCATTTTAATCTTCTTGAGGAAATTTTACCTAATGAATCCCATGAAAGGGCACCCCAAATGCTTATTGAAGAGAGAAAAATCAAGAATTATTGAACAAAATCTCAATGGTCGCATAATGACATATATCGTGGGAGGATTGGCATAGACCAAGAAAAACAAGATTTGAAAAACCATGAGACAAAAGTTCCACGGATCGACTGTGGAGCACCTGAACGATTTATTGAAGACAAAATTATGTTCAGGCATTCCTAAAACTATGTTAATAAGGATTTTTAAGATTATTAAGATATAATTACAAACCTCAAAAAAAATTATCATTAAGCCAAAGTTTTATAATATAACTTAAATGTTTATAAAAGATTGAGATAGTGAGAATTGGCTTAATAAATGCACAACCAAAGAGAACTACAAAACAAGTTTTATAAAAGTTAAAATAGTTCTATAAAAGTTAAGTACTATAAAAGCAAATAAAAAATTGTAGAAATTTTTTTATAAAACTTGTTAATCTTTATAAAAATGTAAAAAAAAAAACACAAAATTTGATTAGAATAATAGCTTTGAATATACTCGCATATCAAGAAATAACAATATGCCAAATTTCTTTAAAGTTGTATTAATTAGATAAGAGACAAAGTTCTATTATCTGAAATAACACTCAAAATGTTTAAGAATCTTTCCAAAAGGGTAATCATCTTTGATGCTCTACAAAAATCAATTCTCTAGTCATTATATCTAGGGAAATATTTGTAAGACTAAAAAATAATGGATTAAAAATAAAATACAACAACAACAATGTTTTGACATTTTAATGAGAAATATTAAATATTAAAAAAATAACTTTGCCTTGTAAATGAGAAATTTGCCCATTTTGAGTTAAACTGAACTAATATTCTAAGTGATCTTATACACCTAAAAATATTCGATATTAAGAAAGACACAGGAGAAGATATGCATGTTGAACTCATTCTAATATATGCATACAAACACTTAGGTTGTATTCGTATTTGGTAATCCTTACCAAAATTAGAAAGAATTCGTAGTGATGATCATTACCGTAGCAGTAAAAAGATGGAGTTAGGATAAATTGTAATATGGATTAGTTAGCACCCACTAAAACCAAAAAAAATATTTTTTTAATAAAGTTACACGATAGAACATAGAATATATAAGTATTGAATTGGAAATTGACATGATAAGGTGTATAGTCTGGTGGTTTCCAAGTCATTTTATTAGCAAGATGACCTTGGTTTCTAATACTTATAGCTTCAATTTTACTTGATTTTTTTATTAGTTTTGTGTGTTCCATTTTTTTTATAAAGAAAGTCTTATTTTGTTTTTTTTTTTCCCCTTTCAACTTTGTGTATTTTCTAAATAAATTTGGATAGGTTACGATGTTTTTACATGATCATAAATAACAACTTTTAAAGTTACGACGTAGCTATTCCGTATTTTCTGAATCAACCCTTACAACGTGTTTTCTTTCTACGTTTCATTGTCCAAATGCGCGTGTGATGTGGTTTTTTTTCTACGTTTCCATGTAAAAAAGTAGTCCGCCGTAACATGCGGGTCATTCCACAAATTTTTAATTCATTTTCATATATTTAAAACTTTTTTGTATATTCTTTTTAAAAAGTTTCTATTTTGGGGCACGCATTTTATATTCGCACAGGGCCCGGACGTTTGTGAAATCTTAAAGATATCGTGTATCGTGTTATTATAGTTATACATTTTGTACTGAGGGATGTTATTTTGCTTGTCACAATTTTATAAGTAAATAAACTTATTATCCCTACACGTTTTTTGAATGAAACCAGTCAAGAACACGGATGATTGTTGTTATACAGAAAAAATGTCCATAATTTAGTCAACTTTTGAGGAAAATAAAAAGTAAGTGGCCTATTCAGTAGTTTTATTCCTTATAGCATCAACATCATCTGCACATCATATGTTTTAAAATTGTGGACAGCCTTGTTCATTTACCAAGGTTATAAAAAGCGCTAGACGCTAGTCGACCGGTGAGTTACCGATTAGTGATTAATCAGGATTAATAGAGATAAAATGGATTGTGATTTTTATATGTAATTTTTATATGTAAATATTCTAAGTAGATAAGTTTTAACCATTCCTCAACTCATTTTTTAAGTATACAAGATTAATTGCTGGAATTCACATGATTTAGTTGGAAACTGACAGAAATTTATAGGTTTTGGCCAAAATTTACAAGGTTTTGGCTGGATACTGACCGGAATCACTGATTTTTGGCCCGATTAGGTCCGACTAGGCCCGACTAGAGCCCATGGGCATAGTGGGGGCGGGAGGGGGCGGCCGATCCCCCGAATTTTTCGCTCAGTAGTGGAGAGTATATAGTTTTCGTATAGAAATTTTTGGGTATATATGTTTTCGACCCCCGCTTTATAGAAATTTTCGGGTATAAACATTTTCGACCCCCCTGTCGGAAAACGCAAGCTTCGCCACTGCTAGAGCTGACTACCGATTAATGGATTGACTAACGAAAAATTACTCAGTTACCAGCCGACTAGCGATTAATCGCCGACTAGTCGCGATTTTTACAACAACGACATTTACTAATAATCCTATAAAAAAGTAACTAGACTCCATTTAATTGCGCATATTGTTTTCTTTCATTCCCTGGATGCATTTTTCTCAAGGACGTGAGGTTTTAAAAACGGGCACGTTTAGCTTTTATTTTCAGTAAAAGCGTAACAAGTCAACTAGCAAGCATTATAGACCGGACCTAGCCTATATCTCCTCTCCCTTGGTAGCTTCATCTTTCCTTCTTTACGGACGGTTTGCAAAGGACTTCTCCCATGAATCTTCTTGTTCCATCGCTTCCCTCAGTGCCACCTCAGATTTGTCTCTCCTAATGACCCTCGTATCTTGATGCACTTAGCTCTAAGCTATCGTACTGTGAAAAATTAAGTATTTTTACAAAGTGTACTGAAAATATTATTTTTCAGGATTAGGATATAGTAGAAAGTTTTGTTTTTTTTTTTCTTTGCTAGAATGACTAGGAAGTAATCTTAACAATCAATTGATTTAGGGACTGTTTGGTAGCCTCTTAATGACAATTCAGATGCTACCTCTTAATGGTTTAAAACCTCTGAATGAATAAGAGGTAACCTCAAGTCTGAATGGTTAAGAGGTAACCTTTGAATGGTAAATCATCACATGTCACATTCTTCTACCTTCTCATTGGTAAAATTTTTAATGGTTCTATTAAGATGTAGCCTCTTAATGACCATTCAGAGGCTACCAAACAGCCCCTTAATCAGGTGCTAAGATTAAATGAGTGAAATTGAAAATAGAAAAAAAGAGGCGCGTGGGTTTGTGTAACGGTATTATAGTCAATCCAGGACAATACTTTCTCTCCTCTAATTCCCCCCATTTTTTAAACGTTAATAACTTTTTCATACGACATTATTTTTTTATAAAAATTGCACCAAAAAACGAACGTTTTTTTATCTTTAAAACGAGTATACTATTGCTATATTTTCGGAAAAAAAAAATTAAAAACCCAGTTGCGTAAAACGCAATGGTAAAAAATGTAGAAAATGATTTTTTTTCTAAAACGCAATGCACCAAAAAAACAAAGAAATGTCTTATTTCTAAAACGCAATGGCCAGAAAACACAAAGAAATTTCTTATTTCTAAAACGCAATAGCATAAAAACACAAAAAATGTCTTATTTCTAAAAAGCAATGAACTGAAAACACATAAAAATGTGTTTTACCTAAAACGAAATGCATCAAAAACACAAAGAAATGTTTTATTTCTAAAATGAAATGGCTAGAAAACACTTAAAAATGTCTTTTTTTCTAAAACGTAATGGACTAAAAACACAAAAGAAAGTATACTTTATAAAACGTAATGGACTGAAAACACATAAAAATGTGTTTTACCTAAAACGCAATGGACTAAAAACACTTCAAAAATGTGTTTTTCTAAAACGCATTGGACTGAAACACATAAAAATGTATTTTACCTATAATGCAATGCACCAAAAACACAAAATAAATGTCTTATTTCTAAAACACAATTGCCAGAAAACACTTAAAAATTTCTTTTTTCTAAAACGCAATGGACTGGAAACACATAAAAATGTGTTTTACCTAAAACGCAATGCACTAAAAACACTTCAAAAATGTGTTTTTCAAAAACGCAATGGCCAGAAAACACATAGAAATGTGTTTTACCTAAAACGCAATAACTAAAAACACTTTAAAAATGTGTTTTTTCTAAAACGCAATGGCCAGAAAACACATAAAAATGTCTTATTTCTAAAACGCAATGGCCTAAAAACACAAAAGAAAGTGTTCCCTCTGAACCAGGAAGTAGGAGATAAAAAACAGTCTAAGAAAATGAGGCAAATTTTCAGAAAATTAAATTTTCTGATGCAGCTCGACCCCAGACAGGGGCTCTGCCCCTTGGACCCCGCCAGGGGCTGCCGTCCCTAGGACCCTGCTCCTAGGGGCGCTGCCCCCGGACCCTCGCCGAGATCGTAAAACACAATGACTCAATTCAAAACCCAGATCGTAAAAATGCAATTCAAAATTTTCTTACATAGATCGAATCCGATTTCTTCAGATTTCTTCACCGATTGACGAAATTTGAATGTTATAAACACTTATCAGCGATTGGATCGAACGAATTGAGTGATTCGCTTCAAAATCACAGGGAAAAAATGAGATATTGTATGAAATTAAACTGGGTTTCTTCAAAAAAAAAAGTTGAAGAACACGTTGATTGGGTGTTTGAATAATTGATTGGTGACGAAAATCGCACTTTAATGTAGTGATTATTGAGATAGAAAGTGAAGAAAAGTTTGAAGATGGTGGGTTTTGAAGTTACAGAGAGAAGAAGAAGAGGGAAGATTGAGTAAAATCAACTAAAATACCCTTTCTCTTTATTTTAAATTTTGTCATATGTCATAATCCTATTGTTTTCTATCATTTCTAGTCAAAATAAACTTTCTATTTGAGATAAGATGGCCTTCAAATTTCTGAGGAAAAAAAAAAACCTATCTTATTTTGACAATTTTGAATGTTCACGGTTCATTTAAAATGAGAATTTTAAAAGGACGTACATTTTATAAAAGGCTTTTAATATACAAAAATCTAAGTTTGTTACATTTTCATATATTTTTTACAAGTTAAAGAGTCATTGACATATGGCATTAATATACTGAATTTGTGGTGAGTGACTTCTTTGTAAAATTAAGAAAGTATATTAACGTAAACATTATAAATATACAAAGATACAACGTCAAGTGTCAACTAACATATGGTCCATATGACGTAAAATTAAGAAAGTAAAAGGTACATATGATCCATATATGTTTTACAAAGGTACAACTATCATGTAGTTTTGGGCTTTAAACAACTCAGTTTTTGCAATGGGTTGACCTAATATTATACTTTACTTATATTGTATTATATCAAATAAAACGTAACTAAACAAAGCCCAATGCTAACCCATAGTAAAATTGTTCAAACATAGCCTGGAACTTTTAACACCTCTTGTTAATACAAAACATCTTAGGGGCTGTTTGTTTAGCTCTTAATGGTTCAGACCTCTTACTGGTTCAGCACTTAATGGTTCAGACTGTTTGTTTCAGGAGCAGATGTCTAAATGGTTCAGACATTTGCCTCTGAATGGTTAAGTATTATATATAGTCTGAATGGTTAAGATCTCTACTCTGAATTGGTCAGACATTTGCATCTGAATTGTTAAGCATTATACTGGCTCTTAATGGTTCAGACATCTTACTGGTTCAGCACTTAATGATTCAGACCTCTTACTGATTCAGCACTTAACCATTCAGAAGTTGTCAAACAGCCCCTTAGGTATAGTATTGATTAATAACGGTCAAAATGGTATATCTTATCGTTTATTCAATCACAAGACACAATCAAGTCTCTCGAACAAGAAATCCTTACAACTCTCAATTGAACAGATCGTTACAACGATCAAGATATTAAAATCAACAAGATCTAACAGGAATCTCTAAACAAAGAAATCCTAGATCTCTGGTTAAAGTTTCAGAGAGTTCCGTTCTAAACTAAAGAAAAGAAAAAGTTGTGTATAATGGACTCAAAAGTTGCTGCAACCTACTTCTTCAAGCCCACTCGCATCACATCTGAGCCTATCTACCATCCGGCATCACTTCAGCCCATTTGCCTTTTATCTTTAACCAGCACATTTAAGCTACAAGCCCACTTGCATAAGTCCATACTATCCAGTCCACACCTCACTTAAGCAAATAGAAATATTAGAAAAAAATTTATAAGATATAAAACTGGTTGTATAATATATTTTCAGCAATAACAAAGTGCACATGTTATTATTAATAATATTTCATTTGTTATTGTTAATACAAAACGTGAAAAGTATACTATAAATTAATAACAAAATGCACTGTTATTGTATAACTATAAAAAGGCTATGTTGATGGAAAACTTTTTTTTAATTTTTTTTTTCTTTTCCTAGCAATCTTTGACTTTTCTTTTTTTTTTTCTTTTTTTTTCTTAATTTACGTTTTCGGCCCTTATGCTTTGTGTGTTGTTTCTTAAATACCAACTTCTTTTGCAATTTACATTTTTCGTCACTTTTTTACTTTACGTTTTTACCCCTTGCACTTACGTATTTTTTCCCATCTTTTGTAATATACGTTTTCGGCCCTTATGCTTTGTTTGTTGTTTCTTAAATACCAAGTTCTTTTGTAATTTACAGTTTTCGTCAACATTTAAACTTTACGCTTTTACCCCTTGCACAATTTTTTTTCTTTCTTTTTTGTGTTTTTTTTTTTACTTATAACCTTTAATTTTCAGCATTGACTCTTACAACCTCCTAACTTTGTAAATACTTTTTAATCAACTTTGACGTCTTTATTTTTATTTACATGTCGCTATAAACTTAAGTTGATTAGCATTCACACTGACAACCTTTTTACTTTGTAAATACTTTTCTAATCGAGTTTCCCACTTGATGTAAGACATGTGTCGACATACTTTTGTATCGGATCAAAAATCGGCTCGCCCCGCCGCGAAGCGCGGGTGTAACACCCTAGTTATTAATAATATTTCATTTGTTATTAAATTAAATTTTCTACAAAAATTCCGTTAATAACTTCTTAAAAAATCAGACATACACACGTGGTGGTTTGTATTTATTTTTTTAGTATTTCGATATAAACCATATTGAAAAGTAATTGTATTCCAAATAAGTTATTTTTTAGGTATCGTGGCAAACTAATACTTACTGGAAAAATATTGATACAAATATTTATTCCTATATTCCTATATATTCAATAGTAAATTTAATATTATAATAATATATAGTTTTTTTAATACTTTTATTATTTTAATATTCCTATATATTCGTATATATTAATAAAGGAATTGAAATGAATAGTAAATTTAATATTATAATAATATATAGTTTTTTTAATACTTTTATTATTTTAATATTATAATTATAATAATAGTTATTTTCTTTATTTTTTAACTTTAATCCTTTTTTTAACATCAAGGGTTGGGATAAGCTTGGTGTCAACCGGTATCGAACCAGTACTGGTATCGAAAATACCGGTACGGCCCTGTTTGGTATCAGTACATGAAGGTAAAAACCGGCACTAATACAGAAAACGCCAAAAATTGGTGCCGAATTGATATTGGAAATCTTTTGGTTCGGGAAATTCAGTGCGGCTACCCGGTACCATTTGCTCATCCCTGAGCACGGTTACCGTACGAACAACGGTACCGTACAACTTTTTTTGTTGATTTTAAAGCGGGGATAAAATGGTAAATTGGTTGGGCCAATGGGGGAGTGCCAGGCAGCTTCTTGACACTATTCCCCCATCTTGTGTCTGTAGTTATACATTGGGGGCAAAATCATAATTTTACTGGGAAAGCAAACAAAAACGATGACAAAAATGTAAATTTAAATTGAGGCAACATGGTAATTTAGCTGGGAGGAACAAAACAAACCTAATGGCAAAACTGTAAATTTAAACGGGGCAAAATCGTAATTTTGAATTGAGGGCAAAATTATAAACTTTAACTGGGGCAAAAACATAATTTTATTTTGAACTGGAGGTAAAAACGTAATTTTAAACTGATAGCAAAATCGTAATTTTAAAGCGAGGACAAAATCGTAATTTGATTTGGCCTAAAGCAGGTGAACTACTCTTCATCAAATTTCATAAATGTTATAGAGTTTTTTTTTTTTTTTTTGAACGACTAATTTCTTTAATCACTTGTCTTTTGTGGGACTTGAACCAAGACCATCCCCTTCCCAACCTAGGCGTCGACATATAAAAAAAATACTAAATGTAGATAAAAAAAATAGACACGTCGTAACTGCATACTCAAAAAAATTATACAATATCGTTTTGATAAAAGTTATAATAGAAAAACAAAATATGTTTAAGTAATATAATAAAAAAAATATGTTTAATTAAAAGGTAGAATTCTTTCAAATAAGATCTGTCCCAGCTGGCATCCGGAAATCTCTTTCATGTAGCTTGGCAAGGAAATTTTGAGATACTACGACTGAAAAAAACCAAACAAAGCCCCTTTTCGGGGTACATTTGGAATCTAGTACTTCTAGTATTTCTTAGACTTGTTGACTTGGTCATCTGGTCTTCAGTCATCATTATGATGGGTTTGACTGTTGACTAGTTGACCAACACTTTTCATTCCATCACTTATACTTGTTGTCGTGTATCTTTGCGGCAGCAGTTATTTGTTCCAGTAGTTTGGGTGGTTGTTTGGATAACTTTCAAGGGACGAAACTTCTAGACTTTGACACGCAATTAGACTTATTCCAATAGGCAGGGAGATGGCTTCCCCTGGGTTTTGGCTTTTATCAGAAGATCTTACATAACCCAACAATCTCCCCTAGATCTGTTGATGCCTAATAGTCTTTCCTTGAATATACCTTTGATGCCAAGTTCCATATTCAAGGCTTGGTCATCATTTTTATCCTTTTCTAGTTCCAGATAAACAATGTAACATCCACAAAAAACAGGTCTTAGAAAAAAGTCAACTCGTTTGTAAAGCGGATACTACGTGTAACAAATGAAAATGTAATTTTTATTGTCGTTTTACAGTATTTATCATTTTAATGAATGAAGGGTATAATTTTATTAATATAATTACTTTCAGGTTTAAAAATATACGATGTATAACTAAATCTTCGTTAGACTCGTTATTTTATATAAAAGAATCAAGTAACTAAGTTAGAAAGTTAAGTTTAAATGAGTTAGAACTTGAGGGGCGTGTATTGTGACAACCGTCACTTTTCCGTACATTCCGTACACTAAATAAACAGTAATATGTGCTCTAATGACTGTGCATGATCTGGTTTACCAGACAAATTAATCTTTGAATTCCATGCAAGTGAATTCATGCACGTTTTATACTACAAAATATTGCTTTATGCATAATCGAGAGCGTTGCGTCATAAATTAGTAAACTCACCGGTAAGACACATCGTGTCAACAGAACTGCAGAAAGCAGTTAGACAATAAAATAGGGCCTAGGTGTAGGTCCAACGTCAAGAATGCATTAAAACCCAAGAGTACATACAAGGGTTTTAATATAGACCTTCCGAAAGCTAAAATACGCACTAAAAAGCACCCGAAATGCACTTTAAGCGCAGAATTTATTTAAATTCAGCTATAATCAGCATTATGACAATGAAATATTGTGCAGAAATGATGATTTATCATCCAGAATACTTCCCTAAGTGTTGGGGATTGAAAGTGTTACAAAAAGGATACTTAAAAGACACTAAACGGTGCAATTTAGCACTTTAACGGAAGGGTATCTGACCGAACAACCGGACATTAGCCGGAACACCAAAATAATGCTAGAAACATTGTTTTTATTTTTCTGCGCTAGTTATGGTCCCCGAATATCATAACACCTCCTAAAATATCTTGTAACTAAGCCTTCTAACTAATACTTAATTTTTAGCCTTAATGTAACTAGTTTAGTTACTACCTAGGCCTAGACCCCCCCCCCCCCACCTATGATCGGCCAACATGGAGGCCCCACCATGGATTCTATGTGAATATTAAACTAGATCATGTTTCACTTTACTAAACACTTTACACAATGGTTTACAAGTTATGGAGGTTATAAGAATAACCTTAAGGTCTAAATCCATTCATACTCATTCCACCCATCACAAAATTGTTCTTCTCTCTTCCTTTCTTTGGTTTCGGCTCAACCAAAGGCACACCACCATCATCCTCATTCAACCATCTTCAACCATTTCAAGAGTATACAAAGGTGCTAGAAGGTGCATGGTGAAGCTTGGTGTGTTCGGAAGTTGAAGGACCACTCTCATTTTCTTTTATCCACCACTTTTACGCTTTGAAACTCCCCTAGCCTTGTGCTAGTAGTAAGTGTTCTAAATCTTCATCTTGTTCTTGTCTTTGGTGGTTAATAGATGATTAGAATGATAAAAGTTAAGAAACTTTAAAGATCATGAACAAATGTTGAACATGATGTGTTAAAAGGTGGATAAAGAGAAGATATATGTGTAAAACATGATAAATCTGAGTAATACAAACACTAATCTGCTGTAAATAATATATGTTACGATATAAATTGTTATTAGGACAAATGGTGATCGTATGTGTGCGTTTTAGTAACCTTTAAACTAAAAACAGCATGCTGAGTTATATTTTCAGCCGACTTTAAATGGCTGTAACAGGACTTTAATAAAATGAAAAATGTAATTTCTGAAGTCTAGATTTATGTATTATGAAATACGGTTCTAATGGCACTGGAACCATAATTTTTGGACTCCGTTTACTATTTTTAAAGTGTCTTTTCGTAACAGCAGCTAGAGCTGCATTTTTGCTGCTGAAAATGTGTGTCCTGTTTTCTGTCATAACTTGTATTCTGTGAGGAGTCTGATCACGAAATTTATACCATAGTTGACCACTGATGTATTTGTAATTTGCCCACTGGAATTTCGTAAATCGGACTCACAATGAATTTTTAATGAATTATTTCGTAAACTGCAATCAGAAAGCGACAAATCTGATTGCAGTTCGGAAAATAAATTCTTATAAAATATTGGTAATGCACTGGACCCCGATATTTTTACACAATAATTTTTGGATCGTTTAAGACGTTCTGTAAAAATTTGGGAATTTTTGGAATAAGTTAACCATTTTATTTAAATGTCCGAAAACAGCCCAGTTCATATATATTAAAGCTGAAACGACATAAGTAGTAATTTGCGTGTCTAAATGTCGGGTAGGTTATTTGAGAACGATCTAACGTGTTATATGTTAAAGAAAATGATATAAGAAAGTCACTTAGTTAAAAATATAAATTATTTTTAACACAAAAATACATACATAAAAGATAGTGACTTGTACTTGTGCGTTACAAGTCTAGTGACTAACGATAATAAAACACGTTTAGGTCACGACGCTCTATGAGCAAAACCCGGTGAAGTTTACGACGCAAGGAACGCAAAGTTGTGAGTTCATGCTCCCCCTTTTCTTTAACTGTTTTTTATTTTATAACTCTCGGGGGTGAAATACATGTTACACATATTACAATTTTTACAAATGGTAAAAAAATACGAGAAGCACTCTTGGTGAGAACGAGTACCGAGTGCAATATGATTTGAGAATACAAAAGAATACGAGAAGCACTCGTGGTGAGTGCAATATGATGAGCTTTAAGAAATGCCTAGAAAATACTAGATCATGTGAGCTTAAACTAGATATTGAGATGCCATTAATACTTAATTAGGGACGAGGGTTAGATCTAACGGGTACGGCCGAGCCCCACTCATGGTCCTTATGTGACCTCTTGAGTGCTTCGGTGTCCCGGTCGAGGGAAATCGACACAGTCGAGGTTAATCGACACAGTCGAGGTTAATCGACACAGTCAAGGGAAATTGACACAGTCGAGGGTAATCGACACAGTTAAAGGAGAAAATACTAATGCTCCCTAAGCTCTCACATGCCTTGAGGGAGAAAACACTAATGCTCCCTATATCCTCACATGTCTTGAAGGAGAATATACTAATGTTCCCTATGTCCTCACGTGCCTTAATGTCCTTGTATAAACAATCATTTAATACGTGGGGTACTCAAGAAAACTTGATTTATACTTGAAGTACGTGGGGTACTCAAGAAAACTTGAATGATATTGGAGTACGTGGGGTACTCAAGAAAACGGGTATTATACTTGAGTACGTGGGGTACTCAAGAAAAACTTGAATTATACATGAGTACGTGGTGTACACATGAATACTTGATTTATATATGAAAACTTGAATTATACATGACACACACTATGTTTTCATACAAAGTATACAAACGTGAAATACAAAAACGCATGAACTCGCTCAACTTTATGTTGATGTTTTCCAAAATTACATGTATTTCAGGTGACAGGATGGATCTTGGGCGCAAGTGTCATAGCTAGAAGTAGACTTCAAATTTAGATGTCATCCACTTTTGTTGAATTGTAACTTAGACGAAGGTTGTGTTTTCAAAACTTAAATAACGAGTATTTGTAATACTCAAATTTTCATGAATGGAAGAACATCGTTTTGATCATGTAGTTGTCTATTATGATTGAATGCAATGATAACAAACTAGTCACACATCGTACGCTTCCGCAAAAGACAAGGTGTGACATGTATTGTCATGATGTAAAAGTTCAAATAAAAGAAGGAAAAAGGTGGGGAACCAGCGGGACTGAACCCGGGTATCCCCAGTCAACAAACAACGCATCAACCAGTTGAGCTACAAAGCTCCTGGTGACAAAACCCAACTCGGGTTAACCTTAAACCCAACCCAAAACCCAAAACCCAAAACCCCCATCATCTTTGTCACACCCCAACCGTGTCACACCCTGACTTTTGCGGAAGCGTGGTTAATGGTGTGACTTCTTAATACCATAGCATTCAATCATAACAATGCTATATGATAAAACCAAAAGATATTCATCCATTAATTAAGTTTAGAAAATACCACAACATACTTGTCTCAAAAGTTGACACCCAAATTAAGTTACAAACCATAACATGTTTAAATGAGTTCCCAAAGACTCAACAAAAGAACTTAAACAAACACGAGCTTAGAAACATGTATCCCGTCCAGGAGTAGGATACATCCCCTAAACTCTACGACCACAGATGACATCTTTTATTTAAACGCAGCTTAAAAACACATGCATACCCTTGCCAGATCCACTAGTTCCCTGAAATACATGTAATTTGAAAAATCAACAAAAGTTGAGCGAGTTCATGTGTTCGTGAGTATGTATAAACCTTTGTATTCAATGTATGTATGAAAGTCCCGGTATGATAGCAAACAAGGAAAAGATCACCAATGGTTTTCAAGGCCACTGATATGTGTGACGGTGTAGGAAGACTCAAACCTAGCAAAGTTGCACCGGGCTTCCGGCTGGAAGACATAGTCACCACTATGGGCCACCCTGGCCTCATGGGTGTGGGCTCACTACACCCAAATAGATCTATCACTCATACCCCTCGGTCCTACAAGAGGATTGATGGCCTCAAGTATATGCATACCCATTCACATGATCTATGGTTCTTTCCTAGGCTAACCATACCCATTGTATTGTAAGTAATCCTTTTGTAACATGTATTTCACCCCCGAAGTAAATAAACGAAACAGTTTAAAGAAAAAAAGGGGGGACATGAACTCAATGTATTGCGTTCTCAGCTCGTAACTCAAACTCTGTCAGCAACCACGACTACCTACAGAGTACTAATGTCTATTAGACGAACGGGCCGTGCCTTTGCTTAGTATTTACGTTTTTTAGTTACGTTTCTATTGTTATTCCAAGTTGTATAATTATTTGTCAAAATAATTAATATTTAAACTTAAATTATATTTAGTTTTGGAATAATTGTTTAAGCAAGATCTCTGTATTGATACTTCTCAAGTATTTTATTTTCGTGATTCCTTCCCAAGGATGAGGGTATTTATACATGTACGTTTCGTATTATTGTATTTGTAATTTCTGAAATAATATATTTCCAAGTCTCACTTTTAGAAAATATATTTGTAAACTCATTTTGTCCCAAAAATAATATTTACCAAAAATATATAAGTAACGGTATTGTTTTGGATAGTAAATTTCACGGTACTTGTTAAGTTATATTATTTTATCCCAAAATAACATAACTATTTCACCAAGTATACAAGTAATCACACAAGTGTCTTAATATGTATACATATTCTAAATATATATATTTACCCATTTTTATTTAAAAACCAACCTCCAATATTTGTATTTTGTTACAAAATATTATGGCAAAGTTTATATTGAAAACTTATGATCAAAATACACTTGTAGATACTTGTTAGGAAATATTTTTCTAAGTGTTTATATTTTTAGAAAATTTTGCCATAGTTTCCCCTAAAAACGGAGGTGTCCACGCTATTAAAGCATATCATTTTCTTTTCAAAAATCATCCCAACGATCAATAATCAAATCCCAATACATCTTACACTTACCAAGTGTAAAAACTATGCAATTTATATAACAACATGAACTTGAACTTTTATTAAAACTTGTAGTAACTTGGTAGTATTTTTAGTAGGTTTAGTTACCCTCTAAAGTGTGTTTACTTCTTTAAAAATCTCATTCTTAAAGAAACTAGGTGTTTACAACTTGTTAGATGATCATTATTCTTTTGAACTCTTCTTGTAAATAAAGTGCTCTTACACTTATTTTATCACCAAAAATAGTGTACATTTAAGTAAGAATCAAGCTCTTATAAAAATCACATTTTGGACTGGTTCTTTTGGAAAACTACTCATGAATCTTAGATTCATAAGATTACTAGCTCACTTTATTTATTATTTTTCAAGAAATCATCATATTTTCAAGTTCATGTTTATAAGTGAGGATGATCTTCTTGGGTTAACACATAATCATCCTCTAACTTGCTAGATCATGTGTTTAATCACAATCTAGCAAGCTCCTTATGATGATCAACATCATAATCTCAAGTAAATAACAATCAAGTGTCATGCATGCTTTAATCAACATTATTTCAACAAGATTTCATCATATGTAAGCTTCAAGTTCATGATTCAAGATTATGTCTTTTAGTGTTCTTGTGATTTATAACATAATACATCTTTTTAACAAATCAAAATAGAAGTAACAAAGGTTAAAAAAAGGATCTTACTACTAGCTCTAAGCTAGGGAAGAACACTTGAAGAAAAAGATGATGAAAATGGTGGATGAAAGCAAATGAGAAAGATTCTTCAAGTTCCACAAGCTTCAAGCTTCATAAAACACCTTCAAGCTGGAGAGCACTGAAGGCTTGGAAAAGTGGCTACAAAGTTACCTAAATAAAGAAGAAGTTTTATTTCAATAAATTAGGGTTTATCCCTAAAAACATGTTTGTAATGGAAACTTGGGTTTTCCCCATATATTTATTAATTATAAAATGTGGTGTTTTACTCTGATAAAATATTTCCTAACTACAGTCCTGATGAAATTTCCGCTGCCAAATTAATGATAAACACCGATACCACCAGCTCTGAGTAGGCCGTGGCCGCCCGCCTCCCGGGGCAGGGGT
The DNA here is from genome assembly GCA_030545235.1 of Helianthus tuberosus. Taxonomy (NCBI): domain Eukaryota; kingdom Viridiplantae; phylum Streptophyta; class Magnoliopsida; order Asterales; family Asteraceae; genus Helianthus; species Helianthus tuberosus. The sequence goes on from CM060353.1 coordinate 86,339,524, forward strand.
CGGGGGTTGCGACAGTATCGAAACAAAAGAGTCGTTCAGAAGGAACTTACCCGTCACGACATTAGAGTTATTCCTTGCTTCGCCTGAACCAATGACGAATGCTCGGCCTCTGCCGCCGTTACCCTTATCACCGCTGTTGTTGTTATTACCGTTGTTCCCTTTTCCCGTGTTATTGTTGTTGTTCAGTTGCAGACAATTCCTTTTATTGTGCCCCTCGGCACCACACTAATAACATTCCCTATTATTTCCTTGCTGTTGTTGCTGGCGCTAAGGCTACTGGTTCTGCTGTTGTTGAGCTTGTCTGGCTAGATACGGACTTCTATAATCTTTAGCTATATGACTCGCCTTCCAGCACCGTTGACAACGGTTTGGGTTGCACTGCCCATGATGGTGCCGATTGCATTTGTCGCATTTTGGCCGGTTCCCATGATAGACACCTCGGGCTTGACTGTTTGACGACTGTTGATTTGGGGTACCGTTGTTGTCGAACTTTCTTTGCTGTTGAGGGGGTTGAGTAGAGTTTGAACCTTTGGCTTGATTCCCATCCCACTTACGCTTGTTGTCAACAGAGGTCGCAGAAGCTGATGCATTGCGTTTAGGTAACTTGCCATGTTCCACTACCTGATCAGTTAGTCGATAAGCAAGTCGGGTGCTTTCCTAGATGGTTTGAAGATTTGCTGAGGTCACCATGCTTTGAATTTCAGGAACTAACCCCTTAATGTATAACTCGATTCGTTTATAGGCAGGATTCGACATGTTCGGACATAAACAAGCCAGCTCATTAGACCTCTTTGTATACGCCTCGATCTCTGAACCAGACATTTTTAGGCTGTAATACTCGGTTTCTAATTTTGTATGTCATCCCTCTGGCAGTATTCTTCTTTCATCATGTCCTTGAATGTATTCCAAGGAGTGGCATTAGCAACATCCAAACCTAAAATCTGTACTTGCGCATTCCACCAGGAAAGCGAAGCTTCTTCAAGAACTCCCGCTGTGAATTTGACCCTATTCTCAGCAAGGCAGTTACACATGGTGAACGCAAATTCCACCTTTTCAAACTAGTGGAGCAGACCAATAGCACCCTCGGTGCTGGTGAAATGACTGGGCTTGCATCCCATGAATGATTTGAAGGTACAAGCCGGTGGCTGAACAAGCTGGGCTTGCGGGCCTGAAATAGAAATTTAGCACAAATAAAAATACAAGGCTAAAAGAGAACAATAATGGAAATAGGGTTTTAGGTCATTCTATAACAATAGAATTACCTCAAGGATGGGCCTGCTGATATGCCACCAATGCTTCAGCGACACGGTCATTAATAAGTGCAGTCAGTTGGACCTGGGTCATGTTGATGTTCCCACGCCCGCCGCCACGGCCGTTTCCTCTACCGCTCGTGATTCCTTTAATTAAACAAACATGAGTATATAAGACACGGTTATACATTCATTATTAAAATTTCGAGAACAAGGCAATCAATCACATCAATTCCAAGCAACATATCAAACAACTAAATAGAAATATCCAATTAAAATAAATTGCAGCTGTCTGTACAACTTATTTCAACAAATATTAAATTTAAAAGTAAACATAGTTTTTCATAACAAATGAAATAAGAAAAGATAGATTGGTGATGGATCAGTCATCGACTTCTCCATCGCCCATGTCAGGATCGCCATCGTCACCATCGTCGTCAGCAACCTCATCCAGCTCTTCCTCCTCAGGGTCCTCTTCAGGATCCTCCTCGGGTTCCTCTTTGGGTTCTTCTTCAGGTTCTTCCTCTAGACCCTGCCCGGTGGTGATGGTGGTGCTGGTGGTACACGCTGGTCTGAGAAATGCACCCTCAAAAACGTCTCGTGCAAGTTCTCTTCTATAACTTCGACCTGAAAATCCCTCCTTTTGTTAGCTTCTTCCATGTTTCGGTTAGCTACCTCCACGTCCCTTATCCTTCTAAGAGCATCTTGAAGATCCGCTTCCAAACGTTGGATCCATATCTGGTCAGGGGTTAGGTGGACAGCTGCAGGAGCCTCAGCTCGTGCCGCTGAAACAGGCAGGGAAGAAGATGCACTGGTTCGGGCGAGACGTGTCGTACGAGAAGCGCGGGTCTCCACGGGACGCGGAGGGAAATGAACCAAAGGTGGTTTCCTTAGTGCGTGGGAACGTTCAGAAGGAGAGGATAATGATGATGCCATACCTGTGATACGTTACGTTTACCTATTCTAGTTTTCACAAAGAAATTCATAATATCTTATAAGTAATCCACGTATAAATGCCAGCCAATCGCATGAATGGCAAGCCTATTCGCATGAAGGGACACCCCTTTCCATGACTAGACCAAACATTTGCACGAAGGGTACTGTTTCCATCTTGTTCCAGCATTTTTCTAAGTGTTTTATGTTACTCAAATCCCTATTCTCAATATAGACGATTATGTGATAACAGTGTGTGAACCATGGAAGCCTTGGCTTCCAATCTATTCCACCGCCTCACTTGAACTTGGAAATAAACACCCAAATAATCTCCTAGACCTAGAGTAAGTTAACCCCGTCCAGCCTCCAACACTTGTTTCACGCCTTCCATGTTGAGACGGCACACCCGGGTTGTCCTTGTTCGGTTGTTTAGTATTTTACATTCTGTTATTCATGACCAACCGGTTTGTTAACTTAGTTAATAAACTTGTGCTTTGGTGAACTATAATGAGGTTATTACCTCCGTACATGACTTCTGTGATCTATATGACTATAGCACAGCTATTATACTATATAATAACATATAACCTAACAGAACTCACAACATAACTGTTTAATAGTTGAAAACATTCAAATGAAGTTCGGTTGGCACCAAACAGACCCCATTCACATGAAGGGTAATACCCATTCGCGCGAAGGGCACCTGCCATTCGTGCGAACTGTCCAATCGCCTGAACGGAGTTGTGATGTTCGGTTTTCGTTTATTTCAGTTCTACGTTCCTTGTTACTGATTCTATTGGGCAAATCAGGACCCGTGAAATCACAGTAAACTTACTCTCGTTACGAATGCCTAGACGAAATATACTTTCTGTTTTAATCATACTTTCATACTAAATACTTATGTACTTTATATTCCGAATCTGAATCCTCTATTCCAACTTCAACAACTCACACCTTCGTTTACCCACCTGTAGGGTAAATTCGGTTTTCCAGCGCACTCGTCCTCTACTCGAACGCCCTTTTTACATTTACACTTTTGGGTGCAATATGATTACTTATCAACCTACACGGTTACACTTACATTTTATGCAATCACACAAACAATCCAATCATGCATGCTAATACGATATACTTGATTCGTCTTTTTGGAACATTCTTATGTGATAAACTTGTCATTAACTTCGTGCAAGCCTCCCCTTAACATGTATAGCGCTATAGGAGTAACGCACTGCCCATAGTCTTGTTGCCATGTTAAGTCTTTTATACTTGCGTTAATCAGAGGATTGACTTGTATATTTGCATGTCGGTTTTACATTAATCTTGATAATTAAGTTCGCCATGTGGATTCGTTTAAATCATTTTTATACTTATGCCATATCAAACTTGTATACTCGTCAATACATTTTTGTATTGAACTATACTTTAAACATGTTGCAGGTTGATGATATTGATATTGAAGATATGTAGTAGGCATGCTAATATGTTGTTGTACTTTTTGTATTTTGCTTCTTGTATTGTTGTTGTATTTTGAAACAATTATTATACTTTGATTCCCATATGTTGTAACATGAAAATTTGCAATGAAATGAAATCAATTTTGAATTAATTATTGCCGCAATAGGGTTATGAAGTCTCGAGCAATCTTGTTATCGTCTCATTCCGATGTTTCCACCATCAGTTGGGGTGTGACAGAGTGGTATCAGAGCCATAACTATAGGGAATTAGGTAGAATTGCCATGTTCGACCTAGTCTATAGTAAGTACCAAACTTTGACCATTCTTGATTCTTGCTTAACATGTTATTCTTCCTACTTTGCTTCTTCCTATTTCATTTTGTCTTAATTATACATATGTCTTTCCTAATACATTTTACACAATACACACTTGAAGATTTGAAGACACTCGTATAATACAAACGAGACGACTTCACAAAAATAGGCGTGAAACCCACACTTTGGTGAACGACTCTCAATCCGCATTATTCACTTTTGCACAAAATTACGCCAGTAAGTTAGGAGTGAAATCCACACCTTGATGGAAAATTTCCAATTCAAACTCTAGTGTACCCTCGTCAACGCGTCAGAATTAACTTTCTTGACCCGACGAGTACCAACCACATTTAGGGTACGATGTTGTTAAGTTAGGGGTGAAACCCGCATCTTGTCAACTAGTCCCACTCCTTGATTTTCAATCCCGCCAAAGTTTCGATTTTTGAATCAATGAGGGACGTGTAGTAACTGGAAGGGTAAAATACCGTTAATCGCTTCTCGGCGAGAGTGTTTTACCTATAGGAAAAAACACGTTTCTTTAATTCGAAATTATCTTCGATTCACTTTGGAATAGTCTTAGTTACGTTCCGTGACATTCCATATTTTACGTTACTTCTCTTTTATGTTATCTCAATTTTAATGTGCTTTATACTTGTTACTTAGTTCATTTTGAAACCGATGCACAATTCTCAGGTCTCTCGCAATCTAAAACATTAATAATCCTCGTGAACAAACTAAATTTATACTTTTTTACGTGTTTATACGTGTTTATGCCTTGTGAATACTTGTTATACTCGTGTAAACTATGTGAATTCATACGTGTTATGTGAATACTTACATGCTCATACATGCAAAACATGATTTTATATTATGATCAAGTCTCATTCTCTATTCCTCTTTTCGATCCTTTAGATGTCTTCCCTACGTCTTTCCAACAAGAACTCCAAATCAGGCTCTAGCTCCAAGAAGGGTTCCAACAACGACGAGTCGATGTCGAAGAAGGATTTAATTAAGTTCATGGCGAAACAAATGGCTAAGGTCATACCTGATATCTTCAGCAAAATCCAGCCCCCACCTAACACCGAATCCCCACATGCCTTAGTTGACTCCAAAGCTAAACCACCTAAGTCGACTTTCACTTTCAAGCAGTTTGTTTCTTGTAAACCCTTTACCCTTCACAGGCGAAAAGGGTGCCACCAAGATGCTCCAATGATTTGACGCCATTGAAGTGACGTTCCTACAAAGTTGCTGCCCCGATCATCTATGAACTATCAACGTTATGGGAGTTTTCAATCAAGAGCCCTCGATTGGTGGACCTTCGAGCACAACGCTTGTGGTAACGATGCCGCCCATGCCCTCCCTTGGACCAATCTCAAGAAGCTGATGAAGGACAAGTTTTGTCCTCCTCACGAGCTCCAGAAACTTGAAAGCGAGTTCTAGAATTTAAAGTAAGTGGGGAACGACAATGTTGGCCTCACAGCACGTTTCAAACAGCTGAGTGCGTTATGCCCTGGCTAAGTCGACACTACTAACAAGGCCATCGCAAAATACATTCAATCCCTACCCCATTCAATTATTAACCTTGTTGAGTTCGCCTCACCAAAAACCCTCGAAGATACGTTCCGTTTAGCCGGCAAACTTAACCACAACTTCATTCAACATGGAACCTTCGACAAGGGTTCATCTAAGAATGCACATCAAGCTACCACTATACTGTCGTTGAACCTACACCAACCAAGCTATCATCCATGAACAACAACAAAGGCAAGTAACGGAAGGCTTCGAGCCAAAACTGTGCGGTTGTTACTCCGCCAAACCCTCAACCACTCCAACAAGTTTCTCCAACCCACCACGAACCACAAAAGAAAGCTTACACTGGGACTCATCCGAAGTGTAATACCTGTTTATACCACCATCTCGTTCACTATGCACAAATTGTAATAGGTTAGGGCATTTTTCCAACACGTGCCGAAATGGCACAAAACCACAAGGCAACCAAAACCAAACCGTTGCTGTAAACCAAACCCTGCCCAAAACCAAGCCCAACCTCAAGCCACCACTGGTCGAGCCTGCTTCAAGTGCAGTGACCCTAACCATCTTGCCAATGTATGTCCTCAGTGCAACAAGAACAAAAACAACCAGCCATAGCAGCAACAAGCGCGTTGTCGAGCCTTCGTGATTACAGCAGCACAAGCTCAGAACAACAACAACGACGTCATCAACGGTACGTTTCTCGTTAACAATGTATATGCTTAGTGTTTATTTTATACTTGCGCAGATAAAAGTTTTGTATCCATTGAATTCGAACCTTTGTTAAAGTGTAGACGTTCTAAGTTGCCCAAATCATTCGTGGTCAAAGACGCTAACGGTAAGTCCGTCTCTGTCGAGCCTGTTCTTCCTAAGTGTTCTTTGAATCTTAATGATCATAACTTTTCAACTGACCTCATACCCATGCAATTAGGTAGTTTCGATGTCATAGTAGGCATAGAGTGGCTTAGGCGAGTTCGTGCTGAAGTCGATTTTTCTGAGAAGTTTATTCGTCTTCCTCTTCCCAATGGTGATTCTCTACACGTCTATGGCGAGAAAACTTCTAAAGGTCTCAATCTTATATCGTATACTCAAGCAAACAAGTACTTGCGCAAGGATTACTTCACTTTCCTTGCCCATGTTGTGGAAAAGAAGGATAAGGGCCCAAGCATGAGTGACGTCCCTTTTGTTTGCGACTTTCCTGATGTCTTCCCTAAGGGTTTACCTGGTCCTCCTCCTCGTTCTATTGACTTTCATATCAATTTAGTTCCTGGCGCTACGCCTGTTTCTAAATCTCCTTATCGTCTAGCACCTTCAGAAATGCAAGAGCTATCTAGCCAACTTTAAGAACTTCTTGATAAAGGCTTCATACGCCCTAGTACTTCTCCTTGGGGCGCTCCTGTCCTGTTCGTCAAAAAGAAAGATGGATCCTTTTGGATGTGTATTGACTATCGTGAGCTCAACAAGCTTACAATAAAAACCGATATCCTCTTCCTCGTATCGACGATCTATTCAATCAACTTCAAGGCGCGAGATGTTTCTCTAAGATCGATCTTCGTTGTGGTTATCATTAACTTCGAGTCCTCGAAGAAGACATACAAAAAACCGCTTTTCGTACACCTTATGGTTAGTAGGAGTTCGTGGTTATGCCTTTTTGTTTGACCAACGCACCTGCTGTCTTCATGGACTTGATGAACCGTGTGTGCAAGCTCTACCTTTACCATTTTGTGATCATCTTCATCGATGATATTCTGATCTACCCTAAGACACAAGAAGAGCACGAGCGACACTTGCGTCTTATCCTTGAACTTTTGCGTGCTGAACAACTTTATGCCAAATTCTCCAAGTGTGAATTTTGGTTGAAAGAAGTTCAATTCCTTGGTCATGTTGTCAGCGAACTTGGTATTCACATTGATCCTGCGAAAATCAAAGCTGTGAAGAATTGGATTGCTCATATGTCTCCGTCTGAAATTCGTTCATTCCTTAGATGGCCAGTTATTATCGTCGATTCATTTCAAACTTCTCGAAAATCTTTGTTCCTCTCACTTCGTTGACTAAAAAAGATAAACCTTTTGTTTGGGGTCCCATGCAAGAGGAATCTTTTCAAACTCTCAAGGACATGCTCTGCAATGCTCCTATCCTTGCTCTTCCTAATGGAAATGATGATATCGTCGTATATTGTGTGGCTTCAAACCAAGGTCTTGGTTGAGTTCTTATGCAACGGGACAAGGTTATCGCTTATGGGTCGAGACAACTCAAAATTCATGAGAGAAACCACACTACGCACGACCTTGAACTTGGTGCAGTTGTTTTTGCATTGAAGATATGGCGACACTACCTTTATGTACCAAGTGTGTGGTCTTCACCGACCATAAGAGCCTTCAGCACAACTTCAATCAAAAGGAACTCAACATGCTTCAACGTCGCTGGGTAGAATTGTTGAACAACTACGACTGCGAAATTCGTTGCCACCAAGGTTAAGCGAATGTAGTGGCCGACGCTCTTAGTCGTAAAACTCATGTCAAGAGTGTATGTTGCTTCCAACTTGTAGATGATCTTCGAAACCACATTCGAGAAGCTCAATACTCATCTATTAACGAGGGTGGCCTCTATAACGAGATGAAATGTGGTGCAGAAGATCAACTCGTAACCAAATCCGAAGGTATTGTATACTATCTCAATCGCGTCTGGGTTCCTAATCGTGATGATCTTTGTGAACTCTTAATGAAGGAGGCACACAAGTCTTAATATTCTATTCATCCTGGCGTTGATAAGATGTACCATGATATGCATACGTCTTATTGGTGGCCTGGCATGAAGAAAGATACCGCCACCTTCGTTTCCAAGTGTCTCACTTGTTCTAAAGTGAAAGCTGAACATCAACTTCCGTCTGGCTTACTAGAACAACCAGAAATTCCTATCTGAAAATGGGAGAGTATCGCAATGGATGTTATCACTAAGCTTCCTCGTACTTCTTCTGGTCATGACAGTATTTGGGTGATCATTGATCGATTGACCAAGTCTGCTCACTTTCTCCCGATTTGGGAAGATTACAAAGTCGTGAAATTGGCTTGTATCTACACGGATGAAATCATTGTCATCATGGTATCCCCATTGACATCATCTTGGACCGTGATGGTCGTTTCACCTCTCGTCTTTGGCAAACGTTTCAATCCGCTCTTGGTACTCATCTTAATCTTAGTACCGCCTTCCATCCTCAATCCGACGGTCAAACCGAGCGTACTATCCAAACTCTAGAGGATATGATTCGTTCTTGCGTAATCGATTTTGGTGGCAACTGGGATATGCACTTGTCGTTGATAGAATTCTCGTACAATAACAATTATCACACGAGTATTCAAATGGCACCATTCGAGGCATTGTATGGTCGTAAGTGTCATTCGCCTATATGTTGGCACGCATCGGAGAAGCTCAAATCACCGGTCGTGAGCTTATACAAGAGACAATGGACAAGATCTTGCAGATTCAAGACAACTTGCTAAAAGCAAGGAGCCGACAAAAGAGTTATGCTGACAAGCGATGCAAACCTTTGGAATTCAACGTTGGTGACTTTGTACTTCTCAAGGTATCCCCTTGGAAGTGTGTAGTTCGATTTGGTAAGAAAGGGAAACTCGATCCTTGCTACGTAGGTCCTTTCAAGATTCTCGAAAGGATTGGCATGGTAGCGTATCGACTGGACCTACCTCAAGAACTCAACAATGTATGTCCCACATTTCATGTCTCAAACTTGAAGAAATGTCTAGCTGAAGAAGGACTTCAAGTCCTACTCGAAGATCTTCAAATCAACGAGACTTTGCACTTCATAGAGAAACCTTTCGAGATCATGGATCGAGGAGTCAAGCAATTAAGGCGAAGTCGAATTCCCATTGTTAAGGTACGATGGGAAGGAAAACGTGGCGCTGAGTTTACTTAGGAACTCGAAAGTGAGATGAAGACTAAGTATCCGCATCTGTTCATTGCATCTTCCTCTTGAATAAATTTCGGGAACGAAATTTCCTAAAGGATGGGAGATTGTAATGCCTCGCTTTTTAGAAATTTCCTTACTTAGAAAGTTTGTTTGTATTTCTCTTTATGGAAACTTGTATTCTTTGTATTTGTCTTTCTCTTCCAAGCATTATAATCCGAGACTTGAATCGTAATAAAATTTGACCTTTTTATACGAAGTGTTATACATATTTCATGTATACTTGTTATACATTCATCATGATACTCGATTATATTGATGCATATATACGCAAATACATACTTGTTATACATGCAAATTCATTTTATTCCTACCTTTATTCATACATTACACTTATGCATTGCACTTACATGCTTAAAACGCTTAAAACCTGCAAAATACGCAAAATCAAACTCGGACCTTAGAACAACTCGACCGTTTGTGCGAATGGAGCCCCATCCGCGCGAAGGGGCCTTCCGCCCCAAAATTCCAGTCGTCCAAAGGCCCAATCGCTCCTAAGCCCATTCGTTCCTAAGCCCATTAAGCCTATAAATATGGACCCTCACCCTCATTTCTCACCTTCCACGCTCCGAAAATCTCTCTCAACTTACTAAAATCGAGCATTTGAGTTGAACTATTCCCAGAACCTTCTAAGTGAGTTCGAAGCTCACTAACTTCGTCTTTCCTATGATTTTCTTCTACATTATACTAAGTTCTTTCACCTTTCAGCTTGTCTATCCTCTTGAGAGTATTCACAGACCTGCCATGCCAGTCTGAACAATGAAACTCACCTTTTTTGAGGTTCAAGCTTAAGGTTGAAGTTCGTTATTTTGTAAACTTTTAAACAAACCTTCTGATATTGGCAGAATCATGAACTCACCAAGCTCATAAGTTAAGTCCATAGTTGTGGGTTAGTATTGAGGTCGATTCCATCCAAGAGATGAACCGTTCAAACAAAACCGAACCGTTTTCATCTCGAAACAGAGCTAATCGCACGAATGGCAAGCCCATTCACATGAAGGGACACCCCTTCGCGTGACTCGACCAACCATTCGCACGAAAGGTACTGTTTCCATCTTGTTCTGGCATTTTTCTAAGTGTTTTATGTTACTCGGATCCTTATTCTCAATATAGACGATTCTGTTATAACAGAGTGTGAACTGTGGAAGCCTTGGCTTCCAATCTAGTTCCACCGCCTCACTTGAACTTGCAAATGAACTCCCAAACAATCTCCTAGACCTAGAATAAGTTAACCCCATCCAACCTCCAACACTTGGTTCATGCATTCCATGTTGAGACGGCACACCCGGGTTGTCCTTGTTCGGTTGTTTGGTATTTTACATTCTGTTATTTATATTCTATTATTCATGACCAACCGGTTTGTTAACTTATAGTTAATAAACTTAGCTTTGGTGAACTATAATGAGGTTATTACCTCCGTACATGACTTTTGTGATCCATATGACTATAGGACTGCTACTATACTATATAATATAACATATAACCTAACGAAACTCACAACATAACTGTTTAATAGTTGAAAACGTTCAAACGAACTTCGGTTCGCACCAAACAGACCCCATTCGCATGAAGGGTAATACCCATTCGCGCGAAGCGCACCTGCTATTCGTGCGAACTGTCCAGTCGCCCGAACGGAGTTGTGATGTTCGGTTTCCGTTTAAATATTTCAGTTCTACGTTCCTCGTTACTGATTCTATCGGGCAAATTAGGACCCGTGAAATCACATTAAACTTAGCGTTGTGACGAGTGCCTAGGTGAAATATACTTTCTGTTTTGATCATACTTTCATACTAAATACTTATGTACTTTATATTCCGAATTCGAATCCTCCGTTCCAACTTCAACAACTCACACCTTCGTTTACCCACCTGTAGGGTAACTTCGGTGTTCCAGTGCTCTCGTCCTCTACTCAATGACTCGCGGTTTATCAAACGAAGATTTGCAAAACTGTGAGTATACTCGAACGCCATTTTAACGTTTACACTTTTGGGTGCAATATGATTGCTTATCAACCTACACGGTTACACTTACATTTTATGCAATCACACAAACAACCCAATCATGCATGCTAATACGTTATACTTGATTCATGTCTCTGGATCATTCTTATGTGATAAACATGTCATTACTTCGTACGAGCCCCCCCTTAACATGTATAGCGCTATAGGAGTAACGCACCGCCCGTAGTCTTGTGGTCATGTTAAGTCTTTTATACTTGCGGACTTGCGGTAATCAGAGGATTGACTTGTATATTCGCATGCCAGTTTTACGTTAATCTTGATAATTAAGTTCGCCATGTGGATTCGTTTAAATCATTTTTATATTTATGTTATATTAAACTTGTATACTAGCCAATAAATTTTTGTATTGAACTATGCTTTAAAGATGTTGCAGGTTGATGATGTTGATATTGAAGAAATCTAGTAGGCATGCTTTAGATACACATTTAGAAATACTAGATTATGTTGTTGTACTTGTTGTATTTTGCTTCTTCTATTGTAGTTGTATTTTGAAACAATTGTTGTACTTTGATTACCATATGTTGTAACGTGACAATTTGCAATGAAATGAAATCAGTTTTGATTTAATTATTGTCGCAATAGTGTTATGAAGTCTCGAGCAATCTCGTTTTCGTCTCACTCCGATGTTTTCGCCATCGGTTGGGGTGTGACATCTTGAGAGTATAGAAAGTCTCTCAAACTTTCGATATTTATCATACCCTTTTCAACTAAAGAGCACCTAATTAATATTTAGAGTTCAACAAACTTGAAACAACTTTATCGGGAGTTATACCTAAGAATAAGTTACATTAAACGTCTTCTATAAAAATTATTTGTTTTGAATTACTGAAATAAATTGACAATTTGTTGTTTCAGCTTTCAACCCATAGGTATCAATATGCGAAGGTTGGCACGAACTTAGATGTTATGTACCAAATTTGGTGGTCGGTAGCAATTTAGGTACCAAATATTTTTCGTAGTTTCAAGCAGACAACTTCAAGCGTTAATATCTCGTTCATCTTACCTTCTTCTTAAACACGGCTTGGTTCATTGTGAAGCTCTCTAATAATAGAACAAAAACCTGGGAACATATAATTATATTAATCACGATTACATGAAACAACTTATTTTCATATGTAGAACAGTCATCATACTCAGTAAATCCCACCAATAGCAAAGCTAAGGTAGGGTCTGAGGATGGTAAGATGTAGACAGCCTTACCTCTACCCGTTAGGAATAGAGAGGCTGCTTCCAGTGAGACCCTCGGCTCAATATGTAGAACAGTAGAAGTGCTAAAAATGGGAGGAGTGTTTGGTCACATATGTTTGAATTAAGTCTGTGTTGGTGGATCAAGTTTAAAATTGAGGTGGGAATGTTCAACTAAGCTTAGTTCCAAACTTCCAATTACAACTAACTGGAGCTGGATCATAACGATATTTATCCATTATTTAAGCTTAAGTAGCGTTATAACACAAATATTCATGGCGAACACTAGCTTAGACATTCCTAGTGATGCTTATGACATGCTATTTAGATTTAATTTTGATCATCTAAGTTAATTAATTACATGCATTTTAATCTTCTTGAGGAAATTTTACCTAATGAATCCCATGAAAGGGCACCCCAAATGCTTATTGAAGAGAGAAAAATCAAGAATTATTGAACAAAATCTCAATGGTCGCATAATGACATATATCGTGGGAGGATTGGCATAGACCAAGAAAAACAAGATTTGAAAAACCATGAGACAAAAGTTCCACGGATCGACTGTGGAGCACCTGAACGATTTATTGAAGACAAAATTATGTTCAGGCATTCCTAAAACTATGTTAATAAGGATTTTTAAGATTATTAAGATATAATTACAAACCTCAAAAAAAATTATCATTAAGCCAAAGTTTTATAATATAACTTAAATGTTTATAAAAGATTGAGATAGTGAGAATTGGCTTAATAAATGCACAACCAAAGAGAACTACAAAACAAGTTTTATAAAAGTTAAAATAGTTCTATAAAAGTTAAGTACTATAAAAGCAAATAAAAAATTGTAGAAATTTTTTTATAAAACTTGTTAATCTTTATAAAAATGTAAAAAAAAAAACACAAAATTTGATTAGAATAATAGCTTTGAATATACTCGCATATCAAGAAATAACAATATGCCAAATTTCTTTAAAGTTGTATTAATTAGATAAGAGACAAAGTTCTATTATCTGAAATAACACTCAAAATGTTTAAGAATCTTTCCAAAAGGGTAATCATCTTTGATGCTCTACAAAAATCAATTCTCTAGTCATTATATCTAGGGAAATATTTGTAAGACTAAAAAATAATGGATTAAAAATAAAATACAACAACAACAATGTTTTGACATTTTAATGAGAAATATTAAATATTAAAAAAATAACTTTGCCTTGTAAATGAGAAATTTGCCCATTTTGAGTTAAACTGAACTAATATTCTAAGTGATCTTATACACCTAAAAATATTCGATATTAAGAAAGACACAGGAGAAGATATGCATGTTGAACTCATTCTAATATATGCATACAAACACTTAGGTTGTATTCGTATTTGGTAATCCTTACCAAAATTAGAAAGAATTCGTAGTGATGATCATTACCGTAGCAGTAAAAAGATGGAGTTAGGATAAATTGTAATATGGATTAGTTAGCACCCACTAAAACCAAAAAAAATATTTTTTTAATAAAGTTACACGATAGAACATAGAATATATAAGTATTGAATTGGAAATTGACATGATAAGGTGTATAGTCTGGTGGTTTCCAAGTCATTTTATTAGCAAGATGACCTTGGTTTCTAATACTTATAGCTTCAATTTTACTTGATTTTTTTATTAGTTTTGTGTGTTCCATTTTTTTTATAAAGAAAGTCTTATTTTGTTTTTTTTTTCCCCTTTCAACTTTGTGTATTTTCTAAATAAATTTGGATAGGTTACGATGTTTTTACATGATCATAAATAACAACTTTTAAAGTTACGACGTAGCTATTCCGTATTTTCTGAATCAACCCTTACAACGTGTTTTCTTTCTACGTTTCATTGTCCAAATGCGCGTGTGATGTGGTTTTTTTTCTACGTTTCCATGTAAAAAAGTAGTCCGCCGTAACATGCGGGTCATTCCACAAATTTTTAATTCATTTTCATATATTTAAAACTTTTTTGTATATTCTTTTTAAAAAGTTTCTATTTTGGGGCACGCATTTTATATTCGCACAGGGCCCGGACGTTTGTGAAATCTTAAAGATATCGTGTATCGTGTTATTATAGTTATACATTTTGTACTGAGGGATGTTATTTTGCTTGTCACAATTTTATAAGTAAATAAACTTATTATCCCTACACGTTTTTTGAATGAAACCAGTCAAGAACACGGATGATTGTTGTTATACAGAAAAAATGTCCATAATTTAGTCAACTTTTGAGGAAAATAAAAAGTAAGTGGCCTATTCAGTAGTTTTATTCCTTATAGCATCAACATCATCTGCACATCATATGTTTTAAAATTGTGGACAGCCTTGTTCATTTACCAAGGTTATAAAAAGCGCTAGACGCTAGTCGACCGGTGAGTTACCGATTAGTGATTAATCAGGATTAATAGAGATAAAATGGATTGTGATTTTTATATGTAATTTTTATATGTAAATATTCTAAGTAGATAAGTTTTAACCATTCCTCAACTCATTTTTTAAGTATACAAGATTAATTGCTGGAATTCACATGATTTAGTTGGAAACTGACAGAAATTTATAGGTTTTGGCCAAAATTTACAAGGTTTTGGCTGGATACTGACCGGAATCACTGATTTTTGGCCCGATTAGGTCCGACTAGGCCCGACTAGAGCCCATGGGCATAGTGGGGGCGGGAGGGGGCGGCCGATCCCCCGAATTTTTCGCTCAGTAGTGGAGAGTATATAGTTTTCGTATAGAAATTTTTGGGTATATATGTTTTCGACCCCCGCTTTATAGAAATTTTCGGGTATAAACATTTTCGACCCCCCTGTCGGAAAACGCAAGCTTCGCCACTGCTAGAGCTGACTACCGATTAATGGATTGACTAACGAAAAATTACTCAGTTACCAGCCGACTAGCGATTAATCGCCGACTAGTCGCGATTTTTACAACAACGACATTTACTAATAATCCTATAAAAAAGTAACTAGACTCCATTTAATTGCGCATATTGTTTTCTTTCATTCCCTGGATGCATTTTTCTCAAGGACGTGAGGTTTTAAAAACGGGCACGTTTAGCTTTTATTTTCAGTAAAAGCGTAACAAGTCAACTAGCAAGCATTATAGACCGGACCTAGCCTATATCTCCTCTCCCTTGGTAGCTTCATCTTTCCTTCTTTACGGACGGTTTGCAAAGGACTTCTCCCATGAATCTTCTTGTTCCATCGCTTCCCTCAGTGCCACCTCAGATTTGTCTCTCCTAATGACCCTCGTATCTTGATGCACTTAGCTCTAAGCTATCGTACTGTGAAAAATTAAGTATTTTTACAAAGTGTACTGAAAATATTATTTTTCAGGATTAGGATATAGTAGAAAGTTTTGTTTTTTTTTTTCTTTGCTAGAATGACTAGGAAGTAATCTTAACAATCAATTGATTTAGGGACTGTTTGGTAGCCTCTTAATGACAATTCAGATGCTACCTCTTAATGGTTTAAAACCTCTGAATGAATAAGAGGTAACCTCAAGTCTGAATGGTTAAGAGGTAACCTTTGAATGGTAAATCATCACATGTCACATTCTTCTACCTTCTCATTGGTAAAATTTTTAATGGTTCTATTAAGATGTAGCCTCTTAATGACCATTCAGAGGCTACCAAACAGCCCCTTAATCAGGTGCTAAGATTAAATGAGTGAAATTGAAAATAGAAAAAAAGAGGCGCGTGGGTTTGTGTAACGGTATTATAGTCAATCCAGGACAATACTTTCTCTCCTCTAATTCCCCCCATTTTTTAAACGTTAATAACTTTTTCATACGACATTATTTTTTTATAAAAATTGCACCAAAAAACGAACGTTTTTTTATCTTTAAAACGAGTATACTATTGCTATATTTTCGAAAAAAAAAATTAAAAACCCAGTTGCGTAAAACGCAATGGTAAAAAATGTAGAAAATGATTTTTTTTCTAAAACGCAATGCACCAAAAAAACAAAGAAATGTCTTATTTCTAAAACGCAATGACCAGAAAACACAAAGAAATTTCTTATTTCTAAAACGCAATAGCATAAAAACACAAAAAATGTCTTATTTCTAAAAAGCAATGAACTGAAAACACATAAAAATGTGTTTTACCTAAAACGAAATGCATCAAAAACACAAAGAAATGTTTTATTTCTAAAATGAAATGGCTAGAAAACACTTAAAAATGTCTTTTTTTCTAAAACGTAATGGACTAAAAACACAAAAGAAAGTATACTTTATAAAACGTAATGGACTGAAAACACATAAAAATGTGTTTTACCTAAAACGCAATGGAGTAAAAACACTTCAAAAATGTGTTTTTCTAAAACGCATTGGACTGAAACACATAAAAATGTATTTTACCTATAATGCAATGCACCAAAAACACAAAATAAATGTCTTATTTCTAAAACACAATTGCCAGAAAACACTTAAAAATTTCTTTTTTCTAAAACGCAATGGACTGGAAACACATAAAAATGTGTTTTACCTAAAACGCAATGCACTAAAAACACTTCAAAAATGTGTTTTTCAAAAACGCAATGGCCAGAAAACACATAGAAATGTGTTTTACCTAAAACGCAATAACTAAAAACACTTTAAAAATGTGTTTTTTCTAAAACGCAATGGCCAGAAAACACATAAAAATGTCTTATTTCTAAAACGCAATGGCCTAAAAACACAAAAGAAAGTGTTCCCTCTGAACCAGGAAGTAGGAGATAAAAAACAGTCTAAGAAAATGAGGCAAATTTTCAGAAAATTAAATTTTCTGATGCAGCTCGACCCCAGACAGGGGCTCTGCCCCTTGGACCCCGCCAGGGGCTGCCGTCCCTAGGACCCTGCTCCTAGGGGCGCTGCCCCCGGACCCTCGCCGAGATCGTAAAACACAATGACTCAATTCAAAACCCAGATCGTAAAAATGCAATTCAAAATTTTCTTACATAGATCGAATCCGATTTCTTCAGATTTCTTCACCGATTGACGAAATTTGAATGTTATAAACACTTATCAGCGATTGGATCGAATGAATTGAGTGATTCGCTTCAAAATCACAGGGAAAAAATGAGATATTGTATGAAATTAAACTGGGTTTCTTCAAAAAAAAAAGTTGAAGAACACGTTGATTGGGTGTTTGAATAATTGATTGGTGACGAAAATCGCACTTTAATGTAGTGATTATTGAGATAGAAAGTGAAGAAAAGTTTGAAGATGGTGGGTTTTGAAGTTACAGAGAGAAGAAGAAGAGAGAAGATTGAGTAAAATCAACTAAAATACCCTTTCTCTTTATTTTAAATTTTGTCATATGTCATAATCCTATTGTTTTCTATCATTTCTAGTCAAAATAAACTTTCTATTTGAGATAAGATGGCCTTCAAATTTCTGAGAAAAAAAAAAACCTATCTTATTTTGACAATTTTGAATGTTCACGGTTCATTTAAAATGAGAATTTTAAAAGGACGTACATTTTATAAAAGGCTTTTAATATACAAAAATCTAAGTTTGTTACATTTTCATATATTTTTTACAAGTTAAAGAGTCATTGACATATGGCATTAATATACTGAATTTGTGGTGAGTGACTTCTTTGTAAAATTAAGAAAGTATATTAACGTAAACATTATAAATATACAAAGATACAACGTCAAGTGTCAACTAACATATGGTCCATATGACGTAAAATTAAGAAAGTAAAAGGTACATATGATCCATATATGTTTTACAAAGGTACAACTATCATGTAGTTTTGGGCTTTAAACAACTCAGTTTTTGCAATGGGTTGACCTAAATATTATACTTTACTTATATTGTATATATCAAATAAAACGTAACTAAACAAAGCCCAATGCTAACCCATAGTAAAATTGTTCAAACATAGCCTGGAACTTTTAACACCTCTTGTTAATACAAAACATCTTAGGGGCTGTTTGTTTAGCTCTTAATGGTTCAGACCTCTTACTGGTTCAGCACTTAATGGTTCAGACTGTTTGTTTCAGGAGCAGATGTCTAAATGGTTCAGACATTTGCCTCTGAATGGTTAAGTATTATATATAGTCTGAATGGTTAAGATCTCTACTCTGAATTGGTCAGACATTTGCATCTGAATTGTTAAGCATTATACTGGCTCTTAATGGTTCAGACATCTTACTGGTTCAGCACTTAATGATTCAGACCTCTTACTGATTCAGCACTTAACCATTCAGAAGTTGTCAAACAGCCCCTTAGGTATAGTATTGATTAATAACGGTCAAAATGGTATATCTTATCGTTTATTCAATCACAAGACACAATCAAGTCTCTCGAACAAGAAATCCTTACAACTCTCAATTGAACAGATCGTCACAACGATCAAGATATTAAAATCAACAAGATCTAACAGGAATCTCTAAACAAAGAAATCCTAGATCTCTGGTTAAAGTTTCAGAGAGTTCCGTTCTAAACTAAAGAAAAGAAAAAGTTGTGTATAATGGACTCAAAAGTTGCTGCAGTGCAACCTACTTCTTCAAGCCCACTCGCATCACATCTGAGCCTATCTACCATCCGGCATCACTTCAGCCCATTTGCCTTTTATCTTTAACCAGCACATTTAAGCTACAAGCCCACTTGCATAAGTCCATACTATCCAGTCCACACCTCACTTAAGCAAATAGAAATATTAGAAAAAAATTTATAAGATATAAAACTGGTTGTATAATATATTTTCAGCAATAACAAAGTGCACATGTTATTATTAATAATATTTCATTTGTTATTGTTAATACAAAACGTGAAAAGTATACTATAAATTAATAACAAAATGCACTGTTATTGTATAACTATAAAAAGGCTATGTTGATGGAAAACTTTTTTTTAAATTTTTTTTTCTTTTCCTAGCAATCTTTGACTTTTCTTTTTTTTTTCTTTTTTTTTTCTTAATTTACGTTTTCGGCCCTTATGCTTTGTGTGTTGTTTCTTAAATACCAACTTCTTTTGCAATTTACATTTTTCGTCACTTTTTTACTTTACGTTTTTACCCCTTGCACTTACGTATTTTTTCCCATCTTTTGTAATATACGTTTTCGGCCCTTATGCTTTGTTTGTTGTTTCTTAAATACCAAGTTCTTTTGTAATTTACAGTTTTCGTCAACATTTAAACTTTACGCTTTTACCCCTTGCACAATTTTTTTTCTTTCTTTTTTGTGTTTTTTTTTTTACTTATAACCTTTAATTTTCAGCATTGACTCTTACGACCTCCTAACTTTGTAAATACTTTTTAATCAACTTTGACGTCTTTATTTTTATTTACATGTCGCTATAAACTTAAGTTGATTAGCATTCACACTGACAACCTTTTTACTTTGTAAATACTTTTCTAATCGAGTTTCCCACTTGATGTAAGACATGTGTCGACATACTTTTGTATCGGATCAAAAATCGGCTCGCCCCGCCGCGAAGCGCGGGTGTAACACCCTAGTTATTAATAATATTTCATTTGTTATTAAATTAAATTTTCTACAAAAATTCCGTTAATAACTTCTTAAAAAATCAGACATACACACGTGGTGGTTTGTATTTATTTTTTTAGTATTTCGATATAAACCATATTGAAAAGTAATTGTATTCCAAATAAGTTATTTTTTAGGTATCGTGGCAAACTAATACTTACTGGAAAAATATTGATACAAATATTTATTCCTATATTCCTATATATTCAATAGTAAATTTAATATTATAATAATATATAGTTTTTTTAATACTTTTATTATATTAATATTCCTATATATTCGTATATTCGTATATATTAATAAAGGAATTGAAATGAATAGTAAATTTAATATTATAATAATATATAGTTTTTTTAATACTTTTATTATTTTAATATTATAATTATAATAATAGTTATTTTCTTTATTTTTTAACTTTAATCCTTTTTTTAACATCAAGGGTTGGGATAAGCTTGGTGTCAACCGGTATCGAACCAGTACTGGTATCGAAAATACCGGTACGGCCCTGTTTGGTATCAGTACATGAAGGTAAAAACCGGCACTAATACAGAAAACGCAAAAAATTGGTGCCGAATTGATATTGGAAATCTTTTGGTTCGGGAAATTCAGTGCGGCTACCCGGTACCATTTGCTCATCCCTGAGCACGGTTACCGTACGAACAACGGTACCGTACAACTTTTTTTGTTGATTTTCTTCAACTTTAATTTTTTCTTTTTTAGTTTCAGGGGAGGGATGAGCTCGGTGACAACCGATACAGAATCGGTCAAAAATACCGGTTACGGTACCGGTATATGAAAGTAAAAAACAGTATTGAACCGGTACCAGGAACGCCAAAAGTCGGTACCGAATTGGTACTTAAGATCTTTCGGTTCGGCAAATTTGTTACCGGTACCCAGAACAATTTGCTCATCTCTGACAACGGGTTTCATACGAACAACATCGTTACCATACAACTGTTTTGGTTGATTTTCTTTCGGTTATCTTTTAGTGTTTTTTTTCTACATTTTCTTTTTATTCTTGTCAGCAGTTCTGTTCGCAACACGCTAATAGTGATTTCAAAACATATGTAAACACAGACTAAATAACAAAATAAATTCACCGCAACGCGGCGAACTTTTTCAAACCTAGTTTATTTAACATTTTGTTTTTAATCCTATAATATATGTTTTAGCTATTTTTATAGTTTTCGGTTTGTTTCGACCTACCTGACAATGATTAAGAGTAAATATTTGATTTTCTTTTGTGTTTTACCATTATGTATTCACACGTTTTTGAATTGTAAATTCGGTGAAATATAATTATGCAGTTTGACTTTTACATTTATGTTTTGTTAAATAAATTATTATTTTGCTATTGTAAATAGCTTTGACATGTGCTTAGATTATAACTTCGATGGAATATAATTACCCACATCGGCTACACTACGACGACAAATAGTATATAAAAAAGTTTTCTTTGTATTTCTATAATTATGTTTATTCGCATGTGCTTAGATTGGTAACTTTTGCATAAGATAATCACGCACTTCTACTACTCAATGACAACAATGACTTGATATTTATCATCCTTTTATTTGACATCTCTATTTAGTCAAATAAATTATCTTTTTGGTATTGTAAACGGCTTTCTTAAGTGCTTGGATTAGTGATTTTGGTCTAGTACTCAATGACCACAATGACTTGATATTTATCATCCTTTTATTTAACATCTCTATTTAGTCAAATAAACTCTTTTTTTTTGGTATTGTAATCGGCTTTCTTAAGTGCTTGGATTAGTGATTTTGGTAGAACATAATTATGCATTTCAACTACCTTATGACGACGAAGAGTAGATACTATTTTTTTTTTTTTTTTTTGCACTCAATGTTTATGTTTGATAAATATACATCCCTGATGCATCACATAAGGAAAACCTCATATTGGTAACAAATCAATTTACCAATTGTTGGATCTGAGAGTTAGTGATTTGTGTGTGTTTTTGATAAATCAGTTTGTAATTAACAAGTAATCAAATAAACAAAGATAATAAAACATCATCATAAACACTGCTGGATTTGGGAATGGTTGTCAATGATTCATATATTATTCACACGTTTTTGAATTGTAAATTCGGTGAAATATAATTATGCAGTTTGACTTTTACATTTATGTTTTGTTAAATAAATTATTATTTTGCTATTGTAAATAGCTTTGACATGTGCTTAGATTATAACTTCGATGGAATATAATTACCCACATCGGCTACACTACGACGACAAATAGTATATGACGACGGGCCAGTGGGTAAACCCACTTTACCCGCTTTGGGCCTTTTTATCTGGAAGCCCAACTATTTAAAAAGCCCATCAAACATAATAACCTTGCTCACTAAGGTTTCTCCACTTCGGAAATAGGCGGGAAAACAGCTAGTAAAAGCAGCAGACTTCATTTAATGCTCGATAAGAATGGGATCCCGTCTGAGACCTCGTACTTCTCCGGTTAGAACATTAATGAGGGCAAACATCTCGCCGCTAAGAGCCAGACACGTGTTTGCACTCCCCGAGAACCTCCTAAAACCGTTAGATCACATGTGGGAAATATCTAATGAGATAAGGGCTGGTTATTATATAAGAGAGGGCATACAAGAGCAAAGGCAGGTATCATCTCCAGCTCTCACACATTTACTATACCCTCATTTACTCCACACACATTAACTCCCGACCAATATTCTCTCATATTTATTACATACACACATTAATAAGATTCACACCAAAGAGGAAACCTCCCGGTGATCATACTCACCGGAAGAAGCTCCTCTCATTTCCGGCAAGTTTACTTACTCTCACGCCGGAGCTTGGTCACGGATCCCCCTCCCGGGGTCCCCCGTGGCGAGGCTAACGGTTTATTCTTTTGTAGCAAGCAATGATAAGAGCTCTTGACGTCACCGAAGATCCATCAAACGTCATCCGTGGGTTGGGTATTCGACATTGGCGCCATCCGTGGGAACCCAGCCTGCCCGGTGTTCCCACACAAACACTCGACGTCCAGAGAACAGCTTATCCTGCTAGAAACATGGCAACCCCACATAGCTCACGTGTCACTGAGACAACACCAAACGACTTGGATAAAGTCACTGTAGAGGACATCACTCATGAAGAAGATGATGAGAATCAGGGAGGGAATCTGAGGGATACGGAACACATCACTCCCGATTTCGTGGCCATGCACAGGGAAAAGATAACCAAGCATCTTGAAGACCTGAAGAGACAGGAAAGACTCGAGAGCCTCAGGGCCAGGCTTTCCTTCGACACGCCCTCTAGCCAGGAGGGAACTAACCTTCAAAACAAGAACAACAACGGTGACCAACTAGAAACGTTCATGTCTGCCCTAAGGCAGATGTCTTCTGAAGAAAGAGAGGACCTGATCACAGGCCAGAAACCCAAGGGGAAGGAAAAAGGGAAAGGCAATTCTGATAACAGCGGTTTGGACCAACCATACTTACCACGGGATTTGGCTGAAGTCTCAAAATTTACAAGGAGAATCTCAGAAGCACCTATGCCTCCCAAGACAAAACTACCACCAGCCTTTGATCGATATGATGGAACGAGGGATCCAGAAGATCACCTGCATGCCTTCAGAGGAGCAGGACAACTAGGAAGATGGCCAATGCCGGTGTGGTGCCACATGTTTGTACAAACCCTGACGGAAGGAGCCCGGCTTTGGTTCGACAGTCTGCCCCCAGGGAGCATAGACAGCTATGAAGAGCTGAGTGAGAAATTCCTCAGGAACTTTGGCCAACAGAGGAAGGTGGTCAAAAATCCAAACGAAATCCTTCACATCAGACAAAGAGACAACGAACGAATAGACCAATACATGGAGAGGTTTGTTAAAGAGAGTATGAACATTAAGGACGTCCCAGAAGTCATGAAAATCAGTGGTTTCATAAATGGACTGAAACACGCACAGCTATGTGAAAAGCTGGGGGAGGAGTTTCCACCTTCCTTCGACAATCTTATGGACAGGGTACGGGCCTTTGTCCGGGGAAAGGACACAGTCAGCAAAGCAAAGGATATGGATGTCACACCTCGGAGGATTGCCCCGGCTGCGAGACCTCCTGACAAAGGTACACCCTATTCCCGGAAACCCTCTTTTGATAGAATGTTACATGACAGGGCAAGGCCCTCGTACTCTCCCTATAAACCCCGAGGGAGAGGCCTTCCCCCTTACCCCGATAGCTTCACCCCTCTCATTAAGACCCCAAGTGAGATACTGGCCACGGAGAGAATAAAGAATTCCTTCCCAAGGCCACCCCCCATAAAACCGGGACCAAAAGCACATCCAAACGAATATTGTGAATTCCACAAGGGTTTTGGGCACAAAACCGATGACTGTATGTACCTCAAAAGAGAAATAGAGGCTGCGGTGAAAACGGGGAGACTGACCCATCTGGTCAAGGAAATCAAGGAAGGGGGAGGAGATCGCAAGGGAAGAGATGCACGGGAGCCGGGGAGGGCAGATGTTGATATGATTAGAAGAAGAAATGAGTTTGATACCACCCGAAGTGTAAAGGCCAGAATCCTAGGCTCCCCAAACTGCATGAAAGCTCCCATCCTCATGCCATATTTGGAAGAAAGCGAGGTGCAGCGACTCCCGCTGAACATCTCAGCTGTGATAGCTGGACACAAGGTGTCCAGGATACATGTGGACGGAGGGTCAGGCGTTGAGGTAATATACGAACACTGCTTCCTTAGGTTCGACAGGGACATAAGGGATAGGTTGGAGGAAGATTCAATCCCATTGGTAGGATTCAACAATAGTGTGTCACATCCCCTGGGAAAAATCAGGCTCCCGTTCACAGTCGGCGTGGGGGATCGGGTCCGGACAATAGATCTGACCTTCACGGTAGTCAGGGCACCCTCTAAGTACAATGCAATCTTGGGAAGACCTGGAATTGGTGATCTACAGGCACAGGCCTCTACACCCCACGGAGCTTTGGTATTCCAAACGCCAAAAGGTCTTGCATGGGTTAAGTCTGCCTACGAGGTAGTTTCCTCCGTATCCAAAGAAGAAGAGCCAGGAAAGTCCCAAGGAAAGAAGGTGGAAGAATGGGTCCTCTGTGATAGGTTCCCAGAACAGACAGTCAAGGTGGGGAGTCACTTGAGTGACAAATGTAAGAGTGCCCTGATGGAGCTGCTCCTCCATAACCTAGAAGTGTTTGCATTCCAACATGGAGACATGACGGGGGTCCCAAGGAGCCTGACGGAGCACCGACTTAACACATTTACACGGGCAAAACCAGTAAAACAAAAGAAGCGGAGTATGGGACCCAATAAAAGAAGGGATGCCTGTGAAGAAACCCGGAAGCTGCTTAGAGCGGGGATAGTCAGGGAAGTCAAATACCCGTCCTGGGTTGCCAACCCTGTAATGGTTCAGAAAAAAGACGGAGGATGGAGAATGTGCATCGATTTCCAAGACCTCAACAAAGCATGTCCCAAGGACTGTTATCCTCTGCCGGAAATAGACACCCAAGTGGACTCCCTGTCTCAATACCCTCTGAAGTGCTTCCTTGACGCCTACAAAGGGTACCACCAAATTCAAATGTCGATAGAAGATGAGGAGAAAACCGCCTTCATCACAGACGAAGGGACGTTCTACTACACCAAGATGCCCTTCGGCCTCAAGAACGCTGGGGCCACATACCAGAGGTTTATGAACAGTTTGTTTAGGGAGCAACGAGGGAGGAACTTAGAGGTGTACGTTGACGATATTGTCATCAAAAGCTTAACGGAGACAGCCTTGATAAACGATGTAGCTGAGACTCTCCACACTATGCAGGACGTAAACATGAAGTTAAATCCTGGGAAATGCTGTTTTGGAGTGGAGGAGGGGAATTTCCTGGGGGTAGTAGTCACCAAGGGCGGGATCAAGGCAAATCCGGAGAAAACCCAGGCGGTGGCCGAGATGCGATCCCCCAGGTCCCTAAAGGACATTCAGCAACTAAACGGGAGGCTAATAGCGTTAAACCGTTTTTTGTCAAAGGTGGCTGACAAGACTCTTCCCTTTATGAAAGTATTGAAAGACTGCCTTCAAACAAACAAGTTTAAATGGACAACGGAGGCTGAGACAGCCTTCCAGGAAATGAAAGCATACATCTGTCAGCTCCCGACGCTAGCCACCCCAGTACCCGGGGACCCCCTGCTCCTGTACCTATCCGCCTCAAAAACGACCATAAGTGCGGTCATGATGGTAGAGCGGGAAGGGAAACAGATCCCCATATATTTCATCAGTAGGACACTTAAAGGGCCTGAAGAACGGTACATGCCCCTGGAGAAGCTCACATTAGCCCTTGTCTTCGCATCCCGAAGACTCAGGAGGTATTTCCATGAACACAAGATTACCCTAATGACCGATCAACCCCTTCAGAAGGTGCTCAGGAGGCCGGAACTATCCGGACGGTTAGCCAAATGGGCTGTGGAACTAGGGGAACACTCCCTGGAGTTTAAGCCCAGGACAGCCATGAAGGGACAAATACTAGCAGACTTCTTAGCGGAAGTCCCGGAGGACGAAGAAAAAGAGCTGTTAAAATGGGAGGCATTAGAGAAAGAAGAAAGAAAGAAGGAGGGTGAAGCGGTATGGAAATTGCTCACTGACGGAGCATCCAGTGAAGAAGGAAATGGAGCTGGAATCACATTGATAAGTCCCGAGGGGGTTGAGCTGACGTATGCCGTAAGGCTGGATTTTGAAAACACGAACAATACTGCAGAATATGAGGCCCTCCTGGCAGGGATGAGGCTGGCACAAAAAATGAAAGCGAAGCACGTAGAAGCCAGCACTGATTCACAGCTAGTAGTAAAACAATACCAAGGGGAATATGAGGCTAAGGATAGCATCATGGCTCGATACGTGGAGAAAGTTAAGGAGACGGCTAAGGCATTAAAAACTTTCAAGCTGGAATACATCCCCCGGGGAAGGAACAGGAAATCTGATGCGCTTAGCAAGTTAGCCTCAGTAGCATTCGATCATCTAGCAAAAGAAGTTAAAGTAGAGGTCCTAACATCCTCCTCCCTCAA
The DNA here is from genome assembly GCA_030545235.1 of Helianthus tuberosus. Lineage (NCBI taxonomy): Eukaryota > Viridiplantae > Streptophyta > Magnoliopsida > Asterales > Asteraceae > Helianthus > Helianthus tuberosus. The sequence goes on from CM060353.1 coordinate 86,366,726, forward strand.
CACCGCGGAAGTAGCAACGGTTGGAAGCCCCCAGGAAACATGGATGACCCCGATAGTCAGATTTCTCCGAGATGGAGCTCTACCCGAGGGGGAATGGGCGGCCCGGAAGATAAGGGTCAAGGCCCTACAGTACGAACTGGTCGAAGGAGAGCTATACCGAAGATCATATCTGGGTCCGTCCCTGAAGTGTGTAGGCATGGAAGAAGCCGAATATGTAATTAGGGAGATGCATGAAGGGATTTGCGGAATGCACTCGGGACCAAGAACAATAGTAAGAAGGGCAATGAATGCAGGGTTTTACTGGCCGCGGATGTACGAAATGGCATCTGAAGAAATCAAGAAGTGTGACAACTGCCAGGTGCATGCACCAATGACCCACCAACACAAACACCCCATGGTACCAGTTTCGACGTCGTGGCCATTCCAGAAATGGGCCATCGACATAATCGGACCTTTCCCGGAAGGTCCGGGAGGGGTCAAATACGTGGTGGTAGCCATTGATTACTTCACTAAGTGGGTTGAAGCGAAGCCCTTGGCAAGAATTACTGGGGACCAGATGAGAAGATTCATACTGGATAACATTATATGCAGATACGGGGTTCCGAGGGAGTTAGTAAGTGACAACGGGGTCCAATTTGCTGGAAGGCCCTTCAAACCATGGTGTGAACAGATGCGGATCCAACAAGTGTTTACTTCAGTTACCTACGCCCAGAGTAACGGGTTGGTGGAGAGAGCCAACCAAAGCGTCATCAAAGGAATGAAGGGCAGGCTGGGGAGAAAACAGAAAGGCTGGCTGGAAGAGCTTCCATTTGTGTTGTGGGCATACAGGACCACTCCCAAAAGTTGCAACGGGGAGACCCCGTTCAGCCTTACTTATGGGACGGAGGTTGTCATCCCTGCTGAGATTGGATCCCCAACTGCTCGGATGAAGCTCCGGAATGAAGAGAACGAGCATGACCTCAGGATGAACCTGAATTTGTTGGAGGAAAGAAGGGAAATAGCAGCAGTTAAGGAGGCCCAATACAAAAAGCTCCTGGGGAGCTACTACAACACCAGGATGAAGAAGCTCAATCTCGTCCCAGGGGACCTAGTTCTCAGGGCCAACGAGGCTAGTCTGCAAGAAAACACCGGGAAACTAGGCCCCAACTGGGAAGGACCTTATAGAGTCACGTGGGCAAATGGCAAAGGGACTTGCAAGTTGGAAACATTAGAAGTCAAGGAGGTTCCCCGGACCTGGAACCTCATGCAACTCAGAAAGTACTACATGTAAGGGGTGCACCCCCAAGAAAAACGGCCAAGAGCCACTTTTGTAATAGATAACTATATGTACGGGGACCTCCCCCCAAGAGGATGGACCTTTTGTAAACAACCTATGATGGGGATATAAGCCCCAGGGATTAAATGAAAGACGGACGAAGACGTCCCATTTTGAGAAGACGATGGACAGTTACACCTGGGCAGACGTGCCTAAGGACACCATCAAATCTAAAACTAGAGCAAACAAACACACGTGTATAAGGCATTCAAAGCATGCCCAAAGCCCGGCCGTGGGGCTAATAAAGGTCTAGCTAACCTAAAGCGGACAAAAGCAAGTTAAAAACATAACACCACATTATAAACTTGTCCACCGATTGACCTCGAACAGACAATCGCAGTTTAACGAAGCAAACAATAAAAAACAAATAATGCAAACACACCCATATATAGAAAATCATGAAGGGGGAATCTGCCTTATTTAGTACGAAATACATATACAAAAACAAGCCCCAATAACTTGGGCAAGAATCAAACAATATACGAAATTACAAACATGGCAAAATAAAAATATAGCTCCTCGCTAAAGCAGCTCGAAAGTCCCCAGGAAATTGCCAAGCTAGCCTTCGATGAATACCCCTGCAAAACAAAGACAAACGGGACAGGGAACAGGCAACAAAGCAAAGGAGGAGCTATACATAACCATAGGCCATACAATTAGCGATCAAGATGGCCCCCAACACAAAGGACCGTCCAAAAAAGCCAAGCAAAACATACAAATATCCCAAAGTAAGTTAGAGTTATTACAACCACATCGAAATTTGTCAAGTGTTTAGAATTCACTGGGGATCACCCCCGGAAAGGGACGGCGGAGACGAGGGACCCGCGGAGGAGAACAGGGTCTTCAATTCATCAATAGAAATCAGGGGATGCTCCAGGATTTTGGCAAGAATGACTGGGGTCTTATGCCCAAACTCCTCATTCAGCTTGGACAGCTTCTTCTTAACCTTGGAGTCATACAAAGGAGTCTCCTTCCTATCCAAACCCTGAGCGGAGTATTTGTAGCCATCCTTCAATCCGGACTGGTACCCAACGTCCCTGTAGGCCCTATACACCTGCTCCAAACCACCCTTAAAATCCTCCGACTGAGCAACAGCAGCGAGGAAGGCCCCAAAACCTTCAGTGATCAACCAATGCCTCTCCCCCGCTAATCGTTGATTATCATCAGAAGTTACCCCATAATCTGCGTAAATGGTATTGAGTTGCTCCTGGGAAACGGAGCCGACCTCCTTCAAATGCCTCAGTTCAGCAGCAAGCTCCTCTTTCTCCTCAACCAACGATGCCATCTCCCGCTCCCAAGCCCGCTCCTTCCTCTCAAGCATAGCCCCAGCTCCCTGAACAAAGATTCAGTAAGTATGTATAAAAAAAAGGGGGGGGGGGAAAGGAGAAGACTATGCACCTTCTCCTCCTGTAACCTCCTCTCAGCATCAACCACCCGGCTCCTAAGCCCAGCAACAACCGACTGGGAAGCCTTAAGCTCAGCCTTAAGCCCCTCGTTCGCCTTCCTCAGATCATCAACCCTTTGCAACATCCCAGCACCCCTGAAAAAGCTCTCACACAAGGACATACTGTATTGGTCGTCAAAAAGATCATCCCTCAGGGCGGAATTTACAAACTTATGTGAGGGAGGGACAGCATGGCTCAGAAAGTCCCTGGCAGCTTCAGGAGTCCCTATAACGGAAGAATCGGTTATCTTCCACTTAGGGACATAAGTAAAGGGGAGGGCGTCGGCAAACAAAGGGGCAAGAGGGGATCGATGAACAGGGCCTTCGAGGGCAATGGGCTTGCTAGTCCCGGTAGCATGTGGGGGGGAAAGTTCAAAGGCTGAGGAAAAGCGAGCTACCCCCACCTCAGATGCCTTGTCCCGGATGCGGGAAGGAGAGGGACCAGTAGGAATTTCTATAGGCTCCAAGGAACTCCCCTAAGAAGTAAGAAAAGAAGCAATCAGGAACTACACAAGAAAGATAAAGGAAAAACGGGAGGAAAGAAAGCTTACCAACAAAGGAGCACTCACTAAGCTTGAGGACTTCAAATGCTTAGACAAGGAACCCTTGACCCCGGCAGGAGGAAGATCAGAAACGGTCTTAGAGGGAGGGGGAGGCTTCTGGCCACTGGCACTACGGAGCCTCTGGCGGATGCTACGAGATACAGGATCCGGTTGGGGGCTAGCAGACCTCCTCTTACGAACCAACTTTATCTCCACGTCTTCGTCGTCACTCTGACCAGAAGGATGAACAGGGGGAAGGTCCGGAGAACTTTCCTCCTCCCCGGAAGAATTCTCCTCATCACCGCCTAGGATGGCAGAACCTCCTGCCTGGACGGATCCCCCGGCAACTTGCACTCCCACATTCAGCCTGGGATCAACCTCATTATCAACCACATACTTTACATCCTTGGAGTCACCTTGAAGAAGCCTCCACAAAGTTATCTCTGTGCAAAAAGAAGGCACAAAAGATGACTACGGAATCTCCGAAGATATAAAGAAAGAATGAATGCAAAAGACAAACCAAGAACAAAGAAGTACCTTTCTTGCCGAAAAAAGCCCTCGGACGGACAGGATAAGAGGGACTCAGCCCCCCCATAGCAAGCGTTCCCTCAGAAAAGGTAAACGCCCTTGTTGGGTTATCACACATCTTCTTCCACTGAACAGTCTCGGCTGCAGAAAGGGTGGGAATGGTGTCCTCAATAGCGGCATCAAGATCCTTTGGAACAGGGGACTCAGGTAACATAGCCGCAGACACAAATATGAATCTACACTTCCAGTCTTTTGGGTAGGTAGAGGTTGGCATAAAGCTGTAGCAAGGCCTCGAAACACTGTTTTGACGTTTAGCAAAGGTGAACCAGTCACCATCGGAAATTAGCCGGTAAAACATACAGAATAGAGGGACAGAGGGTTCCCCTGAGATAGCGGCACAGGACAGTTCAAAATGAACTACCCTCATGAACCCCAAAGGGTGAATCTGTGAGAAATGCACACCGAAATGACGAAGCAGAGAAATCTTGAATGCCGAAAGGGGGTATCGGACCCCACAGGAAGAAAAGGCCAGGGTATAGATTGGGATTCTTTCCGGTGTGCATTCTGCTGAATCGTCAGGCCCCGGCAACGAAGGAGAAAACCGCTCAGAGATGTTATATGTTTTAACAAAGGATTTCAAGTCTTTTGCAGTCAATACAGACCTTATGGATGAGCGTCCGCCACGACTCATGATCGGAGAAGAGGAAGTATCACAGAGAAAGAAAAAAGGGATTCAAAGATGTTGGAGTGAGGAATCGGAAAAGGGGAATGGGGTATTTAAAGAGATACGACTGACATGCAGGTAACCGTCGCGTCGGTTGTCTCTTCAAAATTCAAAATAAGGGACACGTGTTGCCTAGGGACTAGCTCCCGCTATAATGAAACCGGCGATGTAATCATTAGTGGAGATGGTTCATTACAGCCGATCTCAGAGGGACCCACTAGAAAAAACCACTCTCAAAGCAGTTATGGCTCAGCCCTGGATCATGAGCCTCGGGTCTCAGAACCAGGGACTAAAGATGACTTGACGACGGGCCAGTGGGTAAACCCACTTTACCCGCTTTGGGCCTTTTTATATGGAAGCCCAACTATTTAAAAAGCCTATCAAACATAATAACCTTGCTCACTAAGGTTTCTCCACTTCGGAAATATGCGGGAAAACAGCTAGTAAAAGCAGCAGACTTCATTTAATGCTCGATAAGAATGGGATCCCGTCTGAGACCTCGTACTTCTCCGGTTAGAACATTAATGAGGGCAAACATCTCGCCGCTAAGAGCCAGACACGTGTTTGCACTCCCCGAGAACCTCCTAAAACCGTTAGATCACATGTGGGAAATATCTAATGAGATAAGGGCTGGTTATTATATAAGAGAGGGCATACAAGAGCAAAGGCAGGTATCATCTCCAGCTCTCACACATTTACTATACCCTCATTTACTCCACACACATTAACTCCCGACCAATATTCTCTCATATTTATTACATACACACATTAATAAGATTCACACCAAAGAGGAAACCTCCCGGTGATCATACTCACCGGAAGAAGCTCCTCTCATTTCCGGCAAGTTTACTTACTCTCACGCCGGAGCTTGGTCACGGATCCCCCTCCCGGGGTCCCCCGTGGCGAGGCTAACGGTTTATTCTTTTGTAGCAAGCACGGATAAGAGCTCTTGACGTCACCGAAGATCCATCAAACGTCATCCGTGGGTTGGGTATTCGACATTTAAAAAAGTTTTCTTTGTATTTCTATAATTATGTTTATTCGCATGTGCTTAGATTGGTAACTTTTGCATAAGATAATCACGCACTTCTACTACTCAATGACAACAATGACTTGATATTTATCATCCTTTTATTTGACATCTCTATTTAGTCAAATAAATTATCTTTTTGGTATTGTAAACGGCTTTCTTAAGTGCTTGGATTAGTGATTTTGGTCTAGTACTCAATGACCACAATGACTTGATATTTATCATCCTTTTATTTAACATCTCTATTTAGTCAAATAAACTCTTTTTTTTTGGTATTGTAATCGGCTTTCTTAAGTGCTTGGATTAGTGATTTTGGTAGAACATAATTATGCATTTCAACTACCTTATGACTACGAAGAGTAGATACTATTTTTTTTTTTTTTTTGCACTCAATGTTTATGTTTGATAAATATACATCCCTGATGCATCACATAAGGAAAACCTCATATTGGTAACAAATCAATTTACCAATTGTTGGATCTGAGAGTTAGTGATTTGTGTGTGTTTTTGATAAATCAGTTTGTAATTAACAAGTAATCAAATAAACAAAGATAATAAAACATCATCATAAACACTGCTGGATTTGGGAATGGTTGTCAATGATTCATATATTATTCATATGTCAATTTAAAATAAGTAGTACAATAGTACCTCTCCCCCTTCTCTCTCTCTCTCTCTCTCTCTATCTCTCTCTCTTTTAAAGTTCACTAAATACAAAGTGAACTATTTATTGAAGAGAGAACTACTAGTGACATCACAATAAAAGCAACCCAAAACAACCCATTATGTGTAACTGCTAGCACTTTCGTAGAAGTGCTGAACAGTTAGAAATAAACAACTAAAACTAAACAACTAGAAAATTACAAGTAAACAACTGGGATTTCAAAACTAGTGGTGGAAAACAGTACATTTGGAATCTAGTACTTCTAGTATTTCTTAGACTTGTTGACTTGGTCATCTGGTCTTCAGTCATCATTATGATGGTTTTGACTGTTGACTAGTTGACCAACACTTTTCATTCCATCACTTATACTTGTTGTCGTGTATCTTTGCGGCAGCAGTTATTTGTTCCAGTAGTTTGGGTGGTTGTTAGGATAACTTTCAAGGGACGAAACTTCTAGACTTTGACTTGCAATTAGACGTATTCCAATAGGCAGGGAGATGGCTTCCCCTGGGTTTTGGCTTTTATCAGAAGATCTTACATAACCCAACAATCTCCCCTAGATCTGTTGATGCCTAATAGTCTTTCCCTGAATATACATTTGATGCCAAGTTCCATATTCAAGGCTTGGTCATCATTTTTATCCTTTTCTAGTTCCAGATAAACAATGTAACATCCGCAAAAACAGGTCTTAGAAAAAAGTCAACTCGTTTGTAAAGCGGATACTACGTGTAACAAATGAAAATGAAAATGTAATTTTTATTGTCGTTTTACTTTATTTATCATTTTAATGAATGAAGGGTATAATTTTATTAATATAATTACTTTCAGGTTTAAAAATATACGATGTATAACTAAATCTTCGTTAGACTCGTTATTTTATATAAAAGAATCAAGTAACTAAGTTAGAAAGTTAAGTTTAAATGAGTTAGAACTTGAGGGGCTTGTATTGTCATGATGTAAAAGTTCAAATAAAAGAAGGAAAAGGTGGGGAACCAGCGGGACTGAACCCGGGTATCCCCAGTCAACAAACAACGCATCAACCGGTTGAGCTACAAAGCTCCTGGTGACAAAACCCAACTCGGGTTAACCTTAAACCCAACCCGAAACCCAAAACCCCCATCATCCTTGTCACACCCCAACCGATGGCGGAAACATCGGGATGAGACGAACAAATTGCTCAAAACTTCATAACGGTATGTGACAATATAGATTAAATTCAAATTTCATAAAATTTCTAAAAATGTCATACAAAAATCAAATAAGACAACATTATTTCAAAGATACATTGACAAAATAGATTTATCTAAATGTGTTTCTAAGTCCACCTAAATCTTGTTTCTTCACTTAGCATCATCTTGTCTATCAAACCCGCAACATGTATTAAAATAGAGTTCAATGCAAAAGCAAAGGCGAGTATACAAGTTTGATACATAGTATAACATAGAATAAAATTGTTTAACGTGCTCGTATCCAACATGAACAGCAATATGCAAGTTACTAGTACGCTGAGATTGGGTAACAATATGTTCAAACCCAAGAACCCAATGCGTTAAAATAGCCTATCCCCGGATAGAATAAAGGGAGGTTAACATGTTTGACTTAACAATACCCCAAGAATCGTGGGCGGTGCATTACTCCTATAGCGCTATAATTGTTAAGGTGAGCTAGCAAAGTTAATGAGCATATACCAACACAAATAGTTTACGTAGCATACGAGATTAACAAGCATCAAATTGTTCAAGTTTCACTCCCAATAGTCTAGCGGGAGATTAACATGTTTCAATATGGATAGAGTGTGATTCAAATAGTTTCAAGTGTTTTCGTGTGTTTATATAGAATACATGTTGCACCCAAAAGAGTTTAAAAGTAAAAATGGGTTCGAGTATACTCACAAAATTCCATATGCTTTCCGATTTATCCAAAGTGACGAAGTTGTTGAGACTAGAAAGTTGAATGTGTTCGATTTGGAGTTTGAGAGATGTTTACATATGGTTCTAGGGATTTGGAGTTTAAATAACATGAAAATAATCATCTAACACCTATGACACTTGTTCTTGACACTATGAAACTCTAAAAGAGTTTAAATGTTTTAATGGAACAAGGTTCCATTAGAATCGTGACAAGTTGTCAAGGCCTAAGATGATACAATCTACTAGCTTGACGAATGTACATTAGTTCATCACCAAGAGTTCGATTATTTGGTTGTTACATAAGTATTACATAGTGTATATTACATCATATATGTCAAGCATGAGGTAGAAGATTAAAGTATTCATTTAGGCACCTCTAAGTATCATAGAATTCATACATGAGGTAGGAGGAACAAGCTTCCATTTAGGCACCTCTATTGTTCACCACTACACTTGTTGTTATAAACAACAAGGAAGGTCATGAACTTACAAGAATAATGAAATAAAACATCTAATCTATGAGAAAACATCAAGAAGTGAGTGGATTTTTATGAAAGATAGCCCAAGCTAGTCTAACAATCACACATTCATCAAGTTTCAAGCTTGAACACTTCTTGTGGGTAAAACCCTAACCAAAACAGAATGTTTGTGAGGTTTTAACCTCTGATTTAACATTTCTCAGCCTTTTTTTAAGCCCAACTAACCATTCTATTGATTATGAGCATTAGGACATAGGTTTGAGATGAGATTAACTCAAGTTTACTAAGTTTAACAAAGTTTTAGATGAAAACAGAAAAATCAGTCAACTTTGGAGCCTTCTTGGTGACGTTCCAGGGCCTGGTTTTCCATGGAAAACCAATGGAAACATAGCTAAGGTCAAACCAAAGAAGTAGGAAAAAGAATCGAGTGAATCGGATAAGAAATGAGTGAGTTATGCTTACTTTTGTAAGAGAGGATGAATCTACTCGAACTTGTGTTTGGCAGCTGATTTGGGAGAGTTTTTGATGATTAGAAAAGTGTAAAATGCTTGGAAGATGATGGGTTTTTATAGGGAAGAGTTAGGGTTAGTTGGTGGTTGTGTATTTATTGTTAAAAGCAAGTTTAAAGCTCAAAAACACTCAAAATCGCGCTCAGATTCAAGCTGGGAATGGGCTGGTCACGCTGATCAGGCCTTTTAAGCGAGTGTATAAAGGATTTGCGGCCTGGGTTCTAAACAAAGTGAAGACCACAGCTGAGTGGATAAGGCGCGTGTGTGTGAGGGTACAGACCCGGGTTCGATTCCCGTGGTCTGCATCCTTTTTATTTCCCTTTTTTTGTTATTTAAACCTAACCTTATACTTTCAGCATATTACCCTATGGTCCCTGCAACTTTACACTTTCAAAAATTGCATAACTCACCCCTGAACTATTAAATAACCAAGTTATATTAAAAGAAAACTAACATTTTAGTTTAATTTCGCCGCAAAGCGCGATACTAACAAAACTAGTATATATTTATTTTGCTTGATATACCATCAAAGCATATCAAAGAACCCATTTACAATAAGTCAATAATGCCTTCTATAACAACCCTCCTGAATAATTTCAACACCCTAATATATATTTTAAAATATTCCAATATGGCAAAATCGTAATTTTAAAGCGGGGATAAAATGGTAAATTGGTTGGGCCAATGGGGGAGTGCCAGGCAGCTTCTTGACACTATTCCCCCATCTTGTGTCTGTAGTTATACATTGGGGGCAAAATCGTAATTTTACTGGGAAAGCAAACAAAAACGATGACAAAAATGTAAATTTAAATTGAGGGCAACATGGTAATTTAGCTGGGAGGAACAAAACAAACCTAATGGCAAAACTGTAAATTTAAACGGGGCAAAATCGTAATTTTGAATTGAGGGCAAAATTATAAACTTTAACTGGGGCAAAAACATAATTTTATTTTGAACTGGAGGTAAAAACGTAATTTTAAACTGATAGCAAAATCGTAATTTTAAAGCGAGGACAAAATCGTAATTTGATTTGGCCTAAAGCAGGTGAACTACTCTTCACCAAATTTCATAAATGTTATAGAGTTTTTTTTTTTTTTTTGAACGACTAATTTCTTTAATCACTTGTCTTTTGTGGGACTTGAACCAAGACCATCCCCTTCCCAACCTAGGCGTCGACATATAAAAAAAATACTAAATGTAGATAAAAAAAATAGACACGTCGTAACTGCATACTCAAAAAAATTATACAATATCGTTTTGATAAAAGTTATAATAGAAAAACAAAATATGTTTAAGTAATATAATAAAAAAAATATGTTTAATTAAAAGGTAGAATTCTTTCAAATAAGATCTGTCCCAGCTGGCATCCGGAAATCTCTTTCATGTAGCTTGGCAAGGAAATTTTGAGATACTACGACTGAAAAAAACCAAACAAAGCCCCTTTTCGGGGTACATTTGGAATCTAGTACTTCTAGTATTTCTTAGACTTGTTGACTTGGTCATCTGGTCTTCAGTCATCATTATGATGGGTTTGACTGTTGACTAGTTGACCAACACTTTTCATTCCATCACTTATACTTGTTGTCGTGTATCTTTGCGGCAGCAGTTATTTGTTCCAGTAGTTTGGGTGGTTGTTTGGATAACTTTCAAGGGACGAAACTTCTAGACTTTGACACGCAATTAGACTTATTCCAATAGGCAGGGAGATGGCTTCCCCTGGGTTTTGGCTTTTATCAGAAGATCTTACATAACCCAACAATCTCCCCTAGATCTGTTGATGCCTAATAGTCTTTCCTTGAATATACCTTTGATGCCAAGTTCCATATTCAAGGCTTGGTCATCATTTTTATCCTTTTCTAGTTCCAGATAAACAATGTAACATCCACAAAAAACAGGTCTTAGAAAAAAGTCAACTCGTTTGTAAAGCGGATACTACGTGTAACAAATGAAAATGTAATTTTTATTGTCGTTTTACAGTATTTATCATTTTAATGAATGAAGGGTATAATTTTATTAATATAATTACTTTCAGGTTTAAAAATATACGATGTATAACTAAATCTTCGTTAGACTCGTTATTTTATATAAAAGAATCAAGTAACTAAGTTAGAAAGTTAAGTTTAAATGAGTTAGAACTTGAGGGGCGTGTATTGTGACAACCGTCACTTTTCCGTACATTCCGTACACTAAATAAACAGTAATATGTGCTCTAATGACTGTGCATGATCTGGTTTACCAGACAAATTAATCTTTGAATTCCATGCAAGTGAATTCATGCACGTTTTATACTACAAAATATTGCTTTATGCATAATCGAGAGCGTTGCGTCATAAATTAGTAAACTCACCGGTAAGACACATCGTGTCAACAGAACTGCAGAAAGCAGTTAGACAATAAAATAGGGCCTAGGTGTAGGTCCAACGTCAAGAATGCATTAAAACCCAAGAGTACATACAAGGGTTTTAATATAGACCTTCCGAAAGCTAAAATACGCACTAAAAAGCACCCGAAATGCACTTTAAGCGCAGAATTTATTTAAATTCAGCTATAATCAGCATTATGACAATGAAATATTGTGCAGAAATGATGATTTATCATCCAGAATACTTCCCTAAGTGTTGGGGATTGAAAGTGTTACAAAAAGGATACTTAAAAGACACTAAACGGTGCAATTTAGCACTTTAACGGAAGGGTATCTGACCGAACAACCGGACATTAGCCGGAACACCAAAATAATGCTAGAAACATTGTTTTTATTTTTCTGCGCTAGTTATGGTCCCCGAATATCATAACACCTCCTAAAATATCTTGTAACTAAGCCTTCTAACTAATACTTAATTTTTAGCCTTAATGTAACTAGTTTAGTTACTACCTAGGCCTAGACCCCCCCCCCCCCCCACCTATGATCGGCCAACATGGAGGCCCCACCATGGATTCTATGTGAATATTAAACTAGATCATGTTTCACTTTACTAAACACTTTACACAATGGTTTACAAGTTATGGAGGTTATAAGAATAACCTTAAGGTCTAAATCCATTCATACTCATTCCACCCATCACAAAATTGTTCTTCTCTCTTCCTTTCTTTGGTTTCGGCTCAACCAAAGGCACACCACCATCATCCTCATTCAACCATCTTCAACCATTTCAAGAGTATACAAAGGTGCTAGAAGGTGCATGGTGAAGCTTGGTGTGTTCGGAAGTTGAAGGACCACTCTCATTTTCTTTTATCCACCACTTTTACGCTTTGAAACTCCCCTAGCCTTGTGCTAGTAGTAAGTGTTCTAAATCTTCATCTTGTTCTTGTCTTTGGTGGTTAATAGATGATTAGAATGATAAAAGTTAAGAAACTTTAAAGATCATGAACAAATGTTGAACATGATGTGTTAAAAGGTGGATAAAGAGAAGATATATGTGTAAAACATGATAAATCTGAGTAATACAAACACTAATCTGCTGTAAATAATATATGTTACGATATAAATTGTTATTAGGACAAATGGTGATCGTATGTGTGCGTTTTAGTAACCTTTAAACTAAAAACAGCATGCTGAGTTATATTTTCAGCCGACTTTAAATGGCTGTAACAGGACTTTAATAAAATGAAAAATGTAATTTCTGAAGTCTAGATTTATGTATTATGAAATACGGTTCTAATGGCACTGGAACCATAATTTTTGGACTCCGTTTACTATTTTTAAAGTGTCTTTTCGTAACAGCAGCTAGAGCTGCATTTTTGCTGCTGAAAATGTGTGTCCTGTTTTCTGTCATAACTTGTATTCTGTGAGGAGTCTGATCACGAAATTTATACCATAGTTGACCACTGATGTATTTGTAATTCGCCCACTGGAATTTCGTAAATCGGACTCACAATGAATTTTTAATGAATTATTTCGTAAACTGCAATCAGAAAGCGACAAATCTGATTGCAGTTCGGAAAATAAATTCTTATAAAATATTGGTAATGCACTGGACCCCGATATTTTTACACAATAATTTTTGGATCGTTTAAGACGTTCTGTAAAAATTTGGGAATTTTTGGAATAAGTTAACCATTTTATTTAAATGTCCGAAAACAGCCCAGTTCATATATATTAAAGCTGAAACGACATAAGTAGTAATTTGCGTGTCTAAATGTCGGGTAGGTTATTTGAGAACGATCTAACGTGTTATATGTTAAAGAAAATGATATAAGAAAGTCACTTAGTTAAAAATATAAATTATTTTTAACACAAAAATACATACATAAAAGATAGTGACTTGTACTTGTGCGTTACAAGTCTAGTGACTAACGATAATAAAACACGTTTAGGTCACGACGCTCTATGAGCAAAACCCGGTGAAGTTTACGACGCAAGGAACGCAAAGTTGTGAGTTCATGCTCCCCCTTTTCTTTAACTGTTTTTTATTTTATAACTCTCGGGGGTGAAATACATGTTACACATATTACAATTTTTACAAATGGTAAAAAAATACGAGAAGCACTCTTGGTGAGAACGAGTACCGAGTGCAATATGATTTGAGAATACAAAAGAATACGAGAAGCACTCGTGGTGAGTGCAATATGATGAGCTTTAAGAAATTCCTAGAAAATACTAGATCATGTGAGCTTAAACTAGATATTGAGATGCCATTAATACTTAATTAGGGACGAGGGTTAGATCTAACGGGTACGGCCGAGCCCCACTCATGGTCCTTATGTGACCTCTTGAGTGCTTCGGTGTCCCGGTCGAGGGAAATCGACACAGTCGAGGTTAATCGACACAGTCGAGGTTAATCGACACAGTCGAGGTTAATCGACACAGTCAAGGGAAATTGACACAGTCGAGGGTAATCGACACAGTTAAAGGAGAAAATACTAATGCTCCCTAAGCTCTCACATGCCTTGAGGGAGAAAACACTAATGCTCCCTATATCCTCACATGTCTTGAAGGAGAATATACTAATGTTCCCTATGTCCTCACGTGCCTTAATGTCCTTGTATAAACAATCATTTAATACGTGGGGTACTCAAGAAAACTTGATTTATACTTGAAGTACGTGGGGTACTCAAGAAAACTTGAATGATATTGGAGTACGTGGGGTACTCAAGAAAACGGGTATTATACTTGAGTACGTGGGGTACTCAAGAAAAACTTGAATTATACATGAGTACGTGGTGTACACATGAATACTTGATTTATATATGAAAACTTGAATTATACATGACACACACTATGTTTTCATACAAAGTATACAAACGTGAAATACAAAAACGCATGAACTCGCTCAACTTTATGTTGATGTTTTCCAAAATTACATGTATTTCAGGTGACAGGATGGATCTTGGGCGCAAGTGTCATAGCTAGAAGTAGACTTCAAATTTAGATGTCATCCACTTTTGTTGAATTGTAACTTAGACGAAGGTTGTGTTTTCAAAACTTAAATAACGAGTATTTGTAATACTCAAATTTTCATGAATGGAAGAACATCGTTTTGATCATGTAGTTGTCTATTATGATTGAATGCAATGATAACAAACTAGTCACACATCGTACGCTTCCGCAAAAGACAAGGTGTGACATGTATTGTCATGATGTAAAAGTTCAAATAAAAGAAGGAAAAAGATGGGGAACCAGCGGGACTGAACCCGGGTATCCCCAGTCAACAAACAACGCATCAACCAGTTGAGCTACAAAGCTCCTGGTGACAAAACCCAACTCGGGTTAACCTTAAACCCAACCCAAAACCCAAAACCCCCATCATCTTTGTCACACCCCAACCGTGTCACACCCTGACTTTTGCGGAAGCGTGGTTAATGGTGTGACTTCTTAATACCATAGCATTCAATCATAACAATGCTATATGATAAAACCAAAAGATATTCATCCATTAATTAATTTTAGAAAATACCACAACATACTTGTCTCAAAAGTTGACACCCAAATTAAGTTACAAACCATAACATGTTTAAATGAGTTCCCAAAGACTCAACAAAAGAACTTAAACAAACACGAGCTTAGAAACATGTATCCCGTCTAGGAGTAGGATACATCCCCTAAACTCTACGACCACAGATGACATCTTTTATTTAAACGCAGCTTAAAAACACATGCATACCCTTGCCAGATCCACTAGTTCCCTGAAATACATGTAATTTGAAAAATCAACAAAAGTTGAGCGAGTTCATGTGTTCGTGAGTATGTATAAACCTTTGTATTCAATGTATGTATGAAAGTCCCGGTATGATAGCAAACAAGGAAAAGATCACCAATGGTTTTCAAGGCCACTGATATGTGTGACGGTGTAGGAAGACTCAAACCTAGCAAAGTTGCACCGGGCTTCCGGCTGGAAGACATAGTCACCACTATGGGCCACCCTGGCCTCATGGGTGTGGGCTCACTACACCCAAATAGATCTATCACTCATGCCCCTCGGTCCTACAAGAGGATTGATGGCCTCAAGTATATGCCTACCCATTCACATGATCTATGGTTCTTTCCTAGGCTAACCATACCCATTGTATTGTAAGTAATCCTTTTGTAACATGTATTTCACCCCCGAAGTAAATAAACGAAACAGTTTAAAGAAAAAAAGGGGGGACATGAACTCAATGTATTGCGTTCTCAGCTCGTAACTCAAACTCTGTCAGCAACCACGACTACCTACAGAGTACTAATGTCTATTAGACGAACGGGCCGTGCCTTTGCTTAGTATTTACGTTTTTTAGTTACGTTTCTATTGTTATTCCAAGTTGTATAATTATTTGTCAAAATAATTAATATTTAAACTTAAATTATATTTAGTTTTGGAATAATTGTTTAAGCAAGATCTCTGTATTGATACTTCTCAAGTATTTTATTTTCGTGATTCCTTCCCAAGGATGAGGGTATTTATACATGTACGTTTCGTATTATTGTATTTGTAATTTCTGAAATAATATATTTCCAAGTCTCACTTTTAGAAAATATATTTGTAAACTCATTTTGTCCCAAAAATAATATTTACCAAAAATATATAAGTAACGGTATTGTTTTGGATAGTAAATTTCACGGTACTTGTTAAGTTATATTATTTTATCCCAAAATAACATAACTATTTCACCAAGTATACAAGTAATCACACAAGTGTCTTAATATGTATACATATTCTAAATATATATATTTACCCATTTTTATTTAAAAACCAACCTCCAATATTTGTATTTTGTTACAAAATATTATGGCAAAGTTTATATTGAAAACTTATGATCAAAATACACTTGTAGATACTTGTTAGGAAATATTTTTCTAAGTGTTTATATTTTTAGAAAATTTTGCCATAGTTTCCCCTAAAAACGGAGGTGTCCACGCTATTAAAGCATATCATTTTCTTTTCAAAAATCATCCCAACGATCAATAATCAAATCCCAATACATCTTACACTTACCAAGTGTAAAAACTATGCAATTTATATAACAACATGAACTTGAACTTTTATTAAAACTTGTAGTAACTTGGTAGTATTTTTAGTAGGTTTAGTTACCCTCTAAAGTGTGTTTACTTCTTTAAAAATCTCATTCTTAAAGAAACTAGGTGTTTACAACTTGTTAGATGATCATTATTCTTTTGAACTCTTCTTGTAAATAAAGTGCTCTTACACTTATTTTATCACCAAAAATAGTGTACATTTAAGTAAGAATCAAGCTCTTATAAAAATCACATTTTGGACTGGTTCTTTTGGAAAACTACTCATGAATCTTAGATTCATAAGATTACTAGCTCACTTTATTTATTATTTTTCAAGAAATCATCATATTTTCAAGTTCATGTTTATAAGTGAGGATGATCTTCTTGGGTTAACACATAATCATCCTCTAACTTGCTAGATCATGTGTTTAATCACAATCTAGCAAGCTCCTTATGATGATCAACATCATAATCTCAAGTAAATAACAATCAAGTGTCATGCATGCTTTAATCAACATTATTTCAACAAGATTTCATCATATGTAAGCTTCAAGTTCATGATTCAAGATTATGTCTTTTAGTGTTCTTGTGATTTATAACATAATACATCTTTTTAACAAATCAAAATAGAAGTAACAAAGGTTAAAAAAAGGATCTTACTACTAGCTCTAAGCTAGGGAAGAACACTTGAAGAAAAAGATGATGAAAATGGTGGATGAAAGCAAATGAGAAAGATTCTTCAAGTTCCACAAGCTTCAAGCTTCATAAAACACCTTCTAGCACTTTGAAATGAGCTTGAAATGGATGAATGGTGGATGAAAGTGGTGGTGGTGGTGGCGGCACTACCTAGGCCGAGAGGGAGAGGAGAGAGTGAGAGAGATGAGTGAAGTTGTGAAGTGAAAATGAAATGATCTTGAATATCATGTGCCATACTTATAATCTTCCATCCAATATTTTGTTTACTAGAACAAGCAAGATCCAAATATAATAAGAAATAAAATCTAGAGGTAAGGTGGTGATCTTGGTGGTGGGGTCCTCCCTTGGGCCGTAAATCATATGGGGGGGGGTTAATTGTAAATTTTTGAATGGTAAATTAGATAATAGTTGGAGGTTAAGTGAAAAGTCTATTGTTTTAAGTGTATGACACATTATATAGTGTGTTAGGGTGTTCGGGAATCATAACTAGTCCAAAAATAATTAAACAATGTTTCTAGTAAAATTTTGGTGTTCCGGGTAATGTCCGGTAGTTCGGTTAGATACCGGTTTGTTAAAGTGTAAAGCTATTCCGTTTAATGATCTTTATGTTACTTTTTGTGACACTTTTAATTCCCAACACTTAGGAAAGCATTCAGGACCATTTAGTCAATTTTCTGCATAATACTAGTATGTTAAAAAGCTGAATTTTGCTGAAAAATGCAGAATTCTGCACTTTGAGTGGGGTTTAGGCACTTTCCGGCACTTTATCTATCACCTAGTGACGCAGTTTTATGGTCCTTACTTCTCTACACACCATACTAGTGTAGTACCTTGTCCCTGGCCCATACTGGGTCTCAAAACACTGTCTGTCTATGTACTGAACCCCGTCAGCATATTCCTGCTTTATCCGTTAATTGTGCTAACTGTGCTTTGTGCATCATGTATGTCAATATAGTTTGTACGTGATAAATGATGTGACATTATGTAATATGTGATGCACATGTAAGTATGATGCAGTAATCAGAAAGCAGTTAAGTAATTCAGCACAGTCATTAAGCACTTAATTAATATTTAATTAATTGTACGGATACCTGGTTTTATGAGGGTTGTCACATTCTCCCCTGTTACGAAAATTTCGTCCCGGAATTTTAGTTCTGCTACTAGTTGCGGGGGTCTTGGGGAACTAATGTGGGTATTTTTCTTTCATACGATCCTCACGCTCCCAAGTAATTTCTGGGCCGTGTCGCATGTGCCAACGAACCTTGACGAGTTTAACACTACTCCGTCGCGTCTTGTTAACCTTCCAATCAGTAATCTCAACATGTTCTTCGGTAAAGTGGAGTGTGTCGTCAATGTGGACTTCGTCGGCAGGTATGACAACTGTTTCTTGAGTTGGACTCTTTTTCAGGTTAGATACATGAAAAGTATCATGAACGCCATTTAGTTCTGCTGGTAGATCCAACTTGTAAGCTATAAGACCAATTCTTTCCAGGATTTTGAATGGTCCAATGTATCGCGGGTTCAACTTCCCACGCTTCCCGAAGCGTGCTACACCCTTCCAGGGTGAAACCTTTAACAAAACCATATCTCATACTGCAAACTCCAACGGTTTCCTTCTTTGGTCCGCGTAACTCTTTTATCGATCACGAGCCTCCTTTATGCGCTCTCGGATCTGTGTAATCTTATCAGTCGTCTCTTGAACCAATTCTGGACCAACAAGCTGTCTATCACCCGCGTCTGCCCAGCATAACGGTGATCGACACTTGCGTACATAGAGAGATTTAAATGGTGCAGCTTGGATACTTGCATGGTAGCTATTGTTGTATGAGAATTCTACCAAGGGTAAGTGAGTGTCCCAACTGCCACCCAAATCCATCACGCAAGCTCGTAACATATCCTCCAATGTTTGAATCGTTCGCTCGCTCTGGCCATCTGTCTGCGGATGGAATGCAGTACTCAGATTCAACTGAGAACCAAAGGCTTCTTGGAAGGACTGCCAAATCCTTGACACGAATCTTCCATCTCTATCCGAGATAATTGAGAGAGGCACTCCATGTCGTGCAACTATCTCTCTCAGGTATAGCTCAGCAAGCTTGCTAGTTTTATCTTTTTCTCTCTCAAGTATAACTGAGAACCAAAGAAGAAGACGAGGACAAGACAGCATTCCGCACAGACAAGGGCATTTTCTGTTACACAAAAATGCCCTTCGGTTTACGTAACGCAGGCGCAACTTACCACCGCCTAATGGATACAGTCTTCAAAGGAGACATCGGCAAAACAGTCGAGGTATACATGGATGACCTCGTTATCATGAGCCACGAGGAAGATACCATGCTCGCAAATATCCAACGCACATTCGATTCGTTGCGCAGCGTAAACTTAAAGTTCAACCCAACAAAGTGCTCATTCGGAATGGAGGAAGGGAAATTTTTGGGTTTCATAGTAACAAGAGATGGGTTCAAAGTAAATCCAGAAAAGGTGCAGGCCATCCAGCTAATGCCATCACCTGCAACAATAAAAGAGATGCAAAGACACGCCGGATGTCTAGTAGCCTTGAACAGATTCTTGGCAAACCATGCGGCAAAGTCTTATCCATTCATTAGCACCCTACGAAACTGCGCCAAGAAAACTCATTTCCAGTGGACACCAGAAGCAGAAGCAGCCTTCAAGCAAATGAAAGAATGTTTATTTCAGTTGCCAAATCTAACAGCGCCACGAGAAAAAAAGCCACTGATCTTGTATTTATCCGCTGCGGAAGTAGCGGTAGGCGCAGTATTAATGGTGGAGCGAGAAAACATTCAGACTCCAATCTATTATATAAGCAAGATGCTCACCGGCCCAGAGACGCGCTACTCAATGATAGAGAAACTGGTCCTAGCACTCATACATGCATCAAGATGATTACGTCGGTATTTCTCTGGTCACATCATCACAGTTCTTACTAATTACCACTTGGGTCAAATCGTATCTAAACCTGACGTCGCGGGAAGATTGGCCAAGTGGGCTATTGAGCTCGGAGGATACAATATCCTATACAGACCACGTCCGGCAATCAAAGGGCAAGTCCTAGCAGATTTTGCCACAGAAGTTCCTATCGACAAAGTCCAAGAATGCGAGGCAATCCAAAACCCTATCCCTGTTTTCGACGATAGGGTCTGGACTCTGCACACAGATGGCGCTTCTAATGATGACAGAGCAGGTGCGGGTCTCCGATTGGTTAGCCCCGATGACCACAAACTTACATACGCTATACGCCTAGATTTCCGAAGCACAAACAACGAGGCAGAATACGAATCGTTCCTAGCAGGCCTTCGTTTAGCACTCAAGATGGGGGCAAGAAACCTCGAAGCCAATGTAGATTCAAAATTAGTGGCTGAGCAGGTCAACGGTCACTATGACGCAAAAGGAGAGGCAATGGCTCTATACCTGGAACAAGCGCGAATGCTAATCAGCAAGTTCCAAACATTCAAGGTTAATCACATAAACAGAAGCGAGAACAAGCATGCAGATGCGCTAAGCAAATTGGCGGCCACTAGTTTTAAACATTTAGCAAAAGAGGTACGCATCGAAGTATTGTCCAACCCTTCTGTCCCTCTCAAACAAGTAAACGTTATAGAAATTGGCAGTCCATCCTGGATGTCTCCGATTATCTTATACCTACAACATGGGAAACTTCCGGAAGGGAAGGCAGAAGCCCGGAAAATCCAAAATAAGGCAGTAAACTACGAAATGGCGGAAGGGATTCTATACAGGAAGTCATTCATGGGACCACTCTTGCGCTGCGTTGATAAAACAGACGCACAATACTTAGTAAGGGAAATCCATGAAGGATTGTGCGGAATACACGCCGGACCGCGCATGGTAGTCACCAAAATAATGAACGCAGGCTATTACTGGCCAGGAATGCATGTAGATGCGGTGGAGTTACTATGAAAATGCGCAGCTTGCCAGCGCCACGCGCCAAAAACACTTCGCCCAAAGAATCCACTCGTTCCAGTTACGTCCGCCTGGCCTTTTCAGCAATGGGGCATTGATCTTGTTGGTCCATTCCCAGACGCGCCAGGCGCAGTAAAATTCATAATTGTGGCAGTCGATTATTTCACAAAATGGGTCGAAGCCAACCTCGACAACGGCAATGGTAATTCGCAAATTTATATGGGAACATATTATTTGCAGATTCGGATTACCATTGCGCATCATCTCCGACAACGGCACCAACTTCGCCTCTGAGGATCTCTAGAAATGGTTCAAGGAAATGAAGATCGAGCACAACTTTGCCTCTGTGGCGCATCCACAAGCAAACGGCCAAGTTGAGAGTGTCAACAAACAGATCGTCGATGGCATAAAAGCGCGACCCAGGACAGCGCGCAGGGGATGGGTTGATGAACTCCCCAGTATCTTATGGGCACACCGCACCATGCCAAAAACCAGCACTGGGGAAACCCCGTTCAGCTTGGTCTATGGATCAGAAGCGGTAATACCAGCAGAAATTGGTCTTCCATCACCGCGCGTGCTAGCTATGGAAAGACAGAACAACGAGCAAGAGCGAAGACTGGATTTAGACCTTCTTGAAAAAGGCGCGAAAATGCCGCCATAACAGAGGCAAGGTACAAATCCAAACTCGAAAATTACTACAATGCGCGTGTACGCGTGTGTACCTTTGTCCCTGGTGACTTTGTCTTGCGCGACAACGAAGCTTCCAATGCAGAAAAACCAGGCAAATTAGCTCCAAAATGGGAAGGACCATACATCATTAATGAAGTCCTGGGCAAAGGCGCTTACACTCTAAAGAGAATTGATGGGACACTAGTTCCCCGCACCTGGAACGCGCAACAGCTGCGCATGTGTTATATATAAGCCAAACCATCCGGCAAAGATAAAAGTATACAGGTAATATATTTCTTTATCACACTTTGTATTATTGGCCTTGCGCCCTCATCAATACAAGCATCACCCTTCCGCATATTACTGTTTATTACAAATTGCATATAATTCTTTTGGTCTACGCGAAAACAATATGGTAAACATTGTACACCTCATGAACAGTCCAAAAAAGGCAAAACTCACACGCCTTTTAGACAAACGTTCACACATGAGCACAATACCATTCTCATTCGCTCTACCTACTAAAAGCAATTAAACATATGCAACATATTGTAATCCAAACACAAGCCAGCAAACCAACAAAACAGACATGCATAACAATGCATCAAAATATCATTAAGTGTACCAACACTACAGACAACTATTCACAAAGAAACACGGCAGTGTTTCTTCAAAAAAAGAAAAGAAAAGAAAAGAGTACTAGCTACAAATCAAACAAACTAGGAGAGCTGGTCCAATACCCCATACGAAGAATGAAGAACCTCCCCATACTCCGACAAAGGACGAGGGTAAACAATCCAGGGATTAACACCCTCGTCCTCAACTTCAACAGCAATCGGAACATCAGCAGCCGGAATGGCAACCGGAGCAACGAACGGACCAATAACTGAAGCAGTAGTACGGCAACGTCACTGGAAAGTAATCGACGAACTTCCCCTTCGGTTAACCGGAAAACACCGAGCCACAAGATGTGTCGATAACCGGGTGACTCCACCATTATTATCATCGGCAAGACGAATACGAAGACAGTCCTCTGACGCTCCCAGCTGATTGGCATACCCAACACCGTCGCCCCTAACAGAAACCCCAGTCACCGGATTAGAAAGCAATAGTAAACCGTCAGCAGCATCGAGCACACGTAACATGTTGGAAAGCCGCCTCCATCGAATCGGTGCCCTGTTCTCCATTTTTCCTAAATTAGAGGGAGACATCACGACTAAAATGAATATATTGACCAAAAAGAACAAGCGGTACCATCGAGACAAGAGCCATGATGATTAAATATCAGATCAAATGCCATCTCAACGGCGCTGCCACTGCAAAATGTCACATCCCATTTAAAACCCTCTGACAGGGTCCACACGAATCCCCAAGAGCTACAGTCAAGATAGAAGACGAAGGGTCAATACAAATTATGAGGAATGACGTCAGCCATCAACAACTCATAATTACATAAATCTCCCCACCCCAGATTGCAACAGTTCAGAATCAACAACGAGAAAAATCACAACCCTCCTTAAAGGTTTTAATAAGCAAATCTTCTCATAGAAGATTCCCTAGTTTCGCGCCAAAAACCATTTCCCTCTTATAAGTCCAGTGCTCCACTTACTTGCATAAGAGCAACACTAGACTGGGGGGGCTTGAAGGGGTAAGGTCCCAAAAACCTCATAATAAGTGCTGGGGACCATACCACAGCCTTGTCTTTTAGCCCCTTTTACCTTGCGCGACCGCGCACTGGTTTTACAAAAGAAAGGCTTAAGAGACAGGTAGCAGACAACACTTGTGCGCCAAAAGGAAATTATAAATCCTTGCGCTTTTATAAAGGATGAAAATCCTAAGTCAAAACACTTCCGCTTAATAATATCCAGACTTGGATATTATTTACTTAACTGATACCACACGATAAGAAGTCTCACCAGATTACAGCAGTAATCTTCTAGAAGAATTCAATCGTGCACCACTAGGACGGTTATAACCGTCTGGACACGTGTCATCACCTTAGGCATTCCTGAAGTCACAACGATGGCATGTAATTGGAGAGAAACCTCCACTTGATCACTTTCCACGTGGCAAACTCCCAGCCATAGATCTAAACAGCGATCCGTATGCACTCACGTCGGATCAAGAAACTTAACGGAAGGAAATGTAACTGCTTACGGGGTTAGTATCTTCCGTTAACATTTCACCAACAAGTTTTCCCGCCCAAAACTCTCGGCTATAAATGTGAGAACAATTCAGGTATGAAATTCAAGTTACACACACTTCTTCAATACATCTTCTTCTTCATAAACCCATACTTATTCTCACGCCGGAGTCGGGTCAAGGAGAGAACTCCTTTCTCCCCTTGACGAGGCTAACGGTGCTTTGTTTTGCAGAGTTTACCGGAGAAGAAGAACTGTTCCACCAGATCGAACGAGAGAGAACCAACCTTTTTATGCAGATCCAAACCCCCTAGATAATTCGATTCCGGTCAATTATCTAGTGTTTCTTCAAAACTGTAATTCCCAATTACTGCGGATCACAGTGATAATGATTGATTAACACACAAACACCTATTGATTAGGTGTTTGAATGTGTATAAACTAAGAAGACCCAAAAGAAATAAGATGAAGGTAAAGGATCTTGGAAATCTAGTGTAAATCAACCAACAATTATATGCAATCCATATGATATAACACAATAAAGATCCTCGATATTCGATTTAGAACCAAGAATAAAAGGCACAAAGATTGAAAAACACAAAGAAACACACACTAATCCAAGAAGCTTGGCATGCTAGTGTGTGGGCTGCTTGTATTTATAATTCGGCTATCCCACGTAATTATAATTACGTGGGAAAAATAATCATGCCACGTCTAATGGGACATAATACAAAAACTTACAATTTCAATCCCAAGACTTCTAAACCCTATTCCAAGACACCCAAACATGATATCTCAAATACCAACGGTCTCAATGAGGTCTTGTAACCTTGTAGTGATGTTTAACCAAAGAAGTTTCGTATCAGAAGCTTGATTATTTTCTGTCTTAGTCTTCATTTTCAGTGCTTCTATGACGGTTCGGCAGTCGGTTCGTGTTGACAGAATTAGTTCTAATTAACTTTTACAATTTCCAACAACAAATACAAAAAAATAGTCCTAACAGTTCGATTTACGGACTTACTTAGCTTTACTATAGTCGATCGATTCCCATGTCGGTTAGTAGTTTAGTCGAGTTTTAGAGAGTCTAGAGTATAACTTAGTGTTTAGATTAGGTAAATTAGTTAATAAATAAAAGACTGCTTTTAGTACATCAACTTGCGTTTTTAACAAACACGTTGACTGATCGACAACAGAACAACGACTTTGGCAAAAACGTTGAACACCATGCTAAAATCGTAGGAGATTTAAATCACTGACCCCAAAGTCACATTCGGATAAAAACGCATATTGGTCAAATATGCACGCTTGTATAAATACGCAGACTGTTCTACGCATTCTTCAACAATTACGCCAAGATGGTTCTTAAACACGAACAAAAACCCACTAATCACACCAAAACAGCCCAAAACCATGATATCTTGTATCTATATGACCCAAAATCAAACCTAAACACTGATCAACAACTTCCTAAGCATTAAACACTCCAAATCAAGTCATTTTCACTCAAACTTTTTGAAAAACCTTCAAAACTTTGGAAAACCTTTAAAACTTTGAAAATCTTAAAAATCAACATTCAATAAAGAGCACAGAGGCCCCGATACCAAATTGTAGATCCCAAAATCACTACGGATAACAGTGATGATGATTGATGAACACACAAACACCTATTGATTAGATCTTTGAGTGATAAAAGTTAGAAATCAAAGTTGAAGGTGAAGAATCTTGAATAAGTGTGAATCAACCAATGTTGATATAGAATCCCATAAGGTATAACATAATCAAGAGCCTGGATATACGGATTAAGCACATAACTCAGATGAACAACAATTGAATAAAACACCAAGAACACACCGAGTCCATGAAACTTGGAGACCTAGGATGTGAGCCATTAGTATTTATAATCCGGCTGCCCTGCGTATTTATAAATACGCAGGGACATAAATACACCGCTACTGGGTATACAAAAACCCTAGAACTAGTTACAAATAACCCGCTTGACTATCAACTATTACAAAAAAGGTCCTAAACTATTAAACTCAAATACCAACGATCTCAAATGTTCTAAAAAAATACAAAACCAAGCAATTACACGTAAAAGCACATGATTTCATGAAAGTTTACGTAATTACACACAATACCCATCGATACCGAAAAACGTATAAATCCACATAATATACTCAGTTGATCTTTCCAGACATGTTATTTCACTTAATCACCAACATTGGGATACAGACTCGTGTGTGGTTTGGTAATTTAGTTAATTCACCAAATTACCATTATGTGAGTGTTCATGTAATAATTGACACACTTAATTAACCCTATCAAGTGTAATGCAATAATGAATGTTCGTAATAGCGTTAGAGATAACGGAGTTATGTTATCAGAGTTAACCTGAAATGTCGGATGTCACAATGTAAGCACGCTTCAACAAAGTGTAATACCTTAATTTTAATTACGTAACTAAGTAATAATAATTACGCTGCTTTATTTTTATTGTAGTGTAATAATTTGCGTAATCCATTCAAAAAATAATAATCTGCTTAACAGCATAATTTAATATTTACCAAAATGTCATTGCCCCCCTTTCTTCATTTCACTTCGTACGCTTTGCACATAATTTCTTATTGTATTTGATCCTAGCTCTTAAAATGTAGTTTTTATATACAATTGTATTTTTATTGCTGTAAAACTTAAAATATTAAGATGCCAAAAATATTGGGTTAACTGGGTCGTGTTTTTGTTAACTGGCAAATTTTTGTATTGTATTAAAGTTCATATGTTTGACATAATTTCCAGGTTTGTTAGTATTCGGGTTCATGTCACATTGTACCCACCGAACAACACTAAGACCGTATGGTGTGGGTCAACGCCCCAATCTTCCACCATCTAGGGGCTCTATGGCTGCTCCCACCGGACCCTTGGCGAGCGTTAAAGGGAACAAAGTCAGACCCAAACCAATCTGATTTCTTTTCTTTTTTATAATTTTCTTTTTTCTTTTTTTTTTTATATATAGTTAACATGGGTTTCATTCCACACCGTGCAATAACAATAAAGGCTCTCGCTTACATGGCATGATAGGGGCTTTATTCCACACCATATAGCCTAAGTATATGCGTAATGGTTACTCCCCCTAAGGGAGTAAGGGGCGGGGCATTTTCCACCACATCTAGTGTTATACTAGATTCGCCTCTCCCTCTTCATACCCCTATAACACCCAGAGAGCGGTGTCGGAGGTGTTATCAAGCCTCTTTACATCCCTATAATACCCATTGCACAAGTTTTGCGAATGGGTTGTCAAATTGTATAGCAAGCGATACCTGCGGAAACCGAACGCAAACGACGTTAAAAAATTATATCAAGCACACGAACAGAGACATGGTTTCCCAGGAATGCTCGGGAGCATTGATTGCATGCACTGGCCGTGGCAGAACTGCCCAGTTTCCTGGCAAGGTCAGTATACTAGGGGAGATCATGGACATCCGACTATTATTCTAGAGGCTGTTGCGTCACAGGATCTCTGGATCTGGCATGCTTTTTTTGGTCTACCTGGTTCGCTTAATGACCTTAACATCATATACCAGTCACAGATATTTGAGGATGTAGTGGCGGGTACAGGTCCAGACACAAGCATTACAGTTTCGGGGGTGGAATACAGGCGAGGTTAGTACCTAGCCGATGGGATATACCCAAAGTACTCGACAATCGTTAAAACTATTCCGCACCCGACAGACGACAAAAGAAAAAAGTTTGCGAAGCATCAAGAGGGTGCGAGAAAAGATATTGAACGGGCTTTTGGTGTTCTACAAAAAAAATGGCACATCATTGAACATCCAGCACGTTCGCAAACACCAAAGAGGTTACGACACATTATGTACGCTTGTATCATCCTTCATAACATGGTCATTGAAGACGAAGGTAAAGCGATATGCGAGTACGACGAAAACGCGTCTACTGGAAATTCTGTTCCAGTTAGTGGGGAACAACAAGATTTGAACATGTTCGCTCTACATAACGGGTACACACATCATAACCTACAAGCGAACTTGGTGGAGTACATTTGGAACAACGCTCAAAACGAACCCGACCACGACATGGAAGACGAAGACTAGTAGCTTATTTTAATATATTAGGATATTTTTAAGTTTATGTTTTTTTAAGTTTTTTTTTTTTAAGTTTATGTTTTTTTTTTAAATTTATTTTTTTAAGTTTAATTTTTTTTAAGTTTATGTAATGTTTTTTAATATTAATGAAAATATTTTGTTACTTTATTTGTTAAATGTTAAAAAAAGTAGAAGATTAAAAAAAATAAAAAAAACATAAAAGTGGTGGAGGACTATGACTAGGACCATCCTCCCATACCCTCTAGTTTTGGAGGATGGATCATCCTTGGGAGGACTATGACGTGGCGTCTACGTGGCGAATCATCCTCCAAGGATGGACCATCACCATACCCACTAGCCTAGTTTTGGAGGATGGACCAAATATGCTTTCTTCAACTTATAAAAATAAAAACGGTTATTCAATCGGTTTTCCATCTTGGTTTTTTTACCCATCCCTACTCTTACCTTTAGTTGACAGTTATACACATTGCAATATGAGGAAACATTTAGGGCGAAATTTAAGAAAAGAAATGTAGAAAAGGTCAAGGAAGTAGTAGCCTCCCACCATTTCTAGTTTTCACGAATCATAAGGTTTGAAGATCTCCTTGAAACCAAACCAACTGACACACATTCCTCCCATAATTCACAAACATCATCAATTCTCATGTTGGTTAGATTCACTAAGACACCATAGAGGATCATGGAAAGTTATCTTAAGGAGAACTTTGAGGTTGAGCCCAAGAACCCGACCGAAGAAGCCTTGAAGAAATGGCGGTCGGCTGTGTGGCTCGTCAAGAACCCACGTAGGAGGTTTCGTATGGTCGCGGATCTCGCCAAACGCGCTGCGGCCGAAAAGAAACGAAGGAAGATCCAGGTTTGATCCTAGTTTTTTTTCCATCTGTTTGAATATATGGTTTTCAGATTCTTTTCATTTGATATATGATCTGAATTAATCAATAACTCAATATGTGTGTTTCGATCAAATACATATACTTAATGCACACACGTCTTATTTCTAGTATCTCACAAATTCAAAAATCAAATCTATAAAAAGTACATTGAGGTTTGGTTATTTTATTTTATTTTGTTTGATTTTTTTTGTTTTTTGTTTTTTGTTTTTTTTTTCTACTATGTAGGTTTAATTGTTTAAAAGGACCCAACCATTTACACACTGTACATCTACATAACTATTTGATATTCATCGACTATAATATTAACGTTTGTATATACGGTTCTCGTATTTGGTTCCATACATTTAGCAAATATATACACACGCATTCTTTCAGAACCACTAAGGGGGGGAGGGGTGGTTCACTAGTGATAGAAACTATCACTCACATTGTCCCAATAAGATCGTGTCATGTCATCAACCAAATTTCTATCACTAGTGATAGAAATGTAGGCGGGGTGGTATCACTAGTGATGGAATTCTACCACTCCCAAAATATTTACTCACAAAGAACACGTGTCCAGAGCATGTCTCCACTATAATTTGTTGTCAACATGCAAGAGGTCAAGAGGACATGCATCACCAAGTGCAACAGGATATCTTGTCAAATAAATGCAGATCACAGAGCCATATCCAATCAACATGCAGCATTCAATATTGTTCAACGAGTGATGAAAATGACGCGTTGAAAAAATAACGCGTGATATATGCACCGGCGGCGGTGTTCCGTGACATTTCAACGCGTTTTGGGGGTGGTATAACGGGACCACCCCGTCCCCCCTAATATGTTAGAAACTGCAAGGACAGTTTTAAATATGTTTTTATTTATTATATAAAATTGACTTGAATGTCTATGTAGGTATCAATATGTATACGATTTACGTTAGAAAATATGGTGTTTATAGTTTTTTTTCCTCTGTGTGCACATGTAGTATGTTCACATGTTACATGTATATGCATATTTGCGTATTTGTAATGTTATGTAATTTCATAGACTTTTTCTAGTTTGAAATTGAGAAAAGTAGCATTATGTTAGTCTAACAACCATGTGCCATACGTGCTAAACACGACAGCAAGCCGTAACTCCTAGAAGCCCTCTGTCCCAAGTAATATATATGGTCATATAAAATAACATATAGGCTTGTCTATCTTTTCCATAATTGATTTGTAATATATATATATATATATATATTGGGGAAGGATCCACTAAAAAGTGGATTTTGCCTAAGTAGCCTAAGAAGGATTGCTGATGACATGTGACACTCCTAATAAGTAGGAATGAAGAGCATTTTGGTCTTTATAAGTATAAGTGAAAATGACATTTGGCACCCCTTTTGTTTTTTTAAAAATACAAAAAAAAAAAATATAGTACAAAAAATCCAGTACAAAAAAATCTAGCACAAAAAATGTAGTATAAAAAAAAATATAGCACAAAAAAATCTAGTACAAAAAATATAGCACGAAAAAATTAGGCAAAAAAAATGTAGTACAAAAAAATCCAGCACAAAAAAATTAGCATAAAAATATAGTACAAAAATCCAGCACAAATACAACATAGAAATACAACACATTTTAGTGAGTTTTTTTAGTCTTCATATTTAAATAGCAATATGGTACTCAATTAAAGATAAAAAGACGCTCGATTTTACGGTGAAATTTTTATGAAAAAATAATGTCGTATAAAAAAGTTATGAACGTTTAAAAAAATGGGGGTGGAATATGCATGTGTCTTGCATGTGGAAAGAGAAAGTCTATAAATAAGATTTTCCACCCTTGCACTCCTCATTTCTCCTACACTTTCATCTTAACCATTGATTTGAAAAATGAATGGTTAAGATTCTTTCTCATCTTACTTGGGCAAAATAAACTTTTTATTTGATCTTACCCCTATATATATATATATGGGAAAGTTCTATCCAGAAAATTAAATATTGCGAGAACACGTAGATTTATTGTAAATGTTATAAACGTAAGATTTATTGTTTATCACACTAGAATTTAAAACAAAATATGAAAAATCTTCAGTTTTTAAATAACTTACACATATGTAGGTTATGTGTAGACTAAATTAACTACATGTATGTAGACTGTATGTAGGGACAATATATGAATTTTTTATGTATATATAATACACATATTAATATAAGAAACATAAAATTTTAGAAATATGAACCTTAAACCTCAAAATTTAGTGATTTAGAGTTGTTCTTTTTGTTCTCGCAATAAATAGTGTTCTCTAATGATCTTTATCATGCACACACACACACACACATAGGAGTAGGATCCGTTAGGAACCACCCATTATTGCTATATTCACGAGAACCAATGTGAACACAACAAAAAATATCCAAAAAATACATACTTTTTTTTAAATATTTTTATTAAAAAATCGCTACTTTTAGTAGAAAAAAAAAAACCTAACCCCCCCCCCCCCCACCCAATCTAAATGCTAAAAACTAAACCCCTAAAAAATCTTTAAAAAAAACACAATTTTTTTTTTAATATTTTTATGGTAAAATCGCTAATTTTAGTAGCCAATTTTTTTTTTAATAACGAAAAGTAGCGATTTTACCATCAAAAATATGAAAAAAGAATTGTGTATTTTCTAGATTTTTTAGGTATTTTTTGTTGTGTTCACATTGGTTCTCGCGGTTCTTGCAATAAAGGATGGTTCCTAACCGATTCTTCTTCTTCTATATATATATATATAGGGAGGGGCTCATGCGAGAACCACCCTTATTGTGAGAACCTTGAGAACCAATGTGAACACAACCTAAAATAGCTAAAAAAAAACCTAACCCCTCCCCCCAAAAAACCTAAACCCCCCACCCCCCCCCCCCCCCCAAAAAAAAAACCTAACCCCCCCCCCCCCCAACCAAAAACCTAAACCCCCCTCCCCCACCCCCCAAAAACCTAACCCCCCCCCCCCCCACCCCCCAAGCTAAAATACTAAAAACTAAACCCCCAAAAAACCTAAAAAAATCTAAAAAAATAAAAAAAAAAATCCAAAATTTTTTTTTTGATTTTTTTAATATTTTTTAGGTTAAAATCGCTACTTTTCGAAGCAAAAAAAAAATAAATTTAAAAAAAAAAAATTTAAAATTTTTTTTTTTTTTTTTTTTTGGGTTCGAAAAGTAGCGATTTTAACCTAAAAAATATTAAAAAAATCAAAATATTTTTTTTTTTGTGATTTTTAGCTATTTTTAGGCATTTTTGGTGTGTTCACATTGGTTCTCGCGGTTCTCACAATAAGAGGTGGTTCTCGCATGATCTTCTCCCTATATATATATATATATATATATATATATATATATATATATATAGGAAGGTTAACGTACATTACGGCTTAACGTACATCACGTACGATAGGTAATTACGCACGTTAATTTTAAAATCACGCACGTTATAACTCAAAAATCCAAAATCACACATGTTGAAACACAATAATCACGCATATTGAAAAAATTAATCACGCATGTTATAGAACTAATCACGCACGTTGTCGTACATGAAGTACGTTAAGTCGTAATGTACAATATACTTTTCCTATATATATATAGGGCTAGGTTAATGTACAATGGCTCTTATCGTGCAATATGTACGCGATCATCTCAGCCGTATGATCTGGTGCGAATTCACTCTTGAACATGTGATTTGTGTTGAAACAACCAACATGCGAAATTGATACAAAAAAAACAACATGCGATTTTATCAAAAAAACATGTGATTTCCAACATGTTTTTTTATAACATTGGATTTCACAATATCGTACGAGCGTACGATAAGCCCTAATTGTACGTTACACTTTTTTCTATATATATAGGATTAGGTTCAAGAGTGAACGCTAGTAGCTTCAAACAAAACTCTGTGTGAAACTTTGAACAAATCTAATATCACTAGCCTACAAGGTAACAAGAAAGATATTAGATTCTCTGTGTGAAACTTTGAACAAATCTAATATCATTAGCCTACAAGATAACAAGAAAGATATTAGATTGTAAGAAATGTCTTACCTAAATCTAGAATTAATAGAATTGTCAATAAAACTAATTGTTTTGTTTTTGAAGTCCATCAAAAATTTAAATATTAATATAAGTGTTACCGTGTAACCTATTAGCTTTGAATAAATTCTTGTGATGCTTAAGTTTTGAATCTTTGATAGTATTATCCACGGATTCATGAATGCTAGGCTGAAAATTAAACAAAATAGGGTCCAAGTTATTGATTGTTATGTTGAAGTTGGAGCTCAAAATTAATTTTGATGGTTAACCAGTTAAATCAAGTTAAAAAAACGAAACATCCTTACAGATGATGATTGATTCGCCCTTTGAAGTAAGGGGGAATTTGATAACTGAAATATTATGTTATAATTTGGTTTTGACCTATAACACATATGTTATCAATAACAAAACTAAGATATAGTCTAAATAAGATAAGATATAGACAGTCTTACCTCTATTCAATAGCAACAGAGAGTCTGCTTACAGTGAGACCCCGGGCTCCATAGTAGTTTTGCATCAATAAGGCACATAATACTCAATAATTGGGACAAAAGCCGATTAGTGCATGTACCCCTTGTCCTTGGGCTATCAACGCCGCCACACAATGCATTCGTACCTCGCTTTTTGATATTATTCACAAATTTAGTAAAATAATGTTAAAATTAGTGCACTTTCACTTTTGCTCCCCCTAGGGCCCATACAAATATACATATATGCATATACCGCAAACAGGGGGTGTTACTTCAAACATCACTTTTTTTGATAATTTCATATATATCCCTATATACTTCATAATCAAAAATCATAAATACTATATATTCAACCAAACATTAAAATCTAACGCCACAAGATTTGATAAACTGAGTCTCATACTTGATTATAATGCATTAAAATCTAACGCCACAAGATTTGATAAACTGAGTATCATACTTGATTATAATGCAGTGTCTCATGTATTGTAGGGTGACTATTACTCATTTCCCTTCGATGCGTGGGTTTCCCACATTATCTAGGGTACGCATCTATGATGACCTTATGTAGTAAACGATTACCCGTTTAGGTTACCTTATGAGAAATCTTAAACTCATCTCAAACCCCAACAGAAAACACTCAACTACACTTTTAATAATTTCAACTTTCTAACAACTTTAATAAACTAGTTATTATATTTTTAAGAGTATATAATAGATCAACATTATTCGACTTTGATGCAACTAAACAGGTCTGCGATTGGTTTTGGGTAATCCGGCAACCATCACCCAATATCATACTCATCTCAACCCCGTGAAAATCTATAATTAATTTTGTAGCTAGTCTCGCACATGAATACAAATGATAAAATGTTTGGGTTTTGCTGCCGATCTCGGACTTTTTTTGCCATCCCTAAATTTGACTTGAACGAAATTGTCTCCTTCATAAAAATTTATCTAGCGGCAATTCACCTAACGGTTGATCCTAGTTTATAAGAGTTCCACAATTACATTATTATTTTTTAAATGTGTTTGAGATTGCTTATTTAACTCTAAAAGAGCTTTTAGTAAAAAATACTTATTAACTTATAACTTTTTTAAAAGAATTTTAAAACGTGTTTGAATTAGCTTTTATGGTGAGAAAAATAAAATTACAAAAAAGGATACAATAAATTTCCATGTTTAGTTGGTATTTTAAACAGTGAGGGTTAGATTGATAATTTTATGTTCAATAAGCCAAAAACTATCTAAAAAAACTAGGTTTTTGTTGCTTTTGGAAAACAACTATTTACTTCTTTTCAAGAAGCAAAGAACTTTTATTAAAGCCGAACACTTTTTTAACTTATTGGCTTCTTGAAAAAGCTAATAAGTCCTTTAAGTGTGGTTGAATTTGTCTAAATTTCATCAATTTTTAAAATACAACAATTTTCAACCCATTTGAGTTTAAAAATAAAAAGGATAATCAACTGAATATGTAATAGATACCTAATGTTCATGGTATCAAATTATGTATCAACCCAATTATCTGACTCTTGGATATGATTATTGCAACATATCCAAGTATGTTATTATTTCCACCATCCGAACTACTTTTGTGTTGAAGTGTAAAGTTGAATATTTTTCTTGATTCTTGTTTGTGAATCCTTGAGGATAGATACTATAATTCAAAAATGAATACTTTTCTTCATTGCTGAATTGTTATAATCATTGCTGAATTGTTATAATCATTGTTGACATTATCAATACTTTTATTCTGATGATAAGTGTATTCATATATTTCGTTAATCCTTTTTTTTTTCCAAATCAAACTCTTCTTTTATCATCCATTTTTCTATCAAACCTAAATTATTTCTACCAGAATAAATTACCATTTTAGTCCCTTAGGTTTGGTTCAAATTGTTATTTTAGTCTAAATAGTTTTTTTTTTCTCCTCTAGGTCCCTGACTTTTCCATTTTCTTGTCATTTTGATCACATTGCCTAACTCTATCTAAAAATCTGGTTATAACTAGGGGTATTTTTGGCATAACTATTGTGTAGTGATAACCAGGGGTAGTTTACAACATATTTTATAAACCTCATAATAATTTAATGCCAAAAATACCCCTGATCATAACCTGGTTTTTAGACTAAGTTAGACAATGTGATCAAAATGGCAAGAAAAAGGAAAAGTCAGGGACCCAGATGAGAAAAAAAAACTATTTGAACTAAAATGACAATTTGGAGAAAAACTCAAAGATTAAAATGGCAATTTACTCTTTCTACTACCAAGTTTTCACGTAGAGTGGTAGCCCATGACTTTTAGGTGGTCATAAGTTGGATTGTTGCTCAAAACAATTTTGTTCTGGATCTAGTTGTGGATTTTCTTTTTGTGAGTCGGGTTACCACGTTCTATTCTTCGCGCAAAAGGTTATCCATTTAGCAGGGTGATCCCCACATTTATTGTATCAAAAAACTATATTATCTCTACGTAATTTAGATTTTGTATTAAAAAATCATTCAAAAATAATTAGTTAATTATCTTTTCTAAGTACATAATAAACACCCTTTTTTTTCTTTTTTTTATTTTATTTTACACCCTCTATTCTTTCCATGTTTTCTCTTATTTTTTTTACTTAATTTCATAGCAATCTTTCTTGAAAACTTCATGTTTTCTCGTTAAATGTTATTTTAGCCCATGTGGTTTTGGCCATTTTGACAGTTTGGTTAAAATGTTTCATTTTTCTCCTGTGGGTCCAAAAAGGTTTCACCGTTACCATTTTAGTTCACTAGGTTAACTTCATCCATTTTTTCTGTTAACAAAAAAAAAAAAGCAATTCGGTCATTTTATATGTAAAAAAAAAATCGGTCATTTTTTATGTAATTCTGTTAACTAGAAAGGCAATTCGACCGTATAAAATGACCGAATCGCCCTTCTCGTTAACAGAAATAATGGATGAAGTTAACCCAACGGACTAAAATGACAACAGTGAAACCTTTTTGAACCCACAGGTAAAAAATGAAACATTTGGACTAAACTAACAAAATAGACCAAACTCCAGGGACTAAAAAGGCATTTAACTCTATTTTTTTACTTACTTTCATAACAAAACTTCATTTTTTTACAAAACAAAACGGTAATTTTATAAAATTATTATCTGCTTGGATTCGTCAAGGTTTTTCAGAAAAGATAATTTTTTATTTTATAATGTTCAAAGAATAATCTTCAACTAATATAATCCAACACCGCCTTTGTGTTTCTTGAACTCAACAAATTAATTAGCATATTTAATCTACCAAACTTTTGTAACTGAAAACACATAATGGTCAACAAAACTGTTAATATGTTCATCAATTGTAAGCCTTTTTCTTATGCAATTACTTTCTGGGTATTTCTATACTTGAACAAGGTGTTATTATACATTCATGGATGTCTGTATATGCAATGCTTTCAATGTTTTAAAGGTGAGTTTTGAATAAAAATCTTGCACACCAAGTGTTCGAGAAAATGTCACAGAGAAGTTAGAATAAGTCTATATTAGCATTCCTCTATTCGCCTTGTTTGTTCATGTTGACTTATGACTTATTTAACTCATTCAACAAGCCATCAGTTTGGAACATATGCATTTGGAGGCTTTCACTATTACTTACTTTTCCATAATGTAAATTCATTGAATGTTTCCAGTGTGTTTCTTCTTAATGGGTTTTGTGTATCAGGAGAAGATACGGATCGCGTTGTACGTGCAGAAAGCAGCATTGCAGTTCATTGATGGTACGGTTCAACTTCAAACATTGTTATAAAAGTATTGGATTTGTATACATGTATTGTTTTCGTTCTCAACTTTTGTGTTCGGTTAGTACAGCTGCTAACAGAACCGAGCGTAAGCTCTCTGAAGAAGTTGTCCAAGCGGGTTACGACATAGAACCCGAGGATCTTGCTTACATAGTTCGTTCCCACAATACTAAAACTTATGATTTCCATGGTGGGCTTCAAGGACTTGCAAGAAAGATCAAAGTTTCGTTACGGGATGGTGTTCTTTCAAGTGATATATCGAAACGACAACAAATCTTTGGGTATAATCAGTTTGTTGAAAAGCCTCAGAGACCGTTATGGATGTTTATATGGGACGCGTTACAAGACATGACGTTGATCATTCTCATGGTATGTGCTGTGATCTCCGTTGGTGTTGGGATTGCCACCGAAGGGTGGCCGAAAGGTATGTACGACGGGTTGGGGATCATTTTATGCATACTTTTGGTCGTGGTGGTTACCGCGGTTAGCGACTATAAACAATCATTGCAGTTTAAAGATCTGGATAAAGAAAAGAAAAACATAATCATTCAAGTCACGCGTGACGGGACGAGAAAAAAGGTTTCGATTTACGATTTGGTTGTCGGGGATATCGTTCATCTTTCAATCGGAGATCAAGTGCCTGCAGATGGGATATTTATCGACGGATATAGTTTAACGATCGATGAGTCAAGTTTATCCGGTGAAAGTGAACCGGTGAACATAGACAAAAAGAAACCATTTCTGTTATCAGGTACTAAAGTTCAAGACGGGTCAGGTAAAATGTTGGTTACGTCTGTCGGAATGAAAACCGAATGGGGAAGATTAATGGTTACGTTAAGTGAAGGTGGGGATGATGAGACACCGTTACAAGTGAAGCTAAACGGGGTCGCTACAATCATTGGCAAAATCGGTCTGGCTTTTGCAGTGTTGACTTTTTTGGTATTGACCGCACGGCTTATACTTACGAAATACATTAATAATGAATTGTTAAAATGGTATATGAACGATGGTTTGGCGCTTTTGAATTATTTCGCCATCGCGGTTACTATACTAGTAGTTGCGGTTCCTGAAGGGCTGCCATTAGCGGTTACATTAAGTTTGGCTTTCGCGATGAAGAAACTAATGAACGATCGCGCACTTGTGAGACATCTTTCCGCATGTGAAACAATGGGTTCAGCCACCTGTATTTGTACTGACAAAACCGGAACTTTGACCACGAATCATATGGTTGTGACCCGATTATGGGTCGCTGGCGACACTAAAGAGATTAAAAGTAAAGAAAAGCTCAAATCTTCAATCTCCGAGAAGGTTTTAACCGTTCTTTTACAATCGGTGTTCTTAAACACTAATTCCGAGATTGTAAAGGACGATACCGGAAAGACGAACATAATCGGTTCACCGACAGAAACCGCATTGTTAGAGTTTGGATTACTTTTCCAGAACAATTACAATCAAGAAACCAAGAATGTGAAGATTGTTAAAGTCGAGCCTTTTAATTCCGTTAAGAAAAAGATGTCGGTTTTAGTCGCTCTTTCCAACGGAAAGTTGCGAGCGTTCTGCAAAGGCGCGTCTGAAATTATATTAAACATGTGTGACAAGATTATAAACGAAGATGGAGAGATCGTACAAATGTCTGATAAACAAAGGAAAGCTATTACAGATGTGATTAACGGTTTTGCGTGTGAAGCTCTTAGAACAATATGTTTGGCTTTTAAGGATCTCGAAACCGGTTCTACCAGTGATAATACTAATAATAGTAATGATATTCCCGAGAGTAATTACACTGTAATTGCGGTGGTTGGAATTAAGGATCCGGTGAGGCCCGGGGTTAAAGAGGCGGTTAAGACTTGTTTGGATGCAGGGATTATGGTTAGGATGGTGACAGGTGATAATATTAATACTGCTAAAGCTATTGCTAAAGAATGTGGGATATTGACGGCAGACGGTTTGGCTATTGACGGGCCGGAGTTTAGAGAAAAAAGCGATGAACAGTTGAAGGATATTGTGCCTAGAATTCAAGTGATGGCAAGATCATTACCTCTTGATAAACATAAATTAGTTACGTTTTTAAGGAATGAGTTAAAGGAAGTTGTGGCTGTTACGGGTGATGGGACTAATGATGCACCTGCTTTGCACGAAGCTGATATCGGACTAGCCATGGGTATTGCTGGAACTGAGGTTTGTGTCTGATATATTCATCTTTTTGATTGATATATTTAACTAAAAAGGATGACAATTTTGATAACAATTGGG
Source organism: Helianthus tuberosus (assembly GCA_030545235.1). NCBI lineage: Eukaryota > Viridiplantae > Streptophyta > Magnoliopsida > Asterales > Asteraceae > Helianthus > Helianthus tuberosus. The sequence goes on from CM060353.1 coordinate 86,406,285, forward strand.
TTTCTGGTTTCTTTTTCTAATGGCTTAACCTAAAAGATTTAACATTAACATAAGCGGATCAAAGGGGCTGAAAGACATCTGAAATGTATAGGATGCATGAATCTTTAAGATCTTATACTAAACTATTATTGTAATAATAATAGTGTTGCCTGTTTGGTAAGCATATTTAACACAAATTATTGAATTCAGGGGCGTTAAACGGATTGTGTTTGTGAGTTGGTGGGCAGAAACCGACAGGACTGAATATCGTGTCAAACATGTGAACCTGAACACGACACCGATGTTCACGGATTGACACGAACATGACCGTTTATCCCTTTTTTTTCATTTTCTAGTTTGTGCTTGTTAATACTCTATAATTTACAAAGTTACAGCAAAAGATTCAAATGTATATAAAAATTTATGTTTAAATTATAGAATTTGATGTCAATTTCTCTTTTAGTTTTTATATTTTAGCGTTAATACTCAACCATTGTAAGATATGACATGAAGACACGTTTTAAATAATAATAATAATAGTAATAATAATAATCATAACAATAATAAATTAAAAAGGTTAAACAAGTCCACCCATGAACCTGCCAGGTCAACCTGATTACCCGAACCCAACCTCTTTAGCTAAACATGTCTATAGGCTCAACCCGAACCCGTTTAGAATAAACCCAAACCCATGAGTTCCGTGTTTTGATATTGTCGTGTCGTAAATTCACACCCCCTATTAAATCCATCTGTTCCTATATCATTCATAGGTTGCAAAAGAAAATGCGGACGTGGTAATAATGGACGACAATTTCAAGACGATAGTAGTCGTTGCTAGATGGGGCCGTTCGGTTTACATTAACATCCAAAAGTTTGTGCAATTCCAGTTGACAGTTAATGTGGTTGCACTCATGACCAATTTTGTTTCTGCATGCACATCAGGTCAGGTTCCTTCACTCTAAAAAATACCAATATTTTCAAGTTAATATTATTTATATACCTTTAGCACGACCCGTTATTTATTGTGATTTTATGATGTAATCATTCAGGGTCTGCTCCACTCACTGCTGTTCAATTGCTTTGGGTGAACATGATTATGGACACACTTGGTGCTTTAGCTTTAGCTACAGAACCACCTCATGATGGTTTAATGAAAAGACCGCCAATCGGGCGGGATGTCAACTTTATTACAAAGGTTATGTGGCGTAATATCATTGGTCAAAGCATATATCAACTTATTGTTCTTGGTATTCTCCAGTTTAATGGGAAACGTCTTCTTAATCTCAACGGTCCAGATTCTACTGCTGTTCTTAACACAATGATCTTTAATACCTTCGTGTTCTGCCAGGTACCCGCCTTTACCTCATGTACTTTTAGGATCATGTGCTTCATTCGGATACTATGTGGTTTATAGGGGCAGTTTTTTTTTTCAAATGTTGTGTGTCACAAGATTTTTGGAACCTAATTTGAGTTACTTTTACTCTTATCTCGGAACCATGTCTTATTTTTCCAATTTTAGAGCTAATGGTCAATGTTAAAAAAGGTCAAAAGTATGTGCGGTTTGAACAAGTTTAGGGACTTTTTCGTGCATTTTTTACAAGCTGAGTGATTTAAATATATGAATTTTGGATAAGGAAACTTTCCATGAGAAATAAGAAAATATACTGGTTTTTATGTATTAACCTTTTTTCATCATTTTATGTATTAGTTTCTTAAAAAGATTCAGAATCTTAATTTTAAATGGCAGCACATCCAAACACTATCTTTTGCAGACCGTTGTACATCCAAACATCCCGTAATATCCCGATTTGTTTTTTTTTTTTTTTAAATTTCTTGCACTACATAATCATTCATATCTATGATTCCTTTTTTAAGGTGATGAAAGTTTGTCTAGCCATTTTCTTTTTATACGCGTTTTTTCAGGTATTTAATGAAATAAACAGTCGCGACATGGAGAAAATAAATGTGGTGAAAGGAATGTTTGACAGTTGGGTGTTCATGATAGTGATGGTGTGTACTGTCACATTCCAAATTATCATAGTTGAACTGTTAGGCACATTTGCATCCACAGTTCCGCTAAGTGGGAGCCTGTGGTTGGCTAGCATTCTGATGGGTGCCGTTAGCCTGCCGGTTGGAGCCATCCTGAAATACATCCCGGTTGAGTCTTCCGCACACCATGGTCACGATGGCTACGAACCACTTCCAAGGGGTCCAGATTTGGCTTAAGGTTATCATTTTATTCATTCGTTGTGAGGTTTGGTTGCAATTTTTTAAACACCTTCATGTCAAAGGGAGAGTAGATAGAATGATTTGGGGATTATTTTTTAAATTTTGCATTGGAGGTGAGAACCGTGTTACTTTGATTTGTTGCTAATTGTTTATGGTATTTTAAGTTTGTCATATTTCTTGATTTGTGGAGCTTCCTTAACACCACCCAAAAAATGTTTGTGCAAGGTGAAGGGTTACGGGTTGAATAATTCAACCCAAACACGACCCATATTTCTATTCATGTAAAATGTAAGTAACATCAACCTTAAATCGCACCCACTCAAAATTGTGTAACCCATACATAACCTGCTACACAAGTTGGCAAGTAATAATCAAGTTGTAAACGTGTTATTGAGGTTGGTGTGTTGTAAAAAAATGGGGTAAATGGGTCATAAAGGTTAGTGGGTCATGTTTAACTAAAAAGCTTGGTGGTTGGACGTGATTACCAAAACGGGTTAAATATGCAAACCCAGATACGGCCGGCTTGGTTTTTAAACGGCTTAGATATGCTAATACAAAACCTGATTATTTTCGTTTTGTGCCAGAATTTGTCACCCTTAACTGGGCCCTATTCATTTTATGTTATAAAATTAAATCTTACAAAAAGTTTTGATGAAGTCTTGTATCAAAATTTTAAAATAATACAATTCAACAAATATTTTGCCATTAAGTTCAATTATGTTTTGCAATTAATTAACTTATGCAACTTTTTAGTATGTATTTATTAAATATCATAATTATTTACAACTTATTGATCCCAGATAAACATTTTTTAACTTAAATGGCAATTGATTTCAACTATGATAGAAAATAATGTCTGGAATTAGAAATCAAACTTTCAATAAACCAAAGTACAAAATCTTCAAGTTTATATCACTTTCAAAATATTACAAGGTGATTGTGAGGTTATTGGCTATTACAAACAAATACTTAAAGAATTCGCGAGTGTGAATCATGAAAGGGTACTGGTGTCACACCCGCTCATAGGCGGAAGCGTACGGTGTGAACTTGATCGGTTTTCATTGCATACGATATAACTAAACAAACTATATGAATAAAAAATCACGATGTTCATCCATTCCACATAAGTTAAAAGTGAGTACAAGTCATAGTTGTTCCAAAGTAAAAGACAACCCAAGCTAATAAGTTTTACAAAAGAGACTTGTTCAAAATAAAGTTTGAAAATGCAAAGGCTTTGCATCCTATGTCTAATCGAAGATGAGACATTTGGACTAAACCCTTCATAAACGGATGACATCGCCAGTTTGATAACCAAAATCTTCGTGACCACCAAACCCGCCAAGATCCCTTTAGTTTCCTGAAATACATGTAAGTTTAAAATGTCAACAAAAGTTGGTGAATTCATGTGTTTTGAGTTCGCATCAAATGAATCTTAAAAACATTTGAAAGTTCAAGTATAGAAAAACCGGTATGTAAAGCGTCTATGAAAATGATGATCATTAATGTTTTGCAAGGACATTAATATGTGTGACGACATAGGAAGGACTCAACCCGTTGACGATTTAGTACCGGTCCACCCGGCGGGGACAACAAAAGCACTCCATGCGGCCACACAAGGACCCATGAGTGGGGCTCGCCCGTACCCGATAGATTTACCCCTTTTGTTCCTTGGTCTTATACAAGATTAATGACACTTAAGAGAGACCCTATTCGCACATGATCCAAAATGTTTCATTCCATAGCTTAACCATACCATAATGACATGTATTTCCCCCCCAAGAGTTATAAAATAAAAAAAACGTTTAAAAGAAAAAGGGGACATGAACTCACAATATTGCGTCCAAAAGAGTGTGCTAGCTAAAGGTGTTCCAACGGGGTGAGGCAACCTACAAGTGTTCTAACTCATTAGACACTTAGGTCTCTACTAGACTGTGTATGTGTTGCTCATCTTGAACGTTATTAAGTTTGTATATGTTATATATTTGAAACCTTTATGTATTTTAATATGTTGGCATTTGTTTCGTGCGTTTGCTTTTAATATATACATTCTTCTTATATATATATATATAGGTAAAGGATCCTGTAAAAAATGCCTAAAAGGTGAGAAAGAATCTCAGTCATTAGATCATTCCATACTAATTTCATCAGATCAAGGTTATATTAGTAATTACACCAATAAACCTTATTAAGGATCAAATCTTTTGTAACCGATTTTTCTGATTTTTTTAGGGAATTCGATTTTTGAATTTTTTATCCGATTCATCTAAATCTTTAAAATATCTCGATCTCTAAATCATTATAAAATCGCATTCAATTTCTTTGTTGATCACGCATACAGATTGCATACGCATACAATCGTTAATCTGATTCATACTTTATTTCTTCATGGAGAACGACGATCAAGGTAATTCTGTTTGTTTGATCCGCAGTTTATTATGTAATTGTAATCAATATTCAAGAACAATGTTCGTTTAATTGTAATTGTCAATTTTTCAATCATCTGGTTTTTTCATTGGAATTTTCATGAACACCAGTTCGTAACTGTGTATGGTGTTTTTTTTTATGTATGAGTGTCTTTGCGTATTAGTTGTGGTGTTTTTTTACTCTGGTCCGGCTGAATATTTGAAATGAATCGCACGTTGACGGAATTGTTCGTCGTGGTTTCTCCTAGGAGTGAGAAGTAAAGAATCAAGAAGTTCATTACAAACAGTCTTCCGTCATCAGCCTGCCAATCCAATATGTAATTCATCAGCTGAACCGGCGACAAGCGGGTGATATCCATATGCTTAAACTGATCTCTGAACGCTTGGACAACAATATCCTTCCTTTTGCTCGCTTTCTTCTTCTCAGCAAGATCTGTTGGACCCATAGGCAGCCCGAAAACACTGTTAACAAGCTCCGACGTTATGTTTACAGTGCGCCCGCCGCCCACGTTTAAAACACCATTTTCTGGGTCGTAAGTTGTAACCAACCAGTTTCCCAAAGCAGTAGGCACACCTGTCACCTCATAACCAAATATCGACCCAAACCCGATTTCATGCACTTTCTTACGTTGTTCATCATTTAGGCCGGATGCTAGTGTTATCAGATTGTCGATACCTACTTTTGGCCTGATCCGTGCACCCGTGAATGGCTTATATGGCTGTGTCATTGGTTGATGCATTCCACGAGACGGTCCTCTTTTGGCAGCCGATTTCCGTCGCTTACCCGGTGGTGGGGTGTCGACAAAATCGTCATCCGGGTCTCGCAGCCGATCTACATCAATTTTTAATATTTGTTTTAGTAAACAAGTACTTCAAAATATAAAATATAAACACTTCAACATAATACCTTTTTTTGATGTTATATGGGCGGAGGGGTGTACAACCAGTTGACTATTATTAACATCCTGGTCTGCTAATTCAACTACATCTGTTGTGTTACAAAAATAAATTTTTATCATTTCTTATATGCTAACAAATTATAATCACAACATCTGGTACCCACATCTGGTATTGTTTCAAAACGTACCTTGTGTGTTTTTTATCGACTGCGGAATAACATCTTCTCTTGTTTTTGCATTACCCGCATCATTCATCCCATCATCACCATATGTTTAATACAAAGCGAACATCGTCAAAATCAACACTCATCAACAAACATAAACACATATGCTAACAAATTAAAATCACAACATCATTTTCTTTATACTTTAAACTACATTTGGAATACCTTTCTCGTCGTTATTTGACGTTTCTGAGTCACTACATACCAATGGTCTGTGAATTGTGTTTTTGAAACGTGATTTGTACATTTTGCCCCTAAGCCGATGGCTTGACCTGACTGTAGAAGAAATTAAAAGCTATATTTAAAATACTTCATCACCTACTTCATCTAATACATCTTATCCTAAATCAGCTTGATATGAAAATACATAACACCATTGTTGCAGTGACCATAATAACACTCTTCTTATAGATCAGCATGATAAATAACACCTATCATATAAGTCCAGGCTAAATTACAGCTTTCATATAAGTACAGGATAAATAACACCCTAATAACACCATAGTTGCAATGACCAGAATAAATAACACCCTTCATATAAACCAATATTATAAATAACACCCTACATGTAACTTCAAGATAAATAACACCATTTCACCTAAGCCCATGATAAATTACACCATACATATCAAGAGGTTTATAACACCACTAAAAAAACACCATAAACTACCATTTTATGTATAAAAACACCATAAAACACCAAATAGAACTAAACAACAGATTTATAAACACCATGTATTAAAAAAAACCCTGAACAATTGCCAAAACAAACCAAACTAAACAGGAACTACATAACACCATAAAAACACCATAAGACACCAAATAGAACACCCTGAACGAATACCAAATCAAATCCAAACACCCTGAACGAATACCAAATCAAATCCAACCTAAAAACACCTTAAACTGATACAACACCAAATCAAACTAAACATGAACTACATATCACCATTATAACACCCTTCATATAAATCAATAAGACAAATAACACCCTAAATGTAACTTCAAGATAAATAACACCATTCACATAAGTCCATGATAAATAACACCATACATATCAAGAGGGTATAACTCCACTTAAAAAACACCATAAACTACCAAATTATGTATAAAAACACCATAAAACACCAAATAGAACTAAACAAGAGGTTTATAACACCATTAAAAAAAAAAAACCCTGAACACAAACCAAACTAAAAACACCTTAAACTGATACAACACCAAATTAAACTAAACATGAACTAGATATCACCATTATAACACCCTTATTCAATGAAACCCTAATTTTAACACCATTCGACAATCGATCAGTCACTTTTAGGTCTTGGTTAACATATAATTCCTTACACTATAAAAAAACACCATTAAGATTCAACAGTATCAAAGAAGACGGACGAACCTTTTTTAAAATCAGATGTTTTCTTGATTTTTGGAAGACTAAGCCGACCGATTGTAGTGACTTTTCCACTTGAATGATCCATCTTCTTCTTCGTCCTTCGTTCCATTGTCTCAGACGACGTCCTTCTCCTCTTTCGTTTGTGTACGACTTCAATTCTAGGGTTCATTGTGACAACCCTCAAATTTGCATGTAACCATACAGTTTACTAATGATAATAAAAGTACTTGATGACTGTGCTGAATCATTTAACTGCTCTCTGATTACTGTGTTATACTTACATGTGCGTGTTAGCATACTAGTAGTATACAGAAAAGTTACTAAATAGTCCGGTATATTTTCCTGTGTGTTAGGAATAAATTTCGTTACAAAAATATATGTATAAGACGCCTTACGGAACAATTAAACGCTCTAACGAAACGATACGTAACCGAACAACCGGACATTACCCGGGACACCAAAATATTGTCAGGAGTATTATTTATCATTCTTAATTATTTACGGTCACAAAAATTCCCATACGCCATGTAAACTTGACATACACCCACTACACTTGGAAATACCCTTAACCTTCTAAGTTAATACCTATTAGTTACCAAAAAAATTTACATTTTACCCCCCCCCCCCCCCCAAACCGAAAATCTGCCATAATTATCAAAAATATTTTGTTTAGATATTGTGTAAAGGGAATCCTTGTTCTATTGGCCAAGAGTTATTGGGTATGATTTCCCTAGGATCTAGAATTGCATGTTTCCAAGATTGTTCATCATTTCCTCTAAACCCACACTCAACCTCCTCCCTCCTCCCTCTTATTTTCGGCTCACCCCCCCCCCTCTCTCCATAACCGAAAATCACCACCACCATTACCTACACACCTTAATCTTCTTCATACAAGTCCCTCTCCAAGCTTGAAGAACATTCAAAGTAGTTACAAGTTGAAGGATTCACAAGGAAGCTTTGTTCAAGTCTCTAGCACCACCATCTCCATCATCTTTTCCCTAAGATTGTTACCCTAGCCTTGTGCTAGTAGTGAGTCCCTTCACACCTTTGTTCCATCTTGTTCTTGTTATGATTTGTTTAAATGTTCATGGCACACTAATGCTAAAACACTAAAAAGATGAACTTGAAATTCTGCATAGAAACCATAGATAAAAAGTTTGTTTGAAGTTGAAATCTGGTTGGTTTGAGTTTGGTAAATGCATGCATGGTGTTTGAACATTAAATCATCGATAAACCATGGTTAGGACCTTTGTTGATGCGTTTTTAGTAACTTCTACAATAAAAACAGCTTGCTGATTGAGATTTTTCAGCCCCTTCAACAGGCTGTAACTGGTTCGTTTTTAATTGAAAAACTGAATTTATGGAGTCTAAATTGTGTAATTTTGAATATCTGAACAAATGGCACTGGAATCGTGATTTTTCGAGGTCGTTTACTATTTTTAAGGAATTATTTTAAGACAGCAGCTTAAGCTGAAATTTTCCTGCTGAAAAAGTGTGTCGTAGTCGGAGTCAAAACTTGAAACCTGAGCAGAATCGGCTCATGGGATTTTTACTGAAGATAGTCACTGTTGTTCCCGTGACCCTCCAACTGGAATTTCGTCGATCCAACTTACGATTGATTTTTAGTGAATTTTTCCGTAAAACTGCAATCAGAAAGTATCAGATCTGATTGCAGTCGGGTAAAAGAATTTTTATATAATATTGGTAATGAAATGGGCCCCGATATTTTTACACAATAAAATTTGGAACTTTTATGACATCCTGTAAAAATTTGAGAATTTTTGGAAAAGGTTAACTATTTTATTAAAATGCTCGAAAACAGTCCAGTTCTGATTAATAAAGCTGAAACGACATAAGTAGTGATTTGCGTGTCTAAATGTCGAGTAGGTTATCCGAGAATGATATAACTTGTTATATGTCAATAAAAGTGTTATGTGCAATGTTGTATGTTTGACTATGAGAGGGGAATAGATGGGAAGGTTATATGGGCATGAACCGTTAAAGTGATGCATGTTATGTGATAGATACGTGTAGGAACTTTGTGTCCTATTTGAAATCACTAATAAACTAAGTGGTAATCATACTAGGACGTGATTGACCGACCTCGACTATTAGCTATATTTGAGAGTCAAACCGAGCAACCAAGGTGAGTTCACACTCTTTCTAAGGCATGGGATTCCCGGTGGGTTGGGAATGGTATTGAATGGCTACTCGAACTATCATTACTATTAAACTACTTACTACTGTCCTCGGATTGAAGGGCACGTACGTAAAGCCTACGTACAGGACCATAAGTCCATCAACTCTATCAAATGAAGTCCCTCATTTATCGACTTAATCGCCGAGGCCTATGGCGAGCGGGTCATTAGTTAATAGCGCTATTAGGTTTAACAAACCTCACACCGTGCCAGTCGGACGGGCGTGTACTAATGGACTATGGGCAAAGGGTCAATGCTGATAGACATTGACTTAGGGAACCTCTTACATTTTCGTAGCAGTCGATACGCGTGGTCTAGTAACACAAGGGAAACCCCCACTAATCTTCGCAAACATGTCAGAAAGACCGCGATACGAAATTATACGATACAGGGTTTTCAAAACGAACAGATGATTTACGAAACGAATGCTATAACTAAACAACCAACTGTGAATTCACTCAACTTTGTTGTTGACTCGTTGTTACATGCCTTACAGGTCGCTAGATGCTTATGGAGCTTGCACGAGGAGGAGGTTGTTGTGGGATGCGGACTGTTATGTCCCGTACTTAATAATTGAATTTTATAAACTATGTTTTGGACATTAAACTTATGAACTATAAACTTATGTTTTGAACTTCCGTTTTATGCTTCCGCTGTTAACTTAAAAACTGGTCACTGACTTATGGTCACCAATCGTATTGTGATTGGTTTTACTTACTAAGATTTCGTTGTTCAATATGATTGGTGGCTTGATCCTGGTCACGTCACGCCTCCAAGCGGTGATACCCCGCATGGTGGATTTTGGGGTTGTGACTGCGTTAACCTGGTGGAAGGCGCAAGTTCAACTACTAGGACTGGCAGTTGCTAATGCCACACCCTGGAATGGTTTTAAAGAGCTGATCAAGGAGGAGTACTGTAGTCGGGATGACATCCACAAGCTAGAAGTGGAATTTTACAATCTGAAAATGACGGGGTCTGAGATTTAGGCGTATACTAAGAGGTCAAACGAGTTGGCCATCCTGTGTCCAACTATGGTGGACCCTCCCATCAAACGTATTGAGCTGTACCTCAAGGGCCTAGTACCAGAGATTCAAAGTCACATAACTTCAGCCAACCTGGGTACCATTCAGCAAATTATCAAGTTGGCTCATCGTCTCACCGACCAGGCGGTGGAGCAAAACAGGCTACCCAAACGTATCAGTGCCACAGCTACTTCTGATGCACCTACCGACAACAAGCGAAAATGGGATGGAAACTCCAGTAAGGGTTCTGCTTCGGTTTAGTCTCAGCAGAGAAAGACTGATGGCTACCAGAGTCCTGGTCAGCAATCCTCCGGTAATCAAGGACAGGGTGGGTATCGAGGAAACCACCCGAAGTGCAACAAATGTAACAGACACCATAGTGGTCAATGCAACAAAGGACGTTGTCAGAGGTGTCTCAAGATGGGTCATGAAGCCAAGGATTGCAGGAGCTCACGGCCCGCAAATCAGAATCGCCAGCAGCAACAGCAAGCACCGCAGAATCAGCAACAGCAACAGGGCAACAGGGGATGCTTTCAGTGTGGCGCTGAAGGCCACTTTAAGAAGAACTGTCCCCAGCTTAACCAGAATCAGAACAACAACAACAACCAGGGAAACGGGAACAACAATGGAGGTAACAACGGGGGTAACAACAATGGTAATGGAGCAAGAGGTCGTGCTTTCGTGATTGGTCAGGGTGATGCAAGGAACGATCCCAACGTTGTGATGGGTAAGTTTCTTCTGGATGACTTCTTTGTTACTGTTTTATTCGATTCGGGTGCCGATACTAGTTATGTGTCCTTAAAAGTTAGCCAAATGCTTAAGCGCACTCCAACACTTTTGAACACCAAACACGCGGTAGAGCTAGCAAATGGTAAAAGTCTTGAAGCCACACACGTAGTTAAAGGTTGTAACCTCGTCTTAGCTGGTCAGACTTTCCCTATCGATCTTGTTCCTATCACACTTGGTAGTTTCGACGTCGTTATTGGGATGGATTGGCTATCCCATCATCAAGCGGAGATTGTTTGCAAGGAGAAAATCGTCCGCATTCCTCGTTCTAGTGAAGAACCCCTCATGATTCATGGCGACAAGAGTGGTGCTGTCGAAGGCATCATCTCTTTCCTTAAGGCCCAGAAGTGTTTGCGAAAGGGCCACACTGCCATCCTGGCACTCGTTACTGACACGTCAACGGAAGAGAAGAGAATTGAAGACATTCCTATTGTGCGCGATTTTCCTGAGGTATTTCCTGAGGAATTGCCTGGTCTTCCGCCTCATCGTCAAGTTGAATTTCAAATCGAGCTAGCTCCTGGAGCAGCGCCCATAGCTCGAGCACCTTATCGTCTAGCTCCATCAGAACTTGAAGAACTGTCCACACAATTACAAGAACTCTTGGAAAGGGGTTTTATTCGTCCTAGCTCTTCGCCCTGGGGAGCTCCAGTCTTGTTCGTAAAGAAGAAAGATGGTACCTTCAGAATGTGTATTGACTACTGCGAACTCAACAAGGTGACTGTGAAGAATCGTTATCCTCTTCCACGTATTGACGACTTGTTCGACCAGTTGCAAGGGTCGAGCTATTACTCCAAGATTGACTTGAGATCGGGATACCATCAGCTGAGGGTCCGAGATGAGGACGTCTCCAAAACAGCATTCAGAACTCGTTACGGCCATTACGAGTTTCTGGTCATGCCTTTCGGGTTAACGAATGCACCAGCGGTCTTCATGGATCTCATGAACTGAGTATGCAAGCCTTACCTGGATAAGTTCGTTATTGTGTTCATCGACGATATCCTGATCTATTCTAAGAGTCAGGAGGAATACGAGCAGCATCTACGACTTATGTTGGAACTTCTTCGAAAAGAGCAATTGTATGCCAAGTTTTCAAAATGTGACTTCTGGCTTCGCGAAGTCCACTTTCTAGGCCATGTGGTAAACAAGGATGGGATTCATGTTGATCCATCCAAGGTTGACTCAATCAAGAACTGGCCTGCACCCCGCACACGAAAAGAAATCCGCCAATTCTTGGGTTTGGCAGGATATTACAGAAGGTTTATCAAAGACTTCTCCAAGATTGCGCAACCTCTCACTTCACTGACTCAGAAGGGTGTCATCTATCGTTGGGGTGATGCACAAGAGTCCGCATTTCAACATCTAAAGGATAGGCTTTGTAGCGCGCCTATCCTCTCATTGCCCGAAGGCACCGATGATTTCGTGGTTTATTGCGACGCTTCCATCCAAGGACTTGGTTGCGTATTGATGCAATGTGACAAGGTCATTGCCTACGCATCGCGCCAACTTAAAGTTCACGAAAGAAACTACACTACTCATGATCTGGAGCTGGGAGCAGTTGTTTTCGCTCTTAAGATATGGAGACATTACCTGTACGGTACCAAGTGCACCATTTACACCGATCACAGGAGTCTCGAGCATATCTTCAAACAAAAGGAGTTAAACATGCGTCAACGCCGATGGGTTGAGCTCTTGAACGATTATGAATGCGCAATCAAGTATCATCCGGGCAAAGCCAATGTTGTGGCCGACGCCCTAAGTCGAAAGGATACCATACCTAGGCGTGTACGTGCTCTACAGCTTACCATCCAATCTAACCTTCCCGCTCAGATTCGCGATGCTCAGGTTGAAGCTTTGAAAGCAGAGAACATCAGGGCTGAGTCCCTACAAGGATCGAGACAGCGGCTAAAACAAAAGGAAGACGGCGCCTACTATGTAACAGGGCGAATTTGGGTTCCACTTTATGGCAACTTACGTGAGCTTGTGATGGACGAAGCGCACAAGTCTCGTTATTCGGTACACCCTGGTTCGGACAAGATGTACCACGACCTCAAGACCACATACTGGTGGCCTGGCATGAAAGCCCACATAGCAACCTACGTCAGCAAACGCTTGACTTGTGCGAGAGTCAAGTCTGAATATCAGAAACCATCAGGCTTACTTCAACAACCGGAGATCCCGAAATGGAAATGGGAGCAAATTTCCATGGATTTCGTTACTGGTCTGCCCAGATCTCAACGCGGAAACGATACCATTTGGGTGATCGTAGATCGACTAAACAAGTCTGCACATTTTCTGGCTATCAAAGAAATGGATAAGTTTTCTACTCTTGCAGACATTTACCTAAAGGAAGTGGTATCAAGGCACGGAGTGCCAACCTCTATTATATCTGATCGTGACGCACGTTTTACTTCTGAACTGTGGCAAGCAATGCACAAGTCCTTTGGCTCACGTTTAGATATGAGCACCGCTTATCACCCACAGACGGATGGGCAATCTGAACGCACCATCCAAACCCTTGAAGACATGCTTAGGAAATGTGTAATCGATTTTGGTAATGGCTGGGAAAAGCACCTCCCGCTAGTGGAGTTTTCGTATAACAACAGCTACCACACCAGCATCCAAGCCGCTTCGTTTGAGGCATTATACGGACGCAAATGCCGATCACCTCTCTGTTGGGCAGAAGTTGGTGACAGCCAAATCACTGGCCCAGAACATGTGGTAGACACCACCGAGAGAATTGCTCAGATACGACAGCGAATGGCGGCAGCTCGTGACCGTCAGAAAAGTTATGCTGATAAGGGAAGAAAACCACTCGAGCTCCAGGTTGGGGATCGAGTGCTACTCAAAGTCTCACATTGGAAAGGTGTAGTCCGCTTTAGCAAACGAGGCAAACTCAATCCGCGTTATGTCGGACCCTTCGAAGTCATTGAGAAAATTGGCAAAGTCGCCTACAGGTTGGATCTACCTGAAGAACTCAGCGGAGTTCACAATGTATTCCATGTGTCGAATCTGAAGAAGTGTCTGTCAGATGAGACCCTCATAGTCCCTTTTAAGGAACTCACAATCGACGACCAGCTGCGGTTCGTCGAGGAACCAGTAGAGATTACGGATCGAGATGTTAAGATCCTCAAGCATACCAGGATACCTCTGGTCCGAGTTCGTTGGAATGCTCGTCGTGGCCCAGAATATACCTGGGAACGAGAAGACCAAATGAAACTCAGATATCCCCAGTTGTTCGGAAACAGTGCAACCACTACTGAGGCTGAAGCTACTGTAGAATTTCGGGACGAAATTCCAAATCAACGGGGGGATGATGTGACACCCCAGGAAAACCAGTAAACACCACAACTTAACTAGCTTCCTCAGTAACTATGCACTAAATTTCGGGATGAAATTCTCTTAACAGGGGGAGAATGTGACAACCCTCAAATTTGCATGTAACCATACAGTTTATTAATGATAATAAAAGTACTTGATGACTGTGCTGAATCATTTAACTGCTCTCTGATTACTGTGTTATACTTACATGTGCGTGTTAGCATACTAGTAGTATACAGAAAAGTTACTAAATAGTCCGGTATATTTTCCTGTGTGTTAGGAATAAATTTCGTTACAAAAATATATGTATAAGACGCCTTACGGAACAATTAAACGCTTTAACGAAACGATACGTAACCGAACAACCGGACATTACCCGGGACACCAAAATATTGTCAGGAGTATTATTTATCATTCTTAATTATTTACGGTCACAAAAATTCCCATACGCCATGTAAACATGACATACACCCACTACACTTGGAAATACCCTTAACCTTCTAAGTTAATACCTATTAGTTACCAAAAAAATTTACATTTTACCCCCCCCCCCCAACCGAAAATCTGCCATAATTATCAAAAATATTTTGTTTAGATATTGTGTAAAGGGAATCCTTGTTCTATTGGCCAAGAGTTATTGGGTATGATTTCCCTAGGATCTAGAATTGCATGTTTCCAAGATTGTTCATCATTTCCTCTAAACCCACACTCAACCTCCTCCCTCCTCCCTCTTATTTTCGGCTCACCCCCCCCCCCTCTCTCCATAACCGAAAATCACCACCACCATTACTTACACACCTTAATCTTCTTCATACAAGTCCCTCTCCAAGCTTGAAGAACATTCAAAGTAGTTACAAGTTGAAGGATTCACAAGGAAGCTTTGTTCAAGTCTCTAGCACCACCATCTCCATCATCTTTGCCCTAAGATTGTTACCCTAGCCTTGTGCTAGTAGTGAGTCCCTTCACACCTTTGTTCCATCTTGTTCTTGTTATGATTTGTTTAAATGTTCATGGCACACTAATGCTAAAACACTAAAAAGATGAACTTGAAATTCTGCATAGAAACCATAGATAAAAAGTTTGTTTGAAGTTGAAATCTGGTTGGTTTGAGTTTGGTAAATGCATGCATGGTGTTTGAACATTAAATCATCGATAAACCATGGTTAGGACCTTTGTTGATGCGTTTTTAGTAACTTCTACAATAAAAACAGCTTGCTGATTGAGATTTTCCAGCCCCTTCAACAGGCTGTAACTGGTTCGTTTTTAATCGAAAAACTGAATTTCTGGAGTCTAAATTGTGTAATTTTGAATATCTGAACAAATGGCACTGGAATCGTGATTTTTCGAGGTCGTTTACTATTTTTAAGGAATTATTTTAAGACAGCAGCTTAAGCTGAAATTTTCCTGCTGAAAAAGTGTGTCGTAGTCGGAGTCAAAACTTGAAACCTGAGCAGAATCGGCTCATGGTATTTTTACTGAAGATAGTCACTGTTGTTCCCGTGACCCTCCAACTGGAATTTCGTCGATCCGACGTACGATTGATTTTTAGTGAATTTTTCCGTAAAACTGCAATCAGAAAGTATCAGATCTGATTGCAGTCGGGTAAAAGAATTTTTATATAATATTGGTAACGAACTGGGCCCCGATATTTTTACACAATAAAATTTGGAATGTTTATGACATCCTGTAAAAATTTGAGAATTTTTGGAAAAGGTTAACTATTTTATTAAAATGCTCGAAAACAGTCCAGTTCTGATTAATAAAGCTGAAACGACATAAGTAGTGATTTGCGTGTCTAAATGTCGAGTAGGTTATCCGAGAATGATATAACTTGTTATATGTCAATAAAAGTGTTATGTGCAATGTTGTATGTTTGACTATGAGAGGGGAATAGATGGGAAGGTTATATGGGCATGAACCGTTAAAGTGATGCATGTTATGTGATAGATACGTGTAGGAACTTTGTGTCCTATTTGAAATCACTAATAAACTAAGTGGTAATCATACTAGGACGTGATTGACCGACCTCGACTATTAGCTATATTTGAGAGTCAAACCGAGCAACCAAGGTGAGTTCACACTCTTTCTAAGGCATGGGATTCCCGGTGGGTTGGGAATGGGATTGAATGGCTACTCGAACTATCATTACTATTAAACTACTTACTACTGTCCTCGGATTGAAGGGCACGTACGTAAAGCCTACGTACACGACCATAAGACCATCAACTCTATCAAATGAAGTCTCTCATTTATCGACTTAATCGCCGAGGCCTATGGCGAGCGGGTCATTAGTTAATAGCGCTATTAGGTTTAACAAACCTCACACCGTGCCAGTCGGACGGGCGTGTACTAATGGACTATGGGCAAAGGGTCAATGCTGATAGACATTGACTTAGGGCACCTCTTACATTTTCGTAGCAGTCGATACGCGTGGTCTAGTAACACAAGGGAAACCCCCACTAATCTTCGCAAACATGTCAGAAAGACCGCGATACGAAATTATACGATACATGGTTTTCAAAACGAACAGATGATTTACGAAACGAATGCTATAACTAAACAACCAACTGTGAATTCACTCAACTTTGTTGTTGACTCGTTGTTACATGCCTTACAGGTCGCTAGATGCTTATGGAGCTTGCACGAGGAGGAGGTTGTTGTGGGATGCGGACTGTTATGTCCCGTACTTAATAATTGAATTTTATAAACTATGTTTTGGACATTAAACTTATGAACTATAAACTTATGTTTTGAACTTCCGTTTTATGCTTCCGCTGTTAACTTAAAAACTGGTCACTGACTTATGGTCACCAATCGTATTGTGATTGGTTTTACTTACTAAGATTTCGTTGTTCAATATGATTGGTGGCTCGATCCTGGTCACGTCACGCCTCCAAGCGGTGATACCCCGCATGGTGGATTTGGGGGTGTGACATTCATTGTATCTGATTAAGCTTATAATCTTTGGTGGGAAAAGAACACCCTGTTTTTTCGAGCGTAAGAATCGCAATGGAGAGAGAAATCAGGTACAATAGATACGGTTATTGATTTGAAAGTATATGAATGCCCTATTTTACCCCTATGAAATCAAATCAGTATTTAAAAAACACCATTTTAATTACAATATTGACATTGTAATATTAACCATTAGATCTTTGATCTAATGGTTTATATTCTTTCCTACCTTTCTCACAAAAAACTACATTTTTTACAATAACCTTACCCTATATATATATATAGGGGAAGGTTCTATGCAGAACACAAAATATTGCGAGAACAAGCAGAACACAATGAATCACCTATTTTTTCAATCCTAAAAACCTAAAAGGTAAATGAAAATGTTGGAAATGTAAGATTTATTGTTTCTTACACTAGAGTTCAAAACAAAATATGGGAAACTTTCACTTTTTCTATAATCTACACACATGTAGGTTATGTGTAGGTTAAATTACCAACATGTATGTAAGCTACGTGTAGGTAAAAAAAATATGGTTTTTTATGTATATATAATACACATATGAATGTAAGAAACATAAAATTTAAAAAAACATGAAACTTAAATCCCAAAATTTAGTGTTTTAGAGTTGTTCTTTTTGTTCTCGCAATAGTTAGTGTTCTGTAATGATCCTCATCCTATATATATATATATATATATATATATTGCATTCATAATGTGTACGAACGACCTCGCCCTTCGTGAGTCTTTTTGCCTCGCACGAGCATAAGTGGGCCTATCCCATGAGAGTCTTTGTGCCTTGCACAAGTGAGAATGAGCCTAGCCCAATTGAGTCTTCGTGATCCACACGGTGTGAGTGGGCCTAGCCCATTAGCGTCTCACTGTAGACGTTCGTTAAGTGTAATATATATTCTTCAAATATATATTTTCAAGTTTAGTAAACCTCGTTCACATGTATAAGTACATTCGGTTCGAGTGTGTATATTTGTTTCACAGATATATATATGTATATCTTTTCTAGATATAATAGTTAAAAATATTTATTTTTAACATCGTATTTACGTTAATATACATGTACGGTATTCTTTGTGAGCGTACACTTCAACAAGTGTATTCAAATACATCACTATGTACTTGCGTATTTTATACATATACGTATACCGTATATATATATTTTACTTGTATATTTTATTGTCGGTATTTATACGTATATGTATTCTTACATGTCTAAAGAAAAAGAAAAAAAGTGTTTACCGACCCTAGTCGTATATCTATCATACATGCATACATCATCACATGTTAGGCATCATCAAGCACAAAATAAATCATCATACATGATCCACCCCAATGATGAACATCGAAACACTAAATTGATCCACCCCAATTTTGACTTTTATATCGTTCTGTAAAGAGCAAAAGATGAACATCCAAACACCAACTAACAACCCCAAATTGTACGATTCAACTTTCCACTAGAGATCCAAACACTAACAACCCCAAATTGTATGATTCAACTTTCCACTAGAGATCCTAACAACATTTTGACCATCTTATGAATCCTTGCATATGTTACTAAGTTACAAGAAAATAAGCTAAGATTCACTTGGAGGTCTTGTAGATGGCGGTTCAGAGCCATTTCTTCTCGTAAACAGCTTGTTTATATCTTCCGTAACCACATTGCTCCTGTAACGAAAGTGAAGATATAATAGTAAGTGTCGATAAAGGATCGTTTTATAGAAGTAAATTCAAGTGATCATTTATTAAAAGGTTTAGTTCCAAAAACCCCTAACCGGCCTGGCAACCCTGTACTGAGAGATAAACTGAGGTCACCGAGTGGCCCGCTACATTGGTTGGGCCAAGTATCCCCTAGGCCCCACAAAAGATTTATCTCAATGTGTGAGGTTCCCTCAAACTTGAACCCAAGTATCTGTATACTGTCCAAACCCCAGCTCAGCTACACCCACCCAGAGGCACCAAACACTCAAATAGTTAACTGTTACATCTGAAGACAACAAATGCATCTTTGTTTTAAAAGGCGTGGGGCGTTTGTGAGGCGCTATTTAAAACAAAGATGTACATCCAAACACTACCTCCAACAACCTGTTTTGTTACATCTACTTATACGATGCTGATTATTTAATATCGCATAATCACGTTCAAAACACACATCAAATACCTCCCTTAACAGTTTAAACATCTAGCAAATGACAATTGACGTGTATACTATTACTCATATAAAGATTCTACTAATTTATATGACAATCATATCAGGGCATACGAACTCACCTTCCGCTAAGCTGAGGTGGACAAAGAAGACCGCCTGCAGTCTTCTGAACATTCTTTGGGCGAGGCAAATTCCCTCTAGGAATCTTCCCATGAGGACTAGAAGCCGTCGAATCTTTCAAATCTCTTTTGCGTGACGCGTTTTGAGCCATTGCAGCTGCAACTACAGACGTGTGATCATAAGTTCCACTCATATTGGATGGCAGAGATGGCGAATCCAAGAGCATCGATGCATCAGGTAATTTTGAGGGTACACTGAGAACATTCAATGATGATCATCAAAAAGAACATGTTAAACAATCGAAAGCTGTGTTTAATCTAAGTGACAGCAGCATTCTTAAAACAATTTCATTTGTTCAGATTCATCAAGATCTAATAAAATTTCTGATCGTTGTGTTCTTAACTCTTACTCTTTTTTCACTAACACGGATAATTATACATCTTCAGTAGAATCAAATAAAACCTTAAATTTCGCTATAATCTTTGTGAATACAAGTGTACAACAAATTCACAGAAACGATACAGACTCCTCATTTAACAGTAACATCTCAATTTCAAACAGATAGTTGCTTATGATAAATTTGAAACAGAATCAAAATTTATATTTAACTGACCAGAATCGAGTATATGACGATCACCAACATTTATATTTGAGTGAATTCCAAGGATTGTCCTTTATCTTTATACTCATTTTCAGGCGTTGTCCTTTATGTTCAAATTGACGAGTTTTGTCCTTTATGTTTTCATATCATACACGTTGTGTCCTTTAGGCCTAACCCAGTTAGTTTTTTCAGTTAAATTTGGTCATATGATTTGCACATGAGGGCATTTTTGTCAATTCAAAGGTAAGTTCAACGGCAGATTTACAGCTCAAAGCTTCTGCAACCTTTGAATTGACAAAAATGCCATCATGTGCAAATCATATGACCAAATTTAACTGAAAAAAACTAACTGGGTTAGGCCTAAAGGACAAAACGTGTATATGAATGAATACATGACAAAACTCGTCAATTTTGAACATAAAGGACAGCACCTGAAAATGGGTATAAAGATAAAGGACAATTCTTGAAATTCAGAAGCTGAATGAATCTGGTGATACATTAGACAGTATTTTTTTTTTTTTTCAGAATTTTAGCATAAATAAACAATATATTCAGCATCTGGAAACTTGCAACCCTAATTTTGGCTATTATCTTCATGAACACAACAAGTTCACAAATAACTACTTAAACTGATTAAAACTGAGTTTGCAACGATCACTAACATTTAGGTTTCAGAAACTGATTAAATCTGGTGGTACATTACACAGTTTTTTTCATAAGTTTTAGGATGATTAAACAACATAATCAGCATCCGGATACCTAAAACCCTAACTTTAGCTATAATATTCATGAATACAACAAATTTACAAACATTATTATTCGAATCAAAATCGAAATTTAACGGTTAACTAATTAGAATTGAGTTTCAGAAATTGAATCTATCCGGTGAGGCATTGGACAGTTTTTTAAGATATTATTGGATGATTGAATAATATATTCAGCATTTGAGAACTTAGAACCCTAATTTTATATATATTTTTTATGAAACTGAAATAAATTGATGAAACTTACTTGTTAGTAGGTTGAGGTTTCTCCGGGGGTGATTTTTGGAGATTAAGGGTGTTCCGAGGTTCTTGTTTAGCGACTGGTTCGTCTTCTTCATCTGATGAGGAGGCATAATCCACAAGCGACATCGCTCTCTCTCCCTCTCTCTCTCTCTGTGTTGTATACGTGTTTGGTTAAGGTTCAAATATAGCCCTTGAACTTTCAAGGTTTTGTTAATATAGTAAATACTTTGTGTTTTGTATTTTTGGCCACAATAGATCTTGGCATTTTGACTGACTTCCCTCCACGAATTTATATTAGTTAGGCTAGGTGTTACTGGCTCGAGCTCGGGCTCGATAAACAAACGAGCTTTATTTTAGGCTCAAGCTCGGCTCGGGCTCGATAAGGCTCAGCTCGTTTCGAGCTTTTCCTCGAGCCGATCTCGAGTAGCTCGCGAGCCGCTCGGCTCGTTTGCACCCCTAGTGTTATACCATTGGGAGGAGACGTGGGACGCCAACATGGAGCCTGCGGGGAACACCACACCCCTCCCTCTTTCTTGTGATTTTTTGGGTGAGCGTAACCCCGGTCTCACTAGTCATGCATTCCATTTTTATTTCCTTTCCATTTCCTTATTATTTTCCAACTCATTTGCAAGTTAAGTTGATAATGGATGTGGAGGTTGAATGGTTGATGATGGATGTGAATATAACATAGGTTGAGAGATACAGGTGACTGACTGATAGGAAGAGATGATGATGATGATGATGAATGAAGAGTATACAATATAGTCTTTTTTTATGGGTATTCAGCTTTTAGAGTGCAAAATAAACGAACAAGGTTATTGATTTCCTTTTTACCATATCACGTAAACATTTAATTGTTTTTTTAAGACTCCTTAAATTTGGACTTGTTACTAGACAACTAAGCAATTTCCTAATATATGTTGAATCTGAGAGTGTGTAGTTTGTGTTTTATGATGAAATAGTTGAACAAATTAGAAATTCAATCAAACAGTTATAAAGAAACACATCAATCTAACACAACTGGATTTGGGAATGATTGCAAAATGATTTCATATTGAATTTATCAACAATGTAATACAATTACAAGATACAAAGTACTCCCCTTTACCAGGTGCACTCTCACTCAATTAGTTCTTAGGCACAAAGGCTCTAAGTGTTAACGATTACAATGAGAATGACGAATTATAGATAGTAGGAGAAAACTGCTAGTGACGTCACCATGAAAGCAACCTCTAACAACTCATTCAATAATGTAACTGCTAGCAGTTAGTAAAACTGCTGGATAGTTACACTATTATTGTAACGCTCCGCATTTCTGTACTTTTCTTATTTAGAAAGTGTATTTTGTATTTCTATTTTTGGAAACTTGTAATCGTATCGTATTCGTAACCTATTTCCAATCTTGTAATCCGAGGCTTTGATCATAATGAAATCCTATTTTTATATATATATACATGCTACATACTTGGAATATATGTTACAATCTTGAATTCCCATTTATAAGCGAAACCGATACTTGAAATACTCGTATTTATAATTTATACGTGATTTATATTCATGCAATACCTCGTTACAACTTAAAATTACTTGAAACTGTGACACCTCGGAATTTTATAACAAATCGTATGGCAACACGTGTCCAATCAACTCTCAAATATGCCACAATGTTGGACGAGAGGGACTAATTGTGTAATATAGTGGAAGATTGGATGTGGATGGACTAAATATGTCAACATGCCAATTTTTGGCCTCTGAGTGACCTTTACGGACTGCAAAGCCTAAAGCCTTACGGACCGTAAGGTGAATATTTAATTGTAACTGGTAATGCCTTACGGGCCGCAAGACCTTGGGTCTTACGGACCATAAGGATTTAAAAACTGTGTGCGCGCATAAGGCTTACTGACTGTAAGCCTTAAACCCTTACAGTCCGTAAGGCATGGTACTGGCAGATTTTTGTTTGCTGCCCAAGGAAACCTGCACACTTGACACCTATCTCGCATTTTGCCACCATTGTTCAGCTCCTTACACCTCACAAAACACATGGGATCATCTAAGAACACATACCAACACTTGTCTTGATCTTATATCATTTCTTCAAGTATAAATAGCAACCATCTTATCCCTCATTTCCTTGTTCATTCATCTCTTCTCTTCTCTGTTGGATCGTGTTCGTGACCCTAAAAGTCAGTTAAGGCAATTCATCTTCGTTTACAAAGGCGGAATCAGAGTAAACAAAGTTACAACAGCTTGTTTCCTTTCAATTTCTTTCTATTAATGCTTTTCCGAGACTTTACAATGATTTCTGATGAAATTTTGGCAGCACCTCGTCTCTCACACTATGACCTTGTCCGTTTGAAATGAACATATCACTCTCCTATTTATAGTAGTGACCCTCTTCAAACTAGACCATCTTCAAACTAGACCCTCTTCAAACGGTCAGGCCATGTTCAAACGGTCAGGCACTTTAAAACATGATTAAGCCCTAACTCAATCACTGTTGTTCACTCATTTAACCTATCTAGACATAAGACTCGATAAGACGTAGTCAGCAGACAGTAGATGCACCAACAGACTCCCCCTTGGATGTTGACGAAGTCTTTGGCATCGAGTCTTTAGTCTTTGTCTTTCTCCAAATTTTGTCTTGACATTGTAAAGCTCCCTTCAATCTTTATCTTCAACCTTTAATCTTCAATGTTATACCAGGATCTATCTTTGGCTCTCTCTTTCTTCAGGCTCCCCCTTTCGTCAAGCTTCCGTGCTTTAGGGATCGTCACCTTGCTTTTCGGTTTACAAACTCCCCCTTGCTTTGAGCTTGTCTTCAGACTCCCCCTTAGACTTCAGCTTCTGGGATCGTAGTCTGGTTTTTTACCTGCAATCACTCATACATTCATAAGTAACAACATTTTAGACTACCAGGAATAGTAACCTGGCAATTCAATCTTCTCTAAATCACTTCTCATGAATTTAGCAGTTTCATCGAATCGGATCGAAAACTAGCTCTATAACAATATAAGCATCCAAATCCCCCACAGTTAATCATCCAAATCCAAACTAATGACCTTGGAGATATCACAAACTGTTTTTGATTTTTTTTTTATAAAAGGTTTCAAGTTTCAAATTAATGAACTTGTTTTATTTTCAGAAACACAATCAGCTTACTTAGATTTTGAAACTCGGCACGCAGACACTGGTTGTCGAAAATAAAGCAAAATAAAAAATCTTTTTGTATTTTCTGAAAATATAAAGCAATAAAGAAATATGTACAAACATATTTACAGATAATATTTTTGTTTGAGTATGCGTCAGAGGATCATATCAGTTTTTGACAAGTCACAAGTACCGTTGAGCTTAGTTACACATTAAGAATTAAACAATTCACTTAGATTGTCGATATACTGGTCCACTTAAATTTTCACACAATTTTCAATCTGTTCAGGATACAGATTAAGTGTTTTAGAGACTTAAACTTATACGTGTGTCCCACCTCTTGAATATACTCTTGTATCCCGATCCCAATATTCAGTCTTACAGGTAAGTATAACACAAATGATATCTGTAAGGGGTTAATAAATTATGAAGAATCATGAGAGCTCAGGTCAGAACCATCGTTCAGCAGAGAGATCATGACTCAACTTGTGGGTGTGTCCCCTTTAGAGGATCTTTTTTACAACAGCATTGCTAAGCAATTTTATTGTCTTATCATATATGCTGAGGGTGATGCTATGTTTCAAGCATTTGCGGAAAGTATTATTCGAGGACTAGGTCAGAACTTCCATTCAGCAGAAGTCCCGGAATAATACCCCAGATATCACTGAGTATAAAGACCTAGTATATCAGAAAAAGGAATCTTTCAAACAAGATTTCAGGGGTTACCTATATATCCAAGTAGTGTTCCCCACGAAATAAGTAAGTAAAGATTTAGATTTATATCCCGAACAAACCTACTAAATGTGCAAAAACCCATCGGCACATCATCAGTGAGACTGTTTAACACTATATAATCATTACATTTCTTTAGCATACTGTAACTGTCTACTGATGTACTATCATTTCCTCTTTTTACGCAAAAACTCAATTTTTGAATTTTATCATGTTTTTGACTTTTTCAAATTTTCAAATGTTTTTGTATTTTCTAACAACAATACTCCCCCTAAAATGCAAAACCATTTAAAGAAAATTTGACAACCAACACTGATAGCTTTGTCTCGCCATCCATTTTCTGCATCTTGTGAACTGAATTACACGAAAAGCAGTAAATACCCCCATGATTTACAACACATTGATTTTCGACAGTTTGAAAACCGTTTTTCAATCTTGTGAAAGTAATCATGTTTGTTCAGCCGTGAGGGTTTCGGCGTATTCAAGCAACACTCCCCCTTACAACAAACTATTTTCCCATAATGATTTCAAAACACTTAAGTTTGTTTTAATCAGAATGGTTTTTCAGGAAAAATTAGTTTGTTTACCCATCACTTGTAGGTTCGGGGTCATCACATCACCTTGATCTCTTTTAACCATTTTGAAAATTTAACATTATTAGGTCAAACACCACTATCACTTGTAGAAAATCAAGTACAACTTAATGTCCTTGATTAACCACTTGTAAAACGTAATATCACAGTTACCATCCTGTGAATTTCTCAAAAATGATGCCGATACCTGCTTCACACTTACCAACCTGGAAGCTCCGGCAAGTCAGATTTTTCTATTTGAAAAGCTTCACCCAAGCCTGACTGTCCTTGGGTGTATTTTGAGCTTTTCACTTTTCTTCATAAAATTCTTTTACTCCTTTTTCCTTACCATCAGCCATCTTACTAAAAATATGTTTAACATTGCTATTAAACATTTTTTCAGCATCAACACCTTTTGATTTTAGGTTTGCAGCTCGTAATGGTGGAAATTTCTCTTCATTCATTAAAGGAACTGTTTCTTCCTTTTTTACCTCAACTTGTGGCTCATCTGATTTTGTGAAATCAGATTCATTGTCCGAACTTGGCTTGTCTGACTTTGATGAGCCAGATTCATCGCCGATAACTTTCTTTTTCTTCTTGTTTGTCCTCAGATTTGTATCTGAAGAATTCGATTTGCTTGACTTTGCCGTCGAGTGAATCGATTCATCAGAACTTTTATTCGAACCAACTGGTGAACCCGAAGACAAAATCTTCTCCAAATACTCTCTCGCCTTCTTCCTCATTTTCCTCAGTCTGTCTTTTTGCCCCTGCGAAAGCTTCACTTTCTGTTATAGAACCTTCTGTTCTTTGAGCTTGACATTGAGTGGTTTCTTTATCGTTCTCTGAGATTCAACCCTTGATCTTCCCATCGATCTCCTTGGGCAATCTCTGGCAATATGTCCTCTGATATGGCAATTATAGCATCTTCGTGTTTCAAAATTCCAATTCTGGCAGTTAACAGCAATGTGTCCTCTAACACCACAGGTATAGCACACTCTGTTATCGTACCATCCACTTCTGTCAGTCCAAACCTTCAGATCATAACATTGTTTGGCTTGGTGATAATCATTTCTCCTCTTCAATGCTGGATTTGTCTTTTGAGCACTGTGGTCAAACCTGCACCACTTATTACCAACATTTTGTGAGTTTTCATTTACAAATTTTTGTGATTTTTTTATAATGATTGGATGATTGAACTGATGAGCTTTTATTTTCATTTTTAAAATTTTCGAATTTTTAACTTTTTGTTTCTGTTCTACACTCTTCTTAACAGATTTTTGCTTTGAGCATTCACCTACTTCAGTAGATTGCAAAACAGTATTTTGAAATTTTTCTTGTAAATCTAAAAATATTTTTCTTTTCTTTTCTTTTTCTTTTTCATCATCAGATCTTTCATCACAATCTTCAATTTTGACTTTGTCAAAATTTGTGACATTGTCACTTATTGGAACAGAATTGATCGGTTTTGGACAAACATGTGATGTAGAATTCACAAAACCTTTCAATTTAATCTCAAGCTCATTAATTTTATTTAGAGTAATTTCAGCTTCATTTTCAAGCCGAATGATTTTCTGAAGATGAGAATTTATCTCAATCTGTTTTTCAAAATTATTTTTAAAAATAACAGATTTTTCATCTTCTAAAACCTTCATTTGACTTTGAAAATCTTTCTCTAATTTTTTAAAATTTTCGTTTTCTAATGACAAACTCTCAATATTCTTCAAAAGTTTGTCATTTTCAGATTTTAGTTTTTCGCAGTTCAAGCGCAACTCCAAAATCTGTTCATCATCAGCTTTCTTCTCATCTTTCAAAGTTTGAATATCTTCAGTCTGTTTCTTCTCCTTCTGAACAATCTCAAAGATTAGTGTGTCTTCTGCAACCTCTTTCTTAATCACTGGTTCAGATTTCACAGATACAGGCTTTTCAGATTCTTCTTTCTTTGAAATTACTTCTTCAAAAACCTGCTGTTTTTCAGTAACAGCTTCTTTCCCTTTCTCCGTTTTTACTGCTTCCACTTTGACTTCCTCTAAAGCTTTCTTCTTCAAATCTTCAACCATCTTTTTCACCTCTTCTTCTTTTCTCTTCTTCATTTCTACCACCTTTGGTAGACTCGCTTCGCAAACTTCTTTGATTTTGTTCACCAAATCTGGCCAATATTCTTTTTCAGATAACCTTCTTGTGTTGAAAGTAGCCTGACTTGGAAGCAATTTTGTTACAGCTTCAAAATCCACCTTTGATGGGTTAACAACTGGATTACCCCGTGGATCCATGTAACATTCTAATTCGTCATTCCATCTTTTGGCTCTCTGGGCTTCTTTAAATGGTTCTCTGTATTTTTCAATTTCCCATCTCGCATAATCTATTTTCCACCGTCTATCAGGATCAACATTAGCCATAATGTGAAATTCTTGAATAACCTGAAATATTCAACAAACACTTAGAAATATTCTTGAATTTGAAAGATGACAGATTCAAACGAAATCTGTTCAAGTGGAATTGTTCAAAACGGAAATGACTTTTCTCAAACAAAATGATCTTTTTCAAACGAAATGAGTTATTTTGTTTGAGACAACAATAATCAAGTTTCAAACAAAACCACTTTCAAACGACAACTTTCAAACTTGAAGTCAGTTTCAAACTTGAAGTCAGTTTCAAACTTGAAGTCAGTTTCAAACTTGATGTCAATTTCAAACGGCATGGTTCAGTTCAAACTAGATGACGTCAGCATTTCGCGAACAGTTTCAAACGGTCAGGTTGATTTCGATCAGTTTTAAGTCGAATTATGGTTCAAAACTTTCAAGGATTTGTTATCTATGTGTTTCGCCTGTTATGTGAACGTTTTAGACCATATTAACCGTGAAATATGTCCGAATCAGAAAAATATGAAAGAAAGTGAGTAGAAGTTAGAAAATTCGGTACAATCAAGCTGAATTTGGTATGAACTCCTTGTCCTGAGCTCTGATACCACTTGTTGGATCGTGTTCGTGACCCTAAAAGTCAGTTAAGGCAATTCATCTTCGTTCACAAAGGCGGAATCAGAGTAAACAAAGTTACAACAGCTTGTTTCCTTTCAATTTCTTTCTATTAATGCTTTTCCGAGACTTTACAATGATTTCTGATGAAATTTTGGCAGCACCTCGTCTCTCACACTATGACCTTGTCCGTTTGAAATGAACATATCACTCTCCTATTTATAGTAGTGACCCTCTTCAAACTAGACCATCTTCAAACTAGACCCTCTTCAAACGGTCAGGCCATGTTCAAACGGTCAGGCACTTTAAAACATGATTAAGCCCTAACTCAATCACTGTTGTTCACTCATTTAACCTATCTAGACATAAGACTCGATAAGACGTAGTCAGCAGACAGTAGATGCACCAACATTCTCTATTACTCTTGGAGTGTTTCTGATCAATAGGAAGCCTTGTCACACCCGCATCAGAGGCGGAAGCACGTAGTGTGACTTATCGGTTTTCATAGCATACGATGTAAGTAAACAAACTATATGAAATAAAACATGCACGATGTTCATCCATTACCATATATAAAATACAAGTTATAAGTTGTTTAGTACAAAAGACAACATAAGTTAGTAAGTTTTATAAACTAGACTTGTCCAAAATAAAGTTTGAAAATAACAAGGTTTTGTGTCCTATGTCCCGTTCGAAGACGGGATATATGGATCAAACCCTTCAAAAAATGGATGACATCGTCTTCATAACACCCTTGTAACCTTGTAAACTTCCGCACCAAGATCCACTTAGTTTCCGTAAATACATGTAAGTTTAAAAACATCAACAAAAGTTGGCGAGTTCATGTGTTTTAAATGCGTATCAAATGAATCTTAAAAACATTTGAAATTTCAAGTATCGAAAACTGTTATGTAAAGCGTCAATGAACTTGTTGTTTTAAATGCGTATCAAATGAACCTTCACGTCCTTCTAAGCCCACACGAAGAAGGGCCTTCGCCCCTTTCTTGTTCGTGAATCACACTACACAGGGAAAGTGGCCTTCGTGCCACGTGCTCAAGGGCCTTCGTGCCTCTCCTCCTCGCCAAACACACACCCACACACGAAGGCTATGTCGTAGTAGCCTTGGTGCTACACGAAGGTAACCTTCGTGTGAACAAGGTGGCCTTCGCGTGAACTTGTCTGCACACGGGACTGTATACACGATCATCACAGAAGGGTCTAATATCCTATTACAGTATATTCAAATTCCCAACCACCACCAACCTCATTAACTACCAAAACTCTAATCCTAGCTTATAAATAGGAGCCTCCTTACACTCCTAAATCCTTTCCACACACCTAAATCACTCTCAGGTGCTCTCATTTCTCTCAAGACTCCCAAGCAAAGTAGTGAGCTTCTAAGTGTTCACAGTGAGTTCTTACTCTCTATTTCTCTCTTTTCTTCTTCTTTTCTTTTCTAAACTTCTTGGATAACCTCTAGAAAGGTTTCCACAAGTTTGCCATGGCAAACTAAGGTGGAACCTCACCACATTTGAGGCCCAAAGAAGTTATAGGATTCTGTTTTGAATTATATTATTGTATCTTGTTTATTTTAGTTAAAACTTGGTGAAATCTTATGCCCACCAAGCTCCCAACTAAGCTCATAGTTTTGGGTTTGGTTGTGGTTGATTTCCACCCAGAAACAAGCTTAAAACCTTCTTTAAATTCTTCTCATATATGTTCAAAGTGATTGAAACTATCTAAGCTTCAACCTTCCATGTTGAAAGACTTGTGCATGAGTTATGTGTGAACCATGGAAGCTTTGGCTCTCCAAACTTGTTCCACAACCTCACTTGTTCTCACTTTTCATACCCTAAGTCACAAAGCAACTTCCACTATAGGGACAAGGCTGCGACACGTCCCCGACCACTTTCCATGCTCGGGAGACAACGAACTCACTACTCTCGCACACCTTGCAACATTCGAAACTGCTCACACACACACACACTAGCATTTACTTGTATCAAGCTCATTATCATCCGAAGTTGTATTGAATTGTTCATTACTTGTTCAATATAGTTGGTGATCGATAGTTTCCATCACCCGAGGTTTTTATGCCGGAGATCTCCTAAAGATCAAGGGATTTTTCCTTGTATAAATCACGGTGTTCATTGCTATATACATTTTTCATTCGTTTACATCATTGTTAACACATAACCATTCTACCTCACAAACAAAATTTGGTTACATTATCCTTAAACCAATTTTTGACCAACACATACATATACACATTGATGCGTGTGAAGTGTTATATATATATTAGGTGTATATTTTAAGCCCCTTTAACACTTATTTTAGCCAAGTTTTAAATTTATAAAACACGATATTTTACTAACACTAAACACACATATGGGCAAGTGCACCCATCGTGAGCGTAGTATAGTGTTGGTAAGATACCGAGGTCGTCCAAGGACACAAGAGCTTTTAATACCGGTTTATCCTCAACGTCTAATCAAAATAAAAAGTTTAGAAAAATGTTTTTAAACTAAGAAAAATAAAAACTAACTAAAATGCTGAAAAGTAAAATAAAAAGAAAAACAGATAGACAAGATGAATCACTTGGTTCCGACTCGTATCTAGTGTAACCTTTGATTATTTCCGCACTTTTGCACATAATTAAGAGATTATCTTAGTTATTGTAGTAGGCCCCTCTTTTGAAGGTGACGTTACCCTCACCCCAGTAGTTTGAGTCAGCAAGGATACAATCCTAAAAGGGTGGATTATTGGAAGATAATGAATTAAGTTATTAATGCAATATTATGGTAGGCCCCTCTTTTGGAGGTGACGTTACCCTCGACTAAGTAGTCTGAGTCAGCAGGGATATAGTCCTAAATAGCCGGGTTATAGTATTAATAGTAGTTAACTTATGAGGGGGTCAAAGAGTTTGGACCCCCGCCATCCAATACCGTGAAGCATTGAAGGAGGTCCTACTAAATTTGACCCAGGTCCATTGCAGGACCTCTAAACGCTGAACAATGGCAAGACCTTTACCAAACCGTTCCCTTAACCCCCGACCAGGTAGCCAACAAATCTCCATATAGACCGTGGAGATATGAATGGTGAAAATCTTTTATTTTATATAGACAGTAAAATAATGACAAGACACCACGGACAAACGATAAGGAGAGATCACCTTCAACATAAGTAACTAGTTATTAAAGTCATTAATACAAAACCAAATAAAAAGTGCAAAAGATTAGAAATAAAAAGTATTACACTAGACACTTTGTCTTCACCAAGTGATGTAAGAGACTTAGGCAAACATGGCCTTGATTGTCAAGAACTCTTACGATCAATCTTGGATCCCGAGACGACTCACACACTCTACGATGGACAATGGATGATGGTGGTGGATGATGGTGTTATGGTGGTGGTGGGTGGTGGGTGAAGTGTGAGAGAGGTGGTGTGCCAAGGGATGGTTTGAGCTTGAGCCAAGCACTCCTATTTATAGGCTGAACAGAAGCTCGGGCACGGCCCCGTGTCCAGTGGGCACGGCCCCGTGTCCACATCCTCTCTTTCTTCATTAAATGCAGCTTTGTCTTATTAGTTGACCACGCCCCCGTGTCCGCTGAGCACGACCCCGTGTGCAGAAGAATCTTTGTACTATGAAGATTTGCCTGGATTGTGCGAATCTTATAGTTGACCACGGCCCCGTGTCCGCTGAGCACGGCCCCGTGGTGGGCAATAGAAGCTTCTACCACTTTGTCTTTTCTGCTGACACTTGGGCACGCCCCCGTGCTGGCTGAGCACGGGGCGTGTTCAGGCCTCTGATCTCTTGTTTTGCTTGGGAAGATGCTGTTGTGGGGTCGGGCACGCCATGTCTTGCTCCTTTTCTTGTATTTATGTTAGATTTTGGTGTCTTTTTGCTTCTTTTGTTAATTTGAGCTCATTTAATCCTGAAAATACAAAAGGAAGACAAAAGCACACTTTTTCCAACATTAGTACTAAAAAGGGTTAGTTTTATGCCTCATTTGATGAAATTTATATGTTAATATTTGAACACATCAACATTTTTATAGGTAAATATTTTAATTAGCTAGGTTTAACTCTTACTTAACTCATTCTTTTAAGTATATAAGATTAATTATTGGAATTCACATGGTTTGGTTGGAAATTGGCTGAAATTTAGGGGTTTTGGCCGGAATATACAGGTTTTTGTCGGAATCTGGCCGGAATCATCGATTTTTGGCCGGCCGACTAGGTCCGACTAGAGCCGACTAATGATTAATGGACTGATTAACAAAAAATTACTCAGTTACTGGAGGACTAGCGATTAATCACTGATTAGTCGTAGTTTTTACAACACTGGGTGTCAGGATTTGACACACCTAATACAACTTTGTTTCCATCAATCACAGGTTGCTTTAGTTAATACCTAAGAACACCTTCAATAACTAACTTCGCAACCACATGATGCAAAAGCCTTTTCAAATGGCTTCTGTCACGTCTTGGTCCTACTTCTTCGATCAAAACCATCAAGGAAATGAATATAACCATAAAGCAGAACCTGTATTAAAGTAACTGATTGGAGGTTAAGTATAAAAAACTTTAATTGTTTAAATAAAACATTCATATGATTAGTGAATTCAGTTGTCACAGTGTAAGGAGGGAATGAACTTAAAAATCTTCGTAAGGCATATATATATATATATATATATATAGTAGGGATCCTGCGGAAAGTGTGTTTTTCCTAGAAAGTGTAGGAAGCGATCTAGGCCATCAGATGAGTGTGTTTAATGGTAAAACACAATGTCAAGAAATCCTCCAGCAAATCAAACAAAAAATCAAGTTAATACTCAACGGGAATAGTCTGTTTGTTGGTAAAACACAATGTCAATAAATCCTCCAGCAAAATCAAACAATAAATCAAGTTTTATGCTTAATGGTATTAGTCTGTTTGCTGGTAAAACATAATGTCAAGAAATCCTCCAGCAAATCAAACAAAAAATCAAGTTTAATACTCAATGGTATTAGTTTGTTTGCTGGTAAAACACAATGTCAAGAATTCTTCCAGCAAATCAAACAAAAAATCAAGTTTAATACTCAATGGTATTAGTCTATTTACTGGTAAAACACAATGTCAAGAAATCAAGAAATCCTCCAGCAAAAATCATTGCTGGTAAAGATGTTCTGAAAGACTAGATTTACGAATTCCCTGTGAATATGTTGTATGGATTGTATGATGTAAATTAAAACTATGGATTTGAATTAAATGGGATATTTAGTTTCCATAATTTTATGGTAAGTTAGTTATCCTAATAATATTATCCACAATTAAAATAATACTCAAATTACACAAATGCCCTTTTTATTAAAAACTCTTCATGCCACATGTCATTTTCCTATTGCTTCCTAGACTTTCTAGGAAACTTAGGCTTTCTAGCCAACTCCCACTCTATATATATATGTGTGTGTGTGTATTATATTTTGGTATTCAAAATATACATTTTATTATGGTATTTCAGTGTGTTTGTT
This sequence comes from Helianthus tuberosus, assembly GCA_030545235.1. Classification (NCBI taxonomy): domain Eukaryota; kingdom Viridiplantae; phylum Streptophyta; class Magnoliopsida; order Asterales; family Asteraceae; genus Helianthus; species Helianthus tuberosus. The sequence goes on from CM060353.1 coordinate 86,440,544, forward strand.
ATATTTTAGTATTCAAAATACACATTTTATTATGGTATATTAGTGTTGCTTCTTAATATAGATCGGTTTTTGTGATAATTTCAAGTTATTTGTTTGAACTGTCCTATGGTAATAACAATACGTCGTTATGGATTATACAATTATATCATTTATGTTATACAACTCTGCGTAATACACGAGTCAGTATCCTAATTTTCTATTCAAAAAGAGGTAGTGACGCTACTTGTTGTCCGTTTACCATCTATCTCTATGTAATCCACATAATTTGAATGGAAAAGTAAAGATTTTAAGTTTGTTAGTATATTCGTTTGATGTTTTACAACTTCTATATCGAAGTTTGGTAAAAACATTTCCAACATATATGAACATTCGAGAAAGTAATTCCCATCTAAAAAATATATAATGATTCGTTATTTAATAAAATGTGGTATGAACGGTTTTCTAAAAACAACCTGTGTTTGCGTATACTTTCAACCAGATATCACTATTTAAAATAGTAGTTCTCGCTTTTTATGATGAAAAGTATTGACTACTTTTGATTATTTGTTTAGACTGATTATTTGTTTAGTTGTAAATCAGAGTTCAAATGCATCAACATACAAGATTTGTGAGGATAACTCATGACTAATTTAATATTAATTAATCAAATGCAAAACTAAACTAAAAATTACAATATCTATACACCTACCTATACTATCTATTAAAATGTGGTATGCATGAATTTCTAAAAACCACCTGTATTTGCACACTGGTATCACTACTAGTAAGTATAATACGTGAATATTTAACCAAATATCCCCAATCAAAATTCAAAATTGCTGGTAAATTGCTCTTTTACTCTGAACCTAATTTGACCATTTACCATATCTTAATTACTGCCGGACGGAATGTGATCCCGACAGGTGGCATGAGAAGCTCGGCCGCCCCCGAACTTTTCGCATAGTTGTGAAGAGTATGTAGTTTTCGTATAGAAATTTTTGGGTTTTTACGTTTTCAACCCTGGTTTTATAGAAATTTTTATGTCCGGTGAGTTCCGCACCCCGGTCGGAAATCTCAAGCTTCACCTGACACTAGTGTTCCACCACCACTCCCTGCCGCATCACCGCCTCCCGCAAATTCACCGATTTAGGTTTGTCAATGCTTCTCAATTCTCATTGGCATTAAATCACTGAAAATGCTTTTAAAAGGAAACGACCTGCAGTTTGATTTGCATACAAGTTATGATCTACATTTTTTTTCAATCAAACCGTGAATTGAGTGTGAATTTCGAATGTATAAACGGTTGCGTCTCCTTCTAAACCCTAACGTTTGCATAAAAAAATTATGGAATCGATTATAGAAATGATTGACTAGGGAATAGCAGCTGATTTAGGAAAGAATTGCATTGAACATGTTCAATTTGTTTGACCTAATTTCCATGATTTAGACCTATTTAACAAACGATCAAACATGAAAAAAAAAGTTTTTGTTCATTTAATTAAACGAAAGGCCAACACATGTTTCGTTCGTCATTTATGTTCTTGCACTTCAGTATATGTTATGTTGGTAATGGTGTTGATACAACGTTTTGGTTGGATTAGTGGCTTTGTAATGAGCCGCTTAAAGATAAATTCACGAAATTTTTTAAATTGGAATCGGAGAAAAAATGCAGAATTGTGGAGCAGGTTAGGCCCGATACAAGTGGATTGCTGTATGATTGGGCCTGGAAGAGGCCGATTGCGGCTGGTCACGAAGTGGATGAACTGGTAGGGCTGTGCTCGTTACTCTATAATGTCTTTCTGATAGATTCGCGGGACTCGTGGAAATGGATCGGCAGCAAAGATGAGACATTCAGTGTTAGGGCAGTTAAACGCTTACTCGATTGTAACAGGTTTCATAATATGATCGCTGAAGACAACAACTGTAAATGGATTCCGGAAAAATGTAATATATTTGTTTGGAGAGCGAGCTTGAATAGAATTGCCACGGCGGAAGCTTTAAAAAAACGAAACATTGGTTTCGTGGACGAAAACTGTAAGTTTTGTGGCGTTGGCATTGAGTCTGTGGACCACATTTTCACGTCATGTATTGTTGCGACTACGGTTTGGAACCATGTTAGCAGGTGGTGTATGGTGGCACCGATGTTTTTCTTCGAATTCAAGGATTTACTTCATATTCATGACCATGTCGGCTTTAAGGGAATTAAAAAGGAAATCTTAAAGGGATTGATGAGAATTGGATGTTGGTGTATTTGGAAGGCGAGGAACGGAGTGGTCTTCAACAACAAAGAAGCTAAAATCGAAGACATTATTAGTAATATAAAAGCTTTGGGTTTTCTTTGGTGTAATAGTAGGCTAAAGGGTTTTTCATGTTCTTGGAAAGATTGGTGTAAATTTGTAATTTTGTAGTGTTTTTGTTGGGTTGGCTGCCTTGGTTTTGAGGTGTGCCGTTGTTTTAATGAAATTTTCCTTTTAAAAAAAAGTATATGTTTGTTCAATTGTATAAATCTTAATACAAAAGTTCAATATATCTGTGTGTGTTTATGCTTTATATTTTCTAATACAAAAGTTCATTTATATTTCTTCATTTATGTTCATGAACTATTCGTTTAGGCTAAAGGGTATGGTTTCGTGGAGGTGGTCATGAAGGGTGATGTGGCGCTTGTAGCCATCATGGCTCCCCCCTCCCCGAAGAGAGGATGGGAAGGAGATGGATAGTGGAGGGGATGGTGAACACACCCTTGGATAATGGAGGAGAGAGGCGGTGGAAGGGTATGCTGATGTGGCGTTGAGGTGGAAGATGGTAGTGAGTGTTCACTAGTGAATCACACCCCATAGCCTCCTAATTATAGTATGTTAGCGAACGAACATAAACGAACACTGACATGTTCATTTTCTTAACGAATGGACATGAACAAGAAAATCCGTACGTTTTAATTGTTCATGTCCATATTTGTGTTCGGTTAAAGTTAAATAAAGGAACACAAACATGCCGTTGTTCGTATTCGTTCAGTTAGTTTAAAGGCCTTGCATTATTTACTTCAACCATCACACAACTCATGAATAAAATCATTTGAGATGGTTTATTGTAATCACATTAAATTCTACTACTTACATGTTTAATATGTATGAACAACGAAAATGGTTAATGAGATGCAATATAATTTATGTAGCGGAAGGAGTTTCCAGATCGCCTCAATTAATAGTCTAGTGTTGCAAATCCTACATCGGACGTGAGACTTTTTATGAACTAGAATCTAGACTAATAATGCGTCTTATGTAAAACATATACAAAAGGTTATTTCTGCAATCTCACAAGCAACAATCTTATGTTATTTTTATACGATTAGTTCTTAGATATAGAAGTTTATGTTGAATGAAGCTAGTGGGAGGCTTGAATAGATTCCGAGAGTCGATAAGATGCGAAACCTTTGGTTAACGTTTGTAGTAAGATAAGAGGTTATATACCATACAATGAGTTGTTATGGTACTTAATGACACGAAAGAAATGTACTTTAAGTATTGATAACCAAGTATGTGAGGTGGATCATTGCTGCTATCTCGAGAAGTTTGCCTCGTCTTATAGAGTACTAGTGGTGTATGTTGATGACATGGTGATAGTAGGATTAGATTTATAGGAAATGAAAATGTTAAAAAGACAAATATCTCAGGACTTTGAGATGAAAGACTTAGGGACTAGAGAAGTTTAATCTAACAGATGCCAAAGTCAAAATTGCACCTCTTGACGGTCACCCAAAGTTATCTAAGAAACATTCACTTCAATCGGATGAAGATAATAATGAGATGAGATGGCTAAAGTCTAGTTCTCTTTAGGTAGTTTGTTTCGTTGATCCTCTCTGAGGAAATGGTTCAGGATAGGGTTCGTGGAGACGTATGAAATTAAGGTTAAGGAATTGTAGGTGAGGGTTAAGACGTGTCCTAGCTTTGCCTTGGGAAGGGGTGTTAGATTTCTTTTACACTTTAGGTAGACCAACATATGAAGATTTTCTTGTATCTATGCCTATATGTTGCTTGCTGATGATCTATTTGACTACTGCTACGCTATTTACTTATCCATCTTTCGTCTAGCTGTCTGTTGCTTGTTTTGGAGACGAGGGTCTCTCAGGAAGCAGCCTCTCTATTCTTAGGATAGAGGGAAGTTTTGCCTACATCCCACCTCCCCCAGACCCTACCAATAGTTCTGCTATTTGTCGGATTTACTGGGTATGGTTGTTTTGTTGATCAATTATAAGTTGTATGCCTAGACTATAGAAGCAAGCTACAAGCTCATTTGGCTGAAGACATTCTTATTAAAGTTGGGCATGGTGTTCTGTTACGTGATAATATAGTTCACATCGTCAAGAACCCAATGTTTCTTAGTTATCAACAAAACATAGATATATCACTTTATTAGAGTTGATAAAGATAAAGTGAAGAAGTATTGTCTTTGAGAAAGGTCCTTGGCACAAAAATTCATGCAAATATGTTTACCAACGCAGTTCAGGGCTTCCTACTGAAAAGATGGAGTTTTCAAAACTTCAACTCGTCTTCTCAGAAGATGAGGAAGACGTCAAGCTGGAGAATGGTGATTACATTATATGATTCAGATATCTTGGATAGCAGCCAATGGTTTCAAGTTATAGATTTTGAGTAGGTGCATAGTGGCTTAAGTGCGAAGTTCATGAGGTTAGCGCAGAATTACTTCGCCTTTGGTCAGTGGAGAATTTCCTAGGTCAGTGTGAAGATCATTGGATTGGTGCCGAGTGCTTTGGAACGAAGATCCTATACAACGAACATTTAGATTGAAGTAACGTCTATGTACAAGCTCTTGTAACGTTTGGTTATCCCTTCATATACGTTTGATCTTCTAGAGGTAAGTCTATCTTAAAGCTTTTATTTATTGAAGATAAATTTGATTCCGTCTGTTTATACGATGCAGGTACATGTCCATACTCATATCAGTCTAGCAGCATAGTTAGTAGGAAGCATGCTAGGGAAGTGTTTTCCATATATGAATAAAAAGCATATTAACTGGAATATGTGATATTTATTCTCAAAATATGCCATCCAACCCAATAGTCATTATTGGAATTTAAAAAGGCTGCAGCTTCCATTCTGGAACAGTCCTCAAGTTCATATTGGCCAGTCATTTTGTGTCAGTAGGTATATATCAAGATGGCATAGCATCTACGGGAAACCCGGCCCAGATCCTACTTTTAAGAACCTGATAATATCATATTCAAGATTCTTGCAGTAATACTATTCAGTTAAAGACTAAGGGTTATATAAAAAGTTTCCTGTTCACCAACAACACATGCGGCTGTCACCAAGAAAGCAACATTTTAGTGGTTCAAGTTCTCAAAGATTGATACTGTAAACTAACCATCTATTTGTTTGTTTAATTTCTCTATTTCAATAAGATGCAAAACCTTTTGTTCACCTTAGTCTTAGTAGTATTTATAGTATTATAATGTATCGTATTTGGTCAAACAAAATTTAGTATGTTAATTTATTATCTTTGTTGTTTAACTTAGCTTTCCTACGGAGTAGAGGTAAGACTGTTTACAGCTTACCCTCATCAGATCCTACCTTAGCTTTGCTATTGATGGGATTTACTGAGTATGATGATGTTGTTTAACTTAACTTTATAAATTTTTAAATAAAAGAATGAATTAATATCAAGTTTGAAAATAAATTAAATTAAATAGATGATTGGGTGTGTGTGTGTGTGTGGGGGGGGGGGGGGGGGGTGTTAAACCACACCAGGGTTGTTAAGGGTGGGGCTAGGTCTACGTGGCGCTTTAACTAGCATGGGGGCTTTATTCCACACCACCCAACCAGCCTTATAATGAGAGGAATGGCTGCAGCGTTGCACCAAATGTGAGATGGATCACTGCTACTATCTCAAGATGTTTGCCTCCTCTAATATAGTACGACTGGTCACTACTAGAAAAGTAGCCAATTTACTACGGAATTTTGCTACGAAAAAAAATGCGTCACAAATTTTGACAAAATTGTGACGCATTATTTATAACGACAAAAAAAACCCTAATTTTTTAAACAAATTTGCTACATAATAGTGACAAACCCTAATAACATATAATTCTGTCATAATTTTGTTATAAAATGTGTTACAATTATTTTGAAAGTGAAGCCACACTTTTTTTTTTTGAGATATTTTCACATTTCATATATAAGATATTTCGAGCAGATGATAAAACCGTCCAACACATCACCGTCCATATTTCTTAACATCAATAAAAGAATTTATTCAACACATTTTCATATAACCGTCCAACACATCACCTCAAAGTTTTCAGAACTAAACCCTACTCCGCCTACTCCGATCGCACCGCCACCATACAACCACCGTCCAACACATCACCAAAGCCTCCTCCGACCAACTCCTCAGCAAATTCGCCGAACGGAAGTCGCCGAACAGACCTGGTCGGAAAATCCTCCCGCCGATTCACTTTCCGGCTCTGCTCCTCGATCATCCGCCCGTTCTCACATGGTATCATTTCACTTTTTCATGTTTTTCTTCATCATTTTCTCTTAAACTGCGTTTAAATTTCACTTATCGATGTTTTAATTCTTCATATTGAGTGAATCTGCATTTAAGTTTCACATATAGATGTTTTTCTTCATCATTTTGAGTTAAGTTTCACTAACCGACGTTTTTTTCCATTACTGTTTGTTAATCTATTGTAAACGGAAGTCGTTGCTGGTTCCTGTAGCAACGAGAGATCTATTGTGAAGGAAGAGTTCGTTTTTTGGAACAATCGAGAAGGTACGTTGTGTAAATCGATTGAGCTTTATGTGAATTCAGTTATTGCTCGCGTGTGCGCGCTTGTTTGATTTACTGTTTCGAGACTGTAAATGAATTAAACTATGTTTGAATTTGATAATTGCTGTGGTGTTTGTGTTTGAGTTAGGGTTTATTGATCTGATTGTACATTGATAACATAACTGTAATTGTATATGTATTGCGATAATAATAGTTCGTATATGTATTGCGATAATAACAGACTGATTAATTAACCTATCTTTTTCATAGCAAAATAGGAAAACAGGAGGTTGAGAAATTTTATTTACGTTTATTTACGTTTTCGCGCACAATTAAAGTTCGAGTTAACGGATTCCGCACGTTAAATCGAATTCATCGCAGATCTAGCGATCGTTTACGATCCAATCCTGAACTCACAAGTGGTATCAGAGCTACGGATGCTCTGCGTGTAATCGTGATTGAAATCGGATGAGTTTCGGTGAAATCGGATGTGTTTCGGTTGATTTTCGATGTATTTCGAACAAGTTTTGATCTGATTTGATTTGTTTCGTTTCGGATTGAATATCGTCCATTTCGATCTGTTTCGGTTTAATTCAGTGTGAGTATCAAACTGTTTGAACAAGTGTTCGTTGTTTTCAGACATGTTTCAGTGAATGATAAACTGTTTTCACGAATAATATCACATATAATCAACAAAAAGTAAGAAAATGCATTTTGAAAAAGATGAAAGCAGTAGTTCTTGATGCGCTAACTTCTCATTCCAGATCTGGAATCTGAGTTTCACTAATCTGAAATAGCAAACTGTAAGATCGTTGTAACTGATGTGTTTGTTTCGAATCTGATACAAATCTGAATTGTAGGTTCTTTATTAGTGGTTGTTCAGATCTGAATAGCATTTCCAGATCATTGTTTGTTGAGTGAATGATAGAAAAATAAGATTAGATCTGATTTGTTGTTATCTTGCGAGTGGTAGCTTAGTTTTAGAATTGAAGTCTGCTTATTCAACTCGAAATAAATCTGATTCCATGCTGTAGTTGAAGGTTGTTTGTGATTAAGAATTAGTTGCAGGTATAAATCAAAGAAAGTATATGATGATAATCAAAGCTGTGGTTGAGTGAAAGTTTAGTTGTTTGCTGGGTTTTCATTTAGTGATTGAGTGTTTGCGAATCTGGAATAGCGGCTGGGTTTGAATAGACAGTTGTGGCTGATAATCAATCTAATTTCATTATTTTATTATATTTTAGGGTGGCTACTTGGAGGTGATGCATGATCTTCACGGGTCCGACTTCGCTGAGGTTCCTGATGACCCTGAGGTGTGGGATCGTGTGCATTACATGGTGACCCTGAGGTTCCTGATGACCCTGAGGAGGTCGCAGGATTCAGGTATATGGGGTAGGATCTTCGGATTTGCATTACATGGTGACCGGGACGTCATCCTCTTCTAGTGGGTGTGCATCATTATCTATTGATTGCCAACGGTCCCAAGAAGAGGTAATATAAACTCAAGATTGCTTCATGGGCAGCTCTCTCTCTAAGTCTGATATATCTGTTACAAAGATGACATAACTTTGTCCTATTTCCACAAACTTCCTTAAATTTTGGCATAATGCACATGTTAGAAGATCGAAACTGCCTTTCACAGGTTTAGAGGGATGGGGTTGATAGGTTTAGATTTCCATATTCATTCCCATTCCATCCTTTTATCAAACCCATACCCATAGCCAATAAGGAGATACAAATACAATAATACATAGTTAGAGTAATAATCTAAACCTTTGACTCAAGTGATTTAGGAAGGAATTGTCTGTTCTACTTCTACCTATTAATTACCCTTTTAGCTAGTTTTTTTTTTATATTTGAAAGCCATAAAACACAACAAAAAGTACAAACGCACCACTTATAAGTTATGGGTCAAAATTACCGCCTATAGTATACACTACTCAAATTGTCACCCATTGTATAACATGAGAATCTGTTTAAGGTTCGATGGGCTGCTGGTTAACCGGCCGTTTGGATTGCAAACTCTTTTTGGTCATCTTGAGTTCTTTGTTGGCCCGATGGGTTAATTACCGACTCAAATAAGTCGAACTGGGTTGGGCCGGATTAATTCAACAAGTTTGTTCGGTTAATTAAGAGTTGGTGGAGTAAGTTAGAGATAATTATGGGTCTTTTAGTTATCACATTTTTATACCCAAAATTTTCTAAAAACAACATATATAACACTATCAGCCCATTAGATAGTATTTCAATATCATAAACATGGGTCATTGTGGTGTAGTTACTTAGCTTTTGGGTCTATTGCTGTGTTTGTTTGTAATGTGCCAGCACCAGCTTTAAAACATATGGGCTTTTGTTATTCTAGTTTATGGATCTTTGTGATTGGGCCATATATCGTCTTACATGGGCCAGACGTTCAGGAAAGTTCCCCGGCCCTTCACTGTAGCTATATGGGCTCCTAAGCTGTCCTCAATGGGACAAAACCTGCCACTCAAAAGTAGGTAACTAACTTTTTAGATATGTCCAACCTCTCAAAGCTAAGCCAGCCCTTTTTGTTTCTTTGCAAGAGGTAATGTTTGTTCTTGCTGCTAATAAGCTTTTGATTATGCTATGAAAGTGATCATTTGAATGAGGGATAATAGATGAATAAAACATATTTGATAATGTTTGTTCCTGCTGCTAATGTTTGTTCCTGCTGCTGAATAGGTCAGTTTGACCATAAAAAGTTTGGGAAAGTGGAAGATGTTTCACTTACAACAAGACCACTTTTTGATTCAGTTCTTTATTTGGCTTTTTGATTCAGTTGTTTGTTTATTTGGTTCATGATCTTGTTTGTGTTATGATACTTGAAAAAACCATTTTTTTAAATACCCGGGGTTCGGTTTTTCTTTTTAGTTGAAGCTCAAGCTATGCGAACATGAACATGACTTTCATATTATTTTTTTAAGTTTCTAATCTCTTTGCCCTAACATATTTAGGCTCAAGCTATGCGAACATAATTGGAATTGGAAGACATTCAAGCTCGTCTTGAAAATGAGACGTAGGCGAGAGAAGATCTTATGGCTCGTCTTGAAATTGAGAGAAAAGCGAGAGAAGATCTTCAACAACTCATTAATGAAGCGGTGAAAAGAGAGCTACAAGACTTTATGAAGAATTGGCGTTCTAGTAATTAGTTATAAGTTGGTATCGTTTTAAACACATATGCATGCTAAGAGTTTGTTTTGTGGTTTAGATATACTCGATATTGCGTTATGGATGTTGCAAGTTGGTTAGCTTTGTTGTGGATTTTAAAACATGTTTTATAATTTTCAAGTGATTTCGTTTTGCATTTTTTTAGTAAAATAAGATCCGAATGCTTTTAGTTTTTTTTTTAAATGTTTTGTTACAAATGTGTTACAATCAAAGATCTGTTTTGTTGCAAATGTGTTGCAAGCATTAAAACATAACAACTAAAAAATGCGTAGCAAAATTTGTGACACAATATTTTCATAGGAATTATGTTAAAATTTGCGTAGCAAATGCGTAGTAATTAGTTTCCGACGAGGCTTTTTCCAACATCAAAGTTTTGTTGCAAATGTGTAGCAAATCTCAGTTTGCTACGCATTTGTGACGGAAATGCTTGTAAGAAAATGCCAAATTTCTAGTAGTGGGTGTATGTTAATGACGTGGGGATAGCAGGATTAGATTTGTAGGAGATGAAAATGGTTAAAATAAAAATATCTTAGGACTTTGAGATGAAAGACTTATGGGCCGTTTGTTTACCTCTTAATGAGGCTCCTAATGGTTCAAACCTTTTACTGGTTTAGCACTTAATAGTTCAGACTGTTTGTTTCACGAGCAGATGTCTGAATGGTTCAGACATTTGCCTCTGAATGGTTAAGCATTATACTAAGTCTAAATGGTTAAGACCTCTAATCTGAATTGGTCAGACATTTGCCTCTAAACGGTTAAGCTTTATACTGGCTCTTAATGGTTCAAACCTCTCTCTTACTGATTCAGCACTTAATGGTTCAGACCTCTTATTGGTTTAGTACTTAACCATTCAGAAGTTGTCAAACAGCCCCTTAGGCATTAGAGAAGTTCAATTTAACAGTCACCTGAAGTTATCTAAGAAACAATTACTTCAATCGGATGAAGACAATAATGAGATCGCTAAAGTCTCGTGAAGTTATTTAACAGCCCCTAAGTCAAAGCACACCTCTTAACAGTCACCTGAAGTTATCTAAGAAACAATTACTTCAATCGGATGAAGACAATAATGAGATCGCTAAAGTCTCGTGCGCTTTAGGTGGTTTGTTCGTCTGATCAATTATAAGTTGGATGTCTAGAGTACCGAACAGTGTAGCTCTTTGAACCATTGAAGCAAAATATATGGCTATTGCAGAAGCAAGGTACACGCTCATTTGGTTGAAGACATTCCTATCAAAGTTGGCATAGTGTTCTATTCTGTGATATATTGTAAAGACTTGGGCATTATTTTTTGGATGCATATCAGAATATGATGATCATTTTAAAAATTATCAGCTTAGCAGCATCTTGAGCCTAGAGAGTAGGGAGCATATTACCGGAACATGTGATTTTTATTCTCATAATATGCTATCCAACCATCTAGTCATTATTGGAATCTAAAAAGGCTGCAACTTCCCTTCTGGGTCCTCAAATTCATATTGGCCAGTCCTGTTGTGTCAGTAGATATATATGGGAAACCTTGATCCTACTTTTAAGATACTCATAATATCATATTCGAGATTCTTGTTACAAACAGTAACATACTATTCAGTTAAAGGCTAAGATTTGTATAAAAGTTTGCTGTTCACCAACAACATAGGCTGCTGTCACCAAGAAAGCAACATCCAAGTGGCTTGAGTTCAGTGGCGGACCCAGGAATTTTCTCATGGGGGTGCGGATCATTTTTAAAATTTTTAGGCTCCAAGGTATATAAGTAAAAATCGGTTCGTATCGGGTCGGGTCTGGTCATGTAAAACAAAAGAACATCGAACTAAATTTATATAATCATAAAAAATATGTCAAACCATGTTACAAACATAATTAAAACGTCACCCTACGGATTTTCATTTTTTGAAATCTATCCAAAACATGGCTCCATAACATATTACATAATATATCAACTATTCAAGCCCTAGAAATCATAATGTAAATAACCCTAAAAATCATATAAACAACATATACACCATAAAAAGAAAAAGCCAAACATTCTTCACTAACAAATATAACCCACCAAATCTACTGCATGGTGTATGCGGCTATAAAAAAAGGCAAAATATCATCACTAACAAAATATAACCCACCATATAACATAATGAAAAACAAAACGAAGCACGTGTCTATTGTCATGGTTAGTATGCGGCTAATATCAACCAAAATTCATCACAAAAAACAAAGAAATTTACCCGTGTTTGATCGTCTGTGGTATGGTGGCTGATTACGGTGGTATAGAGAGAGCGAGAGAGAATATGTAAGGGTTTTGGGCTTGTTTATTTTATTTTAGTTTGAAATATTGATGATTTGTTGGGTTTGTTTATTGGGCTAAGACTTAGTAGTGGGCTAGTTAAAGGTATTGGGTATTTGGGTTTAGTTATTTAGGTATTAAAATTCATATAATTTAGGTAGTATTTAAAAAAAAATAAGAGTTTACTAAAAAAAATTTAAAATATAAATTGATAACACTTTTTACCTAAGGGGTGCAGACAAAAAATTACAAGAGGTGCGGACGGAAAATTCCAAGGGGTGCGGACTAAAAATTCCAAGGGGTGCGGACGGGATTTTCGACGAAACTTAGCACTAATTTTTTTTTCCCGGGGGTGCGCCCGCCCACCCTGGCTTTGTCTTAAGTCCGCCCTTGCTTGAGTTCTCAATGATTGGTACTGTAAACAAACCATCTATTTGTTTGTTTAATTTCTCTATTTCAGTAGGCTTGTTTCTTAAGATTAATCTCTAAATAGTAGGGGTTCAAAACCGACCAAATGCGGAATCCAAAGAAAGTCGGCCGGTTTGAAATATATACAGCCCGGTTCGCGGTTTGGTTTTAATGGTTTGATGGTTTTCAGAACTTGGAACCGACCGTGTAAATTGGACCAGCCGTTTAATATTTAATACCTATATTTTCCATTTAGGAATATAAAGTTATGTTATATATATTATATTCGTGAATAATCCTCAGTGGCGAAGTATAGAAGGGGTGGGGAGGGGCGCCCGACCTCCCGAACTTTTCGCTCAGTAGTGTTATATATGTAGTTTTCGTATAGAAATTTTTGGGTATATACGTTTTCAACTCCCCAGTTCTATAGAAATTTTTTTGGTACATACATTTTAAAACCAACTCCCCAGTAGGCTTGTTTCTTAAGATTAATCTCTAAATAGTAGGGGTTCAAAACCGACCAAATGCGGAATCCAAAGAAAGTCGGCCGGTTTGAAATATATACAGCCCGGTTCGCGGTTTGGTTTTAATGGTTTGATGGTTTTCAGAACTTGGAACCGACCGTGTAAATTGGACCAGCCGTTTAATATTTAATACCTATATTTTCAATTTAGGAATATAAAGTTATGTTATATATATTATATTCGTGAATAATCCTCAGTGGCGAAGTATAGAAGGGGTGGGGAGGGGCGCCCGACCTCCCGAACTTTTCGCTCAGTTGTGTTATATATGTAGTTTTCGTATAGAAATTTTTGGGTATATACGTTTTCAACTCCCCAGTTCTATAGAAATTTTTTTGGTACATACATTTTAAAACCAACTCCCCAGTAGGCTTGTTTCTTAAGATTAATCTCTAAATAGTAGGGGTTCAAAACCGACCAAATGCAGAATCCAAAGAAAGTCGGCCGGTTTGAAATATATACAGCCCGGTTCGCGGTTTGGTTTTAATGGTTTGATGGTTTTCAGAACTTGGAACCGACTGTGTAAATTGGACCAGCCGTTTAATATTTAATACCTATATTTTCCATTTAGGAATATAAAGTTATGTTATATATATTATATTCGTGAATAATCCTCAGTGGCGAAGTATAGAAGGGGTGGGGAGGGGCGCCCGACCTCCCGAACTTTTCGCTCAGTAGTGTTATATATGTAGTTTTCGTATAGAAATTTTTGGGTATATACGTTTTCAACTCCCCAGTTCTATAGAAATTTTTTTGGTACATACATTTTAAAACCAACTCCCCAGTAGGCTTGTTTCTTAAGATTAATCTCTAAATAGTAGGGGTTCAAAACCGACCAAATGCGGAATCCAAAGAAAGTCGGCCGGTTTGAAATATATACAGCCCGGTTCGCGGTTTGGTTTTAATGGTTTGATGGTTTTCAGAACTTGGAACCGACCGTGTAAATTGGACCAGCCGTTTAATATTTAATACCTATATTTTCCATTTAGGAATATAAAGTTATGTTATATATATTATATTCGTGAATAATCCTCAGTGGCGAAGTATAGAAGGGGTGGGGAGGGGCGCCCGACCTCCCGAACTTTTCGCTCAGTTGTGTTATATATGTAGTTTTCGTATAGAAATTTTTGGGTATATACGTTTTCAACTCCCCAGTTCTATAGAAATTTTTTTGGTATATACATTTTAAAACCAACTCCCCAGTAGGCTTGTTTCTTAAGATTAATCTCTAAATAGTAGGGGTTCAAAACCGACCAAATGCAGAATCCAAACAAAGTCGGCCGGTTTGAAATATATACAGCCCGGTTCGCGGTTTGGTTTTAATGGTTTGATGGTTTTCAGAACTTGGAACCGACCGTGTAAATTGGACCAGCCGTTTAATATTTAATACCTATATTTTCCATTTAGGAATATAAAGTTATGTTATATATATTATATTCGTGAATAATCCTCAGTGGCGAAGTATAGAAGGGGTGGGGAGGGGCGCCCGACCTCCCGAACTTTTCGCTCAGTAGTGTTATATATGTAGTTTTCGTATAGAAATTTTTAGGTATATACGTTTTCAACTCCCCAGTTTTATAGAAATTTTTTTTGGTACATACGCTTTTACTTGGATATAGTTAATTACAAACTTATAAAGAGTCAAAGAAGTTGATTATTACATTACTATCATATAACAAATAGTACAATAGAAAGAAAATTTTTCTCCTTAAAATTGTAAAATAATAATTTACATCAATTTAACATTTGTACATGTTCACATACTAAGGTGTTACAACGTGTTCAAAGAATGAATGAAGTGTGACTCATCCAAGAAAATTTCGTGACCGGTTTTTATTCTTCGCACCGGATTGTCCTAACTCTTTTTTTTTTTTTTTTTTAAGAAAATTCAAGTCAAGTCTGTCATGAGAGTGTGAACTGAATATTGAGTTCATGATTTTTTTTTCTCAAACTAGTCCACCACAACAGATTGGTTTGAGGGTCGTTTTCTCCTTTCCAAAATGGTCGATATTACTCCTTTTTGAAAAATTCTATGGCCAGGAGCAAGTATCGCTAATGGGTCATAAGCCATTTTCCTCCGTTGAAAGGTCTCCCATCGTTGACCAAAGTGGGCCCGCCACTCATCTTGTGTGGCATAGTGTGCTAAATATTGTTTCACACCAAGTTGAGCTTCTTCACAGAAATCCAATATTCTTTTATTTAAACTCAAAATATGTTCTAAACCATCTTTTCCTGTGGATAGTGGATTTGCTTGTGATAGAAATGCCACTAAGTAGAATATATCTTCCTCTGGCAATACGGCTGAAGTCATGTTGCTCCATCTGAAAAAAAAAAAAAAATCATATTAACCCCTGCACAATTTATTCCCATAGAAAGTGACCCTATGCGGATAGTCGTTGTGGTTAACCAAAATTTTTGATTTGGTCCCCAAAGTACACGGATAGTCCCTGTTGTTTGAACTTTATAACACATTTAGTCCCCAGCTAACAAATATAAATGTTTCGGCAGGTCCAAGTTAGGGACTAAATAAATTACAAAATGCAAACCCCATGGACCATCCATGTACTTTCAGAAAAAGTTAGGGACTAAATACATTACAAGTGCAACCTATAGGGACCATCCGTATGGTTTTGAAAAGCTAGGCATCAAATCCAAATTTTTGGCCAACCAAAGGTAGGAGCAAAGCAGTGTACTTTACTCTTTTATTTATTAAAAACAAATGCCAAATGAATCTGAACTGGTAATGGGATTCATTCATCATTTGTTGTTATGTCCATATTTAAGTTAGAATAATTACTTTGATTTGTTGACTGGGTAGACAAGGACAGGACCATTGCTTGTATCTACTAGAATATTGCCAAAAACTTGATCAGCAAATTCGTGAATTTTACTTCTTGGAACAAGAAGATTAAGCCACGGGTGTGGCACGTCCCATAATCCCTTTTCTTGTAATTTAATTTCTGCCGTAAGAACTCGGTCTAAAAACTCGACGTATGTAACTTCGGTCATGAAAAGTGTTGATGGTATATACTTCAACTCAGATAACAAGCTCTCAATTTCCTGTACCAAAGATAGATAATAGTAAGTATTATTCGAACATAAAAAATACTTTGCATTTAAAAGGCTCACCTCATTTATTTCAAAAATATTGTCTGGATTGAAGTATTTAGCGAGCTCAAGGCAAAAAAGGGTTCTTCCTTCTGATCTGAATCGACTGGCTTGCTCATCGTACTTGGGGTTAAAAGACGATCTCCAATTATTAAGAACACCTGTTCTGTTTACAAGCACAAGTCCTTCAATGTAATCAAATGTATTTTCCGAAGATATCAAGTGTTCTTGATCTCGTGTAAAAGTCGAGAAATCGGAGTACACCACTCTGATCCATTTTACCTGGAATATTTTAGTCAAACTGATAAATTTTCTTTAACCATAAAGATTAATTATTTTTGTAGATATATGACATAATTTACCATCTGTGACGCTGGTTCTAATGAAATTCTTGCTCGAGTAATTATCCCGTATTGACCAAGTCCTCCAAGCACACCGCTGAAAAGATCGGCATTCTGTTGCTCTGAACATGTCACCACCTCTCCCTTCCCTGCATAAGGTGTACTTTTTTTAATACATTTATTATTTATAAGAAAGTATATTATTATACAAAGTACCTGTAACAACTTCGAGTTGGTGGACATTACTGATCTGTGGACCATGGCGAAATGCCTGTCCACTGATGCCTGCATTGGACAAAGTACCGCCAACCGAAAGATGCAAATAATCTGTCCAAGATTTCGGCGTCAGCCCATATTTAAGGCTTTCATGCAGGATATTAATCCATAATTCCCCTCCAGAAACATCCACAAAAGGTAAACCATCCCCAAGATGGAAATGCATTTTTGGCGATTTTAACGATTCCATATTGATGACAACGCCATGGTGAGCCTGTGCTTGACCTTGAATCGAGTGACCATGGCCTCGGGCTGCAACCGTGAGCTCTGAGCTCGGACCCAGTTCCCAAACATGCCTAACGGTCTTGGCTATATCAGAAACGGATTTAGGATGCAAGACTGCTAAAGGCAGAAACTGATATTGGTTCCCGTAATCTTTCGCTGCAAATTCATTGTTGGTGAAACTGAAATGTCCATTGACATTTATTGTGGTCAATGAAGATGGGATGTTTGAGAAACAAAGGTTTAGTTGAATAGCTATAAAGCTTAGCAACATGATCATGAAACTTCTAGTGAACAATAAGTTGGTATGTAGAAATATATCAACAGACAGAAAACTCATGTTAGGTTATGCAATTAAAGAAATGAGTTGTGAATTTAAAGACAGAATTCTGTTGGCAGTGGCACAGTCAACCTATCTTCAGTGATAAGGATCCGTGTGTAGACCGTCTGCTTAAAGTTTCAACCCCCTTTTTAGCTTCCCTTTTCGCATTTGTTTGCCATCATACATGTCATCTTGAGGATGAAAAAGTAACTAGAAAGAAAGATTTCACAATCTTTGCACTTATTTCCTCACAGTTGCAACCATATTAACTTTCTTTTTTACCATCTCTATGTCAATAGATAATTTACTCATTGACATATAATGACAGGTGTTCGCTCATCTATGGCTGCCATCCGTTGATTTGCCCGAATCAAGATGGCATCACGGGGTCCGCAAAATCAAGTGAATTTCAATAAAGTTGTGTTTGGGACCTCTTACCACCATTGCCATGGACATGGAGTTGACAGCTCACAAGAAGCCACTGCTTGCCCATAATCCGCCATATGCAGGCAACAAACCGGATCAGAATTTTTTTATTTTTTTTTACAGTTGAATTTGATACAGTTTTCGGTTTAGTCGAACGAAAATTTATAAACATTTTTAATTCTGTTACCACTAATTCTAGTATATTCAGTAACTTTTGTTAAAGTTAGGAGGGGTCTAGTGGTGTTATTGGTCTGTGACATATGTGTTTCTTGGAATATTTAAAGTCCATTGGATGCCAAGATTCATATCCTGTCCCTCCTTACCACAGCACACTCGGCCCGTTTTCGATTGTGGGATATCTAGTGTGAAACCTGAACCATTGAATCCTAGTCCTTTCATTTGTGGTTCAAAACCTAATTTATTGCCATGCTTTTCTAGATGGCACCGACCATTTTTATTAAAAGACAAACTAAAGCATGGTTGAAGTGCTAAACATATCGTGTTTGTGGGTTCGCGAGTCAAAACTGAAAATTTGACATGAGCCCAACTTGAGACGGACCCGAAAATCGTGTCAGACTTATGTGCCCGACAAGTGAACGAACATTTGCAGGTTGACACGAACAATACCCATTAAGCTGATATTTTTTATTTATATATTTTGTGCTTATTAATACGCTAAAATTACAAATTTGAAATAAGAAATACAAATGCATATCAAACAATTACGTTTATCTTATAAAAGTTGATGACGAATTCTATTAAATTTTTTAAATTTTGCAATGAATTACCCAATCAATTTAACGTTATACATAAAACACATTTTAAAATGAGCGAAAAAGAAACAGGTCAACCAACAAACCCACCAAGTCAACACGGTCCCAACCCGTTTAGCTAAACGTGATCTTGGGTTCGAATGGAACCCATTTAGACTAAAGGCCAAAGCCATGAATTTCGTGTTAGGTTTGGGTTGTGTCATATATTCACACCCAGGGGCGGAGACAACATAGAACCAGCCGTAGCACGGGCTACGGCTCAAACTCGTGTTCGCAGTGTTAATTTTTTGTTTTTTTTTCGATTTTATATAAAGGATACCCCTAAAAAAATACGAGGATACCCCTATAAAAGATTTTATATGAATACACCGTAATTTTTTTTTTTTGGAATACCCCTGGTGTTAAAGTCTAGCTCCGCCATTGTTCACACCCCTAAATCTACATCGTAGGTGTATATGTACACATGTTCATGCATAGAGCACAAGTGAAGTAGTGAGCATAAATCTTGATGAATGATAAGGGGACAAGTGGGGTATGCCACCATGAAATGGAGATTGGCTGGGCTGCTATTAATGGGGTCCTCTAGATGTTGGCCATCATGCCATTGATGGTAAAGAAAAGGGGGAAAAGAGTTGGTAGGATTTAGATTGATTTAGGATTTTGCTAAAAAGCTCTAATTAAAATTAGATATAATTATTAGTGTTTTATCTAATCATGTTTAATGTCTAACTTTCATGGTCTTGCACTCAATGTTGTTTTGTCTGATTCACACCCTATGAATCATATTCTCTCAATTCATGCCTCATATCCCCCACTAGGTACTTGGCCACAAGTAAATCCAAATGATTGTTTTTACTGTGTTTGTACATTTGTTTCAAAGATTTCTATCTGACCAAATCAGATGGGAAATGCACATGCTTTGTATACCCTTCGTGTCGATTATCTTGACGCTTTGGTTCTTTTGTCGTTTTAACCACATAATCTTTAGTTGGCGGTTCTTGTCAAGTGAAAAATACATCATTTATATTTCAAGACATTTTACCAAATTTATTTATTTGTTCTTAGCATCAAGAATGTAGAAGCTGTTGACTTTTGAGTAGCATCAATATTTTTTACTCGCGCATTTTGTGACACCATAAGCAAATCTTCAGTTGCTATCTCCATGAATAATGTTGGGTGATAAAGGAATTTTTGACCTCGAATGTCATGTATGTGTTTTTAGGCTGTGGATAAGAGGAGAACTGCATAGTTAAATATGTGTGAGTGGGGGAATTGTAGGATGATTATGCACGGAAACAAATCTGTGACCTCCCGGTTGGATAATGGTATGGGACAAAACGAGACGCATGTAAGATTACTAATTTAGTTGTGACTGGTAAATGATATTTTTTAAATGTTTAAATGGGGTCAATTAACTTTTACTACATTCAAAAGGTAAGTTCAAATTCACTAGGAATTTATTACCACTTTATGTAAATTTTTATACAACTTAATAAGTAATACTACACTTCTAAAAGTTTTTAAGAGCACATTTTGCAAGTTTAGTACAAAGGTTTCATTTTTCGCATGTGGATTCAAAAAGGTTTCACCGTTGCCATTTTAGTCTACTAGGTTAATTTCATCTATTTTTTATGTTAACGAGAAGGGCAATTCGGTCATTTTATATGTAATTCTTTTAACTAGAAGGGCAATTCGGTCATTGTATATGGATGCATTTCATTTTTTATTTATCTTAAAATAAATAATAACCTGCAAAATGGCCAAAACCACAGAGATTAAAATGAC
This sequence comes from Helianthus tuberosus, assembly GCA_030545235.1. Lineage (NCBI taxonomy): Eukaryota > Viridiplantae > Streptophyta > Magnoliopsida > Asterales > Asteraceae > Helianthus > Helianthus tuberosus. The sequence continues at coordinate 86,460,958 of CM060353.1, forward strand.
ATTTAACTATTTTATTTATCTTAAACGTAAATTTATCTTTGTGAGAAATGAGAAAAAAGAACTAGTTAAATCACAAATGAAATAACAAAATTGATTTGAGAAACTAATGGTTTGTTCTGATGTGAAATAAGTAAAAATATGAGAAGTCCATCTCTTTCATTCATCAATATGCCTATATATACAAAGAGATATAGTCAAAAGATGTAATAGAAACATAACAATCTAAGAAAAGAATCAAGAGGATATATCTGAATTTATAACATTCCCCCTCAATATATATTATTATTTATTATACACGGTTAACAACATACTTCGGGATGATGTCATATAGGTACTTCAAGACCTAAATAAATAAATTGATACTAGATCAGTTGTACTGCCTCATTAAAAACCTTACTAAGAAAACCCATTCGGACAAAACTTAGTTAAGGGAAAAAGAGTACAGTGTGTATAATTCTCCCCCTGAATTCAACAAACACCTTTCAATTTGTGGAGACCGATCTTGTGTGATAGCTGCTCGAAACTTCTTCTTGGTAAAGATTTTGTGAATAGGTCAACTAAATTTTCACTTGACTTGATCTGGCAAACATCAATTTCCCCTTCTTTCTACAAGTCATATGTTGAGAAAAACTTTGATGAGATGTGCTTTGTTCGATCACCCTTGATGTAACATTTTTTGATCTGAGCTATGCAAGCAACATTGTCTTCATGAATAATCGTCGGCTCTTTCTTAATCTGTTCTAATCCGCATGCTTCTTATATGTGAGTAATCGTTGATCTCAAACACACGCATTCTCGACCAACTTCATATAGTGCGATTAGTTTGGCATGATTTGATGACGTTGCTGTAAGTGTTTGCTTAGTCGACTTACAAGAAATTGGTGTGCCACCATATGTGAATACATAACCTTGCTCGAGATTTTGCTTTATGTAGATCTGATAGATATCCAACATCAGCATACCCAACAAGCTGGGACTTTTGATCTTTCTGGTAGAAAAGACCTAGGTCTCGTGTCCCGTAAATATACCTGAATATGTGTTTTATTCCATTCCATTGTCTACGTGTTGGGTTTGAACTATGTCTTGCTAGTACATGTACTGAGAATGCAATATCGGGTCTCGTGTTATTTGCAAGATATATAAGGACACCGATCGCACTTAAGTACGGTACTTCAAGTGACTGTCAAGAGGTGTGCTTTAACTTAGGCGTCTGTTAAATTGAACTTCTCTAATTAATGCCTAAGTCTTTCATCTCAAAGTCCTAAGATATTTTTATTTTAACCATTTTCATCTCCTACAAATATAATCCTGCTATCCCCATGTCATTAACATACACCAGTCATACTATATTAGAGGAGGCAAACATCTTGAGATAGTAGCAGTGATCCATCTCACATTTGGTGCAACACTGCAGCTGTCACACCCCTTTCTAAGGCGGAAGCACGAGATGTGATCCTGAAAGGTTCTCATTGCATACGAATGGTAAACATACTACATGATCATAAAACAAACTCCACAATGCCATTGATAATGAATATCCCAAAACAAAAGTTAAGTTAAGAGTTTACATCACATGAAAGATAATTGTTTGAAAAGTTTACAACTTCGTTTCAAAAACAAGTATCAAGGTTTTGATCATTATATCACCACAGGAGGTGGAATATAACAACCAAATCCTACAAAAGTGGCATTGGAGCCTCGACACAAAATAACTAGAAACATAAACAACATCCTTGAGCAAAGAGGGACCGCGCGTACATCCATCTAGTTACCTGAAATACATGTAAGTTTTGGAAAATCGTCAACAAAAGTTGGTGTAAATTCATGCAGTTTTGTGTAAACATTTAAGTATTCATTGTAAGAAATCATGGTATGTAATTGTACTTGAAAAAGTATTCTGTAAATGTAAGGAAATCGAGATCGCTAATGGTTTGCAAGGCCATTAACATATGTAACGACGTAGGAAGCATCCAAACCATAGGCATTTTACTTGTCGATTCACGACTAGAGACACAAAAGCACTCTCGGTAAAAATGTGGCCAAGAGTGTGGCTGCCTGAAACCCATTAGATCTAACCTTTTGTTCCGCGGTCTAGGACTTACGTTGATTAATGGTGCTTATGACACCCTATTCGTGACATGATCTATAATATCATTCCTTAGTTTTGTTTCTACATACCACAATACATGTATTTTCTCCAAGTTTAGAAAACAAGAAAATGTTTAAAAGTGGGGACATGAACTCACAGTTTTGCGTAACTTGCGTCGTAAACGTTCACCGGCTGTGTCGTGTAGGCGTCACAACCTATAATTATTCTATGTTCGTTAGTCACTAGACTTGTATCACACAAGTACAAGTCACCAACTTAAGTTTATGTATTTGTCTTTTGTATGTTCAACTCTTGTGAGGGTCGTGCCCTTGTTTGTCAGGTCTCGCCCGTTCGTCGTGTATTTGCACTTTGCACTTTGAATTTGTATTGTTTATTTGTAAATATATATTTTACATCCCAAAAATATATATTGGTTTATGTAGTTTTTGCCAAACTAATAAGTGTTAAAAATGAATTATATTTTTAACATTGTCCACATATGTAACTTATATTATTTTTCAAAAATAAATACAAGTATTTTGTTAAATAATATTCTCAATATTATTTTTGTGCAAGTATACTTAGGAAATTATGCTTGTATTTTTTTATGTAAATACTTGTGTATTTTACATTATTTGTCAAAAATCAATACTTTGATTTTTATTACTTTCCGGAATTATATTTCTTAAAAATAACATATTTTTAAGACGTGTGTGGAATATATATATTTTGTCATGCTTGGAAATATATATATTTATTTTTGTTATTCACCCGATTTTGTATAATTTTTACTACTTGGTAGTAGATATATATTTGTCCAAAAATATATATTTAGGTCCATAATTCTCCTTAAATTGTCCAAGTCCAAGAATTTGTTAATGAATATATTTATACAAATATATTTTCTTGTATTTGTCCACATACTCTTCTTGTGAGGATTTTGTATACTTGTATACTTAAGTATCCTTATGTATTTGTATGTGTATTTTGGTATTTATACTCTTTGAGAGTATTTAGTGTATTTTTTCAAGTTCCTAATACACTACTACATATAATAAACATGATATACACTTAGCACAAAATTTGGTGATCACTAAATATATATATTTTTCCTAAAAGTATACATACTTAATATTAATTTTAATTTGAAGAAATCATTATTTCTTAACTTGAAATTTTATACAAAAATTAGGAAACCTTGATAAATATTTTTAGGTGAATTTTTGGGGAATAAGTTTCACCAAAACTTATATTTCCACTAAAAATGGAGGTTTCCCATGTTTTCAAAACATGTGTTTATTTTCTTTTCATCACCAAAAACAATTTCCAACAGTTTTCACAACTAACATACACTAATTACTTTATGTAAAACATTATGATGAACTTGATTTTTGCTAAAAATGTGTAGTCTTTTAGATCTACACTTTACATACATGATCTTTCAAAATCAAGTGTTCTTGTAAATTTTAAACAAATTTTTTATGAAAATTTAATTTACTAACCAAACCATCCATGAGTTTTAAGGTTTCAAAGTCTTGAAAATCTTGTTCTAAAATCATTCTTATGCTCATTTAAAAGATCTTTATGTTTAAAACCATGTTTCATCATGGATCTTTCAAGATCCATACTTCACATCCTTGAATCTTTCATAAACAAGCTTCTTGATGAACTTTTAACAAACTTTTCATGGATTTTAGTTTCAAAAGTTAGTTTTACATACACTTAGTTACTTCAAGAACACAAGATCATGCTTCAAAAATCATCTTTCAAGTTCACATAAAGGTTTCACAAGTTCATCTTCAAGTTTAACCATGGATCTTTCAAGATCCATGCTTAAACTTGTTAGATCTAAGCTTCTAACAAACTTAACATGATTGATCTAAACATACACACAAGATTCAACAACAACAACTTCATCACATACACCAAATAACACTAAAATCACTTGTTTTCCTCATGATTATGTTAGATCTTTACTTCTTCATCTTTTAAAGTTTAGTTTCTTAGATGGTGTGGCTTGTGTAACACCCCGAAAATGGGTTTGGTAATCAAACCCGTTAATAATAAAAGACGGGTAAAGCACCGTTAGTGGTAAAATTTACCCGGTAAATATTAGGATTTAAATAATTAATCCTAATATTGAATAAAAAGTGAATAAAAGCTTTTAAGGAAAACAAGGTATATAGAAGGCCCAAGATAACGGGACTTAAAATAAAACGGGTTATGACTACCCCGAACTCACTAAGTTAAACTAGCAAAGTTTAACCTAGTTAACAAAACAATGTATTGTTGAAAATAAATAGGTTGTAGCCTACTTATTAGTTAACAAAACTTGAGGGGCCAAAGGTGTAATAATCTAAAAGATTATTTACTAAAATCAAAAACAAAACACACACACATTTAGTGTGTTCGTGAATGACCAGGAGAAAGCTCCAAGGAGAGCTAAAACCTTAACTCCAACAAATCAACAAATTGAAGCTCAAATCAAGACCCAAATCGATGCATGAATGCATATAAATGATCACCTAGTCGTGGGGATCACAAGGTATGTCGAATTTTCAGTTTTGGTGATACTTTGAGATTATGATGAACAATCATAATCGAAATTTTGGAATGAATGTTGAATCTATGAGTGACATTGTGATTATATCTTGGTTTAGGAACAAACCCTAGTAGAAATCTTGATGAATTGTTGTCAAACTAGGGATTTGATAATTACCCTATTATGAGCTAAGTGGGTTTTGGTTGAATTGATGAAATTGATGTTCTAATGGTGTTTATAAACATCACACTAATTCATATGAATGAACTACTTGAACAAATTAGAGATTTTGTTAAGAGTTCATAAGTAACTAGAAGTGGGTTTTGTTAGATATGATGAAATCATGAAGAACTTGAAGTAATATCACTTGTATGTGATTAACAAGTAAACTAGGAAGTGGGTTTTTTATGTAATAGTAAAGATGATGATAAGTTTATGTTTAAAATCATCATATTGGATAATAGAAACAGGGCACTCAAACAAATTAAGTGATTTGGGAACTTGTTCATACATGATTGAAATGGGTTTGAATGTTATGATGAAATTGGTAGCCATGTTCATGTAACTAAGTGTATAAGATCATGTTAGCTACTAATTGATAGATAGAACTTGAATGTGCATTTATATGCTAAGGGGCGTTTGACTTTTAGTAGTCAAACCGACCATTGATAAGATCGAATGGTAATTGTGATAGAAAATATGTAAGATGGAATAGTCATAATTAATGATGACTAATATAACCGTCTTACGAATTATGATGATAGTTTGACGCTTGACAAGCTAGGTGGAGGCTTGGAAAGGAAGCGGGTCAAACGAAGCAAGAATGGTGGAAAAGCATAATTCGGATGCAAGGTAAGTATAGCTTACACTAGTCTTATATATTAGAATATTCTCTTATCGTATTAGTTACGAATAAGATAAATACAGAATTGAGGTTTGATGTTCCGACGTGTAATCATACGGAACAAGGTAGTCGAGCGTGACAAGAAACCATGTTGATGGTTTAAAAGGAATTAAACGGTAAGTTGGTCATGCGTTGACCATAACTATTTGTTTTGAAAGACACTGTAAGGCGTAAGCCATGATAGGCTAAAAAGAGTTAAGAAAACGATTAATAAGTGAAATGACCACACGGTGTAAACCAAAGCGAGTCATATAGATGAGATGGTAATAAATATCATCTCGCCAACATAATCGTTCACTTAGACCAAATGGGTCAAAAGGTGAAAATATCACCCTTTGACAATAACGACTAATGATTATTGTCGAGCTATATTATTTCAGGTATAAATGTCAAATGGGTATTAGCAATACTATGAACTAGCGGTTATAAAAGCAAGGTATTAAAAACGGGTCAATATATTGATCTGCGCCAAGTATGTGAAATAGGGTAACACTCATTTAGAACATGTGGTTCAAGGGTGTTAAAAGAGGTCAAAATGGACGTTTGGTTACTTGATAAGTAAACCAAATGTTTTAAGTAATGGACATTACGTTTGGAAAGCTTAATGACTTTTCAAACAAAATCATAGGTTAAAAGAGGGATTTTGGGTCAAATATCCTTTCAAAAGTCCTTCATTGTTAATAAGAGACTAAATGGACTAAAACGCCCTTGGAGGCTAAATTGAGCAAACAACCTTTAAAAGTTGTTTGGAAATGATTTTTACGATTTAATAAATACTTAGGACAAGTATAGAAGTTGAAAGATGTATTACGTTAGTCAAACGGCTCTATTTGGGTCTTTGCCGTAAAACAAAGAGTTAAGGGGTAAAACTTGGTTTGCATAGATTACCTTAGTAAAATCACCATAAATATAGTTGTGGTGGAAGTTCATTTGACAAATATTGCGAAAATAGGATGCTAGAAACAAATAATTATGAATTATGCGGAAAAGGGTTTAAATACCCTTAACGGGTCAAAATAAGCATTTTAGTACAAACGGGTTTAAGAATATACATAAACCCGTGAATTGAACCTAATATGATAGATAACATTGAAATTATAAGATTCATGTGATATAGGAATCAAACAAATACGTTTGTTTGATAAAACCGCGAATGGGTCAAAATTTGGTAAAAAGGGGAAATAAGCCGAAGACTTAAAAGTCTTAAATCTTGTTAAGCCGGACGTCGGATTTTAACTCCATATGATGGAGAATCAAATTACAAACATGTAGGAAGAAACGGTAGGTCAAACGGATAAGCGGTTTGAAAGATACGAAAGATTTCGTGTCAAATTACGGCAAAATGGAGAAGCTGAGTGCAGGGTCCACCGTAATTTACGGTACCACCGTAATTTACGGTGGAGCCAATAAAGCTACGGTGGGTTTCTTCTGATTTACGGCAGAAGAGTATTAACCCAGAAGCCACCGTAAATTACGGTCCCACCGTAATTTACGGTGGAGGCCAGATTGATAATCTTGTTTTGGTGATCAATTGTTTCTTGGACTCGTTTAGACACGTTTTAAACCCCCGTAAGACTAATGTATTTCATGTTTATGAAATGTAGGTATATTTTGGATGCCGAAAGACGATCAAGCTCAACGAAGAACCGAACACGATAAATATACACGCTTCCGCACTTTGCCACGTTGTAAATTTTAAACAACGAATTTCGATCACGTTATGTAGAATAAATTATAAATTGTAAAACTTTTAAGAAACCCGTATTTCCGATGTATATCTAATCATTAATTACATGATTATTTTCCCAAGATATACGTTAAACCTTGATTTATAAGAACGGGTGTTACAAGTTGGTATCAGAGCCTTGGTTTAAGAGATTCGAGTATGGTGGGGAGGAACCATGCTTGGACTTAAACCTTATGCTCTTGACAAAGAATAGTGTTCGGTTCGAGGCTTGATCGCAAATCCGGTAAGTGCATGTATGCTAATGGTCTAGCGTATTAAAGTGTTGTAGACAACACATAGGGTTACCGTGTGTTACACGTACCCCAATTGAACTGATTGAAATAGTTGGCGAAAATACGTGCATTGACGCGTATAGTAGAAAAAGCTTTGTATCAGAATACGGGCGATTATTGAAGTAGATGTTACTAACTTTTGTGAATGTTTTAATTGAAGGACACTCGCGTTGAAGACGACGAGAGTCAAACGAATTGTGGATATGATGATGGAATGGTCCGAGATATGACAAGAAGAGCATGCTCATTAAGGACCTAAATCGCGTAATGGTCGCTAACAAGGCTAATGGCAAGAAAAGCCCATTAGGGCAAGCATTTACCAGGTGCACGTTTAAATTATTGCATGAATATAAATATGCAACAAATACGTAGAAACTGATAGTTGCATATGTAGATTGGAAACTTGAAAAACCTGAATAGAATACCTATCCAGGATATTGTTTCCAAGAGAACTAAATAGAGACATTACTTACATAGGGTGTGATGTGAAAACTATAAAAGGGTCGTGTATGTCATGTGTTAATCGCTTACTCTGGCTAAGTAAGTAGTGGCATATGATACCATGAGTTTCTTATAGCGGACACATTTACATCCAATGTAGTAAGGGCAGAGTGAATGGGACTAACTTAAAAAGTACCCAATTGGATCAAATAAGCAAAATATTTGATAATAATGTAAACGCACGGCCGTGTGACGGAAGCGTATTACATTAGGATAATGAGCCCGAGAGAAGGGACAAAGAAGCATGTAAAATGATTTAGACAAGTATTGGGAGGGAGTGTACTTACACTCGAACCCAGAAAACGCAAGCATGTAAAATGATTTAGACAAGTATTGGGAGGGAGTGTACTTACACTCGAACCCAGAAAACGCAAGCGTGTAAAATGATTTAGACAAATATTGGGAGGGAGTGTACTTACACTCGAACCCAGAAAACGCAAGCTTGTAAAATGATTTAGACAAGTATTGGGAGGGAGTGTACTTACACTCGAACCCGGAAAACGCACACATGTAATATGATTTAGACAAGTATTGGGAGGGGGTGTACTTACACTCGAACCCGGAAAACGCACACATGTAAGGTGTTTTAGGTGTTTTTATGATTTTTAAGGTGTTTTATCACCAATACTAGCTTAATATCATAAAAAAATGCTTCTAGTCTAATTTGGATGTTTTGGGTAGTGTCCGGTTATTCGTTCGGTTAACGGTTCGTTAAAGTGGTAAATTGCGCAGTTTTACTAGGTATGAAGCACATTTTGTGTCAGTTTTAATTCCCGACACTTCGTAAGTTATTCTGGACACTAAAACATCAATTCTGCATAATATTTTGGTGTTAAAATGTTGTTTTTGCTGAATTCTACTGAATTCAGCACTTAAAGTGAGTTTCGGGTGTCTTTTAGTGCTTATTTTAGTTTCCGGAAAGTGTATATGTTAACCCTTGTATCCACACTTGGGTTTTAAAGTGTTTTTTTGAAGTTGGACCTACTCCTAGGCCCTAAGTCTATTGTCCGACTGCTTTCTGTGGAAGTGCTGACACAGCGTGTCTTACCGGTGAGTTTACTAGTCTTTCTAACACAACGCTTAATGTAATGCACAATGCAATATTTGAAGTATAAAACATGCATGAATTCATATGTAAGGTAAGTAATAACACAACGTTGACATTTAAGCACATAATTGCAGATAATAAATAATAAATAATAAATAAATAGTACGAAAATTACCGGTTTTGTGCCAGTTGTCACAGTCTCCCCCGTTAAAAGAATTTCGTCCCGAAATTCAATCTGAGTTATCTCTCGCAGGAGCTTTCTCAAATAGGTGGGGGTACTTGGCTTTAAACTGGTCTTCGCATTCCCACGTGTACTCGGGTCCGTGTTTAGAGTTCCAACGTACTTTAACAAGTTTAATGCGATTCCTCCTTGTTTTCTGGATTTTCAAATCCATTACCTCAACAGGCTCTTCAGTGAATCGGAGTTTGTCATCGATGTGTACCTCATCCGCTAGGATGATGACTGTTTCCTGGGTTGGACTCTTTTTAAGGTTTGACACATGGAACATATCATGTACACCGTTCAGTTCCTCCGGTAACTCCAATTTGTACGCTATGGTACCAAGCTATTCTAAGATCGTGGATTCAACTTTCCACGTTTTCCGAACCTTGCTACACCTTTCCAAGGTGAGACCTTCAACAAAACTTTGTCTCCCACCTTGAAGTCTAAAGGCTTCCGTCTTCGATCGGCGTAGCTCTTTTATCGATCACGAGCCACCTTGATGCGTTCTCGGATCTGCATGATTTTGTCGGTCGTTTCTTAAACAAGTTCAGGACCAATCTACTGTTTATCTCCAGCGTTCGCCCAACACAACGGTGAGCGACACTTGCGGCCATATAAAGCTTCGAACGGTGCGGCTTTTATGCTCGTATGGTAGCTGTTATTATAGGAAAACTCAACTAAAGTTAGATGAGTATCCCAGCTACCGCCTAAATCCATCACACATGCGCGAAGCATATCTTCCATAGTTTGTATAGTCCGTTCGCTCTGACCGTCTATTTACGGGTGGAAGGCCGTGCTTAGATCTAATTGAGATCCAAAGACCTCTTAGAAGGATTGCCAGATCCTTGATATGAAACGTCCATCTTTGTTTGAAATAATTGAAATAGGCACTCCGTGGTGTGCCATAATTTCCTTGAGATACAGCTGAGCAAGCTTTCCGGTGCTATCTTTTTTTCGGATTGGTAGGAAGTGTGCAGACTTTGTTAATCGATCAACTATTACCCATATCATATCGTGCCCTCTAGGGGTCCTGGGTAATTTCGTTATACAGTCCATCGAAATTTGCTCCCACTTCCATACGGGAATCTCAGGTTGTTGCAGTAGACCAGACGGTTTCTGATATTCAGCCTTGTCCTTAGCACAGGTTAGGCACTTTCCAACATAAGCAACAACGTCACTTTTGAGTTTTGGCCACCCATAATACTCTTTCAAGTCTTGATACATTTTGTCCGATCCTGGGTGGATCGAGTACCTCAACTTGTGAGCTTCATCAAAGATAATCTCTCGAATACCACCATAGAGCGGAACCCAAATGCGTCCCATAAAGTATAAGGTTCCCTCTTCGTTTGGCACCAATTGTTTCTCCATACCTCGGAGATATTCAGCTTTAAGATTTTCCTTCTTAAGGGCTACTTGTTGTGCGTCATGAATGCGTGAAGTGAGATTCGTCCGAATCGTCATTTCCAATTCTCGAACTCTAAAGGTCTTAACCCCTTCCTTTCGACTCAAGGCATCCGCTACCACGTTCGCCTTTCCTGGATGGTACTTAATCTCACAGTCGTAATCGTTCAGCAACTCAACCCATCGTCGTTGACGCATATTTAACTCCTCTGATCAAATATATGCTGCAAGGTCTTGTGGTATGTGATGATAGTACATCGAGTACCATACAAATAATGTCGCCAAATCTTCAAGGCAAATACCACCGCGCCTAGATCCAAGTCGTGGGTGGTATGATTCTTCTCATGTGCTTTCAATTGTCATCATACGTAAGCGATGACTTTTTGGCGTTGCATGAGCCCGCAACCTAAACCCTGACGCGAAGCGTCACAGTATACCACGAAGTCTTCAGTGCCTTCGGGTAGAGATAGTATCGGTGCATCGCATAGCTTGTCTTTGAGAAGTTGGAAGGCTTCTTCCTGCTTGTCTCCCCAATCATACTTCTTGTCTTTCTATGTAAGGGATGTCAGCGGTTGAGCAATTTTGGAGAAATTCTCGATAAATCTTCGGTAATAGCCCGCTAATCCCAAAAACTGTCGAACTTCAGTCGGTGTCTTGGGGGCTTCCCAATTCTTTATTGCTTCAATCTTTGCTGGATCTACATGGATACCATTCTCGTTCACCACATGACCAAGGAACTGTACCTCGCGAATCCAAAATTCGCATTTTGAGAACTTTGCATAAAGCTTCTCTCTCTTCAGTAGTTCCAGAATGGTTCTGAGATGTTGCTCGTGCTCATCCTTTGTTTGTGAATAGATCAGAATATCATCGACAAATACAATCACAAATTTATCGAGGTACGGCTTCCAAACGCGATTCATCTAGTGCGTTCGTCAATCCAAACGGCATCACAAGGAACTCGTAGTGCCCATAACGAGTCCTGAACGCAGTCTTTGGTATGCTGTCCTCTTGAATCCTCAAATGATGATAGCCAGACCGAAGGTCAATCTTGGAGTAATAGCTCGATCCTTGCAACTGGTCGAATAAGTCGTCAATCCTCGGTAACGGATAACAATTCTTAACAGTGAGCTTATTCAACTCTCTATAATCAATACACATCCGCAAGGTTCCATCCTTCTTTTTTACGAACAATACTGGAGCTCCCCAAGGCGAGAAGCTCGGCCTTATGAATCCTTTATCCAACAAATCCTGGAGTTGTGTAGATAATTCTTTCATTTCAGATGGTGCAAGTCGATATGGTGCCTTGGCTACAGGAGCGACACCTGGAACCAAGTCAATATAGAACTCGACTTGTCTTTGCGGAGGCAATCCTGGCAAGTCTTCGGGAAAGACATCATGGAATTCCTTTACCAAAGGAATGTCTTCAAGCTTCGGCACCTTAACCTTCTTATCTACTACATGCACCAAGAATGCAACACATCCTTTTCATAAGCATTTTTGTGCCTTCATACAGGTGATGATCCGCAAGGGCGTGTCTCTTTTCTCTCCATGGACTATGAGCGTTTCATCATTCGCAAGAGGAATGCGAATGATCTTCTCGTGACAAAAAATTTCGGCTTTATTCTCGGACAACCAGTCCATTCCAACTACAACATCAAAGCTACCCAACTGAACGGGTAAAAGATCGATGCTAAATCTTTGTTTACCAAGTTCCAATGTACATCCTCTAACAACTTCGCCCGATTCAACAAGTTTACCATCAGCTAGTTCTATGGAATAAGGGATATCTAATTTACTAGACTCAACTCCAAGCTTATGCTTAAATTCCATAGATATGAAACTATAATCGGCACCAGTGTCAAATAATATGGATGCAAAGTGATTGTTAACGAGAAACGTACCGGTGACCACATTAGGGTCCTTGCGGGCGTTCCTTGCTCCTATCACGAATGCTCGAGCTTGAGCGTTGTTTTCCCTTGGGCAATCTTTCTTGAAGTGATCTTTGCTACCACAACCAAAGCATCCTTGGTATTGTCCGTTTCCATTTCCATTTCCATTTCTGTTTCTGTTACCAGTACCATTGCCATTTCCGTTACCGTTCATATTACCAGCACCATTTCGGTCTCCATTCCCATTCCTATTTCCACTTCTACCTCTTTTCCCCCAACAATCATCGGCACGGTGACCCAATTTTCCACACTTTTCGCACTTTGGAATGCGACAAGCTCCATCATGGTGATGCTTGCACTTGTTACATTTGGGCATGGTTCCCTGGTATCCTCTAGGAGCAGTGTCATTCGTAGTTGCAAAAGGTTTTTGTCTCCTTGGGTGGATTGGGGTCACGCTTCTTGTTGTTGAAACCCTTGTTGTTGTTACGTGTTGCTTAATTCAAATTCAAATGTTTCCTTTTCTTGTCACCAGACGACTCAACATGCGTCTCGGTTTTCTCAGTGGACTTTAATAATAGCTTCTTCATGCGAACGGCATCCTCAGTAAGGCTTAAAACCAGAGTTACAACCTGAGTGATCGTTCTGGGTTCTGTCGTGATGTGCGCAAAATGCAACATATAAATTACATCAAATGTGGCATAAAACAAACACTTTTTTAGTACTAATGTTGGAAAGAGTGTGTTTTTGTCTTCCTTTTGTATTTTCAGGATTAAATGAGCTCAAATGAACAAAAGAAGCAAAAATGCAGCTAAATCTAACATAAATACAAGAAAAGGAATAAACGTGGCATGCCCTACCCCTCGACAGCATCCTCCCAAGCAAAAACAAGAGAACAGAAGGTTGAACACGCCCCGTGCTCACTGAGCACGGGGGCGTGCCCAAGTGTCTGCAGAAAAGACAAAGTTGTAGAAGCTTCTATCACCCACCACGGGGGCGTGCCCAGCGGACACGGGGCTGTGGTCAACGCAAAGATTCGTGGAATCTAGGCAAATTTTGATAGTACAGATACGCTTCTGCACACGGGGTCGTGCCCAGCGGACACGGGGGCGTGGTCAACTAATGCAGACAAACTGCAATTAATGAAGAAAGAGAAGATGGGTGGACACGGGGCCGTGTCCGGGCTTCTGTGCAGGCTATAAATAGGAGTGCTTGGCTCACTTGCAAACCATCCCTTAGCAAACCACCTCTCTCACACTTCACCCACCCACCACCACCATCACAACCCACATCCACCACCATCATCCATCATCCATCATAGAGTGTGTGAGTAGTCTCGGGATCCAAGATTGATCGTAAGAGTTCTTGACAATCAAAGGTCATGTTTGCCTAAGTCTCTTACATCACTTGGTGAAGACAAGTGTTTAGTGCAATACTTTTTATTTTTAATCTTTTCGCACTTTTTATTTGGTTATGTATTAATGACTTTAATAACTAGTTTCTTATGTTGAAGGTGAATCTTCCTTATCATTTGTCCGTGGTGTCTTGGCGTTATTTTACTGTCTATATAAAATAAAAGATTTTCACCATTCATATCTCCACGGTCTATATGGAGATATGTTGGCTACCTGGTCGGGGGTAAGGGAATGGTTTGGTAAGAGTCTTGCCTTGTTCAGTGTATAGATCCTGCAAGGACCTGTGTCAAGTTTAGTAGTACCTCCTTCAATACCCACTGGTATTGGATGGCGGGGGTTCGAACTCCTTGAACCCCTCATATGTAAACTACTATTAAAACTTTAACCCGGCTATTTAGGATTGTATCCCTGCTGACTCAAACTACTTAGCCGAGGGTAATGTCACCTTCAAAAGAGGGGCCTACCACATTCTGCATTAATAACTTAATCAATTATCTTTCAATAATCCAACCCTTTAGGATTGTATCCTTGCTGACTCAAACTACTGGGTTGAGGGTAACGTCACCTTCAAAAGAGGGGCCTACTACTATAACTAATATAATCTCTTAAAAAGTGCAAAAGTGCGAAAATAATCAAAGGTTACACTAAAGGCGAGCCGGATCCAAGTGATTCATCTTGTCTATCTGTTTTTATTTTTATTTTTCAGCATTTTTAGTTTTTATTTTCTAGTTTAAAACCTTTTTCTAAGTTTTTGATTTGATTAGACGTTGAGGATAAACTGCTACTAAAAGCTCTTGTGTCCTTGGACGACCTCGGTATCTTACCAACACTATACCACGCTCACGATGGGTGCACTTGCCCATATGTGTGTTTGGTGTTAGTAAAATATCGTGTTTTATAAATTTAAAACTTGACTAAAGTGTAAAAAGGGCTAAAAATATACATAAAATATATAACCACCACACACGCATCAAGTTTTTGGCGCCGTTGCCGGGGACACAAGGATTTTAAGAAAGCTTAAAATCGACGGCCTAATCAGTTTTTCAAAACCTTTTTAAAACGCACACACATTTTTCTGCATTTTAGTTAGTTTTTGCATTTACAGTAGCCTGAACACGGGGCCGTGCTGCATTTTTTTCATAAAACACCCAGATACAGAGTCTGAACACGGGGTCGTGCTCACTGAAAACACCCCCCGTGCTGCACAAAACCAATTACTTTTATTAAAACGCCCAGATACAGAATCTGAACACGGGCCGTGTCCACTGAACACGGGGCCGTGTCCAGCCTTTGTTTCCGTTTTTATTTTTGTTTTCTAGTCTCGAGACTCTGTTGTGGTCTGCTGAGTGATTCTTATGGATCAATACTCAGGAGGCTACAACTACACCTATGAGGATGATGACTATAGGGAAGACTATTGCACCATTTGTGGTGACCCGCACTCGGTACAATATTGTGACTTATTTCAACCATCCACTTCATACACCTACTATGAGGAGCCCAGGTATGAGCCATCGACTTCATACACATCCTATGAAGACCAAAGGTATGAACCTTCTCCCTCATACTCATATTTTGATGAACCAAGGTATGAGCCTTCATACTCATACTTTGAGGAACCAAGATATGAGCCACCACCTTCATATGCTTATTATGAGGAACCATGGCGTGAACAACCCACCTCATATGAGTATTATGAAGAACAAAATTACGACCCTTATCCATCATATACTTACAATGAAGAACAATGGTGTGAACCATCTACTTCATATGAGTATTATGAGGAACAAAGGATCGAACATCTGGATTCAAGCTTTGAAGATCCCGATCCTTACTCTATCACCGACATAGCCGATAGGATAATAGAAAAAATTAAAACTATCGAACGTTGTATATTAGAATCTCACGCAAGGGAAGAGGAGTCCCGCGCAAGAGAAGAATTAAATAAAAAAGAGATGGTTGAAAATGTAAAAATGGAAGAACAAGTAAGTGAAAAACCGACACATGAGTTAAACAACGAAAAAGGTGAGTCCGACAACGTTAAAATTCAAGAAGAGTCTAATTTTGAAAGAGCTAAACACTAACACTAAAATTGACGAAACAGTAAGCATTAAGTTAACAAATGATCAAACTTCGCTAATAAAAGAAGATCCATTTGAAATTAACATTACACCGGTTCCATGTTTTTTTCAAAATTCCTTTATTAGTAATATCACAATTGATAAAGATCTTTGTGTTAATATAATGCCAAACTACATTTTCGAAAAATTAAGTATTAGTGATTTTTCTCCACTTCAAATACCCATTTTTCTATCCAATCGGAAAGTAATAAAATCAATCGGTGTAGTTGAGGATGTCTTGGTCCAAACAAATCAAATGGTAATCCCAACCGACTTTGTCATCCTTGATGACGCTCCTCTAGTGTTGGGACGACCTTTTGTAAAAACCCACGAAGCTTTGAAAAACCGGAAGTACAAAAATCTATCTATTCAATTAGAGGCATTTAAAAGAAGTGTCGATCTTGAGCGATCAATGAAATATCCATTCGGCAATAATGACCATCTAATTGAAGATGAAGATGAACCACCCGATACAAGAAAAGAAATTGACCACTTTGTTGAAGAAGAGGTCGCCATAGAACAAACTTTTAAAGTTCTTGATCAAAATGAGCAACCAAATAAGGAGTCTCCTAAAGACCCACCTCTTGAGCTCAAAGAACTCCCAAAAGGTTTGGAATATGCTTTTCTAGACAAAGATGGTAAATCTCCTGTAATTGTTTCATCAAAATTAAGTAGTTTAGAAAAAGAAAAATTAATTAAGCTTTTGAAAAAACACAAAAATGCGATCGCTTGGAAGCTCGTAGATATTAAAGGAATAAGTCCTTCCATGTGCACGCACAAAATTTTAATGAATGATGACTATAAATCGGTAATACAACCACAACGTAGAGTAAATCCAAATGTCCAAGAAGTGGTTAAAAAAGAAGTCATCAAATTACTTGACACCGGACTTATCTACCCTATCTCCGATAGTCCTTGGGTAAGTCCCGTCCAAGTAGTTCCAAAGAAAGGAGGTATGATGGTAATTACTAATGAGAAAAATGAATTAATACCAACGAGAACCATCACAGGATGGAGGGTATGTATAGATTATCGTCGATTAAATGAGGCAACTAGGAAAGATCACTTTCCTTTACTGATCAAATGTTGAAAGATTATCCGGTCACAAATTTTATTGTTTCTTAGATGGTTTTTCAGGTTACTTTCAAATCTCGATAGCACCCGAAGACCAAGAGAAGACAACATTTACATGTCCCTATGGAACTTTTGCTTATCGACGCATGTCGTTTGGTCTATGTAATGCCCTCGCAACCTTTCAACGTTGCATGGTGACCATCTTCCATGATATGATAGAAAAGACAATGGAAGTCTTCATGGATGACTTTTCTATCTTTGGAGATTCATACGACCAATGACTCGATAACCTTAAACGAAGGCTATCCCGATGTGAGGAAACTAACCTCGCCCTTAACTGGAAAAATGCCATTTCATGGTAACAGAGGGAATAGTACTCGGTCACAAAATCTCAAGCGAAGGAATGGAAGTTGATCGAGCAAAAATAGACACTATTTCTCGATTACCACCCCCATCCTCCATTAGAGCTATCAGAAGTTTCCTAGGGCATGCCGGATTCTATAGACGATTTATCAAAGACTATTCTAAAATATCAAGGCCTCTAACAAAATTACTTGAAAAATATGCCCCTTTCATCTTTGAAAAGGATTGCAATCAAGCATTTCTATCCCTAAAAGAAATGCTAGTCAATGCACCTATCATGATACCGCCTGATTGGAAATTACCTTTCGAAATCATGTGTGATGCAAGTGACTTTGCAGTTGGAGCCGTCTTGGGACAAAGAAAAGATAAGCATTTTCACCCAATTTATTATGCTAGTAAAACACTTAATGATGCACAAGAAAATTACACAACAACAGAAAAAAAATTACTAGCCATGATATTTGCTTTTGATAAATTTCGTTCTTATCTTGTTCTTTCTAAAACAATAGTCTATACAGATCAGGCAGCCATTCGATATCTCTTCAAGAAATAGGATGCTAAACCACGTTTGATTAGGTGGATTCTACTCCTCCAAGAATTTGACATTGAAATCAAGGACAAAAGAGGAGCAGAAAACACCGCAACAGATCATCTTTCATGCTTAGAAGACCCAGCTTTGGAGGCAACCAGGGACGAGCAAATAAATGAAAAATTTCCAACGGAGTCTCTGGAAATGGTGGAATACAAAGAAGAGCCATGGTACGCCGACTATGCTAACTACCTAGCTAGCGGTATAGTCGCGAAAGGATGGCCACATCATCAAAGAAAGAAATTCTTTGCCGGTGTGAAACATTATTTTTGGGAAGATCCTTATCTTTTCAAAATGTGTGCCGATCAACTCATCCGCCGATGCGTACATGGTAATGAAGCAAGGAGAATTCTCCGCCATTATCATGAAGGTCCATACGGAGGACATCATGGTGCTGCTAGTACCGCACGAAAGGTATTTGATTCAGGATTTTATTGGCCAACCATTTACAAAGACGCCCAAAGTCTTGTCAAGATATGTGACGCTTGCCAAAGATCAGGTAATATTTCTTCCAAAAACGAATTGCCACAAAATGGCATTCTTGTTTGTGAAATTTTTGATGTGTGGGGACTCGACTTTATGGGACCCTTCCCACCGTCAAAAGGAAACAAATATATACTTGTGGCGGTAGATTACTTGTCTAAATGGGTCGAGGCCGAGGCACTTCCAACAAATGATGGAAGAGTCGTGGTAAGATTTCTGAAAAAAATATTCTCTCGTTTTGGAACACCAAAAGCATTAATAAGTGATAGAGGTACCCATTTCTGTAACCATCAACTCGAAATTTTTTTAACAAGATATGGGGTCTATCACCGGGTCTCAACAGCATATCACCCTCAAACAAACGGACAAGCCGAAGTGACTAATAGAGGTTTAAAATGAATACTTGAGAAAACCATAGGGTTAAATAAAAAAGAATGGGCCGATAAATTAGATGACGTTTTATGGGCTTTTCGAACTGCTTATAAAACAACAATAGGTACAACCCCATATAGGCTCGTCTATGGAAAAAGCTGTCATTTGCCAGTAGAAATTGCACACAAAGCCTACTGGGCAATTAAAAATGTAAACTTAGATTTAGAATTTGCCGGTAAAAATCAATTTTGCGAATTAAATGAATTAGACGAATTAAGGAATTATGCATACTCTAACTCTAAAATTTATAAGAAAAGAATGAAAAACTTGCATGATAAACACATTAAACCTAATGAATTTCGAGTAGGAGATCAAGTTCTATTACTTAATTCACGATTTCGATTATTTCCTGGTAAATTAAAGTCTAGGTGGACAGGACCTTTTTCCATCACCCATATTTTCCCACACGGTGCAGTAGAAATTAAATCTCGGAATGGAATTCCATTCAAAGTCAATGGCCAACGGCTGAAGCTCTATCAAGGATTCATTGAGGATGAGGAGGAAGAAATCTCGCTTCAAACAATCGAAGAATGAAAGCATCGACATCATACCTGGTAAGTTACGGACAAGCGGGTTGACATCTGAATCGGTAAGTCTTCTAACCAAATTTTTGGGAAACATGGGTACTCACACGAGCAATTAAAAAAAGGGGAGGGGGGGGGGGGTTGCCCGCCCACAGGGCCGTGTCCATGTAACTGTCGTGATAAAACCACCTTTTCAAAACAGTTTCTTCATTCCACACGCCCCGTTTCCCCGAAAACTCTCTGGTTCAGGCGATTTTTCTGCAAGATTTCGACGACTCCACTACTTCTAACAACATCAAGGTATGATTCTATCATCATTAGTAGTTAGATTAAGAATTTGCATGTAGTTTAACATCAAGATTTGGGGAAAAATCTAGGGTTCTTCAACTTGAACCGGATCAAACCTCAAATTTTTAGTACTAATGTTGGAAAAAGTGTGTTTTTGTCTTCCTTTTGTATTTTCAGGATTAAATGAGCTCAAATGAACAAAAGAAACAAAAATGCAGCTAAATCTAACATAAATACAAGAAAAGGAATAAACATGGCATGCCCGACCCCTCGACAACATCCTCCCAAGCAAAAACAAGAGAACCGAAGGCTGAACACGCCCCGTGCTCACTGAGCACGGGGGCGTGCCCAAGTGTCTGCAGAAAAGACAAAGTTGTAGAAGCTTCTATCACCCACCATGGGGGCGTGCCCAGCGGACACGGGGCCGTGGTCAACGCAAAGATTCGCAGAATCTAGGCAAATCTTGATAGTACAGATATGCTTCTGCACACGGGGTCGTGCCCAGCGGACACGGGGGCATGGTCAACTAATGTAGACAAACTGCAATTAATGAAGAAAGAGAAGATGGGTGGACACGGGGTCGTGCCCAATGGACATAGGGCCGTGTCCGGGCTTCTGTGCAGGCTATAAATAGGGGTGCTTGGCTCACTTGCAAACCATCCCTTGGCAAACCACCTCTCTCACACTTCACCCACCCACCACCACCATCACAACCCACATCCACCACCATCATCCATCATCCATCATAGAGTGTGTGAGTAGTCTCAGGATCCAAGATTGATCGTAAGAGTTCTTGACAATCAAAGGCCATGTTTGCCTAAGTCTCTTACATCACTTGGTGAAGACAAGTGTTTAGTGTAATACTTTTTTATTTTTAATCTTTTCGCACTTTTTATTTGGTTATGTATTAATGACTTTAATAACTAGTTTCTTATGTTGAAGGTGAATCTTCCTTATCATTTGTCCGTGGTGTCTTGGCGTTATTTTACTGTCTATATAAAATAAAAGATTTTCACCATTCATATCTCCACGGTCTATATGGAGATATGTTGTCTACCTGGTCGGGGGTTAAGGGAATTGTTTGGTAAGAGTCTTGCCTTGTTCAGTGTATAGATCCTGCAAGGACCTGGGTCAAGTTTAGTAGGACCTCCTTCAATACCCACTGGTATTGGATGGCAGGGGTTCGAACTCCTTGACCCCCTCATATGTAAACTACTATTAAAACTTTAACCCGACTATTTAGGGTTGTATCCCTGCTGACTCAAACTACTTAGCCGAGGGTAACGTCACCTTCAAAAGAGGGGCCTACCACATTATGCATTAATAACTTAATTAATTTTCTTTCAATAATCCAACCCTTTAGGATTGTATCCTTGCTGACTCAAACTTCTGGGTTGAGGGTAACGTCACCTTCAAAAGAGGGGCCTACTACTATAACTAAGATAATCTCTTAAAAAGTGCAAAAGTGCAAAAATAATCAAAGGTTACACTAAAGGAGAGTCGGATCCAAGTGATTCATCTTGTCTATCTGTTTTTATTTTTATTTTTCAGCATTTTTAGTTCTTATTTTCTAGTTTAAAACCTTTTTCTAAATTTTTGATTTGATTAGACATTGAGGATAAACCGGTACCAAAAGCTCTTGTGTTCTTGGACGACCTCAGTATCTTACCAACACTATACTACGCTCACGATGGGTGCACTTCCCCATGTGTGTGTTTGGTGTTAGTAAAATATCGTGTTTTATAAATTTAAAACTTGACTAAAATGTAAAAAGGGCTAAAAATATACATAAAATATATAACCACCACACACACATCATGCCGTAGTCACCAAACTGCGAAACTCCGGAGCCAATCCCCAAATGTAGCGCTCGATGTGCTTGAATTCAGGAGTCACCAGATAGGGGATCACTCTAGAGAGGTCACGGAATCTCTGAGTATAACCAACAATCTCCACACCAACCATGGACAGATTCCAAAACTCAGTCTCCAGTCTTTGAAGTTCAGCACGCGAGCAATACTTTTCCCGCATTCTTTCTTTCATCTCATCCTATGTCAGACCGTAAGCGGCATCGTCACCCAGAGTTTGGACTTGTAAATTCCACCAAGTCAAAGCTTCATCGACGAACAATCCAGTAACAAAAGTGACTTGCTGGTCCTCGGTGCACTTGCTCATGTGGATCGTGGAATCAGTTTTCTCCATCCAGCACACGAAAGCCACTGCACCTCCAGTGTCGTCGTAATTCAGTGGCTTGCAGTCGAGAAACTGCTTGTAGGTGCAGCCTGGAATTTATCAAACCAATTCACATGTGAGCAATTAGTGAAACAACGAAACAAAGACCATTCATAAGTTCCATCAAATTATAGCAAATCAACTTAAGGTTACCTTGAGTCGGGTTTCCTCCAGATGAATCTCCATGTCCATTTTGCCCAGTACCACCTGAGCCTCCACTGTTCTCAGCATGGTTTGCCTCGTACTGGGCGATAGCTTCAAAAATCTTTTCTTCCAGCAGAGAGTTCAATTCCTCAGCAGTCCTCGGCATCGGCGGAGGAGGTGGTTGGTTAGAACCTCAAGTGTTCACAGCTCTCCTGTGTGCCATGTTCTTCCAAAACATAACACAACAGGGTTAGGTATTTGTCTGATACCATCATACTAGATAGTAGTAGAACATATACGTATACATATACACACATAAGTAACATCAAACAATCCACCAAACATATAAATCAATTCATACAGCAACAAGCATGCATAAACAGATAAATACTGATGTGTCATAAGATATTCACCGAGTTTTTATACATATCAGGACAACATGTTACATCATTGTTTGTGAAGAAAACAAAAATTCATAAGGGTTACATCACCCAATAGTACAAGTTTAAAACTTATAAAAGACAAAATATCTTTCTTCACATTGGCGGTCCTTGTCTTCAAGTTGTACCCAAAACTCGGCTGTAGGTCTTCATACCAAAAATACTGCTCCATCAAAGTACCTGCAATGAAAAACCTAATGGGCTGGTGGAGAGGGTGGGGGTGTAGGGAAAATCAAACTGCGAAGATGAGTCACTTCATCCTCGAGCTCGTGGACTCGACGGATGAGGAAGCTGACCTGCTGCTCTACAGTGAGAAACCGAGCAGCATGACCCTCAATAGGTGTACGAACAGGTGGTGGTGGAGATACCAGTGGGGGTGAAGATAGTGGTGGAGGTGTAACAGGTGGTGGATAATCTGGTGGAGGAGGTCGTCTCGCATCGGCCTCATTCTCCAACTCGTAGACCCTACGACAAAGGATCTCAAACTGAAGCTGGAGTGATAGAAGGAGATCATCTTTGGTGTATCCAGTGTGATGGTAAGGATGGTATGGATCGGATAATGCATCATATACGGAGGAAATAATCGGGGTGACTGAATGTGAGGACTCAACTCAGGTGGGGGTATATGTGGGTGACCTGAAGGCTCTCCCCCGTGAGTGGGAGGTGTGTGCGAAAAAGATGAAGCATAACGGATACTACGCGCACCACTAGTATGGTTCGCTGGGACAAGTAGCTGTGATGAGCTATCACTGGCAACGTGAGTGGGAGTGTAAGGAGGTGTATCAGTAGGTGTAGGAACGTGAACGGGAGATGCTGGTGCAACGGACATAGCATCATCATCATCATCATCATCATCAGTAGGGTAAGCCCCTAGTCCAGTAACTAGAAGGGCCGAAGAGGTCACTGACTCGAAAGAGTCGGCAACATAATCAGGGTCAGAATCAGAAGAGATGTCAATAACAAAGACAACAGGTGATGCTACGTCTAGGATGGCGACGTCGAATACCTCGCCATCACCCAGGTCGTCGTCAAGGTGATCTACCTCAATTACAGGAACATTGATATCAGCGTCCAAGTCAGCAACAAAAGGCCAATCCTCATCAGGGATGGCAGCGAGGGGAACAACGTGGATCAGAATGGGCTCGACAAGATGCTCGCCATCGGGATGTCCAATGATGAGCTGATCGTGAATAGGTAGAGGAAAAGCTAGAACGTCATCAACGAAAGGGATGTCGTCACCGAAGTCGGGTAATGCTAAAGGCTGGAAATCATCAGGGTCGTCATCATCAGACATAAGCTCGGGATCGGTCTCAGACTCGGAAGTGAAGATCTCAGGAGCTGGGGCAATCTCGTCGTCGAAAACAATAACCATGGGATCATGCTCCTCCGATAGACCACTACTCTCAGATGAAGACATTTGTACCTGTAACATAAGAGTCATAGCATATGTACATATATTAATTATTACTACTTAATTAATATATATAGTTACACACAAATAAGCAAGTAGTCCCTAGTTGAAGTTAAGTGCTACCCCTGTGCACCCCAAGTCTCGTAGTGTCCTTACTTGTGTGTGACCCAATCATGTAATCGTCCTTACTTGATTTTTGAAAAACAAGTTCAGGAAGTGGATGTCGCGGAAAAAAATTTATGCAATGATAACTTTTGAAAATTTGTTTTCGTGAGAGGATCCTAAGGATTGTAGTCTAGACTCGAGAAGGAATCCTGGTTCACTACAATCGCAGCTCTAATACCAATCTGTCACACCCTTTTCTAAGGCGGAAGCACGAGGTGTGATCCTGAAAGGTTCTCATTACATACGAATGGTAAACATACTACATGATCATAAAACAAACTCCACAATGCCATTGATAATGAATATCCCAAAACAAAAGTTAAGTTAAGAGTTTACATCACATGAAAGATAATTGTTTGAAAAGTTTACAACTTCGTTTAAAAAACAAGTATCAAGGTTTTGATCATTATATCACCACTAGAGGTGGAATATAACAACCAAATCCTACAAAAGTGGCATTGGAGCCTCGACAAAAAATAACTAGAAACATAAACAACATCCTTAAGCAAAGAGGGACCGCACGTACATCCATCTAGTTACCTAAAATACATGTAAGTTTTGGAAAATTGTCAACAAAAGTTGGTGTGAATTCAAGCAGTTTTATGTAAACATATAAGTATTCCTTGTAAGAAATCATGGTATGTAATTGTACTTGAAAAAGTATTCTTTAAAAGTAAGGAAATCGAGATCGCTAATGGTTTGCAAGGCCATTAACATATGTAACGACATAGGAAGCATCCAAACCATAGGCATTTTACTTGTCGATTCACGACTAGAGACACAAAAGCACTCTCGGTAAAAATGTGGCCAAGAGTGTGGCTGCCTGAAACCCATTAGATCTAACCTTTTGTTCCGCGGTCTAGGACTTACGTTGATTAATGGTGCTTATGACACTCTATTCGTGACATGATCTATAGTATCATTCCTTAGTTTTGTTTCTACATACCACCGTACATGTATTTTCCACAAGTTTAGAAAACAAGAAAATGTTTAAAAGTGGGGACATGAACTCATAGTTTTGCGTAACTTGCGTCGTAAACGTTCACCGGCTGTGTCGTGTAGGCGT
The DNA here is from genome assembly GCA_030545235.1 of Helianthus tuberosus. Taxonomy (NCBI): domain Eukaryota; kingdom Viridiplantae; phylum Streptophyta; class Magnoliopsida; order Asterales; family Asteraceae; genus Helianthus; species Helianthus tuberosus. The sequence goes on from CM060353.1 coordinate 86,486,317, forward strand.
CACAACCTATAATTATTCTATGTTCGTTAGTCACTAGACTTGTATCACACAAGTATAAGTCACCAACTTAAGTTTATGTATTTGTCTTTTGTATGTTCAACTCTTGTGAGGGTCGTGCCCTTGTTTGTCAGGTCTCGCCCGTTCGTCGTGTCTTTGCACTTTGAATTTGTATTGTTTATTTGTAAATATATATTTTACATCCCAAAAATATATATTGGTTTATGTAGTCTTTGCCAAACTAATACGTGTTAAAAATGAACTATATTTTTAACATTGTCCACATATGTAACTTATATTATTTTCCAAAAATAAATACAAGTATTTTGATAAATAATATTCTCAATATTATTTTTGTGCAAGTATACTTAGGAAATTATACTTGTATTTTTATGTAAATACTTATGTATTTTACATTATTTGCCAAAAATCAATACTTTGATTTTTATTACTTTTCGGAATTATGTTTCTTAAAAATAACATATTTTTAAGACGTGTGTGGAATATATATATTTTGTCATGCTTGGAAATATATATATATTTGTTTTTGTTATTCACCCGATTTTGTATAATTTTTACTACTTGGTAGTAGATATATATTTTTCCAAAAATATATATTTAGGTCCATAATTCTCCTTAAATTGTCCAAGTCCAAGAATTTGTTAATGAATATATTTATACAAATATATTTTCTTGTATTTGTCCACATACTCTTCTTGTGAGGATTTTGTATACTTGTATACTTAAGTATCCTTATGTATTTGTATGTGTATTTTGGTATTTATACTCCTTGGGAGTATTTAGTGTATTTTTCAAGTTCCTAATACAGTACTACATATAATACACATAATATACACTTAGCACAAAATTTGGTGATCACTAAATATATATATTTTTCCTAAAAATATACATACTTACTATTAATTTTAATTTGAAGAAATCACTATTTCTTAATTTGAAATTTTATACAAAAATTAGGAAACCTTGATAAATATTTTTAGGTGAATTTTTGGGGAATAAGTTTCACCAAAACTTATATTTTTCTAAGTGTCAAAATTTTATAAAAATTTTGACATAGTTTCCCCTAAAAATGGAGGTTTCCCATATTTTCAAAAGATGTGTTTATTTTCTTTTCATCACCAAAAACAATTTCCAACAGTTTTCACAACTAACATATACTAATTACTTTATGTAAAACATTATGATGAAATTGATTTTTGCTAAAAATGTGTAGTCTTTTAGATCTACACTTTACAAACCATGATCTTTCAAAATGAAGTGTTCTTGTAAATTTTACACAAACTTTTTATGAAACTTTAATTTACTAACCAAACCATCCATGAGTTTTAAGGATTCAAAGTCTTGAAAATCATGTTCTAAAATCATTCTTATGCTCATTTAAAAGATCTTTATGTTTAAAACCATTTTTCATCATGGATCTTTCAAGATCCATACTTAACATCCTTGAATCTTTCATAAACAAGCTTCTTGATGAACTTTTAACAAACTTTTCATGGATTTTAGTTTCAAAAGTTAGTTTTACATACACTTAGTTACTTCAAGAACACAAGATCATGCTTCAAAAATCATCTTTCAAGTTCACATAAAGGTTTCACAAGTTCATCTTCAAGTTTAACCATAGATCTTTCAATATCCATGCTTAAACTTGTTAGATCTAAGCTTCTAACAAACTTAACATGATAGATCTAAACTTACACACAAGATTCAACAACCACAACTTCATCACATACACCAAATAACACTAAAATCACTTGTTTTCCTCATGATTATGTTAGATCTTTACTTCTTCATCTTTTAAAGTTTAGTTTCTTAGATGGTGTGACTTTGACATAACATAAACATGAACTAAAATAGTGTTTAGAAGGTTTACAACTAGCTCTATTGGCTAGGGAAGTGGCACAAGAAGGATGAAGATGAAGAATGATGATAATGAGAGGTTAATAGCTCCTCCAGGTGGTCCTTCAACTCCTTGAACTTCACACTTTCTTTGATGACCTTCTTACACCTTGTAGTAAACTTGGATTTCTTGGAAAGTGTTTGAAAAATGATGATGTGTGGGTGTGTGTGGTCGGCCGAGAGCAAGGGAAGAGAGGGAGAAAGATGTGTGTTTGAAAGTTAGAATGAAAATGATAAGGTTTGAAACCTTTTAGTCTTTCTTATAACCTTCCAACAAGTGTTTATCCAAGAGGTCCTTTGTCCCATATCTTGTAAGCATTAGGGAACTATTTAATGGAAAGGTGTGGGGCCACCTTTGGGGCTGGTTACAAGGAGGGGGGGGGGGTAAGTTGTAACTTTTTGGAAGTTGGCGGTTTTAAACGTAAACTAGAAGGTTTAAGTTAGTTTAAGTGCGTTTAGGTGTTTTTATGATTTTTAAGGTGTTTTATCACCAATACTAGCTTAATATCATAAAAAAATGCTTCTAGTCTAATTTGGATGTTTTGGGTAGTGTCCGGTTATTCGTTCGGTTAACGGTTCGTTAAAGTGGTAAATTGCGCAGTTTTACTAGGTATGAAGCACCTTTTGTGTCAGTTTTAATTTCCGACACTCTGTAAGTTATCTTGGACACTAAAACATCAATTCTGCATAATATTTTGGTGTTAAAATGCTGTTTTTGCTGTTTTTCTGCTGAATTATGCAGAATTCAGCATTTAAAGTGAGTTTCGGGTGTCTTTTAGTGCGTATTTTAGTTTCCGGAAAGTGTATATGTTAACCCTTGTATCCACACTTGGGTTTTAATGTGTTTTTGATGTTGGACCTACTCCTAGGCCCTAAATCTATTGTCCGACTGCTTTCTGCGGAAGTGCTGACACAGCGTGTCTTACCGGTGAGTTTACTAGTCTTTCTGACGCAACGCTTAATGTAATGCACAATGCAATATTTGAAGTATAAAACATGTATGAATTCATATGTAAAGAAAGTAATCACACAACGTTGACGTTTAAGCACATAATTGCATATAATAAATAATATATAAATAGTATGGAAATTACCGGTTTTGTGCCAGTTGTCACAGCAGCCATTCCTCTCATTATAAGGCTGGTTGGGTGGTGTGGTGTGGTGTTAGGATCTGAGTTTACTTGTTTGTGTTGTTTTTGTAAAATGATTAATGTAAGATGATAAACAGATGAACAATTGTAGTGGAAATGAAGAAAAAATTTATAACACAAACAAGGAAAGAACAACTTTCATCATAAATACTTTGTGTCAAATGATTGTATTACACAATGATTCTATGTAGGCTTGAATTGCTATCTCCCCCTCAGCCTGAGATCACACAGTGATTGTTCATACAAAATGTAAGTGTGTGTATAGTGATCTAATAGAACAGTACATGCACTGTCTATTTATAGTACTATCCTAACCATTGTGGCAGCTTGGCTGACGTCACCTAGACAGTGACATCTAACAATACTAACTGACTCTAAACACTGCTTAATACAATACACTGTTACAATTAAGCACTGATTACTAAAGTGTTGTTGATGCTATCCTCTGATGGGCTCAACCATTGATGAAGCTTTAGCAGTGCTTTCCACAAAGGTTGATCAGTCCTTTGACTTCCAGCAGATCTTTGACTTCCTCATTGGTTTAGTCTTCAACAGTCTTTACACTTCATCAGAGCTTTGCATTTAACAGACCTTAGAGCCATCAGTTGTTATATATCTTTTCCATTGGAGGGAGTAGAATTCAAACCACTGTTTATTAAGGATCAGTTGTTGTAGAGCAGTTTTGGCTTTGTATCATCTGTTCTCAATGGAAGTATCACATGAGCCAATAATCTCCCTCTAGAACAGATGATGTCAAAACCCTTCATTATTTCTGATCTTTATTTCCTCATTAACAGTACCCTGATTTGCCATTTGAATTGAAGTTCAAAGTCCAAGGAGTCTGTGTGTTCTTCATCCCTAATTAGTTGAAGGTACAATAGATCTTGAAGGTTATCTACATTCAGACCATATGCATCCTTCCTGGATATCTTTTCAACTTTACCATCTGATCTGAGCAAAGTCAATACGTGGGTGTCTGAGGCTGACTTCCACTTTAGTATTTTTGGATCAAATGGCTTTCTAGGGATAAGAGTTATTTGTGATGAGTTTGGGGACTGAGGTCTACTGGCCAACTTTTTGATTGTTTCAGCTAGTTGAGTAGTGAGTAGGCCAGTAGCATCATCCATTTTAAATCTAAGTTGATATCTGATCCCCTATTTTCTGTATTCTTCAAACCTCTGCTCATCCTCCTCATATGTCTGCTTTTTCCTTTTTAGTTGATTCAAGGCATTTATTGGTAAAGCAGATGATAAGGTAAGTTTTTTGGAGGTTTGGGTCTATTGGGGTCGGCCAGCAGTGGTTTCAGGATAAACTGGCTTCTGAGGAACTTTTGGGTCTTTCTTTCTAAGCTCTTCCAGTTTTCTATAGGTCTCATCAACATTTTGCTTTGACCATCTGGCAATTGATCTTGCAGACCCATAATCAGCAGCAACAAGCTCTGCTCTGATTCTTTTGAACCTTAATGCATCATCTTGATCAATTTGCTTGGATTTCTTCCAATTTTGTGCAGTTTTCTTGATCAGAGGATCATTGTTCATCATTGTAATTCTGTCAATTTCTTCTCTGAGAGCATCTACAAACCAATCTTTGTATTGAGCCTTAGTTGCTTTATAGGGCTTGTGATTCATTATGTGCCCTAAATAATCAACCCTTAGTTCCTCTTGGAGCTCAGTATCCAGTGGCAGCTCAGACATGGATTTACTGAGGTATTTAGCAAAGTATTTAAGTTTTCTGACTTTGCTAATCCCATGTTGTAGCAGACCTTGGTATCTCCAGTCCCCTAACCCTTTACTCTCTTCTTTGGCTATAACCTCTGCTTGCTTAGCTTTCAACTTTAAGTATTCATCTAGATTCTGAGGTGTTCTGAAGCCATATAGAGATGCGAAGGTTCTTTTAGATGGATCATATATCTTAATAAATGATTCCATTTCAATTTGAACTACAAGCAGTTCCAGAGGATATTGAGTTACCAATGGGATGACAGATGGCATGTAACCAATGGGTGGATGATGAAGTGGATTTGTAAGTGGAGATGGTAAGGGTGGAATGATTTGAGCGGGAGCAGATGATAAGAGGATTGGTGATGGAATCTCCTTATCATCATCTAGCACCACATATTTTCTTTTGCGTGCATAGAAGGTGGAGGAGTTTTTGATGGAGAAGGTGGTTTAGGTGAAGAAGATATTTGTGAAGGGAATCTTTGGGGTATAGGTGATCGTTGTGTTGATGGTGGTGTGTTGAAATGAATGGAAGCAGTGGTTTAGCTAACAGCTGTTGAAACCACTGGTGTTTCACCAACTATTGGCTTAACATCTGTTGATGCTTTTGTTGCATCAATATCTGTTGGTTTAGTGGGTGAGGATGATGGTTTTGAAGCTGTTTTCTGCTTATTTTGTGGTGGTTTTTGAGGTGAGGGTTTGTGTTTGGTTGCAACAGAGGATACAGGCCTTTTAAGAGTAGCAGATGTTTTGGGAAATTTGGCTATTGGTGGTCTGTTTTTTCTAAAAGACTTTCTTCTTTGAGAAGTACCAATGTTTTCTCTTTTCATCTTTTCCTCATGTTCTTTCTTCCAGTTGTAGGCCTTGCTATCTGCTGTGTCTTTTCTTTTCTACTTTGCTAAAATCTCCTCATCAGTTTGGACTTTGAGGGTCTCATCAATTCACTTTTTCTTTCCTACAACTGATTTTTCAGAAGATTTTGCAGAAGTATCTTTGACAGACCCTGGCTTTTGTTTTTGCTGACCTTTTGGCTTTGCTTTAGGATCAACATCCAACTTTCTCATTGAGTCTTTCTCCCCCTTTTTGGCATCATCTTCATCATCTTTTTCAAAGATTGGTGCAGGGTAGGAGCCAGTAAGTTTAGCAACGGATTCTTTGATACCCCTTATGTCTGCCTGAGTATCCTTGTACCTAGCCTCCACCATAACTCTTATCAGTTCCATGTGTGAGTTGTGTTGGAGTTCAGCTAATTCCCTTTGAGCTGCAAATATTGGTTGCACATAATTCCATAACTCTTGGGTGACTTGCTGGTGACTAGGCTGCCTTTTAGAAGCCTCCAACACTTGTTTCAGGTCTTTCATTTTCCCAACAGTGTTTTCAAAGGAAGACATTCTAGCCGTCAATTCTCCGTATTTTAATTCATCGCCTAACTTACTAGGATCATCTAAATTCCCACCAGAGGTGGTTGTATTTGCCTTGGTGATAGGAGTAGACTCCAAATTATCAGAAGCAAATGCCCTCTTTTCTTGGTTCTAGGACTTCCCACTGGATCAGTGGTTACCTTAGTAGCCACAACAGTGTTTTCCTTCATGGGAGTCTTAGAGATGAAACCACTGTCCAAATGTAAATCAGTGGATTCAACATTTGTCGTAGCTGCTCCACTTGAACTACCAACAAGAGTTTCGTTAAACTTAAGTGGTGTAACCTCCTCAACTGTTTGGGGGATAGCTGATTGAACAGGGCCAGACACAATCATTTGTTGAGGCATACTCTCAGTAATGTGTTGGTGAGAGGGACTGTTTTGCGTCTGAATGTCAATAACTGCAAACAGTGGCATGATGGTAGGTGGAATTGGAGATGAAGGGAGTGGTGTTGAAAGAGACATTGCCCCAGAAGAAGGGCTTTTAAACATTGTTTCAAGTGAAACATATGCATCATTTTGTGGTGTCCCTATGCTTACAACATGTTCCTTTTGTGAGAAAACATGAGGAGTTAGGTCTTTAGGTGGAGATCTTTCCATATGCTGTGAGGAAGTAGCAGCAGTGGTTTCAAGTGACATTGGTGTTGTCACTGGGTTAACCTTTAGGATCTCATCTTCCAGAGGACCCATTTTATTGTGTTTGGTGGGCTTTTTGGATTTTGTTTTAGTCTTTTTGGGTTTTGTTGGTGAGGGTTTCACAGTAGTGGTTATAGTGCTATGGTCACAAAGAGTAGTGGGCTCAGCAACAGAGGTTTGAGGAGCAGATGTGGACTCATCTAAAATTTGCTCATTCCTCTTTGCTTTTGGAAACATTTGACTCTTTGGCCATAAGGCGAGTAAAAGTTTATGATGTTAGACTATTCATTTTAAAAGTTTTACCTTGCTTAAAAGCCTTTTGAGAAACATGTTTTTGCAAGTTGTAGCTTAATAGTCTTGGAAACTTAAGAAAAGCAGCATTTTTCCTGTTTTTAATGTTTTTCAGATTTGTAACCAAGTCAGAAAACAGTTCTTGGGAGTAGTTAAAATCTGTGTTTGTTAAAATTACATACCCCAGGTACTGAATTTTCAGAGGTATTTCATTAAAAGCAGTGGTTTTATTAGAGAGACATGTTAAGAGGGTATGGAACAGGAATTTCATTGGTGGTGGAAAATTTGGCTTATACATAGTAGCCTTATTTAGCTGTCCATCATATCCCCTTTCAATCAACTCTGTTTGAAACTCATTTTTCGGGAAAGATGTCTTACCTTCCATGTCGTTTATCCCAAATGTAGTGGAAATGGTAGTTGGGGTTATTGCAACCAGTTCACCTCCGACTTTGGAAGTTATACCGAATGGCTCATTGCCTTGTTCTTCAATGTTAGCATTTGCCAAAAAATATCGGAGAGTATCTTGGTAAATTGGTGCATCGGCAGTAAGAAGTGCTTTATATTTGGATGATGACAGGATGTCAATTATTGAGTGGAAGTCGGTGTTTTTGTCAGTTTTCTCAAAAGTGGGGAGGTAGTTATGTGGGTGTTTGATTATTAGAGCCATGATCGGAGTTTTAGAAATTGTGAAAGGTTGAAGAAGAAATGAAGAAGAAGATGGTAACCGCTTTGGAGAATTTTATGAATTCGATATGGCGAGTAAAAGCTCTGTTCGGGGATAAAACTAGGTTTTATAAAGGGAAAAAGTGAATGCTGACGTGGCAGTGGTTTCAAAGATTGGACGGTTAACATCTGCCCACGTGGCAACCTTTGATGAAAAGTGGATGACAGTTGTTTGGAAACCACTGTTGGGCAACAACAATGGTTGGATACATTGTATATGAAAAAAGTGGCTGATTTTAGTCTATTAGTGGATCGACCTCAGAGGTTGATACCAACAGTTGTTTGGTCAACAGTGGTCAACAAAGGAAAATGAAAACAGAGGTTGTCTTTCAGCAGTGGGTGAATTTTCAACCAATCGGAGGTTTAAAACAATCAGTGGATATGGACAGACTTTTAAGGATTTATGAAAATTTTTCGTTTTAAGCTATTTTATGGATGAATTTTTTGATTTTCGAAAAACATTTTAATGCTTTTTATTCAAGGAAAAGAAGTTTTTGCCTTCTAATCTAAGTTAAGCATGCCAATTCTTGAGATCAAGCTTTCAAAGGTAGATGTGTCTAATGCTTTTGTTAGCACATCTGCCAGTTGATCCTGAGTTGGAACATGATGCAGAGAAATCAAACCTTTTTCATAGCAATCCCTCACAAAGTAATGTCTGATATCTATGTGCTTAGTGGTTGAATGGGATACTGGATTTTTGATGATATTTTCAGCTGCTTGACTATCCAACATGAGAGGTGTCTTTAGTGCAGTTATACTAAAATCTAGTAACTGGTTTTGAAGCCACAACAATAGGGTTGTATAGCTTCCAGTAGCAATATATTCAGCTTCAGTAGTGGATGTGGAAACAGTTGCTTGCTTTTTGCTTTGCCAAGACACTAAACAATTGCCTAGGAATTGACACCCTCCTAAAGTAGACTTCCTTGTAGTGTTGCATACAGCAAAGTCACTATCTGAAAAACCTGAAAGCTTGATATTCCCACAACAATGAGATTAGACTTTCTAGGTGCTGACTGGGATCTGGCATAGACACATGTTGCAAACATGATGTCTGGCCTTGATGCAGTTAGGTACAGTAAAGACCCAATCATGCTTCTGTATAAAAGTTTGATCAACCAAGTCATCTTTTTCATCAGCAGTGACAAGCTTTGTGGTTGCCATGGGTGTACTACATGGTTTGCAATCAGTCATGTCAAATTTGTTTAAAAGTTCTTTTACATTTTTTCTTTGATGAATGAAAGTTCCATTTTACAATTGCTTAACTTAGAGACCAAGAAAGCATTGGAGTTCACCCATGGCACTCATTTAAAACTCTATTGTCATGAGTCTCCAAAACTCTTCACACATGGAGGTACATGTGCTTCCAAAGATGATGTCATCAACATAAATTTTGACAATCATCAAATCTTTTCCTTTCCATTTTAAAAACAAGGTTTTAACAATTTTACCTCTTGTAAAACCTATGGAAATGAGAAAAGTGGAAAGAGTTTCATACCAGGCCCTTGGTGCTTATTTCAAGTTATACAAAGCTTTATTGAGCTTGTTTACATGATCAAGATAAAAAGGATCTTCAAAACCAGGTGGTTGGCAGACATATACCTCTTCCTGTATTTTGCCATATAGGAAAGCACACTTTATATCCATTTGATACACCTTGAAGTTGTGGTTGACAACAAAGGCTAAATGTTGGCCCATGTAATCCTTCCTTGAAGAACAAATGATACAAAATCCAAAATTGGTTCTCAAAACTTGATCCACAATAAGCAGTGTTTGAACTTAATTCCCTCCAATGGTAGTAGCACTTAACAACTGATGATCCTAAAGACTGTTCTACCAAAGCCCTGTTGATTGTAAAGACTGTTGAAGACCAATCAACTGCTGTTGTCAAAGTGTTGTTGAAGACAAAGTACTGCTGGAATCAAAGGCATGATCAACCTTAGAGGAAAGCACTACTCAGACTCATCAGTGTTTAAAGCATCATCAGTGGATTGCTTCATCAGTGCTTAGTAGAGTCTGTTTATCAATGTAACAGTGTTTGTCTAGTATCACTGTTTAGAGGTTGTTAGACTGTTAGATGTCACTGTCTAGGTGACGTCAGCAAAGATGTCACAGTGGTTAGATTTGTACTATATATACACAGTGCCTGTACTGTTCTATCAGCTCTTGCACACACACTCATCTTGTACGAATAACTATTGTGAGCTCAGGCTAAGGGGGAGTTAGTGTTCATGCGTGCATAAGTTGAAACTTTGTAATTTGTTCAATCTTTTGACTAATGAAAGCATTCTATGATCAAAGGTAATCTTTCCTTGATTCTGTTATAAAGTTTTACATTCATTTCCGCTACAATCATTCTCTGTTTTATCTTCTTCCATTATCATCTTAATTGAAACAACACAATCAAGTCAAACTCAGATCCTATCAATTGGTATCAGAGCATTGGACAGTCAAATTCGATCTAACAATCAATTTGACATAAAAGTTCAGCTCAATTTCATTGATACTTAGTTGTTCGTATTTGTTGAAAAACAGAGTACAAGTGTAATCATGTTCAAAGTTGATTATTCAAAAACTTCTGTAAAACAACCAAGATGTCTTCACAATCACGGGACCCTCACAACACCGGCATACTCTACCAGACACCTATACTTGTCAGGTCTGAATACAATATCTGGCAATGTAGGATGGGCCATGTGTTAGCACAACAAAACACCGGTTGCTGGAAGTCTGTCATCTTTGGACCTCATGTTCCAATGGTGCCAAGCACAGAAGATCCCAAGGTCCAAGTACCAAAAAGCCTTGAAAATTACTCAGATCAGGATTTTCAAAAAATTGAATTAGATGCAAAGGCTTTTAGTATTGTGGCCTCAGCTCTACCAAATGACATATATGCTGGCCTGTTACATTGTAACAGTGCTAAAGAGCTTTGGGATTCATTGAAAGAGCAATTTGGTGGGACATAAGAGGTTATAGAAAACAATAGAGAGGTCTTAAACCAACAATATGAAATGTTCTGTCATGTAAAAGTAGAGTCACTGACCTAACAGTTTTAAAGATTTAGCTGTCTCATTAGTGAAGTTAAACTGGTTAATGTTGAATTTGTAAAATCCACTTTAAATAGTAGGTTTCTTAGATCATTGCCAGAAAAGTGGGACACTATAGCTTTTGTGACCAGAAATTCTGTGGGATTCAAAGACTTAAGTTTGACCCAAATTCATGGTAGGCTTCTCATACATGAGAGAGAGCTTAACTAGAAAAAGAAGTTGAAGGAATCTGGAAAAGTGGCTGATGATTACACTTTTGGTAACATAGCACTTTTGGGTCAAGGAGAGTCATCTGGTGGTAGTAAGGACCAGAGTTATGATTATTACATTAACATAACTGTAGGTGGAGCCTTCAACTCTGAGCCTTACTCACCCAATTATGCTTTCACAGCTAATGGGGAAAACCAGATCTCTGACAACTTATCCTTTGAACTCAATGACCTCCAACATTTTGATCCCACTGATCTGGAAGAGATGGACATTTTGTATCAATTGGCCTTGTTGAGTGTAAGAACCAACAAGTTTTACAAAAGAACAAGTAGAAAGTTTCCAGGATTGCATGTGAATTTAAAAGTGGGGTTGGATAAGTCCAAAATTAAGTGCTACAAGTGTAACAGGCTTGGTCATTTTGCTAGGGAAGGTAGGAGTCAAAACAGTGGTCCAATCATCACTCACCCTAGCCCAAGACATCAAAACACACAAAACACTTTGCACTATTCCCAATATAGCCATGCTCCTCATATGCCAAACACTGCCCATTTTGCATATCCTGTAAACACTGTTCCAGTGCAATATGTTCAAACCACTATTCCACAAATTCAGTATGTCCAAGCCCCTGTATCTAAGGTCCAAGTGCAACAACCTGCACCACAACAAACAGCACAAACATATGCCCCAGCAGAGGCCAGTCAATAGAGTTTCTTTACTCAGGGCTTTGTTGATTGGAGCAATATGCCTGATGATTTGACTTATGAAATTTTGCTCTATTTGCTAATTTTGATGTTCCTTGTGATGAATTTTATTTTATAACATTAGAGTCAATACCAGAAGGGCAGGAATCTGATGAAGTGGAACCCAGAGCTGAAACAGCGGATGAAGGTGCTAAAGCAGTGGTTACTGCTGTTTTTGGTGAACAGATGTTAGAGAAGAAAGAACCTGAACCACTGTTGGAACCTCTTGCTGATCCATGGGATGCTAGAGTGTGTTAGGATGAATGTGACTGTGCCATGATGGTTGCAACTAAGCTATCACCTCAGGTCTTGAAAAGTTTATGTTCAGATAAATGCATTATTGCATTTGCAAATATAAATGAGGTGAATGAAAACCTTAGGGACAAGATTTTAAAAGATGAAGTACAATTTGAGAAAACTGTCAAAGAGTTGAAAAACAAATTGTATGAAAAAGAAAAAAGAAAATGAAATCTATAGTCTGAAACATGAACACAACATAACCAAAGACCAACTCCAAACTATGGTAGAAAAATACCAAGTTTGCAAAAAGGAGCTTGAATCCGCCCAAATCACTTGTGAAAAATGGGTGGAGTCTTGTAAAGGTTATGAGCTGATGTTAGAGAAGCAGATCAAGAGCAATGTAAAGTTTGGCATAGGCTTTAGAAAACATGACCAAGCTGAAAACACTGCTGAAATTGATTCTGGCTTAATTGAAGTGATACCAACAAATTTAGCTGGTCAAGAGATTAAAGTCACAGATAAAAATGGAAACAAAATTATTTTGGAAAAGCTAGAAGGGTCATCAATCTTTGAAGAGATAGAAAAATATCAATTCAAACCCATCTGGTCAGATGAATGTGACATCCTTGAAAATTTCAAGCCAATGGATTTTTCCACAGTTTAGGGTGTCAAAGCACCCAACGCTAAGGTCATCCCTCTAAAGAATACACTTCAAAAACACTGGAGAGTTCACAAAAAACCATCCACCAAGAACAAACAGACCTTTGTGCCTGTCCAAACAGCTGTTATAAAACAGTTGAACAAAACCTCTGCTCACATAGAGGTGCAAGTGACCGATGCACCACCATCAAACCAGTTCCCAAGAGGACATGGTCAACCACCATACCAAAGGGTCCCAAATGCTTACGAAGCTTACAAAAATCCCTCTACGCCTAAAGTGAATTGGCATCCTTTCGGTTTTCAACATCTGACAAGAAATGGTCCACAACAGTGGTTAGAGAAAAATGTTCAAAAATCTGTTCAAAACCCTGACCTAACCACTGCCCATGCTCCTAGACTTGAGGCTGACCTATTTGTGACCCCATCCAAAGCCTTTTTGGCTTTGGAGACCCTCCTGAACTAATTTTTTACTTGATGTGCAGGGAGCTTCTGCATGCTTAGATAGTTTATGGTATGTAGATAGTGGAGGCTCCAGGCACACGACATGATGTAGAGCCCTACTCAAAGATTTCAAAAAACATGGAGGGGGTGATATATCCTTTGGTAACAATTCAAAAGGAAAAGTGTTGGGTCGGGACAGTTCAGGCTGGGAATCTCAAGTTTGAGAATGTCAATCTTATTGACCATCTGAAGTTTAACCTCCTTAGTGTTTCACAAATGAGTGAGAAAGGCTATGGGTCATTCTTCACTAAGGATAACTGTAAGATTGTTGGGCCAGAAATGGTGAAAAAGATTGAAGAAGTCATAGTCGGGGGTAAAACACAGCTTGCTGCTCAAAGGAGTGGCAATGTGTATGTGGTTGATATGTCAAAAGATAACCCAATGACTGATGCTTTTCTATTCTCAGCGGCCTCTAACAAAGAGACAGAATTATGGCACAGGAGACTTGGGCACACAAATCTCAAGACTATCACTACACTCTTAAAACAAGGCCTTGTAAGAGGTCTTCCACAAAACTTTTTAGTTGTTCTGAGCATTGTGTTTCCTATCTAAAAAGTAAACAACATAAAACCTCATAGAGTTCAAAACAACCAAGTGTTTGCAAATGCTGCACATGGATTTGTTTGACCTAGTAAAAATCATGAGCTTGAAAAAGAAAAGATATTGTTTGCTCATTTTAGATGATTTTCTAGGTTTACATGGACTTACTTTTTGTCACAGCCCCCGACCCCACCCCGGGAGCGGGAGCCGCGAACTAGTCAGATGGTATCAGTGTTTATTAATTTGGCAGCGGAAAGTTTCATCAGGACCGTAGTTAGGAAATGTTTTTTTTATCAGAGTTAAACACCAAAATGTTTGAAATAATTAAACGGGATAAAACCCAAGTTTTTCTGTTAATAAAATAAACAAGTGGGACAAAACCCGATTTTCATTTTTAATATATTTATAGGGAATAACCCTAATTATTGAAAACAATTCTCCTTTTTATTTAGGTAACTTTTATGGCCACTTTTCTAAGCCTTCAGTGCTCTCCAGCTGGCTTTTATTGGCTTCACACTAAGTTTCCTGAAACACGTGTTTAAAACATTTTATCAGCAAGAAATACTGGTGAGTGAATCTCAGTTTAATCAAAATAGATTTTATCATTTTACAGCATTGAGGGCGGTCGCGCAATTACATTTGTTTATTTTTCTACTTTAATTACCACCCATGGTACTGTCAACCCGACTTGTGGTAATGTTACTACTCACAGTGTAGTAACAAATTTTGTATATAAAACCCCAGCATACCGACGATAATTGTAGAATTACAAATACTCAATCACTGTTAATTATCATATAAAAACAATTGAGGTTTTGTAAAAACAGTTTGCAAAAAGGTTTACAAAAAGGAGATTACTCACTTTGCTATCTTAGGTAATTTCCTGTGGCTTCCTGGTTATAATCTATAAAATTTAAATAATGCACACGCGTTAGTATAATAACCCAATTTTACATTAGTTATACCCTTCCCGAGACAGAACTCCAACGACTACGTCGGGCAGAGCCTCAACAGCCATTACAGAGTACTAGATCAATCGGGCAGCGTATCTAATACGTAGACGGTGGTTAAAATACTTACAACGAGGCAGAGCTTCGCTAATTAAGGGGTATAATACCTGGGGATTACTTTAGCTAACAGAGATTGAGAGAGAGAATAAAAATTTCTGAACGAATTCGACTGAAATGTCGAAGCCCTCCATTTATAGGGCTGTTCGGCCGGTTCCTCGCGCCCCGCGACGGAGATACAAGGGGCCGTTGCGCCCCGCCAGGGTAAAAAAGGTGGCGTGAGGTTGCTGAGTCATCCCGGTTGTCGACGCGTGTCCTGCCACATGGCGGCTCCGTGTTCTGCCACCAATCCCTTTGCTCGCGGCCCGCGATGGAGGAGGTGCAGTCTGTCGCGCCCCGCGATAGACTTAAAATATTGTTTTTATTTTATTTTTATTAATTTAAATGTATTTCGGGCCTATTTCTCGCATACGGGGTGTATTTAGGAGCGTTTAGGGTTGTATAAAATATTTTAAGGAGGGTTGTTATATCCTGGGGATAACTCCTGAACTATTTAATAAAATAAATAATGTATTCGTATTAAGTACAGTAACCCAATTCAACTTTATCAATATGTCACGAGACAGAACCCCAACGTACTTAGTCGGGCAGAGCCTTGACATGCGTTGGTGGGTCCTAAATCAATCGGACAGGGTATTGATTCGGTGATCAGGGGTTACAATACTTAAAACGAGGCAGGGCTTTAGTATTATTACTATTACTATTACTATTACTATTACTATTACTATTACTATTACTATTACTATTACTATTATTATTATTATTACTATTACTCCTGAACTATTTAATAAAATAAATAATGTATTCGGATTAATTACAGTAACCTAATTCAACTTTATCAATATGTCACGAGACAGAACCCCAACGTACTTAGTCGGGCAGAGCCTTGACATGCGTTGGTGGGTCCTAAATCAATCGGACATGGTATTGACTCAGTGATCACGGGTTACAATACTTAAAACGAGGCATGGCTTTATTATTATTATTATTATTATTAGTATTATTATTATTATTATTATTATAGGGTGAATTACTAAAATAAAAAGAATATATATATATATATATATATATATATGTAAAGAAGAGAGGGATGCGAGACAGAAGCAGGGGATAACTCCTGAACTATTTAATAAAATAAATAATGTATTCGTATTAAGTATAGTAACCCAATTCAACTTTATCAATATGTCACGAGACAGAACCCCAACGTACTTAGTCGGGCAGTGCCTTGACATGCGTTGGTGGGTCCTAAATCAATCGGACAGGGTATTGACTCAGTGATCAGGGGTTACAATACTTAAAACGAGGCAGGGCTTTATTATTATTATTATTATTATAGGGCGAATTACTAAATTAAAAAGAATATATATATATATATATATATATATATATAGGTAGAGGATCCTGTAAATAGTGCTCAAAGTGTGAGAAGTGTATTATTACACTATATATAATAATATATAACACCATATAAACACCGTATAACAATATGTAACACCATATAATACCATATAACACTATGTAACACTATATATCATTATATAACAAATATAACACTATAGGTTGTCTGATAGCATGTCTATGATATATGTATAGTGTTATATCTATTATATAATGATATATAGTGTTACATAATGTTATATGGTATTATATGGTGTTACATATTGTTATACGGTGTTTATATGGTGTTATATAGTATTATATATAGTGTTATAATACACTTCTCACACTTTAGGCCCTTTTTACACTATCCTTACCCTATATATATATATGTGTGTGTGTGTGTGTGTAAAGAAGAGAGGGATGCGAGACAGAAGCAAGAAAATTAGCAACCCTTGGATGTCTATTTATACTCTAGTTTCTTAGACAACAATTCAAAGGAAAGATTCCTTTTGAATGTAGAAGCAACACGTACACAAGTATATTAATTTTAATTATACACGTAAACGTTCACAATCATTGAATCTTAGATTTTTGATTGTTTTAGATATATATATATATTATTTTATTCCATACGTTAACTTTTCATTATTATTATTATTTTATTAATTTATATATTATAATTAATTCAGATGCTTCACTTATTTGGCGCTTATAACTTTTAAAATATGACGTTTTATAAAACAATGAATATGTCATTAGAACGAGAATATTTGTATCTACATTTTTTACAAATTTCATTAAAAACGGAGTAGGTTCAAATATATTGTATTTTTATAATTTAATTATTAAACGGTTCCTAGGCCCGTCTAGGTACTTCATATTTCTAATATTCAACTTACCCATTATCTATTCGTGTAATAACTTTATTTTAAATTTAAAATTTTGGGAATGTTACATTCTCCCCACCTTGTTTTAAATCTCGTCCTCGAGATTTGGGCTACGATATCTTCTTGGGGTTACGTCACGTCTTTTAGTTGGTTATCAAGGTGTCTGGGATAGAATCAAAAGATGAATATAAAGATATCATAGGATAATTGGAATTCAAGGGTCTCAAAACTTACTTTCAGGAATTGAAGTTAACTGAATGAGATGAAATGATACAATTATCAAAGTGACTAAGTTTCATAAGTCAAAAGAGAGATTTGATAAGTATAAAATTCGAAATGCAATGATTTTTAGAAACAATAGAAATTGATGTTAGAAGAGAACTTACTTTGATTGTCAGTTGAGAAGGTTCTGAATCAATAACCTCAAAATAGAAGTATGAAAAATGATTTGTTAACTACCAAACTAGAAATCAGTGATACTTGAATGGCAGGGATACTCCGAAAATACAATAGGATTTAGTGTATTATTATCTTGATACATAACTGTATCAAGACTACTTAAATGATGAGTCGTATGAATTGATATAATTAGGATTTATGATTAGCTCAGGCTACAAATTTGGACACCGCCAGGCGTTGTAATTATTTGAAAGGGTTCAATGATTACGGTGACCGAACGAATTCACCGTTTTTGAAATTAACTGAAAGTTTCAATGAAGTGAATCTGGATATTCAAAAGATAGGATGTCCAAGTGAAAGAAGAAAGGATTATTGTAGGTTTAATGTTGGAGGTACATTGGAATAAGAATTTAGGTACCTTTATCTTAACACAAAATTGTATTAAGACTGGTTTAGGATAATGAATCAACAGAAGATAGATAAATCTGTACCTCAGTTGTGCAGATGAAATGAGTTTAAGTTTCAAAGGGAAACGCCACCTCAAGGTGTCGTGTTTTAACAAATAATTTATTGGAGTTGTAGACTTGGAACAGGTCTATCATGATTCAAACAAATGAGATTACCTCGAATATGATTATCTCAATTCATCATATGGGATTTTGAATTGAATGTATATGAGCAAGTTCAAACAAAATTGGAGCTTGGTTTGGACATATTCCAACAATGGATATATGTATTGACAAGAAATGGTTTTAATGAAAATCTGGTAAGTACCTTTGAAAAGAAAAGGAGTTTTCCAAGAAATTTGTTGACTCGATTATCAAAAGTTAACATCATGAAATCATATAGATTATCAGAACGAGTATAACGAAATATTTATTAAAACTCAAGAATAGCTGATCTTTGGAAGTAAATTTACATACATGACAAGCAATGCATGTATAACATAGGAATTTTTCAAGAGATGAGACAATTGAGAGTTGGCTCTATAAAAGAAAAATAAAGACCTTTTATTGATGAGGTTTCAATCGAAATCAAAAGTCAACTAACTTAAGTATAGATAAAACATAAGGGTGCTTATTTTAAAAGTTGTTATCTCTGGTGTTGTAATTATTTATGCACTTTCCTTAGCTTCATCTGGGTTTCTATCCTCGTTGTCGGGTGCCTTAGATAGTTTCGGGCAGTAGAGACAGAAGTGGCCTGGGTCTCCACACTTGTAACATACATTAATTTTCCTTCTCCTTCTACATTCCTCTTATGTATGCCCAGTCTTCTTGCAGAAGTTACAACGAAGTATCTTCTTAGAATGGCGTTTTCTTGTGTGCTGCTTGTCATAGTCGTTGCAGGGAGGTTGCGTGATTGCTGGTTCCATTCCTTTGTCCTTACGTGATTTGTCGGAGCGGAATTCCTTATAAGAGTAGCTATAAGTTGTGGTTTTCTTTCGTTTGGAAGATGGGGTTTTGATACGAATATCATGACTTCCATTTATACTAAGGTTAGGTTTGAAGTGTATAGTAGGACTCTCGTTTATAGGCATAGAAATTTTAATAGCTTCAATGATCGAAGGTATAGCATTTGACATTGCTTCAGCTATTATATTTTCTATAGTATTTTTGTCCAAAGAGTGTTCATTACTAGCTTCAATTTCTTGATCACAGCTATTTCCTTTGACATCTGAATTACAATTATGTTCAGATATAATTATCACAAAACTAAGCAATTTACAGGCACATTTTGTTTAACACGATTATAGTCATAGTTATCAGTATTATGCATTGATATATATATTTATATACATGTTATATTTTAACATTTTCTTTTATAAGAAAAATGTATATATTATATATGTTGTTTCTTCCTTTGGTGTAGTATCTTTTCTCTGTATTGTCAATTCAACTATATTTCCAGAGCTGATAGCTGGATAGGTATTCAGAAATAAAGGTAAGAGTTTTATATGAAATTCTGAAATTCTCCATCATTGACCCATTATTATATTTCAAGAGATAGTGCTAGTACAGGTATCCTTAAGATATCTTTTGAATTAAAGCTGGGTGTCAAAATAGATTTTGAATAAACATGTAGGTTTGCTTCTTCTGTTATATAAAAGCTTGTCTTCCTACAGAAGATTTTGATCATTATATTATATATACTATCAAGAAATTGTGTCTTGCAAATACATACATAAAAAATATAAGGTTTTAAAATTTCCTGTAATATGTATATATATAATACCAATTCATAAGAATCCAATTACATAACTAATTGTGTTAGTTATCCTGTTTATTCTCATAACTTTTTTATTCCTTTATATTAACAAAATAAATTTCTATCAGATTTAATGAACATAATATTTTGGAATAAAAGGAAATTCATCAAATGGAATAAATTTAATAAAGATATAAATCTTCTGAATTCTTTTAGAACAATTTAATCTTGACAGGTTGACTTAATTTTGGTTATAACATATTTAGGACTTGAATCTTAATTTACCATATTTATTTATCTGAAAATACAAAATTTAGTGTTTCTAAATTTGATTCTTAACATATTAAGTAATGAAGTATCATCCTTATATCAGAATATATACACGTGACTTAAATATAATTTAAGAAATGAATTGAACCTATCAAATGGTAAAAATTGTTTCCTCTTGAGATACATGTACATATATTTTTATTTTATGGATTAAATATTATCAATACAAAGTGTATATATATAAAAAATATACATCTGACGTACATATAAATTGGAGAAATAGGTTTAAGCTATTTACTGTTGATATATATGTATTATGTATTAAAATCATTTACACAGTACCAAGTTGTTGTACGTATTTCTGTTTCATAAATACAGCTTTGTTAAATATTGTGACACCTGTGTCACTTCAACCATCAAACAAACGCCAAACCAATGAAATATTGTATTTCATACTTGGGATCTGTATAAATATGTGTATCATTTGCACATATCAATTCTTGTTCGATTTCAAGCTCTAGATCGCTTTCTAGAAGGTTATACGCGCGTTGATGCGTAAATATAACCAGTTTAATGCAACGAACACTCTGGAATAGTGAAATAGGCTTAACATACCTTAAATAACCTTTACATAACTTAGAAATAAATTTTGAAGGCTTTGGCATGGCAAAATCAAGTTAAATCGCTTACAGGGACTAAAGTTGACAAACTGCGAAAGTATGCCAATCTGAACTGTAACAGACATTCCGGAACATGACCATAAGTTAAACATACCCTAAATATCCTTCACATAGCTTAGAAATAGGCTTTGAGGGGTTCGGGGTGCTAAAATAAACTTTTGGGTCATTCAGGGACTAAAAGTGTCAAAAAGTGCACAAGTTTGCATTTTCACGCATAACTTACGTTCTGAATACATACGGACATCCAAAAATTTATGTAAGCACTAAAATATTTTATTTTAGTGTTTGGCGTAAGAAAAATCCGTTCGTTACGCATTTTGGATCGTTTTTCGCGCTTGTGCGCATTCCGTCGTAATTAAGCGAACATCGCGTTCGTACGACCAAACGAACCAACATCCGACATATTTTTGAGCATGTTTCATGTCCACAATGTTTAGGCATCATTTTAGGGCCTTAAAGTTGGCTTTACGGGCCTTGGAAGTGTCGGGAATGGCCTTAAACACGTGCAGGGACTGAAACTGTAAATTCTGAAACATGTTGCTGATCAGACAGGGCCAGGCGGCCCGCCTGAGCCTTGTGTGAATCCTGATGCGGGCCGCGTCAGACTTCTGACCAGATTAAATGTTTCTAACAGCCTGTTTGCAGCTGTTTTGCACTCCCAATCTCTCTTCCACATGTCAATTCCTTATGGTGAGTGGCCATTTGACATACCATAACATTCCAACACATGTACGGGTGGGATTCGAGCACGGTTTCCATGAAACGATCTTAACGGTTACCCGAAAACTATAAATACCCATCCACCCCCATTGCAAAACCCACAAGAATCTGATCCTAGAAGTTCTAAGTTGGAACCATTGTTTCATACCTGAGCTACTTGGATCACGATTAGCATTCGGGGACCCTTCGTAAGTATTCCTTCGTTCTTTTATTGTTTTACGAGTCCGAAAGTCAAACTTTGTTTGACTTTCTGCGTTGACCAGTTTATGGTCAATGCGAAGTTCGTTTGAACTTCGCAACGTGATTGTAATCACGATGGTTATAGTCCCTTGGGACTATGCCTACTGATTACCACGTTGTTTAGGGTCGTAGGGTAAGCGATCTAATAAATCGCTTATACCTTCGAACCCGACCCATTTGGTCGATCATTAGGATCCGACCAAATACATTAGGTGACCATAGTATATAGGGAATAACCTTCCGAGGTTATACCCTATGGTCACATCGTTTGAGTAGTTGTATGATAGGTAGTTTATATGCCTTAGGTAAATTACCAGAATACCCTTTTCATGTATAATTGGTAATTAAGCATATGTAACCTAAACTTTTGCCACATAACTGATTATGTAACATGTTTAGGCATATAACACTTGTCATAGGGCTAGTTAGACGTCTCGAGTGCGCTTTTGCGCGCACGACGCGTTAAAGTAGCATAAGCTACCTTAATGGGTCGCGATGGGTCGAAAGCACTTAGGTTAGGTTTCATTTAGTATGTAGGCTTTGTTAAACCATATTAAACGAGTCTCCATACTCGTTTGGTTTACGAACCCTCATTCTATCCAATCATCCGATTTAGGTCCGGTTATTAACATAGTTACCTATATTAGGTGCCGTTTGATATCCGCGATCTCTAGCATTGTTTGGTTGTTACTCAAGGACTACTAAGCAATCTCAAGTGAGTACATAGACCCCTCTTTTACTGTTTTCCAAACTGTTTTGGGGTAAAACACATGTGCCTACTTGTTACTTTCATGCTTTCCATGTTTTCACATCATATACCTGCTATGTTCGTTAGTACATTATAGTACATGATTTCAATACATTTTATGCTATGTGTGCCCATTGTGTGCATACTTAGTACATCCCTATACAATACATTTCATGCTATGTATGCCCATTGTGTGCATACTTAGTACATCGTTTTACATTACACTTATGCTATGTATGTCCATTACATGCATACTTAGTACATTGTTTTACATTGCATTTCTGTTGCATATGCTCATCCAACATATGAACGCAATATACTACATTTTGAACCGTTGTAACTATTTGACTATGTGAACTGTCGTAACACTTTGATTATATGAACCGTTTGTATCTGTTGAACCGTGTGAACCATTTGTATCTGTTGACATGATTTACATTTGACAATAGACATTTGACTATACATAAACATTTCTACAATTGTTAAACATTACATCTTGGTGGTTTGGTTTGAGTAAGTGATTAAGTAACGAGGCGTGTGTAATATGACACAAGCATGGTGGATACGCCGCTGGTACTTCCTATATATAAGTGTTTGTATGGTATTACATGTCGTAGCATTATTTGAATCATTTCAATTTGAGACATATAACATTTGATACAAATAACATACTTTCCACAAGACATTGTTTTACAAACAACTTATCTTATACAAACTCATTTTACTTGGTTATTCATTTAACCTTACATTTATTTATACATATCGTCTGATCTTATTGTTTTTCAAACAATTTACAAAACAAAGCAAATTACAAGGTTCATGACTAAACATTTTCTCAAACATAAGTCATGAATTCTGTTTTCACAAAACCTATGTATCTCACAGGCATTTTTATGCTGACGTACCTATTTTCACATGTGTTTTCAGGAGATGATGCGTAGGACTTATCAAGACATACTTAGGCGGACCTGTGCCTTAGTGACTTAAACGAGACAAGAACTAGTTACTTTATGTTATGTACTCTTTGGTTCTTGTTTAAAACAATGTAAACTTTCATGTTTGATTAATAAAACGAAACTTTAATTTCCATGGTTGTGAAACATTAATTCTGTTACAACACTCCCCGACGTTTCCGCCACGTTTTGTATGTTCTACGTGGTCGGGGTGTGATAGAAAAGATGGTATCAGAGCCAATGGTTATAGGGAATTAGGTTATTAGTAATGCTTTGACCTATTCTATAACCTTCTTAGGACCCTAACGCGAGTTTACTTGCGTTTAGTCATAAAACAATACCGTCACCTATCCTTAGGCGACTACCACAACAAGAACATAAAATTCAAAACCGCTTTGAAAACTAATCATCTGTTCTATGATGATTGATTACTAGGTTTTGAACCCTCTATTGTAAGGTTTTGAACTCTCTATTATATGGTTTTGAACCCCTTTGAGTTTTCAAAACCTCGTCAAGGTTTTGGGTTTTAAATAATGTGAACACATGCAAACTGGAAGGGTGAATGCCTGTATTCTGGGTTTTCTGTCTAGGCAAGCACTTCGTATACATCTCATCAGACGCGAGACCAGTTGTGTTTACCTGGGAATTCTTGGGATGAGTGTTCACTTATAGGCGAGCATGTCTTCGCGATACATTATTTTTGACCCATTTACTTTGATTAGTCACTGTGTGTCGTTTGTTTACCTTGTGGTAACAAACAAATGACCACTATCCTTGCTTTCATCAGATTTGTTTCATCTCATTCTTTTCGTCTAATTCTCTCACTTGTTTCCTTTCATGTTTCCTCTTTTAGAATGCCTCCTCGACGCGAAAACCAGATAGCGACTGCCGAACTGGCAGAAATCATTGCACAACAAATGGCTGCTCAATTCCCAAACCTCTTTGCTCAATGGAACCAAGCCAACAACAACAACAATGGTCCATGCAATTTCAAGAGTTTTAACTCGGCTAAACCACTCAAGTTTAACGGTTCTGAGGGAGCGACTGGGCTTCTTCAATGGTTCGAGAGCATTGAGAATACTTTCTGCCACGTGCAGTGTCCTGACAATCGCAAGGTCGAGTTTGCTTTGAGTGTATTCCAGAAGAGGGCCCTTACGTGGTGGAACCGGGTTATGAGAGATCGTGGTGCAGAAGTTGCTCTAGCACAGACATGGGCTGAACTTAGGGCCCTTATGATGAAGGAATTCTGTCCTCGTCACGAGATCAGGGCCTTGGAAAGGGAATTTGACAATCTTGAGCAAGACAGCGGTGAGCATCGAGCCTACACAGACCGTTATGATGAGTTAAGTCTGTTATGCCCAAACATGGTCACGCCTTTGGATAAGGCAATCGAAAAGTACATTGATGGCCTCCCTGACTCAATACAAGACATTGTGACTGGTAGCAACCCTACTACAGTTAGACAGGCCATTGAGCTATCTGCAACCTTGATTGAATCAAAGATCAGGAAAGGTAAACTTTTCTGAAAAGGTGACAAGAAACCGGTCGAAGAATCGAACCCAATCGAGGAATCAAAGACCATGGATGAACAGACTGGATCATCTAAGAAGTCAAAGAAGCGAAAGGCTTCTCAGAACTTCGCCATGGTTACTCACAATGATCAAGCCGTCCCCAACCAACCAGCTCAACCCCCTGCCAGGAAACCCTACAACGGAACTGCACCCTTGTGCAACCAATGTGGCCTGCATCATCATTGTGACACACAAGGAAAACCGGGAAAACCAAACAACTTAACTAGCTTCCTCAGTGAGTGCCCACCAAATTTCGGGATGAAATTTCTTTCAACTTGGGGATGATGTGACAACTCGAAATTTAGAACCTTTTATTTGTACCTCGATGTAACATGCTTAAACGTGTGACTAGTTAACTATGTTGGTTTAATGAGATAAGCGAACATTCTATGCGATTATGTGTTATGTGTATATGCTTGTATGTATAGTATGCGTATAGGGTTATGTGAGCCGAGAACCAAGAACCCGACCCGAGACCATGTGGTCTCGAGTAAACAGTAACACTTGGGCCGGATGGGCCACGCACCCCATTTAACCCAACCGAAACCCATTAGGGTGCACCATGTGGACAAGTATATAACCCTTAGTGATGCTAACCTTGCCATTCTTTGGACAAACCACACACACACTCTCCCCCTCTCTCTCACAAAAACCCTAAACCACAACATTTTCCTCTCCCTCACTCTCGGATCAAACCGGAGACCACAAGGACCTTTGGTTCAAGCTCGGAATCGACATTTGGAAGTTCACCCCTCATACCCTTTAACCGGTTAGTGATTCCCATTGTGTGTTTATATTTCGGTTGTTGTTGATGATGATGATGTGATATTTTGGTTGATGATGATGTATCTTGTGTGACTTGATAATATGTTAAGTTTATGCATGATGATGTTAATAAGCTATCATACTTTGATTCCGGATTGATTGCATGATGAGTTAATGATGTTTTGTGATTGAATGTGATTTAAACCATAAATGGTTGATGCTCATGAAATCGGCTTGCATAATGTTCATATTATCCGGATTATATATTCTTATGTTCATATTATTCGGATTAGTTGTTGGAGTGTTTGATTGTTGTTCATGTTATGATCATGTTAAAGTTCATAGAGATTTATGCTAAAATCCCTAAAATGAAGAACATGATGAATATGTGAAGAACTTGTTGAATGTGTTATGGATATTTGAAATTGCCATGTTTGATCCATTTTGGTTAATTGTTAGACAATTAGACATGTTTGTAGAACCTCATTGGATAGTACATAAAATCACAACAGTGAAATCCCATTGGCCAAGTACAATATTGAATTCAGCAAATGTTCCCAGCCGAGACCTTCTGTCTCGACTCGAGACCACCGCATGACAAGCCGAAATCTCCGGTTACGACACAGGTTGCGAGTCGGAAACTTATGGTCTCGACTCGAGACCGGGGGCATGATAACTCGAGACTGAGGTTGCGAGCCCAGTCGCGACTCGAGACCCTACTTGATCAACACAAAAACATCATGACCCGAGACCTTGTTTACGAGTCCGGTTGCGACTCGAGACCAACATATGCATAACCCGAGACTTCATCAGTCTCGACTCGAGACCATGTGCATGTGCACACTGTTGGACTTGCACACTATTATGGGCTTAGATAATTGGGCTGGGCTGTTGGGCCTAAGGCATGGACCTTATATGTTTCGGTTGAATGTGAATGTTATGAATGATACTTGCATACAATGTGCTAGCATACGTGCAATACGTGGTTTGAACCTGACCTGTATGATACAACTATGATAGGACATGAGTGACCACAATATTGCTTGATTGACCTTTCTGTGTATCTGCCGAGCAAACCAAGGTGAGTTCACACCCTCTACAAAGCATGGGATTCCCAGGGGTCGGGAATTGGGGTTAAGGAACTTGGGTTCCTCGTCCTCCTTGGGTAGGACAGCAACGGTTCAGGAATGTAATTCCTCGTCCTCACGGACAGATAACTCGTACTAGACCAAAACTCTATCACGAAGTCCCTCCTTTTTGTATCGACTTAACGCCGGGCCAATGGCGAGCGGGTCATTAGTTAGATAGCGCTATTTAGGTCTGACAAACCTCGCACCGTGCCGCAGAGGACGGGCGTGAACTAATGGATCTGGGGCACATCAATGATGATAGACATTGACAGTTTCAGGGCACATAAACATGACTACAGTCAGCAGTCGATATGGTAACGAGTCTAGTATATACATGGGGTAGCCCCCACGGCCAAAATGCCAGATAACTAACATGGGGTAGCCCCCACGGCTGGATTGCCAGAATAACCGGGAATAACAAGTCACGTTTTTAACTATGGGGTAACCCCCCACGGCAGGATGCCAGATAAAGGAAACTGTTTTCGAAACAACTTAAAACGAACACCCAACCGTGAACTCACTCAACTTGTTGTTGATTCGTTACTACATGCTTTGCAGGTCAATAGGTACTTAGCTGGAGCTTACAAGGAGGAGATTCGTTGTGGGACATGGACGGCTGCGTGCCATGTTAAACTTTGAAACAATTAAACTTATGTTTTGATTTAAGACTTATGCTTCCGCTTGCAACTTAACTATGTTTTGTTTGGACACCAATTGTATTGGTTAAATTTTTATATCTTTTAACTTACGTGTTCAATATGATTGGTGGCTGGATCCTGGTCAGTCACGCCTCCAAGCGGTGGTATTCCGCAGGTGGATTTTGGGGGTGTGACAGATTGGTATCAGAGCCATTGGTTATAGAGAACTTGGTTTTAATAAAGGGGAAAACGTTTTGTTAAAACCAGACTATAACCTGTACAGTGCTCAACGGTCCACAACGACGCTTCACTCCACATGCAAGGCTCAACATTCTAGGTGATATAATCTGTGTATATATTGCCTGCTTGTTAGTTACATAGTACATTACTCATGGTATGCTTGGTTAGTATAACTACTGTTGCTTGAACACGTGTGCACTTACTCACTTCTGACATCGCACTTTCGCGAACCCCTCTCACTCACGTTCTTCTTGATATGAAGATCATGTCTGGACGCGTTAACCTGACACAAGCCCAGTTGACGGCTCTGATCAACGAACGAGTTGCCGCGACACTTGCAGCTGAACACGCAGGAGGTATATCCTGCAGTCCGAACTCATTCTAGGATCTTTAGAATCCTACTCTCGTGAACCAACATTTGTGTTAAACTCTGTCTTTTCTTTCGCCCACGATAGGTCAGCATGCTCAGCCACCCGTGTGCACTTTTAAGACTTTCATGGACTGCCGACCAACTACTTTTAGCGGCACTGAAGGAGCAGTAGGTCTCCTACACTGGTTTGAGAAACTAGAATCTGTGTTCGAAATGTGTGAATGCCCTGAGGCGCGCAGGGTGAAGTATGCTACCGGTACTCTCGAGGGTTTAGCCCTCACATGGTGGAACGCTCAGGTCCAAATGCTGGGGTTGGTTGCTGCCAACGCCACCCCATGGGAAACTTTTAAGGAGATGATCAAAGAAGAATACTGCAGTCGAGATGACATTCATAAGCTGGAAGTCGAGTTCTTCAACCTCAAGATGACGGGGTCAGAAATTGAGGCGTACACTAAGAGATCGAATGAGCTTGCCTTACTGTGTCCTACTATGGTGGACCCTCCATTTAAGCGTATTGAACTCTTTCTCAAGGGCTTGGTGCCAGAGATCCAAAGCCATGTGACTTCAGCAAACCTCGCCACCATCCAGCAAGTTGTCCAGTTGGCTCACCGTCTTACTGACCAGGCGGTGGAGCAGAACAAGTTACCAAAACGCATAGGTGCTGCAACTACTTCTGGTACCTCTAGTGACAACAAACGGAAATGGGATGGAACTTCAAGTAAGGGGTCGACTTCTGTTCAGTCCCAGTCTCAGCAGAGAAAGACTGATGACTACAAGAGCCCTAGTCAGCAATCATCTGGTGGTCAAAGTCATGGTGGGTACAAAGGGAATCACCCCAAATGCAATCGCTGCAGCCTGCACCACAGTGGGCCATGCACCAGGGGCAACTGTCATTGGTGCAACAAGCCTGGTCACGCTGCAAAGGATTGCAGGAGCCTATACCCCGCCAATCAGAATCGTCAGCAAACCCAACAGAACCAACGTCAGTAGCAGCAACAGGGTGATAACAAAGGGTGCTTTCAATGTGGAGCTGAAGGCCACTTCAAGAGAGATTGTCCCCAGCTGAACAGGAACCAGATCAACAACAACAACAACAACAACAATCAGGGGAATGGTAACAATGGGAACAACAACAACAATGGCGCCAGGGGGCGGGCGTTCGTGATCGGCCAAGGTGAAGCAAGGAATGACCCCAATGTTGTGGCGGGTAAGTTCCTTCTCGACGACTTTTATGTTTCAGTATTATTTGATTCGGGTGCCGATACTAGCTACATGTCACTAGAAGTTAGTCGAATGCTTAAGCGTATTCCAACACCTTTGAACAACAAGCACACTGTAGAGCTAGCAAACGGTAAGAGTTTAGAAGCCACACACGTAGTCAAGGGTTGTAAACTTATTCTCGCTGACCAGACCTTCTCCATCGACCTTATTCCTATCGTCTTGGGTAGTTTCGACGTTGTCATTGGGATGGATTGGTTATCCCAACACCGAGCAGAGATTCTTTGCAACGAAAAGATCGTTCGTATTCCAGGCTCCGGTAGTGAACCTCTCATGATTCGTGGCGACAAGCGGAGTGCCGTTGAGAACGTCATCTCCCTCCTTAAGGCCCAGAAGTGCTTGCGAAAGGGCCACACTGCCATTTTGGCTCTTGTTACTGACACCTCGGAGAAAGAGAAGAAGATAGAAGATTTTACGGTTGTACGCGACTATCCGGAGGTATTTCCTGAGGAATTACCTGGTCTTCCGCCTCATCGCCAAGTCGAGTTTCAGATTGAACTAGCTCCTGGAGCTGCGCCTATAGCTCGTGCACCTTATCGTTTAGCTCCATCAGAGTTGGAAGAACTCTCTACGCAACTACAAGAACTCTTGGATAAGGGTTTTATTCGTCCTAGCTCATCGCCCTGGGGAGCTCCAGTGCTATTTGTAAAGAAGAAGGACGGTACCTTCAGAATGTGCATCGACTACCGGGAACTCAACAAGGTGACAGTGAAGAATCGTTATCCTCTACCGCGTATTGACGACTTGTTCGACCAGCTGCAAGGGTCGAGCTACTATTCGAAGATCGATTTGAGATCGGGATATCACCAGCTGAGAGTCCGAGAAGAGGACGTCTCCAAAACAGCTTTTAGAACTTGATACGGGCACTATGAGTTTTTGGTCATGCCTTTCGGGCTGACAAATGCACCAGCAGTTTTCATGGACTTGATGAATCGAGTGTGCAAGCCTTACCTGGACAAGTTCGTTATAGTCTTCATCGACGACATCCTGATCTATTCTAAGAGTCGGGAGGAACACGAGCAACATCTACGACTTATTCTAGAACTCCTTCGAACAGAACAACTTTATGCAAAGTTCTCGAAATGCGACTTCTGGCTTTGAGAAGTCCATTTCCTAGGCCACGTGGTAAACAAGGATGGGATTCACGTTGATCCATCCAAGGTAGACTCGATTAAGAACTGGCCTGCACCTCGTACACCAAAGGAAATTCGCCAATTCTTGGGTTTGGCAGGTTACTACAGGAGGTTCATTAAGGATTTTTCTAAGATCGCACAGCCCCTCACCTCGCTAACACAGAAAGGCATTATTTATCGCTGGGGAAATGCACAGGAGTTAGCATTTCAGCACTTAAAGGATAGACTTTGCAGCGCACCTATCCTTTCCTTGCCGGAGGGCACATACGACTTTGTGGTCTACTGCGACGCATCAATTCAAGGCCTTGGCTGTGTGTTGATGCAACGAGATAAAGTCACAGCCCACGCCTCACGCCAACTCAAGGTTCATGAGAAGAACTACACTACGCACGACTTAGAGCTGGGAGCTGTTGTTTTTGCACTTAAGTTATGGCGGCATTACCTGTACGGTACCAAGTGTGCCATCTACACCGACCACAGGAGCCTCGAGCATATCTTCAAGCAGAAGGAACTAAACATGCGGCAGCGACGATGGGTCGAACTGCTGAATGACTACGAATGCTCGATCAGGTATCACCCGGGCAAGGCCAATGTTGTGGCTGACGCCCTCAGTCGAAAGGATACTGCGCCTAGACGCGTACGAGCTTTACAACTCACGATTCATTCTAGTCTTCCCTCCCAGATACGAGCTGCTCAGATAGAAGCACTGAAACCAGAAAACGTCAGGGCTGAAGCCCTACGCGGATCAAGGCAACGCTTAGAACAGAAGGAAGACGGTGCTTACTACGTAACGGGACGTGTTTGGGTCCCACTCTATGGTAACCTGCGAGAGCTCGTGATGGAAGAAGCACACAAGTCCCGCTACTCGGTACATCCTGGTTCGGATAAAATGTACCACGACATCAAAACCACGTATTGGTGGCCTAGCATGAAGGCCCACATAGCGACCTACGTCAGCAAGTACTTGACCTGTGCGAGAGTCAAGTCCGAATACCAGAAACCCTCAGGCCTACTCCAACAACCAGAGATACCACAATGGAAATGTGAGCAAATTTCCATGGATTTTGTTACTGGCCTACCTAGATCCCAGCGCGGAAACGATACTATTTGGGTGATCGTGGATCGACTTACAAAATCTGCACACTTCCTGGCTATCAAGGAGACGGATAAGTTCTCCACTCTTGCAGAAATATACCTCAAGGAAGTTGTTTCGAGGCACGGGGTGCCCACCTCTATCATCTCGGATCGAGATGCACGTTTTACTTCAGAGCTGTGGCAAGCAATGCACAAATCCTTTGGCTCACGATTAGACATGAGCACAGCGTATCACCCTCAGACGGACGGGCAGTCCGAGCGCACTATTCAAACCTTAGAAGACATGCTTCGTGCATGTGTAATCGACTTTGGCAACGTCTGGGAAAAGCATCTGCCACTTGTGGAATTCTCGTACAATAACAGCTACCACACCAGCATTAAAGCTGCCCCGTTTGAGGCATTGTACGGACGTAAATGCCGGTCACCTCTTTGTTGGGCAGAGGTGGGGGATAGTCAGATCACTGGTCCAGAACATGTGGTAGACACGACCGAACAAATTGCGCAAATACGAAAACGCATGGCGGCAGCTCGTGACCGTCAGAAAGTCTACGCCGATAAGGACAGGAAACCGCTTGAGCTCCAGGTTGGGGAGCGGGTGCTACTCAAAGTTTCACCCTGGAAGGGTGTGGTTCGTTTTGGTAAACGCGGAAAACTTAACCCACGATACGTTGGACCTTTCGAAGTCATTGAGAAAATAGGCAGGGTGGCCTACAGACTGAACTTACCAGCAGAACTCGGTGCAGTTCACAACGTTTTTCACGTGTCGAATCTGAAGAAGTGTCTGTCAGATGAGACCCACGTAGTTCCTCTGAAGGAACTCACTATCGACGAGCAGTTACGATTCGTCGAGGAACCAGTTGAAATCACGGACCGGGATGTTAAGGTCCTCAAGAGCACTAGAATACCTCTCGTTCGAGTTCGTTGGAACTCACGTCGCGGCCCAGAGTTCACCTGGGAGCGCGAAGATCAGATGAAACAAAAGTATCCCCAACTGTTCGCAAACAGTACAACCACTACTGAGGCTGAAGCTACAGAATTTCGGGACGAAATTCCAGATCAACGGGGGGTGGATGTGACACCCCAGGAAAACCGGGAAAACCAAACAACTTAACTAGCTTCCTCAGTGAGTGCCCACCAAATTTCGGGATGAAATTTCTTTCAACTTGGGGATGATGTGACAACTCGAAATTTAGAACCTTTTATTTGTACCTCGATGTAACATGCTTAAACGTGTGACTAGTTAACTATGTTGGTTTAATGAGATAAGCGAACATTCTATGCGATTATGTGTTATGTGTATATGCTTGTATGTATAGTATGCGTATAGGGTTATGTGAGCCGAGAACCAAGAACCCGACCCGAGACCATGTGGTCTCGAGTAAACAGTAACACTTGGGCCGGATGGGCCACGCACCCCATTTAACCCAACCGAAACCCATTAGGGTGCACCATGTGGACAAGTATATAACCCTTAGTGATGCTAACCTTGCCATTCTTTGGACAAACCACACACACACTCTCCCTCTCTCTCTCACAAAAACCCTAAACCATAACATTTTCCTCTCCCTCACTCTCGGATCAAACCGGAGACCACAAGGACCTTCGGTTCAAGCTCGGAATCGACATTTGGAAGTTCACCCCTCATACCCTTTAACCGGTTAGTGATTCCCATTGTGTGTTTATATTTCGGTTGTTGTTGATGATGATGATGTGATATTTTGGTTGATGATGATGTATCTTGTGTGACTTGATAATATGTTGGTTTGTTAAGTTTATGCATGATGATGTTAATAAGCTATCATACTTTGATTCCGGATTGATTGCATGATGAGTTAATGATGTTTTGTGATTGAATGTGATTTAAACCATAAATGGTTGATGCTCATGAAATCGGCTTGCATAATGTTCATATTATCCGGATTATATACTCTTATGTTCATATTATTCGGATTAGTTGTTGGAGTGTTTGATTGTTGTTCATGTTATGATCATGTTAAAGTTCATAGAGATTTATGCTAAAAACCCTAAAATGAAGAACATGATGAATATGTGAAGAACTTGTTGAATGTGTTATGGATATTTGAAATTGCCATGTTTGATCCATTTTGGTTAATTGTTAGACAATTAGACATGTTTGTAGAACCTCATTGGATAGTACATAAAATCACAACAGTGAAATCCCATTGGCCAAGTACAATATTGAATTCAGCAAATGTTCCCAGCCGAGACCTTCTGTCTCGACTCGAGACCACCGCATGACAATCCGAAATCTCTGGTTACGACACAGGTTGCGAGTCGGAAACTTATGGTCTCGACTCGAGACCGGGGGCATGATAACTCGAGATTGAGGTTGCGAGCCCAGTCGCGACTCGAGACCCTACTTGATCAACACAAAAACATCATGACCCGAGACCTTGTTTACGAGTCCGGTTGCGACTCGAGACCAACATATGCATAACCCGAGACTTCATCAGTCTCGACTCGAGACCATGTGCATGTGCACACTGTTGGACTTGCACACTATTATGGGCTTAGATAATTGGGCCGGGCTGTTGGGCCTAAGGCATGGACCTTATATGTTTCGGTTGAATGTGAATGTTATGAATGATACTTGCATACAATGTGCTAGCATACGTGCAATACGTGGTTTGAACCTGACCTGTATGATACAACTATGATAGGACGTGAGTGACCACAATATTGCTTGATTGACCTTTCTGTGTATCTGCCGAGCAAACCAAGGTGAGTTCACACCCTCTACAAAGCATGGGATTCCCAGGGGTCGGGAATTGGGGTTAAGGAACATGGGTTCCTCGTCCTCCTTGGGTAGGACAGCAACGGTTCAGGAATGTAATTCCTCGTCCTCACGGACAGATAACTCGTACTAGACCAAAACTCTATCACGAAGTCCCTCCTTTTTGTATCGACTTAATCTCCGGGCCAATGGCGAGCGGGTCATTAGTTAGATAGCGCTATTTAGGTCTGACAAACCTCGCACCGTGCCGCAGAGGACGGGCGTGAACTAATGGATCTGGGGCACGTCAATGATGATAGACATTGACAGTTTCAGGGCACATAAACATGACTACAGTCAGCAGTCGATATGGTAACGAGTCTAGTATATACATGGGGTAGCCCCCACGGCCGAAATGCCAGATAACTAACATGGGGTAGCCCCCACGGCTGGATTGCCAGAATAACCGGGAATAACAAGTCACGTTTTTAACTATGGGGTAACCCCCCACGGCAGGATGCCAGATAAAGGAAACTGTTTTCGAAACAACTTAAAACGAACACCCAACCGTGAACTCACTCAACTTGTTGTTGACTCGTTACTACATGCTTTGCAGGTCAATAGGTACTTAGCTGGAGCTTGCAAGGAGGAGAGTCGTTGTGGGACATGGACGGCTGCGTGCCATGTTAAACTTTGAAACAATTAAACTTATGTTTTGATTTAAGACTTATGCTTCCGCTTGCAACTTAACTATGTTTTGTTTGGACACCAATTGTATTGGTTAAATTTTTATATCTTTTAACTTACGTGTTCAATATGATTGGTGGCTGGATCCTGGTCAGTCACGCCTCCAAGCGGTGGTATTCCGCATGTGGATTTTGGGGGTGTGACAATCATGCTGGTGTGAAGTGCCGCACATGTCAAGTTTGCGGACTTATAGGTCATACAGCAAGGGTTTGCCCAACCGCAACTGCACCAAATCAAGCTGTCAACAATCCTGCTCAAGCTTGTTTTCCACCGGGGTCTTGCTACAACTTTGGCGAGATGGGTCATTTCTGAAGAAATTGCCCAAGGCTTGCTAATGCAAATCCAGCACAGGGATGAGCATCTGACCGACAACATCGTTTAGAAATAATCACGTCTCATGTATTATTTTCTTTTGTTGTCATGGTCCATGAAACAGTTGTTATCATTGTTCATAAATAAATCTTTTATTTACATTGCAATGTAATTATGTGGTTGTATGTATAAACAAACATATCTCTTACAATACCGACAATCAAGGAACTGTATTCCTTGAAGAACAGACTACCCCCAAATTTCTACCATTGTATGATCTCTTGCGTTTTCCACGAAAATCCTAAGTGCCTGTTTCTTCCAAGAGAAACGAAGTACGAGGTGCCAAGTTAATAGCAATCAATAACAAGATAATAACAATTAAACAATTATGTGGTTATGTGCTTATGTGTTCCCTTTTATGTGTCATGTGATCCAAATTATGTTGTCCAAATCCTTGTAGAATTTTACATATCCTTGTACAAGAGATTCATAGTAGGATACCCAAAGGTACTATCTAAAATCCTTAATGGACTTCTGCGTTGTAGATAAGTCCCTTGGATTATAAAGTACTTGCTCCATAATTAGACCCCTTGAGTGGTCTAGTTAAACTGGATGATATAGCTGAAAGGACTTCTTGATGGCCTAATTAAGAAGATCCTCTGTTGATCTAATTAAAAGGACCCTATGATAGTCTAGTCACCGTCATCACAAGTTTGATATCTTTCCCCACAACATTACAAAACGAACTGTGCGGACTGTGCAAGGAATTACGTAATTATGGATGCATACATAATTACGGGATTTAGTGCACAGAAATCACAGCAAGTTCTATCATGTATCTAGAGTTAACCCTATTCATTTCCAATTCTGATGAAGCATCCGTTGAGGAAAAATGAACTAGCTATTCATTTTTCACTCCTGAAGAATATCCGTTGAGGAAATGAATATCCGTTGTTTATCTCTTCATTTCCATTCTGAAGAATAACCGTTGAGGAAAATGAAATATACATTCATTTTCGTTCTGAAGAATATCCGTTGAGGGAAATGAATATCCGTTGTTAAATCCTTCATTTCCGAACCTGAGGAAGCAACCGTTGAAAATGACTCCGTTAGTTCATTTTCGTTTCTGAAGATTATCCGTTGAGGAAATGAATATCCGTTGTTAAAATCCTTCATTTCCGAACCTGAGGAAGCAACCGTTGAAAATGACTCCGTTAGTTCATTTTCGTTTCTGAAGATTATCCGTTGAGGAAATGAATATCCGTTGTTAAAATCCTTCATTTCCGCTTCTGAGGAAGCAACCGCTGAAAATGACTCCGTCTGTTCATTTTCGTTTCTAAAGAATGCCCGTTGAGGAAATGAATATCATTTTGATTACCCTTTTTCATTCCCGTTTCTAACGAAGGAACCGTTGAGGAAAAATGATTCTGTTTGTTCATTTTCACTTCTGAAGAATATCCGTTGAGGGAAATGAATATTCGTTTAGTTAAATCCTTCATTTTCCATTTCCAAAGAACCCGTTGAGGAAAATGACTCCGTTCGATCATTTTCACTTCTGAGTAATATCCGTTGACGAAAATGACAGGATTATGCCTTGCGTATCACTAATGATTATTTAACACAAAGTCACAGACATGCTCCTAAAAATAAATTTCGGGACGAAATTTCCTAAAGTAGGGGAGACTGTGACACCTGTGTCACTTCAACCATCAAACAAATCCCAAACCAATGAAATATTGTATTTCATACTTGGGATCTGTATAAATATGTGTATCATTTGCACATATCAATTCTTGTTCGATTTCAAGCTCTAGATCGCTTTCTAGAAGGTTATACGCGCGTTGATGCGTAAATATAACCAGTTTAATGCAACGAACACTCTGGAATAGTGAAATAGGCTTAACATACCTTAAATAACCTTTACATAACTTAGAAATAAGTTTTGAAGGCTTTGGCATGGCAAAATCAAGTTAAATCGCTTATAGGGACTAAAGTTGACAAACTGCGAAAGTATGCCAATCTGAACTGTAACAGACATTTCGGAACATGACCATAAGTTAAACATACCCTAAATATCCTTCAAATAGCTTATAAATAGGCTTTGAGGGGTTCGGGGTGCTAAAATAAACTTTTGGGTCATTTAGGGACTAAAAGTGTCAAAAAGTGCACAAGCTTGCATTTTCGCGCATAACTTACGTTCTGAATACATCCGGACATCCAAAAATTTATGTAAGCACTAAAATATTTTATTTTAGTGTTTTTCATAAGAAAAATCCGTTCGTTACGCATTTTGGATCGTTTTTCGCGCTTGTGCGCATTCCGTCGTAATTAAGCGAACATCACGTTCGTACGACCAAACGAACCAACATCCGACATATTTTTGAGCATGTTTCATGTCCACAATGTTTAGGCATCATTTTAGGGCCTTAAAGTTGGCTTTACGGGCCTTGGAAGTGTCGGGAATGGCCTTAAACACGTGCAGGGACTGAAACTGTAAATTCTGAAACATGTTGCTGATCAGACAGGGCCAGGCGGCCCGCCTGAGCCTTGTGTGAATCCTGACGCGGGCCGCATCAGACTTCTGACCAGATTAAATGTTTCTAACAGCCTGTTTGCAGCTGTTTTGCACTCCCAATCTCTCTTCCACATGTCAATTCCTTATGGTGAGTGGCCATTTGACATACCATAACATTCCAACACATGTACGGGTGGGATTCGAGCACGGTTTCCATGAAACGATCTTAACGGTTACCCAAAAACTATAAATACCCATCCACCCCCATTGCAAAACCCACAAGAATCTGATCCTAGAAGCTCTAAGTTGGAACCATTGTTTCATACCTGAGCTACTTGGATCACGATTAGCATTCGGGGACCCTTCGTAAGTATTCCTTCGTTCTTTTATTGTTTTACGAGTCCGAAAGTCAAACTTTGTTTGACTTTCTGTGTTGACCAGTTTATGGTCAATGCGAAGTTCGTTTGAACTTCGCAACGTGATTGTAATCACGATGGTTATAGTCCCTTGGGACTATGCCTACTGATTACCACGTTGTTTAGGGTCGTAGGGTAAGCGATCTAATAAATCGCTTATACCTTCGAACCCGACCCATTTGGTCGATCATTAGGATCCGACCAAATACATTAGGTGACCATAGTATATAGGGAATAACCTTCCGAGGTTATACCCTATGGTCACATCGTTTGAGTAGTTGTATGATAGGTAGTTTATATGCCTTAGGTAAATTACCAGAATACCCTTTTCATGTATAATTGGTAATTAAGCATATGTAACCTAAACTTTTGCCACATAACTGATTATGTAACATGTTTAGGCATATAACACTTGTCATAGGGCTAGTTAGACGTCTCGAGTGCGCTTTTGCGCGCACAACGCGTTAAAGTAGCATAAGCTACCTTAATGGGTCGCGATGGGTCGAAAGCACTTAGGTTAGGTTTCATTTAGTATGTAGGCTTTGTTAAACCATATTACACGAGTCTCCATACTCGTTTGGTTTACGAACCCTCATTCTATCCAATCATCCGATTTAGGTCCGGTTATTAACATAGTTACCTATATTAGGTGCCGGTTGATATCCGCGATCTCTAGCATTGTTTGGTTGTTACTCAAGGACTACTAAGCAATCTCAAGTGAGTACATAGACCCCTCTTTTACGGTTTTCCAAACTGTTTTGGGGTGAAACACATGTGCCTACTTGTTACTTTCATGCTTTCCATGTTTTCACATCATATACCTGCTATGTTCGTTAGTACATTATAGTACATGATTTCAATACATTTTATGCTATTTGTGCCCATTGTGTGCATACTTAGTACATCCCTATAAAATACATTTCATGCTATGTATGCCCATTGTGTGCATACTTAGTACATCGTTTTACATTACACTTATGCTATGTATGTCCATTACATGCATACTTAGTACATTGTTTTACATTGCATTTCTGTTGCATATGCTCATCCAGCATATGAACGCATTATACTACATTTTGAACCGTTGTAACTATTTGACTATGTGAACCGTCGTAACACTTTGATTATATGAACCGTTTGTATCTGTTGAACCGTGTGAACCATTTGTATCTGTTGACATCATTTACATTTGACAATAGACATTTGACTATACATAAACATTTCTACAATTGTTAAACATTACATCTTGGTGGTTTGGTTTGAGTAAGTGATTAAGTAACGAGGCGTGTGTAATATGACACAAGCATGGTGGATACGCCGCTGGTACTTCCTATATATAAGTGTTTGTATGGTATTACATGTCGTAGCGTTATTTGAATCATTTCAATTTGAGACATATAACATTTGATACAAATAACATACTTTCCACAAGACATTGTTTTACAAACAACTTATCTTATACAAACTCATTTTACTTGGTTATTCATTTAACCTTACATTTATTTATACATATCATCTGATCTTATTGTTTTTCAAACAATTTACAAAACAAAGCAAATTACAAGGTTCATGACTAAACATTTTCTCAAACATAAGTCATGAATTCTGTTTTCACAAAACCTATGTATCTCACAGGCATTTTTACGCTGACGTACCTATTTTCACATGTGTTTTCAGGAGATGATGCGTAGGACTTATCAAGACATACTTAGGCGGACCTGTGCCTTAGTGACTTAAACGAGACAAGAACTAGTTACTTTATGTTATGTACTCTTTGGTTCTTGTTTAAAACAATGTAAACTTTCATGTTTGATTAATAAAATGAAACTTTAATTTCCATGGTTGTGAAACATTAATTCTGTTACAACACTCCCCGACGTTTCCGCCACGTTTTGTATGTTCTACGTGGTCGGGGTGTGACAGAAAAGATGGTATCAGAGCCAATGGTTATAGGGAATTAGGTTATTAGTAATGCTTTGACCTATTCTATAACCTTCTTAGGACCCTAACGCGAGTTTACTTGCGTTTAGTCATAAAACAATACCGTCACCTATCCTTAGGCGACTACCACAACAAGAACATAAAATTCAAAACCGCTTTGAAAACTAATCATCTGTTCTATGATGATTGATTACTAGGTTTTGAACCCTCTATTGTAAGGTTTTGAACTCTCTATTATATGGTTTTGAACCCCTTTGAGTTTTCAAAACCTCGTCAAGGTTTTGGGTTTTAAATAATGTGAACACATGCAAACTGGAAGGGTGAATGCCTGTATTCTGGGTTTTCTGTCTAGGCAAGCACTTCGTATACATCTCATCAGACGCGAGACCAGTTGTGCTTACCTGGGAATTCTTGGGATGAGTGTTCACTTATAGGCGAGCATGTCTTCGCGATACATTATTTTTGACCCATTTACTTTGATTAGTCACTGTGTGTCGTTTGTTTACCTTGTGGTAACAAACAAATGACCACTATCCTTGCTTTCATCAGATTTGTTTCATCTCATTCTTTTCATCTAATTCTCTCACTCGTTTCCTTTCATGTTTCCTCTTTTAGAATGCCTCCTCGACGCGAAAACCAGATAGCGACTGCCGAACTGGCAGAAATCATTGCACAACAAATGGCTGCTCAATTCCCAAACCTCTTTGCTCAATGGAACCAAGCCAACAACAACAACAATGGTCCATGCAATTTCAAGAGTGTTAAACATTACATCTTGGTGGTTTGGTTTAAGTAAGTGATTAAGTAACGAGGCGTGTGTAATATGACACAAGCATGGTGGATACGCCGCTGGTACTTCCTATATATAAGTGTTTGTATGGTATTACATGTCGTAGCGTTATTTGAATCATTTCAATTTGAGACATATAACATTTGATACAAATAACATACTTTCCACAAGACATTGTTTTACAAACAACTTATCTTATACAAACTCATTTTACTTGGTTATTCATTTAACCTTACATTTATTTATACATATCATCTGATCTTATTGTTTTTCAAACAATTTACAAAACAAAGCAAATTACAAGGTTCATGACTAAACATTTTCTCAAACATAAGTCATGAATTCTGTTTTCACAAAACCTATGTATCTCACAGGCATTTTTATGCTGACGTACCTATTTTCACATGTGTTTTCAGGAGATGATGCGTAGGAGTTATTAAGACATACTTAGGCGGACATGTGCCTTAGTGACTTAAACGAGACAAGAACTAGTTACTTTATGTTATGTACTCTTTGGTTCTTGTTTAAAACAATGTAAACTTTCATGTTTGATTAATAAAACGAAACTTTAATTTCCATGGTTGTGAAACATTAATTCTGTTACAACACTCCCCGACGTTTCCGCCACGTTTTGTATGTTCTACGTGGTCGGGGTGTGACAAATATTTTATGTCTTCCATAGTATATGTATATGTGCTTAAATTTTAGAATCGTCAAACTATGAATTATGAACTATAATAATTCTTGTTTATTATTAAAGTAAGAATTTTGTTTTATAAAACTCTTTTAACATAACTTTATTCAAGAGCCAAATATTTTATTTTTTCAAAAATATTATTATTATTAGTTTTAATTTAAAACAGAATTTAATAATATTTAATTTAGTGTATTATATTAATAATAATGATGATAAATAATAACAGTATATATTAAAGACTTTTCTTAGAGAGTGTTTGTATATTAAAAATTTCTCTAGCATGTTAATTATCATTAATATTGAACACACGTATAATTCCTGAAAATTACATAACTTATCAAATTTTGATGAATAATCTACATATTTAATATTTAATAATACGATAAGGAATTATAAAGTGATTTACAAAGTATTTTAAGTATTGTATCAAAACAATGTTGAAACATTATATTTTAACAAAATTAGTATAATTATACGTTTTATCAAAACTTTGACAAATACATATTTTTAAATTGAGTAAAATTTTTTTATATCATAAATCATAAAATATACTATTTTAATTGAATAATATTTTATATTATGATATTTTAGTGATATCATATCTACGGGTGTTATTTTATACCTTTGATTAAGATATTAGTATCAATATCATATTATTATTATAATTTATTTTGAATTGTATTCACATAAAAATGTGGATACCGAATTGAAT
Source organism: Helianthus tuberosus (assembly GCA_030545235.1). Taxonomy (NCBI): domain Eukaryota; kingdom Viridiplantae; phylum Streptophyta; class Magnoliopsida; order Asterales; family Asteraceae; genus Helianthus; species Helianthus tuberosus. The sequence goes on from CM060353.1 coordinate 86,528,741, forward strand.
ATTATTTTATTAATATATCCCCTTTTTTATAGCCTAACATATTGTAAGAGACAATAGGAGTTACATATCCTGAAAATTTAAATGATATAAAATCATTTAGGTATAATACATATTATTTATATTATGATATTTACAAAGTATCATTTCTGAATTGCATTTATCTTACATTAATATTTTTTTATATTAATATTAACATTGTATTATTATTATAAAATTTATATTGCATTAGGTTCCCATATATACATATGGATATAAGGTATCACAAAATTTACTAAGACATGATATTATTAATATATATCATATATATATATATATATATATATAATACAGCATAACTGTAAGATACAGATATGGGTAACACATATTGGGAATTCAAAATTCATTAATTGGCATAAAAATTATAATAGACATATTAAAACTTTATGTTTACAGAATAACATATAAGATATTAATTTCCTAACACAACATAAATGTTTAAGGTTTAGGTATTAGAAGAACACCTAAATGGCTTAAATAAGTGGCTTAGCTCTGATACCACCTTCTGTCACAGCCCCCGACCCCACCCCGGGAGCGGGAGCCGCGAACTAGTCAAATGGTATATGTGTTTATTAATTTGGCAGTGGAAAGTTTCATCAGAACCATAGTTAGTAAATTTTTTTTATCAGAGTTAAACACCAAAATGTTTGAAATAATTAAATGGAATAAAACCCAAGTTTTTCTGGTAATAAAATAAACAAGTGGGACAAAACCCGATTTTCATTTTTAATATATTTATAGGGAATAACCCTAATTATTGAAAACAATTCTCCTTTTTATTTAGGTAACTTTTATGGCCACTTTTCTAAGCCTTCAGTGCTCTCCAGCTGGCTTTTATTGGCTTCACACTAAGTTACCTGAAACACGTATTTAAAACATTTTATCAGCAAGAAATACTGGTGAGTGAATCCCAGTTTAATCAAAATAGATTTTATCATTTTACAGTATTGAGGGTGGTTGCGCAATTACATTTGTTTATTTTTCTACTTTAATTATCACCCACAGTACTGTCAACCCGACTTGTGGTAATGTTACTACTCACAGTGTAGTAACAAATTTTGTATACAAAACCCCAACATACCGACGATAATTATAGAATTACAAATACTCAATCACTGTTAATTATCATGTAAAAACAATTGAGGTTTTGTAAAAACAGTTTGCAAAAAGGTTTACAAAAAGGAGATTACTCACTTTGCTATCTTAGGTAATTTCCTGTGGCTTCCTAGTTATAATCTATAAAATTTAAATAATGCACACGCGTTAGTATAATAACCTAATTTTACATTAGTTATACCCTCCCCAAGACAGAACTCTAACGACTACGTCGGGCAGAGCCTCAACAGCCGTTACGGAGTACTAGATCAATCGGGCAGCGTATCTAAAACGTAACCGGGGGTTAAAATACTTACAACGAGGTAGAGCTTTGCTAATTAGGGGGTATAATACCCGGGTATTACTTTAGCTATCAGAGATTGAGAGAGAGAATAAAAATTTCTGAACGAATTCGACTGAAATGCCGAAGCCCTCCATTTATAGGGCTGTTCGGCCGGTTCCTCGCGCCCCACGACGGAGACACAAGGGGCCGTCGCTCCCTGCCAGGGCCATAAAGGCGGCGTGAGGTTGCTGAGTCATCCCGGTTGTCGACGCGTGTCCTGCCACATGGCGGCACCGCGTTCTGCCACCTCCCTTCGCTCGCGGCCCGTGATGGAGGAGGTGTTGTATGTCGCGCCCCGCGACAGACTTAAAATATTGTTTTTATTTTATTTTTATTAATTTAAATGTATTTCGGGCCTATTTCTCGCATAGGGGGTGTATTAGTAGCGTTTAGGGTTGTCTAAAATATTTTAAGGAGGGTTGTTATATCCTGGGTATAACTCCTGAACTATTTAATAAAATAAATAATGTATTCGTATTAAGTACAGTAACCCAATTCAACTTTATCAATATGTCACGAGACAGAACCCCAACGTACTTAGTCGGGCAGAGCCTTGACATGCGTTGGTGGGTCCTAAATCAATCGGACAGGGTATTGACTCAGTGATCAGGGGTTACTATACTTAAAATGGGGCAGGGATTTATTATTATTATTATTATTATTATTATAGGGTGAATTACTAAAATAAAAAGAATATATATGTGTGTGTGTGTGTGTGTGTGTGTGTGTGTGTGTGTGAAGAAGAGATGGATGCGAAATAGAAGCAAGAAAATTAGCAACCCCTGGATGTCTATTTATACTCTAGTTTCGTAGACAACAATTCAAAGGAAAGATTCCTTTTGAATGTAGAAGCAACACGTACACAAGTATATTAATTTTAATTATACACGTAAACGTTCACAATCATTGAATCTTAGATTTTTGATTGTTATATATATATATATATATTATTTTATTCCATACGTTAACTTTTGATTATTATTATTATTATTTTATTAATTTATATATTATAATTAATTCAGATGCTTCACTTATTTGGCACGTATAACTTTTAAAATATGACGTTTTATAAAACAATGAATATGTCATTAGAACGAGAATATTTGTATCTACATTTTGAACCAAGTTTCATTAAAACGGAGTAGGTTCAAATATATTGTATTTTTATAATTTAATTATTAAACAGTTCATAGGCCCGTCTAGGTACTTCATATTTCTAACATTCAACTTACCCATGATCTATTCGTGCAATAACTTTATTTAAAATTTAAAATTTTGAGAATGTTACATTCTCCCCACCTTGTTTTCATCATTGAAAATCCCAGCAACCCCTGCTGAACTGTTTGACCTTGATAAATTTACATTTGAAGATGTCTCTGTCAAGACTAACACTGCAGGTACCCCACAATCTCCATCACAAGACTATGGATATGATGTTGTGATCCCACAATACAAAATCACATCCACCACCAGAGCAGCAGATGTTCAAAACAGCTGGCAAAGCTCATCCACTGCTGCATCAACAGTTTTTGACCAAAGTAGCCCTCTAACCTCTGCCATCTCATCATCTTCAACGTCTGTTGATAAAAGTCCATCAATAGTGGATAAAAATCAACATTGTGCCACACCCATTCCTCCCATTCCTCCACCTCCATTTCAAACAGATGTTAGTTCATCAAAGTTTCCAACAGAAGTTAGCTCAGACGATTCACATCTGCAGCCCTCACATCTCAATGCCATTGTACCATACAAGGGGAATCTAATCTTCCTTAAATCTCATCCACCTAATCAAGTGATTGGCAACATCAATGAAGGGGTTCTCACAAGAAGTCAATCCTAAAACATTTGTCTTCTTACAGGCTTTCTATCACTCCATCAACCAGTCAAGTACCAAGAGGCACTAAAAGACAATAGTTGGGTAGAAGCCATGCAAGAAGAGCTTTAACAGTTCAAAAGACAACAAGTATGGGAACTTGTACCACTACCAAAGGATCAACACATATGAAAGGGGAATTATTGTCAAGAACAAAGTTAGGCTTGTGGTTCAAAGTTATAGATAAGAAGAAGGCATAGACTATGATGAGTCATTTGCTCCTGTAGCAAGACTTGAAGCCATCAGATTGTTCTTAGCCTTTGCTCTTAACCACAACATCAAGGTGTTTCAAATGGATATCAAGTGTGCATTCCTCTATGGCAAAAAATTCAGGAAGAGGTATATGTTTGCCAACCTCCTGATTTTGAAGATCCTTTTTATCCCGATCATGTCTACAAGCTCAATAAAGCTTTGTATGGCTTGAAACAAGCACCAAGGGCCTGGTATGAGACCCTTTCCACTTTTCTTATCTCTATTGGATTTACAAGTGGTAAAATTGATAAAACACTGTTTCTAAAATGGAGAGGAAAAGATTTAATAATTGTCCAAATTTATGTGGATGATATCATTTTTGGAAGCACATGCAATGCAATGCAATGTGTGAAGCGTTCAGACAACTCATGACAACAGAGTTTGAAATGGGTGCAATGGGGTGAACTTCAATGCTTTCTTGGTCTCCAAGTTAAGTAATTGCAAAATGGTACTTTCATTCATCAAAGCAAATATGTAAAAGATCTTTTAAACAAATTTGAGATGAATGATTGTACACCATGTAGTACACCCATGGCAACCGCAAAGCTGGTCGTGTCTGATGAAAAAGATGACTTGGTAGATCAGACCTTATATAGAAGCATGATTGGGTCCTTATTGTACTGACGTGTGTCGGTGTGAATATATTTTTAGTTATATTTTTTGCTCTTTTTTTAACTCGTCGATTTTCAAGTTTTAAACTTATAAAACATGATATTTTACTATCACTCTACACACGTTAGGGCAAGTGCACCCATCACGGATGTAGTATAGTGATGGCAAGATACCGAGGTCGTACAAGGACACAAGAGCTTTTAGTACCGGCTTATCGTCAACGTCTAATCGAACCAAACTTTTAGAAAAGATTTTTAAGCTAATAAAAAGATAAAAACAGAAAATAAAAATAAAATAAAAATGATAGATAAGAAAGAATCCCTTGGATCCAACTTATTTTTCATGTACCCTTTTGATGATTTCCGCACTTCGGGCATTTTAAGAGATTATCTTAGTTATAGTAGTAGGCCCCTCTTTTGGAGGCGACGTTACCCTCAACCTAGTGGTTTGAGTCAGCAAGGATACAATCCCACTAGGTCGGAATATTGAAAGATAATTAAGCAAGTTATTAATGCAAAATGTGGTGGACCCCCCTTACGAGGCGACGATCATCCTCAACCCGTTGGTCTGAGTCAGCAGGGATACAGTCCTCGCGGGGTTGGTTTAAAGTTTTAATAGTAGTTTATGAATAAGGGATGCAAGCGTTTTTGTCGTAGCCCCCGACCCCTACCCCGGGAGTGGGCGCTGCGAGCATCTAGATGGGTGGTATCGGTGTTTATTAATTTGGCAGCGGAATACATCAGGACCGTAGTTAGGAAATATTTTTATCAGAGTAGACCACCAACTTTTATAATAATAAAGTTTTGGGATAAAACCCAAGTTCATTTGACAATACATTTACAGGGATAACCCTATTTATTGAAAACAAAAACTTCTTCTTTATTTAGGTAAGTTTTATAGCCACTTTTCCAAGCCTTCAGTGCTCTTCGTCTGGCTTCTATTTGTCTTTCACATTGTGTTACCTGAAACGCATTTTGAAAACATTTTATTAGCAAGAGATACTGGCAAGTACATTCCATTTTGGTAAGGCATCAGTTGTTTACACATTACAGCATTAAGGGTGATTACAATGTTTATATCTACACAATTACTCGGTCAGTATGTGTCACTCGACGGATCTATGACTATGGTCATATCACACATTAGATACCCGTGCCCAATTGTGAAGGTTATCAAGTACTGTATACAAACCCCATAATACTGGCAGCAATTGTATAATTACAAAAACTTAATCACTGTAATTGTATTTGAAAACATTTGAGGTTTTGGTAAAACATTTTGACTCATAAAAACGTACTCTTAAATATTGATAAAAAATGAATGTACTTACATTGTTGACTTAAGTGATACTACTATGGCTTCCTGGTGATTCTCCTGGTTAGTATCTATTAAAATTAAACAATGCACACGTGCTAGTAAAATAACCCAATTCACATTAACCGTACAACTCGAGATAGAATTCCTATGACTGAGTCGGGCAGAGCCGACATGCATTACGGAATCCTAAATCGATCGTGTAGGGTAATAGCAGGGTTATAGTACTTACAACTAGGCAAAGCTTCGCTTTATAGTGGGTATTATGCCCGGGTATAATATTAGCTATTCAGAAGTTTGAGAGGAAATTCAGAAACTGAACGAATTCAAATGAAGCTCGTCCAGCCTATTTATAGGCTTTTCATATGGCGGCTCGCGGCCCGCGAGAGAGGAGACTAAGGCCTTCGCAGCCTGTGACAACAGTAGGTTAGGCCGTAGGCTTGGCCAGCCAGCGAGTGTAGGTTTGACACATGTCGGCATGGGTGTCCGGCAAGCAACGGATGCTAGCGCCCCGTGAGAGACCTAGGTGGTCTTTGTCGCGCCCCTCGAGAAACCTACATATTTTCTTCTTCTTGTTTTTCACAAGTACAAAGGTATTTCGGGTCCGTTTTTCACGTACGGGGTACGTAAGGAATGTTTTAGTGTCACGTTAAGGGTTCTAGGAGGGTTGTTATAGTTTTCTTACTCTCAGTCGGGCCAGTCATTCCCGGCCAATACATGGAGTAGTACTGGACTTTCACTAGGTTCTCGCAGAATCTATACATTGAACGAGACATAGAATTACCCACTCCACCCTTCTAACCCCCTTACAGGCAATTAACATGCTTTATATAGACCGTAAAGACTTCAATATGTTGAGTAAACGAACATATGAAGAATGGGTGAATAAATTCGCCTTCAATATAAAAAACTAATTATTAAAGTCATTAATACATACCCAATTAAAAAGTAGCCAAAGATTGGAAATCATAAAAGAAATACATAAAAGATATGTCTTCACCAAGTGATGTAAGAATTTAGCCAAGCATGGCCTATGTTTGACAAAGATTCTGTTAGGCCGTTTGATCAGGATCTGTTCGAGTAGAACATGGCTGGATGGATCAGAATCAAGGTGCGGAATCCCTTGATAATGTCACAGAATCAACAACGACAAGTTCAACGTTTAATCCGTCTGAATTCTATTAGAAATGGTGAAAATACAATTGTTCCGGTAGAAATACATACTGGCAGAGCTTCGCTATGAAGTTCAGAAAAAGTTCTTTAAAAACTAACACTAGCTAGCTATTTATAGGCAACAACCAGGGAGGCTTTAAGTGTCACCCGATCGGATGGTCATCCGATCGGAAGGCATTCGTCATCCGATCGGAAGGCATTCGTCATCCGATGGATTTCACTTTTACATTTATGCACCGATACCTGAGTTGTCTTTACACAAATATATATACAAGTACATACATATACAAAATTACACACACAGCACAAAATAAGACTCGACGCAGATGGAAGCTACGGACATATGTACTAACAGACTCCCCCTTGGATGTAGCTGTAGTTCCTTCCTGCATAGTCTTCAATCCTTCCTGCTGCGTCTTCTTTCCTTAGCTCTCTGCCTTCTCTTTTCTACTTTCTCTTCAAGCATCTTTCGTCTGAGTGGCCTACCAACTTCATTCCAGTACTTTCTGTACTCTGGATCACCGTCGCGCTTCCTATCCCAACGTGGGATCTTGTTTTCCTCTTTCTCAATAGGTGTCTGGTCCGTTGGTGGTGGTCTCATCAGCTTGTACCTTCCAAGTCTCGCAGCTTTCTCAGCAATCTCTTTAAATTTCTGACTGCGATTGTATCTCTTCAAGAACTCATCAATCTCCAAGTCTCTCCACTTAGATTTCCAGCACCTCCCAGACTTGATGTCTTTTGCGAAGCACAAATCCACTATCTTCTGATATTGCATAGCTTGGACTTTATCTGGCTTCTCCTACACAATCTTGTTGTAGAACAAGCAATCTATATCCTTCTTTGAACAGTTCACAAGCCACATAGGATCCAACACACTGATCCTTCTTGATACTCCAGTTGACTTGTCAAATAGAGAGATCACCGCTTCCGCTGTGCTTTGATTATACAGCCAACCTTGAAAATGTTCATGAAAGTCTTGTTCCATTGCACGTAGCGGCATATTCTTCAAACACCTCGGCGGCTTGATATCCAACGTTATACCTTTCTCTCCAGACTCCAAGATAGTAACAATTCGTTTTGGATATTGAGGCTTCCAATCTGGAAATCTTGCTTTTTCTTGCAGCTTTATGTAATCCCACCAGTGTTGATCATGCTGCTTCACATCCAAACCATAATAAAATTGTTTTATATTCTTCGTCTGCACTAACCCTTCAACGTCCCACCACGGGAGGGTTTTAATGTCTGACAAGAATTTGAAGTACTGAACCCCTGTTCCCGTCTAATAGCATACATTTGTAGATCTTCTAAGTAACCCCAAGACAAAATATCACCCCATGAGATATTAGCATCATACGTGAAGTACTGTAGAGGCCTTATGAACTTTCTTTCCTTCGGCATCACCTTGAACCATTTCTTCCTTTCTTCAACAAGATTTTCTCGAGGAATGGTTCTTGGAACACCTTCAGTAGTGATTTTCTCCACAATCTTCCTTCTGACTTCGTCTTCATTCTGTTCTTTAAATATTCAGCAAGAGACGGAAATGTTTCATCAACACCAGCATAGTGAAATACTGTCTCTTCATCAGACGAATCAGATCCTTCTTCAACTAAAACATCATTATACTTATCAGCCTCTTGAGCATATTTGAATTCATATTCCTTCTCAGGCGACGAAGGTATCTCATCTTCTATATAAAACTTGAATTTTCCATCATCTAGACCCAACTCTTCTAACATTTCAGCTCTTGACCTAGGCACCTCTATCTCCCCCTCAACTCGAGCATTTAAATATATGACAGTAGGTTATGTGAGGAATACCTGGTCAGCATGTTTCTTTCCAGAAGAAGAAGACTCTTGTTGATGATCCTCTTGTTCGTTGATCTCATCATTCATAAAATCTTCTATCCTTTGTTGAACAGAAGGGTTCACAATCAATAATCCCGACGAGCCTTGATCCTCATCATCATCCCTTTTGTCAATGAAATCATCCCATGAAGGATCATAATTGTCAATCGTATCAAGATCGTCTTCTAACTCTTCATCTTCTTTCTCTTCTTCCTCTTCTACTTTTTCTTCTTATTTCCATCTAAGTAACAACATTTCTGTTTCTTTCGCCTTTCTCTTTCTTTGTTCTACTTGCACACGGCGAATAATATCATCAAAGTTGTATGACAAAGTAGAAGACTCACCAACAAGTACGAAGCCTTGAGCTTGATCAGCTTCAACATCAACCATTTCAACATCAACTTGACTTGAAGAACCTCCAGCTTCTTGAGTCTCAATGATAACATCTTTCTTTCTTTGTGTTGCTTCCTCAACTAACCTACTTTCTCTCTCAATCCATCGCTCTTCAATCTTTTTGATCTCAATGTTGTTGTAGATAGAATGAACGTCGATGCCCAAATGATGTTCCATCACTGTATATTACATAGTAAGTTGTTCATCCTTCACTGCTTTATCAGCCTTCATTGCTTCCATTTCTAGCTTCATCGCTTTGAATTCATTTGGCAACGCTTCATGAAGTTCACTTATCAACTGATTCAGCGTCTTATTTATATCATTCAGCTTCACGTTCTTCACATGCAGATCAGAAATTTCTGTGGAGAGTTGTTCAAAAAGCTGAGCATTATCATCAACATCAACATCTCCTTCCATTTTCTTCATCTTCTTAGCTTGTTTGATCAGTACAGACTTTATTTCTTCATTTTCTTTCATCAACTCTTCAAGTTTCTTCTTCAATTCATCACGATCAGCCTCAGCTTTGGCTTTTTCTTTCTCTAGAATACTAACTTTCTTCTCCATAGCTTTGACCGATGCATCGTGAAACATATCAAAATCATCACTAAGAAGAATGTCATCTTTAAGTTCTCCTCGAATATTTGGAAAACCTTCAAATGGACCAGGAAGAACAGTTTTCTTTGGCTATGAACACTCTGGAACTTCAGGATTTTCTGGTGGTGGTGGTGGTGTAGAAACCCTTACTTCAGTATAATCATCGTTACCAACATTCTTTTCAACTTCAGGCTTTTCAATGCTTTGTACTTCTGGTGCCTTAGGAACTTCAACACTTTGAATTTTTTCAGCTTCAGGACCCTTAGAAGTTCCCATGTGCTTTTCACTCTTGCCACTTTGACTTTCTGGCATATAAGCACCTCCTTTTCTTGCCCCGACGTTCCTTGGAATAACGCCTGACTGAACAACTTTTTGTTTTATTCTTAACTTCTTTTTCTCTTCTCCTGTTGGCGATGTAGAATCCTCTTCATCAGAACCTTTTCTTTTCTTCTGAGGCTTCTTTTTCAACTGAACCTTTCCACGACCAACCTGTGACATATCAATCTCTGGCTCTGTCTCGGTTGATTCATCATCAGCATCACTTGAATCATCACGAACAACACCTTCAGTCTCCTTTTCTTTAACACCTTCAGCTTGAACACTTGCACTTTGATCTTTTGCAATTGTAGCTTCAGTGTGCTTTATGTATTGTTCGAATGTCACCTTCATCAGATCAATACCTTCTTGAGATATATCGGCTGGATTCACCACTGGCTCATCAACTAGTCTTGGTGGCGATTGCTTTGAAGGCCCTGTAAAACAAACATTGAAGCATTCATTAGACAAATATAACAACTTAAAGCTCTAACTTTTCTTATGACTCCCCCTTTCAACTATACCCTTAACAACTATCTTTGGTGTTGGCTCCTTAGGAATAGATACAGCTGGGGATGTCTTCGGTGTTCTCTTTCTCTTCCCATCCTTCACTAACCAATATCGAAGTTTCTTTTCAACCATTTCCCTCATCTTATTATCTTCACTCTCTGAATTACTGTTTTCATGTCTCCATGCATCATTTTCTGGAGCAACATATCCTGGATTATCGATCTTGCAAATCATTCTCCTTGCTCTTGGTTCAGGATCATCTTTCTTTGGATTTTTAGCTAATTTGCTTATAGTATCAGCTGTCATGTTTCGTAGACCTAATATATCATCAGCATCCTTTGAAATGTCTTTAACTTGATCAGCTATCATCATCTGGATAAACCTAGGATACATAATGTACTTTCCACTTCAAGCTCCTACATTATCTACCAAATGGTCAAATATCACTTGCGATACATTATATGGCCTGTTCAGCACTAAGCAAGTAATGATATTCATGATATAGTCAGATGTTTCATCATAAGCTCCCTTCCGATGTGACAATGCATACACTACGCAGTGAATTAGGAACTTATAAGGTGTACTAAACATGGTTTTAAGGTATTTCCCGTTCAAGTGTCCTGTAAATCCCATTCTGCACCACAAACCCTTGCACAATTGTTCAGGAATAATGATGGGATCATTATCAGAATCTCTTAACTCCAAAACTAGTCTTAAGTCTCCAACATTGAACTTAAACTCAACATCTATATCCTGACCATTCTTGTCCTTCTTTCTAACAGCTGAATAGATCATCTTTTCCTTTTCCTCATACCTCACCGAACTCCAAAACCTTCTCACATGTGATTCATACACTACAGTTTTATCGGTTAAGGCTTTACTAATCTTACTCTCTCTAAAATATTTTGCTATGACTTTAAACGGAGTATTGTCTGTATAATGTGCATCCAGCAGATAGTAAATGTTGTGCGATTTATCCCAATCTGATGCTCTTCCCTGCACAAATATACAACGTTAGCATTTGCACAAAGTTCAAGACAAGAAGTAAGATGTTACAAAAATTTTGAAATTTCAAGAAATTTTTCTAACTCTGGAAAGTTCACTCTATACAGTACTAAGGATCGGATGGTCATCCGATTGGATTGCCATCCGATCTGATGAACCATCATCATTAAAGAATAGAACCAACATACATGTATATTTGGATCGGGTGGCCATCCGATTAGATTGTCACTCGATTCATGTGACAAGACAGATAGAACCTTTGACAAGTCAACACATTTGAAAGTGAATGCCATGGATCGGATGGTCATCCGATCGGATTGCCACCTGATCGGATTGCCACTCGAACATTATGACAAATATGAACAGTTGATGAAATTTTTTTTCCTTATGTGTTGTGGATTGGATGGCCATCCGATCGGATTGCCACCCGATCGGATTGCCTCTCGATCATTGGCATGAGATGAACAGTTCATATGAAAGTGTGTTTTTGATCGGATGGCCATCCGATCGAGTTGCCATCTTACCAAACCAACTTGTGAATAGTAAAGGTACAGAAATCAAGGTAAACACTTAGAACATAATTCAAACATGAAGTTGTGACAACTGTGTTCTGTAATCATCGTATTATGTAAAACAATGTCAGTTATCAATAAAACAATATGCTTTGGTGTTATTATATGTGTTTTGGTGATATTATGTGTGCAATTGTGTTTAATGATTTTACAATTTGATTCGATTCCGATTTCAAGCTTTAAATCACTTTCTGGAAGGTTATACGCAAACTGGTGCTTAAACGCAATCAGTTTAACGCGACGTACACTCCGGAACTGTGACGTAAGCCAAACATACCCTAAATATCCCTTACATAACTTAGAAATAAGTTTATAAGGATTCGGTATGGCAAAGACATGTTTATATGAACTAAAGAGCTATTTACGACAAAACTGCGTCACTAGGTGATAGTTACAGTGCCGAGAAGTGCCTAAAACAAACAATAAATGCAGAATCCTGCATTTATTATTAAAAGTTCAGCTTTTTATTAAGTTAGTAAAATGCAAAAACAGGGCAACATGGTCCTGTATACTTTCCTAAGTGCCGGGAATAATTTGTGTTACAAATATATATATAAAAGACATTTTTCGGACTAGTTAAACACTTTAACGAAACGATACCCAACCGAACAACCGGACTTTACCCGGAACATAAAAATATTATCAAACACATTGTTTTTATTTTTCTGAACTAGTTAGGGTCCCCGAACACCCTAACACACTTTATATTATATTACATCTTATAACACACTAACTAAACTTTAGAGATCTAACTAGATGGCCACTTTACCATTATAACCCAACCAAACTAAACCTTCCCCCCAAAAATCGGTTATGGGGTGTCCCCCACTCTTAGATTTTTTTGAATTATTAAATTAGATTGTGTTGGTGGATATTAGAACATAATACCCCTTGGTTAAAGAGGAAACATGGTTCATAAATAAGCACAAGGGTATCACACTTCTCATACACAAACTCAAACAACACAAACAAGCTCTCTCTCCTCTCCTCTCTCTTGAGTTCGGCAGCCACCTCCATCCACCATACCACCACCATCAACCTCCCTTCAAGCCATTTTTCATATACACAAAGGTGCTAGAGACCGAACAAGTAAGCTTGGCGCACTCGGAAGCTCAAGGACCGCTCTCGTTTTCTTTTATCCACCACTTTTCTACACTCGAACTCCCCTAGCCTTGTGCTAGTGGTAAGCACTTAGATCCTTGCATTTTACATGATTGTTGAGTGGTTAATGATGTTTAAAGATCAAAAAGATAGGAACTCTAAAGAACCTTAAACAAAGTCTTGAACATTAACTAGCACATGATAAAGTAGTGTTAAAATCATAATGAAATATGATAACGCATGATAAATCTGAAATATATAAGTGATAATCTGCTGTAAGTATTGTTGTGATCGCTAAACATGTTAACGAAATCAATCGAACACACTTTATAATGTTAAAAGACTGAAAACAGAAAGCTGTTTAGTGATTACAGCCAACTTCAGTTGGCTGTAACCAGACCGTAACTTAACGAAAAATGTATTTTCTGAAGTCTGGATTTATGTATTATGAAATACGGTTCTAATGGTACCGGAATCATAATATTTGGACTCCGTTTACTATTTTTAAAGTACCATTTTGTAACAGCAGCTAGAGCTGCATTTTTGCTGCTAAAAATATGCGTCCTGTTTTCTGTCATAACTTGAATTCTATATAGAGTTAGATCATGCAATTTGTATTGTAGATGACCACCGAAGTATTTGTAATTCTCTCACTGGAATTTCATAAATCGGACTCTCGATGAATTTTAAATAAATTATTCCGTGAACTGCAGTCAGGAAAAGATAAATCTGATTTCAGTCCGGAAAATGAATTTTTATAAAAGATTGGTAAAGAACTGGACCCCGATATTTTTACACAATAATATTTGGATCGTTTAAGAAGTTCTGTAAAAATTTGGGAATTTTTGGAATAAGTTAACCATTTTATTTAAATGTCCGAAAACAATCCTGTTTCATAGATATTAAAACGGAAATGACATAAGTAGTAATTGCATGCCAAAGTCTGGGTTTTTGATTATTAAAATCATTCTTATTTAATTTAGGGCAGATAAACAATTTGAGGGATTGTGTTAACATTTAAAAACGCACCCGAAGGTGAGTACATAGATCCCCTCTTTTTACTATTTTCGATTGTTTTGGGGTGATTCATATGTATCAAAATGATTCCGATATTTTAACGACGGTTTCAAAACGATTGAGATGGTTTATACTAAACTAATAACGATTTCGATAATGTGAACGAGCTTGTTGGTTGTAATTACATAACGAATGACATTCATTAATTTCGGCCAAACCGACCAGTATTAGGTTATGGTACCATAGGATCTGACAAATCCCGTTATCAGACCGCACCCATGGTTATGTGTGGGTTAGGTGGGTAACGACTGAATCTGATGATTGTTAACTTACCCTTTGGTGGTTTGTTAATACGAGTTGTACGAGTTGAACGTTGAACGAGTCACAAAGGTTTGAATGTTATTAGCAAGACGACCAAGAGTAGTTTCTCTCAATTAAAACGAGAACGATTGGGAACGAGAACGATATTAAACGATTGTACGATTTTTTTTGAACTATTATGAACGATTTAAACAAATGAACGATGATCTATAACGAGAACGAGTTAAACGATGTCACACAACGATGTTTACGAAACTATATAAACCATACGAGTTTTATTACGAGAACGATTTGGTTTAGAAAACAAATGTCTTGGGTTAAGATTCATGGCATCGAGGTTTATAAATTATAACCAAACTGTTTTGATTTGGTTATTCATTTTACGATACAAATATTTTACAAAACAAGGTTTTCTAATGTCGATTAACGAAGTTGTACGAGTTATTTCGACATGCAAACGAGCCATGAATCTGACACTCTCACAAAACCTATGTACTCGCCAGCATTTCTTGCTGACTTTGTTTTTACATATGTTTCAGGTGAAGTTGCTTAATGTTGACTGCGAATAGGATGCATGCTCACTTAGGACCGGATGAGGCCTTAGTGATTTAATAATGATAATAGTCTATGTTTGATTTGCTTGTTTAACTCTAAGACAATGTTTAATATTTAATAAAACGAAACTCTTTGTATCCATGGTTTGAAACAATAATTCTGTTACAACACTCCTTGACGTTTCCGCCACGGTTTGTTGTTTTTACGTGGTCGGGGTGTGCAGAAGAGTTGGTATCAGAGCCAATGGTTATAGGGAATTAGGTTATTAGTAAAATTTTGACCTAGACTATAACTTTCTATGACCCCAACGCAAGTTGATTTACGTTTAGATTTTAAAAACAAAATATGAATCTGCTTCGAAAACTAATCATCCGTTCCAGGATGATTGATTACTAGGTTTTGAACCCTCTGTTGTAAGGTTTTGAACCGTTCCAGTTTGACTCATTTTTGGCTTAGTGCCTTCTGAGTTTTCAAAATCTCGTCAAAGTTTGGGTCTAAATAATGTGAACACGTGCAAACTGGAAGAGTGAATGCCTATACCCTGAGTTTTCTGTCTAAGGCTAGAGTGTTCGTACGAATCCACATAATCGGACCTGTCACTCTTACCTGGGAACTCTTGGGGTGAGTGTTCACTTATAGGCGAGCATGTCTTCGCGATACATTATTTTGATTCATTACTTTGATTAGTCACTGTGTTTCGTTTGTTTGTTCGAGGTAACGAACAAATGATCGCCTTCCTTATAATTCATCGATATTTTCAATACCTCTTTTGTTTTTCCTAATTATCAACCTCACTCGTTTCTCATATTTCCCTTGTTAGACAATGCCTCCTCGACGTGATGCACAAACTTTTACTACTGAAGAAATCGCAGCCCTTATCTCTCAGCAAATGGCTGTTGTGCTTCCAGGCGTTGTGACCCAACTCTACGAGCAGTACAACAACAATAACAATAACAATGCACAATGTAATTTCAAGAGTTTCAATTCTGCTAAGCCGCTAAAGTTTTCTGGGTCACAAGGAGCGACTGCACTCCTTCAATGGTTCGAAAGTATCGAGAACACATTCAGACATGTGCAATGTCCGAATGGGCGTAAGGTTGAATTTGCATCAAGTGTGTTTGAGAAGCGTGCTCTTACTTGGTGGAACGGAGTGATGCGTGATAGGGGTGCCGAAGTGGCATTAGCACAAACATGGGAAGAGCTTCGAGCTCTCATGATGAGAGAGTTTTATCCCCGTCACGAAATTCGAGCTTTGGAACGAGAGTTTGACGATCTAAAACAAGATGGGGGAGAACACCGTGCGTACACGGATCGATTTGAGGAGCTCAGTCTTTTGTGTCCTACTATGGTTACCCCGTTGGAGAAAGCGATAGAGAGGTATATCGATGGGTTACCCGATTCCATACAAGATATTGTGACTGGCGTTAATCCTGCTACTGTTCGTCAAGCGATCGAGTTATCTGCTACCCTTACTGAGTCGCAAGTCAGGAAGGGTAAACTTACCCGCAAGTCAACTGATTCTGCTAAAGACAAGGAAAAGGGTAAGGGTAAGAAGGGTGAGTCTTTGAAGAAGTCGAGAAAGTGAAAGGGTGCTCAGAACTTTGCAGTAACTGCACAAACTGCTCAGAACCCTCAGAACCCACCAGCTCAACAGCCTGCGAAGAAAGCATATGCTGGTACCGCACCTCATTATGCTCGCTGCAACGGTCATCATGTTGCACAACAAGCTTGTAGGCAATGCACAACGTGTGGTAAGCTTGGGCATCTGGCCAACGTCTGTCGTTCGGGTCAGAATCAGATTGTTCAGAATCAAGCTACTCAGGTTCAAGCCCCAGTTCAGGGGAATGCTGCTAGATTCCCACCGGGTTCATGCTTCAATTGTGGAGAGTATGGTCACTTCCGCAACAACTGTCCGAGGTTGGCAAATGCAAATGCAAATCCGAACGTGAATGTCAATGTCAATCCGAATGAAAATCCCGCTCGTGGACGAGTATTCAATCTAAATGCAAACGAGGCGCAAGCTGACAACCTCGTCGTCAATGGTACTTTTCTTGTTAACAATCGACCTGCATCCATTCTTTTTTATTCTGGTGCCGATAGAAGTTTTGTTTCACTATCTTTTGAGCCTTTGCTTGCGATACCTAGAACTAAACTGAGGAAACCCTTTTCTGTCGAAGTTGCTACTGGTAAACCTCTTGTTCTCGATTCTGTTATTCGTGATTGCAATTAAACCTTGATAACCATCTTTTTCCCATCGACCTCACACCGATGCAACTCGGGAGTTTCGATATTATCGTGGGGATGGATTGGTTAACCAAACATCATGCTGAGGTGGTTTGTTTCGATAAGATTGTTTGTATTCCTCTTCAGTCTGGTGATATTCTGGAAGTTCGTGGAGAGAAGCCATCAGGTGGTTTGAAGCTTATGTCGTGCACGAAGGCCCAAAGTTATTTGCGAAAAGGATATGTTGCTTTCCTGGCACATGTCACCGAGGAGAAAGACAAGAGCAAGAGTATTCAGGATATTCCAATTGTTCGGGATTATCCGGAGGTATTTCCCGATGAACTGCCTGGTTTGCCTCCAATTCATCAAGTTGAGTTTCATATTGACCTTGTACCCAATGCCAACCCGATTGCGAAAGCACCTTATGGTCTTGCACCATCGGAGATGCAAGAGCTATCAAAACAGCTTCAAGAGTTGTCTGATAAAGGATTCATCCGTCCGAGCTTTTCACCTTGGGGAGCTCCTGTCCTCTTTGTGAAAAAGAAAGATGGATCTTTTCGAATGTGTATCGATTATCGTGAGCTTAATAAGCTTACCATCAAGAATTGATATCCCCTACCTAGAATTGATGATCTCTTCGACCAGCTGCAAGGTGCTTCATGTTTTTCCAAGATCGATCTGCGTTCTGGGTATCATCAACTTCGTGTTCTCGAAGAAGATATTCCCAAAACTGTTTTCCGTACAAGATATGGGCACTACGAGTTCACTGTCATACCTTTTGGTTTGACGAATGCCCCAGCTATCTTCATGGACTTAATGAATAGGGTCTGTAAACCTTATTTAGATAAGTTCATCATTGTATTTATCGATGATATTCTCATTTATTCGAAGTCTCGAGCCGATCACGAACAACACCTTCGTTTGACTTTGGAACTTCTGAAGAAGGAACAACTTTTTGCTAAATTCTCCAAGTGTGAATTTTGGCTTAGAGAAGTTCAGTTTTTGGGTCATATAGTCAACGAGCAGGGTATTCATGTAGATCCATCCAAGATTGTTGCAATTAAGGATTGGAATACACCGACGACACCTACAGAAGTTCGTTCTTTTCTTGGTCTCGCTGGTTATTATCGACGGTTTATTTCTAATTTCTCGAAGATCGCGGTTCCACTCACTGCTTTGACTCAGAAAAATAAGCCTTTTGAGTGGGGACCTAAGCAAGAGGAAGCGTTCCAGACACTGAAACGGAAGCTCTGTGATGCTCCTGTTTTATCCCTACCTGAGGGAAACGATGATTTTGTTGTCTATTGTGACGCGTCGAATCTAGGACTTGGTTGCGTTCTTATGCAACGTGGTAAAGTTATAGCTTATGCGTCCAGACAGCTGAAAATTCACGAGAAGAACTATACGACTCATGATCTTGAATTAGGAGCTGTGGTTTTTGCGCTTAAAATCTGGAGACACTACCTCTATGGAACGAAGTGTGTGGTTTTCACAGACCACAAAAGTCTCCAGCATATTCTCAATCAGAAGGAGCTGGACATGAGGCAACGACGTTGGGTTGAACTCTTAAACGATTATGATTGCGAGATCCGCTACCATCCTGGTAAGGCGAATGTCGTGGCCGATGCGCTTAGTCGAATGGAACGAGTCAAGCTTTATTATGTTCGAACTCTATCTGATATTCAATCTCGTGTTCTTCAAGCTCAACGATTCTGTGTGATCAATGACTTATTGAAATATGAGCTACCACTTCAACTTGAGCTTAAACTCGAAAGGAAAGACGATGGTTTACTCTATTTTGAGAATCGTTTGTGGATTCCGAATTAGGACGATCTTCGCACCTTAGTAATGGACGAATCTCACAAGTCTCGATATTCTATCCATCCTGGTGCTGATAAAATGTACAAGGATCTTCGTACTAAGTTCTGGTGTAGGGCTGTAAACGAACCGAACGAACACGAACAAGGCTATGTTCATGTTCGTTCGTTAAGGAAATTAACATGTTCGTGAACTGTTCACGAACGCATACCGAACATAAGTTTATGTTCGTGTTCGTTCGTTAAGGAAATTTAGTTGTTCACGAACAGTTCGTGAACACTGGTCTCGAACACAAACGAATGCAAGCAAATAAAAACAAACGCAAACGAACATTTAACTTGAAAATAAAAAAATAAAAACATCATTATCCTTAAACATTGAATATAAGTAGTTTTAACTTGAAAATAAAAAAATAAAAACATCATTATCCTTAAACATTGAATATAAGTAGTTAAATACAATCATCAAATGATAAATCAAAACACAAGAAGTCTACTAGACCACCAAACGATGAATCAAGTTTAACTAATTTAGACATAATTATCACAAAAAATGTCTTAGAATGTCCAAATTTTAGCTACTTAGAAAAAATAGGGTTTCAAGTTTTCAATATGTTTAGATAAAAGGTTTATTATTTATTATTTTTTTGAATATAATCAAACAAACACGAACGAACGTAAACGAACATATTACCGAACGTTCACGAACGTAGTCGAACGAACGAGACCTGTGTTCGTGTTCGTTCGCTAAGCTAACCGAACGAAATTTTTTGTTCGTGTTCGTTCGTTAAGCTAATCGAACGAACATAAACGAACTTCCCGCCGAACGGTTCACGAACTGTTCGCTGAACGTTCGGTTCGTTTACAGCCCTATTCTGGTGGCCTGGTATGAAGAAGGATGTTGCCTTGTATCTATCAAAATGCCTAACTTGTCTCAAAGTCAAAGCTGAACATCAACGACCTTCTGGTTTGCTTGTACAACCAGAGATACCGGTTTGGAAGTGGGAGAACATTGCAATGGATCTCATTACTAAGTTACCACGTACGTCTAAAGGTCACGATGCTATCTGGGTTGTAGTTGATCGTTTGACAAAATCTGCTCACTTCTTACCAATCCATGAGGATTTCTCTGCTGAAAAACTTGCCAAGATCTATGTAGACGAGATTGTATCACGACATGGTGTTCCTTTAGATATCATTTCTGATCGTGATGCTCAATTTTCATCTCATTTTTGGAAGACCATGCAATCTTCTTTGGGAACCCAACTGAATCTAAGCACTGCTTATCATCCCCAAACAGATGGTCAATCTGAGAGGACGATTCAAACTTTGGAGGATATGCTTAGAGCATGCGTGATAGACTTTGGTGGTAATTGGGATTCTCATCTGCCATTGATCGAGTTCTCATACAATAATAGTTATCATGCTAGCATTAAGATGGCACCATTCGAAGCTCTCTACGGTCGAAAATGTCGTTCACCTGTATGTTGGAATGAGACCGGTGAAGCTCAGCTTACTGGACCCGAGCTCATTCTGGAAACAACAGACAAAATCAAGAAAATCCGCGATAATCTTGTGACCGCTAGAAGCCGTCAAAAGAGTTATGCAGATTTGGGACGCAAGCCCATGGAATTTCAAATCGGAGACCGTGTCCTAATCAAGGTGTCACCTTGGAAGGGAGTGGTGAGATTTGGAAAGAAAGGAAAACTTGCACCACGATATGTTGGACCATTTAAGATTGTTGAAAGAATTGGAAAGGTTGCCTATCGACTAGAGCTACCTCCAGAGCTTGGAAATGTTCATCCGACTTTTCACGTGTCCAATTTGCGAAAGTGTTTAGCTGATGCTGATCTTCACATTCCTCTCAACGAGATTCAAATCGACGAAATGATGCACTTTGTCGAGAAACCTGTGGAGATAGTGGAACGTACATACAAACAGTTAAAGAACAAACGGATTCATTTGGTCAAAGTTCGCTGGTAGTCCAAACGTGGCCCCGAGTTTACTTGGGAACATAAGGACCAGATGAAGATGAAATATCCGCATTTGTTTTATCAAGAATCCTCTAAATAAAATTTCGGGACGAAATTTCCTAAAGTAGGGGAGACTGTGACAACTGTGTTCTGTAATCATCGTATTATGTAAAACAATGTCAGTTATCAATAAAACAATACGCTTTGGTGTTATTATATGTGTTTTGGTGATATTATGTGTGCAATTGTGTTTAATGATTTTACAATTTGATTCGATTCCGATTTCAAGCTTTAAATCACTTTCTGGAAGGTTATACGCAAACTGGTGCTTAAACGCAATCAGTTTAACGCGACGTACACTCCGGAACTATGACGTAAGCCAAACATACCCTAAATATCCCTTACATAACTTAGAAATAAGTTTCGAAGGATTCGGTATGGCAAAGACATGTTTATTTGAACTAAAGAGCTATTTACGACAAAACTGCGTCACTGGTTGATAGTTACAGTGCCGAGAAGTGCCTAAAACAAACTATAAATGCAGAATCCTGCATTTATTATTAAAAGTTCAGCATTTTATTATGTTAGTAAAATGCAAAAACATGGCAGCATGGTCCTGTATACTTTCCTAAGTGCCGGGAATAATTTGTGTTACAAATATATATATAAAAGACATTTTTCAGACTAGTTAAACACTTTAACAAAACGATACCCAACCGAACAATCGGACTTTACCCGAAACATAAAAATATTGTCAAACACATTGTTTTTATTTTTCTGAACTAGTTAGGGTCCCCGAACACCCTAACACACTTTTTATTATATTACATCTTATAACACACTAACTAAACTTTAGAGATCTAACTAGATGGCCACTTTACCATTATAACCCAACCAAACTAAACCTTCCCCCCAAAAATCGGTTATGGGGTGTCCCCCACTCTTAGATTTTTTTGAATTATTAAATTAGATTGTGTTGGTGGATATTAGAACATAATACCCCTTGGTTAAAGAGGAAACATGGTTCATAAATAAGCACAAGGGTATCACACTTCTCATACACAAACTCAAACAACACAAACAAGCTCTCTCTCCTCTCCTCTCTCTTAAGTTCGGCAGCCACCTCCATCCACCATACCACCACCATCAACCTCCCTTCAAGCCATTTTTCATATACACAAAGGTGCTAGAGACCGAACAAGTAAGCTTGGCGCACTCGGAAGCTCAAGGACCGCTCTCGTTTTCTTTTATCCACCACTTTTCTACACTCGAACTCCCCTAGCCTTGTGCTAGTGGTAAGTACTTAGATCCTTGCATTTTACATGATTGTTGAGTGGTTAATGGTGTTTAAAGATCAAAAAGATAGGAACTCTAAAGAACCTTAAACAAAGTCTTGAACATTAACTAGCACATGATAAAGTAGTGTTAAAATGATAATGCATGATAAATCTGAAATATATAAGTGATAATATGCTGTAAGTATTGTTGTGATCGCTAAACATGTTAACGGAATCAATCGAACACACTTTATAATGTTAAAAGACTAAAAACAAAAAGTTGTTTAGTGATTACAGCCAACTTCAGTTGGCTGTAACCAGACCGTAACTTAACGAAAAATGTATTTTCTGAAGTCTGGATTTATGTATATGAAATACGGTTCTAATGGCACAAGAATCATATTTTTTGGACTCCTTTTACTATTTTTAAAGTACCATTTTGTAACAGCAGCTAGAGCTGCATTTTTGCTGCTGAAAATATGCGTCATGTTTTCTGTCATAACTTGAATTCTGTGTAGAGTTAGATCACGCAATTCATACTGTAGATGACTACCGAAGTATTTGTAATTCTCTCACTGGAATTTCATAAATCGGACTCTCGATGAATTTTAAATAAATTATTCCGTGACCTGCAGTCAGAAAAAGATAAATCTGATTTCAGTCCGGAAAATGAATTTTTATAAAATATTGGTAAAGAACTGGACCCCGATATTTTTACACAATAATATTTGGATCGTTTAAGACGTTCTGTAAAAATTTGGGAATTTTTGGAATAAGTTAACCATTTTATTTAAATGTCCGAAAACAGTCCAGTTTCATATATATTAAAACGGAAATGACATAAGTAGTAATTGCATGCCAAAGTATGGGTTTTTGATTATTAAAATCATTCTTATTTAATTTAGGGCAGATAAACAATTTGAGGGATTGTGTTAATATTTAAAAACGCACCCGAAGGTGAGTACATAGATCCCCTCTTTTTACTATTTTCGATTGGTTTGGGGTGATTCATATGTCTCAAAATGATTCCGATATTTTAACGACGGTTTCAAAACGATTGAGATGGTTTATACTAAACTAATAACGATTTCGATAATGTGAACGAGCTTGTTGGTTGTAATTACATAATGAATGACATTCTTTAAATTCGGCCAAACCGACCAGTATTAGGTTATGGTACCATAGGATCAGACAAATCCCGTTATCAGACCGCACCCATGGTTATGTGTGGGTTAGGTGGGTAACGACTGAATCTGATGATTGTTAACTTACCCTTTGGTGGTTTGTTAATACGAGTGGTACGAGTTGAACGATGAACGGGTCACAAAGGTTTGAATGTTATTAGCGAGACGACCAAAAGTAGTTTTTCACAATTAAAACGAGAACGATTGGGAACGAGAACGATATTAAACGATTGTACGATTTTTTTGAACTATTATGAACGATTTAAAAAAATGAACGATGATCTATAACGAGAACGAGTTAAACGATGTCATACAACTATGTTTACGAAACTATATAAACCATACGAGTTTTATTACGAGAACGATTTACGATTTGGTTTACGAAAACAAATGTTTTGGGTTAAGATTCATGGCATCGAGGTTTATAAATTATAACCAAACTGTTTTGATTTGGTTATTCATTTTACGATACGAATATTTTACAAAACAAGGTTTTCTAATGTCGATTAACGAAGTTTTACGAGTTATTTCGTCATGCAAATGAGCCATGAATCTGACACTCTCACAAAACCTATGTACTCGCCAGCATTTCTTGCTGACTTTGTTTTTACATATGTTTCAGGTGAAGTTGCTTAATGTTGACTGCGAATAGGATGCATGCTCACTTAGGACCGGACGAGGCCTTAGTGATTTAATAATGATAATAGTCTATGTTTGATTTGCTTGTTTAACTCCAAGACAATGTTTAATATTTAATAAAACGAAACTCTTTGTATCCATGGTTTGAAACAATAATTCTGTTACAACACTCCCCGACGTTTCTGCCACGGTTTGTTGTTTTTACGTGGTCGGGGTGTGACAGAAGTGCTTTGGATCGGATGGCTGTCTGATCGGATTTCCATCCGATCAAGATGCCATACTATCCAAACAACGCCTTAACAGATAAAGCACAAATTCCAAGATGCCATACCAATCAATCTAACAGTTAAAGCACAGATTTCAAGGCAACACTTAGAAAAATTTTAAACACATAATGTGTAGTGGATCAGATGGCCATCCGATCGAGTTGCCATCTGATCGAGTTGCGACTCCATTAAACTGACATGAAGAACACTATGAACAGATCTATGAACATAAAAAATTTTTCTAAGCTAATCACAAAATTGAACACAGATCTACGTAGAGATTTCTCTGGCGATCAAAACCCTATGTTCATCTCTTTCTAATTCTCTGCCATTTGGGATTAATTTGACAATAAGTACATCGACAGCCGACACCTTCTAAACATAAAATCTCTTAGATCTAACATGTTTATGCACAAATTGAGACGGTAAACCTATAGATCTAAGGCCCGTGAGCAAAACCCTATGTCCAGATTCTAACAAAACTCATTAAAATTGCTTAGGTCTAAGATTTTCACTCCGAACAGTCGCTGACACACTTAAACTATATCAAAAACATCAAATTAACAGTTAAAGATCAGAAATATTACCTTTCCCATTGTGAAGGTTGAGTGTGCCAACAATCCAATGAAGTGTGAAAGGCAAGAAAGTGAAAATCAGATCAAGAATGTGAGAGTGTTTGAGAGAGTGTCGGATGGTCGCCAGATCGAGTAAAAGTTTGACTGAATTCATTGACCTCTTATTTATAGGGGTGACCAGGTGTCGGATGGCCATCTGATCGGATGGCCATCTGATCGGATTGCCATCCGATCGGATTGTCATCCGATCGGATTGTCATCCGATCCAAACACCTCTCTTTTGACTTTCTAGTGTTTCGACCTTTTGACTTTTTGCCGTTTTATTAGATTTGGTCAGTTTTAGAAATCCACTTAAGTATCTAGGTCCAAGTTAATGACCCTAGGCACTTAATTTGTCTACCAAGTCCAAGTTAATGACCTTGGTTGACCCGAAACGACATTTTGTTTTCATTTTTCAAAATTTTCATGAAAAATTTACAAGTGTCAACTTAATGAACTTGCTTTGACTTTGAATTTTACCAAGTTTTTCATGATTAGCTCCCAACCCTGTTGTCCAGTTCAGAAACTTCCTGCTCCGGTTCATGGCTGCGAGTCTGAAGATCAGCTTTCTACCTTGGTTTGTCGAGAAACTAAAGCAGAAATGTAAAATCTTTTTGGGATTTTAACACAGTTTAAACTAGAAAACTATGAAAACTTTTTGGGTTTAGAATGCCAAACAGAAATGAATTGAAATGCAATAAAAGTAAACTATTTACAAACATATTTGTCACACCCCGACCACGTAAAACAACAAAACGTGGCGGAAACATCGGGGAGTGTTGTAACAGAATCATTGTTTCATAACACATGGAAATTGAAATACTGTTTTATTGATTAAAAGAATTACAATGTCTTGACAATCAAAGAAACGTATCATAAATAACTAGTCTTGCTTCTTTTATTGTCACTAAGGCCCAAGTCCGCCTAAGTGTGTCTTGATAAATCCTATGCATCATATCCTGAAACACATGTGAAAATAGGTACGTCAGCATAAAAATGCCTGTGAGATACATAGGTTTATGAAAATAGAATTCATGACTTATGTTTAAGAAAATGTTTAGTCATGAACCTTGTAATTTGCTTTGTCTTGTAAATCATTTGAAAAGTGATAAATAAACCAAATGATATATATGTATAAAAGAATAACACATGGTTAAGTGAATAACCATGTGAAATGAGTTTGTATAAATTAAGTTGTTTTGTAAATCAATGTCTTGTGAAAATAAGTTGTTTATATAGAATGTTATATGTCCAAATTTGAAATGATTCCAAATAACGCTACGATATGTAATACCATACAATCACTTATATATAGGAAGTACCAGCGGCGTATCCACCATGCTTGTATCATATTACACACGCCTCGTTACTTAAATCACTTACTCAAACCAAACCAACAATGTAATATGTCTATGTTTAAACCAATTGCCAAACGTATTGAATAATATGTCAAAATGTTTATGTCAAGATGTAAGTCATGTAATGTATAACCAATGTCAATAATGTTCTTGTGTCAAATGTAAATCATGTAATGTGTAACCAATGTCAATAATGTTCATGTGTCAAATGTAAATCATGTAATGTGTAACCAAAATGATATGTATGGCTAGTGAAATATATCAACTAAACCATATGCACAAAAACAAAGTATTGAAGTAAAACATGGTTTAAATCAAAGCTATGTTTTGTGGAACTAATGCATGCTATACTGATATAAACATTTATGCGGTATTGTGAGGATGCATACATCCAAGCCTTGAGACTGTGGCGATAAACCCTTAAACAAATTAAAGGATTATATGTGCTTATGTATATCGAATTCGGTCATTCCTTCCAATCCAAACAAACCCAGGATTTCAGGAACGGGAGTTGTCAATTCCTATGGTACCACTACCTACTAACGAACGGAATGATCGGTGTTAATGAATGTATATTGATCCATCAAAACAAACCAAATGTCATAACAAAATGTAAGCATGTGATGAAAACAACTGTACTAAGTATGCAACAAATGGACATACATAGCATGTGAACTGTACTAAGTATGCAACAATAGACATACATAGCATGTGACGTGTAATGTAAAACAATGTACTAAGTATGCACACAATGGGCAAACATAGCATGAAATGTAATGTAAAACAATGTACTAAGTACGCACACAATGGGCATACATAGCATAATCACAATGAAATCATGTACTATAATTGTACTAATGAACATAGTAAGTATATGATGTGAAAACAGGAAAGCATGAAAGTAACAAGTAGGCACATGTGTTTCACCCCAAAACAGTTTGGAAAACAGTAAAAGAGGGGTCTATGTACTCACTTGAGATTGCTTAGTAGCCCTTGAGTAACAACCAAACAATGCTAGAGATCACGGATATCAAACGGCACCTAATATAGGTAACTATGTTAATAAACCGGACCTAAATCAGACGATTTAGATAGAATGAGGGTTCGTAAACCAAACGAGTGTGGAGACTCGTGTAATATGGTTTAACAAAGCCTACATACTAAATGAAACCTAACCTAAGTGTTTACGACCCATTACGACCCGTTTAGGTAGCTTATGCTACTTTAACGCGTCGTTCGCGTGAAACGCGTTCGGAACGTCTAACTAGTCCTATGACAAGCGTTATATGCCTAAACATGTTACATAATCAGTTATGTTACAAAAGTTTAGGTTACATATGCTTAATTACCGATTACACAATGAAAAGGGTATTTTGGTAATTTACCTAAGGCATATATACTACCTATCATACAACTACTTAACGAAGCGACCATAAGGTATAACCTCGGAAGGTTATTCCCTATATATTATGGTCACCTAATGTATTTGGTCAGATCCTAATGATTGACCAAATGGGTCGGGTTCGAAGGTATAAGCGATTTATTAGATCGCTTACCCTTACGACCCTAGACAACGTGGTAATCAGTAGGCATAGTCCCAAGGGACTATAACCATCGTGATTACAATCACGTTGCGAAGTTCAAACGAACTTCGCATTGACCATAAACTGGTCAACGCAGAAAGTCAAACAAAGTTTGACTTTCGGACTCGAAAAACAATAAAAGAACAAAGGAATACTTACGAAGGGTCCCCGAATGCTAATCGTGATCCAAGTAGCTCAGGTATGAAACAATGGTTTCAACTTAGATCTTCTAGGATCAGATTCTTGTGGGTTTTGCAATGGGTGGGGTTGGGTATTTATAGTTTTCGGGTAACCGTTAAGATCATTTCATGGAAATCGTGCTCGAATCCCACCCGTACATGTGTTGGAATGTTATGGTATGTCAAATGGCCACCCACCATAAGGAATTGACATGTGGAAGAGAGATTGGGAGTGCAAAACAGCTGCAAACAGGCTGTTTAAACATTGAATCTAGTCTGGGAGGATGACGTGGGCCGCGTAAAGGATAGCCCTGCACTTACGCGGGCCGCCTGGGTGTCTTGATCAGAAAACAAGTTTGCATTTTGACAGTTTTGGTCCCTGTTGGTGTTTAAGCTTATTTCCGGCACTTCTAAGGCCCGTCAAGCCAACTTTAAGGCCCTAAAATGATGCCTAAACATTGTGGACATGAAACATGCTCAAAAATATGCCGGATGTTGGTTTGTTTGGTCGTACGATCGCGATGTTCGCTTAATTACGACGGAATGCGCATAAGCGCGAAAAAAGATCCAAAATGCGTGACGAATGGATTTTTCTTATGCCAAACACTAAAATAAAATATCTTAGTGCTTACATAAATTTTTGGATGTCCGGATGTATTCAGAACGTAAGTTATGCGCAAAAGTGCTAACTTGTGCACTTTTTGACACTTTTAGTCCCTGAATGACCCAAAAGTTTATTTTAGCACACCGAACCCCTCAAAGCCTATTTCTAAGCTATGTAAAGGATATTTATGGTATGTTTAACTTATGGTCATGTTCCGTAATATCTGTTACAGTTAAAATTGACATACTTTCGCAGTTTGTCAAATTTAGTCCCTGTAGCCGAATTAACTTGTTTTTGCCATACCAAAGCCTTTAAAACTTATTTCTAAGTTATGTAAAGGTTATTTAAGGTATGTTAAGTATATGTTGATATTCCGGAGCATTTGTCGCATTAAACTGATTACGTTTACGCATCAGTTTGCGTATAACTCTCCAGAAAGCGATATAGAGTTTGGAATTGAACAAAAATTGATATGTGCAAATGATACACATATTTATACAAATCCCAAGTATGAAATACAATATTTCATTGGTTTGGTATTTGTTTGATAGTCGCAGTAACCCAGGTGTCACAGTCTCCCCTACTTTAGGAAATTTCGTCCCGAAATTTTATCTAGAGGAAACTTGTGTGAGTTCGAAAACATGAAGTTGAAAAGATCGAACAACATTGGTTAGGGTTCTGAACTTCTAGTAACTTTTAATAACATCATACTTGTAATGTAAGAGGGATACTTATATACAAGTATATGAAGCGTCATTGGTGCGTCCACCGTACCTCCATTACATTGTTCTCATTTTGTTATTGTTGTCACTATCGGTTCTTACACATAATAAATCTTACTGGGTTTCTGTGCACTAAATTTCATAATTATGTACGCGTCCATAATTAGACAATTCCTTGCACAGTTCACACAGTCTATTTTATAATGTGTAGGGTAAAACCAAATGAACAATCCTGTGATGAGTGTGACTAGACCGCCATAGAGTCCTTTTAATTAAATCGATAAATGATCTAAATAGACTATCAAGGAGTCTGTTCAGCTACATCACTAGATGTCATTCTTTAACCAAATTGTGAATCAATCTTTTTTACTAGACCACTTAAGGGTCTCTTATGAATCATGGAATAGTACTATATAATCCAAGGGTCTTAACTATTACATAGAAGCCCATTTAGGATTTAAGGTAGTACCTTTTTGAATATCCTACTACGAATCCCTCATATAAAGATATGAAAGATTCTACGAGGATTTGGATAACTAATACCCAGAGTATAAAAACACAAAATGTATAAAAGAAAACATAAGATGAATAAACACATAGTCACATAACCACAAAATTGTTTGGTAATTTGTCTTGTTAATTGCGTACATGCATTTAAAGCATACTAGGAATCCATTCCGTGGATTTCATTTGGTACTTTAAACGTTATCAAGAATCTAACTATAAAGATAGAAAGATTCAAAAAGAAAATTCGATTTCGATTATTAGGAACCGAAATGTTCGAATTAAGGTACATAAGGAATCCAATTAAGGACTCTGATTTGTATGACAATTATCCACAAGGATCTAATTGTGAAGATAAAAAGATCCCATATGGATTTTAGAAGTTGGAGATGTTTTGAAACCTTGCACTGGATGTGCTTATGCCAAAACATGAAGTAAGAATGCTAATGAAGTTGAGATGCTTGATATGTCAAGGCGACATATGAAGCAGAATTTGAAGGTTAAGTCAATGTATGAGGAAAATATTTTTGAAAACTATGCATAGGGTTCTTTTAAGAAAAATGTGTTTAACGTTTTTGAAACCTTATATATAATACTTTTGAAATCATGAAGTAGGTGTATTAGGTAGATATATTTACAAAAATGTTTTAAAATCATGCGAGATAAATTTTGAAATCATGTACAAGGTTTTTGAAAGACATGAATGATGCTTTTTGAAATTATGCACTTGATAAGAAAATGTACTGTGTTGATATTGTCTTTAGACTATATGAAACATTTTTGAAATTATGAAGGTTGTTTTTGAAAACATCGCCAATGTTTTTTTTTTTTGAAGTAACATAGACAATGCATTTAATTTTTTTTTTTGAAATGTCTTGAGATCATGAAGATTGTTTTTGAAGTACTTGTACTGTGTATGTTGAAAAATCAAAATGTAATGGGTATGAGTTTTGAGAATACCCTTAGTTATCTAACCAAGGATTCAAAGGCACTGATGTGCAGAAGCATGATTACTCATAATGTCACTTTATTTTCTGTACTTTGTTTCTTAGAGTGAAACGAGTACTTAAAATTTTTGAGGGAATCATGAGCGATCATTTGAAAGAGAGAATCACAAGAGTAGTTTGTAAGGAACATAGTTCGTTAATACAGATATTATAGGGAAATGCCATAAACACATGTAATTATACTTGTATATCAGAATTGCGAACAACAACTTTTATTTATGAACGAGACATATTGTTTCACAATACACGAAAACAAAAGAAACAAAGGCATAAGACAGCAACATCCTTTGTTCAGCCGAATGCTCATCCAAGGGTTGGATTTGCATTAGCAAGCTTTGGGCATTTGTTCCTGAAATGGCTCGTATCGCCACAGTTGTAGCACGATCCAGGCGGAAAGAGAGCTTGAGCAGGATTGGCTTGTGGTTGGTTTGGACCCCTTTGGTTTGGGGTAAATCGACAAGCATTTGCCAGGTGACCGAGTCGCCCACATGATGCACACAAATGACACTGTAGGTGAGCTAAGTGGTGTGCATTACATTTGTCGCATATTGGTGCTGTTCCCTTGTATTGCTTCTTAACAGGTGGTGTTGCCACCCAGGCGGGTCTTGTTTGATTTGGTACTGCTGTAGTTGGGCAAACCCTTGCCGTATGACCTATAAGTCCACAAATTTGGCATTTTCGGCACTTCACGCTAGCCTGATGATGAAGGCTACATTGGTTGCACAAGGGTGCAGTTCCGTTGTATGGCTTCCTAGCAGGGGTTTGAGCTGGTTGGTTGGGGAAGGTTTTACCATTGTGAGCGACCACGGCGAAGTTCTGAGAAGCCTTTCGCTTCTTTGACTTCTTAGGGAATCGTTCATCCATGGTCTTTGATTCCTCGATTGGTTTCTTGGCTGGTGGTGCTATCACCTGACTAGGTCCTGCCTGTCTTGGTGACTCTTGAGTGGCTTCATCCTGAAGACGATACATGGCAGTAGCTAATTCAACAGTCTTCAGGACTACTTCGCCTATTCGCTGAGCGAATTTGGCAGTCTGCTCGGATATCTGGGCGTCATCGTGATGAAGAGACATTCTAGAAGAAAATGAAAGACATAGGAAGAAACAAGTGAAACGTCATCGGATAAACAATGCAGAATGGCAATGCATAAGAATTTGTGATCATTTGTTTGTTACCTAAGCCAAACAAATGAGACGGTGACAAATCAAAGTAAGCGGATCATATTAATGTATCACTGAAGACATGCTCGCCTATAAGTGAACACTCACCCCAAGAGTTCCCAGGTAAGAGTGACTGGTCCGATACTGCGGATTTGTACGAACACTCTAGCCTTCGACAGAAAACTCAGGGTACATGCATTCACTCTTCCAGTTTGCACGTGTTCACATTATACGACCCAAACTTTGACGAGATTTGAAAACTCAAAGGGGTTCAAAACCTTATAACAGAGGGTTCAAAACCTTACAATAGAGGGTTCAAAACCTAGTAATCAGTCATCCTAGAACAGATGATTAGTTTTCAAAGCGGT
The DNA here is from genome assembly GCA_030545235.1 of Helianthus tuberosus. Lineage (NCBI taxonomy): Eukaryota > Viridiplantae > Streptophyta > Magnoliopsida > Asterales > Asteraceae > Helianthus > Helianthus tuberosus. Next base: position 86,561,142 of record CM060353.1, read on the forward strand.
TTTGAAATTTGTGTTCTTGTTGTGGTCGTCGCCTAAGGATAGGTGACGGTATTGTTTTATGACTAAACGCAAGTAAACTCGCGTTAGGGTCCTAGGAAGGTTATAGACTAGGTCAAAGCATTACTAATAACCTAATTCCCTATAACCATGAGCTCTGATACCAACTTTTCTGTCACACCCCGACCACATAAAACAACAAAACGTGGCGGAAACATCGGGGAGTGTTGTAACAGAATCATTGTTTCATAACACATGGAAATTGAAATATTGTTTTATTGATTAAAAGAATTACAATGTCTTGACAATCAAAGAAACATATCATAAATAACTAGTCTTGCTTCTTTTATTGTCACTAAGGCCCAAGTCCGCCTAAGTGTGTCTTGATAAATCCTATGCATCATATCCTGAAACACATGTGAAAATAGGTACGTCAGCATAAAAATGCCTGTGAGATACATAGGTTTATGAAAATAGAATTCATGACTTATGTTTAAGAAAATGTTTAGTCATGAACCTTGTAATTTGCTTTGTCTTGTAAATCATTTGAAAAGTGATAAATAAACCAAATGATATATATGTATAAAAGAATAACACATGGTTAAGTGAATAACCATGTGAAATGAGTTTGTATAAATTAAGTTGTTTTGTAAATCAATGTCTTGTGAAAATAAGTTGTTTATATAGAATGTTATATGTCCAAATTTGAAATGATTCCAAATAACGCTACGATATGTAATACCATACAATCACTTATATATAGGAAGTACCAGCGGCGTATCCACCATGCTTGTATCATATTACACACGCCTCGTTACTTAAATCACTTACTCAAACCAAACCAACAATGTAATATGTCTATGTTTAAACCAATTGCCAAACGTATTGAATAATATGTCAAAATGTTTATGTCAAGATGTAAGTCATGTAATGTATAACCAATGTCAATAATGTTCTTGTGTCAAATGTAAATCATGTAATGTGTAACCAATGTCAATAATGTTCATGTGTCAAATGTAAATCATGTAATGTGTAACCAAAATGATATGTATGGCTAGTGAAATATATCAACTAAACCATATGCACAAAAACAAAGTATTGAAGTAAAACATGGTTTAAATCAAAGCTATGTTTTGTGGAACTAATGCATGCTATACTGATATAAACATTTATGCGGTATTGTGAGGATGCATACATCCAAGCCTTGAGACTGTGGCGATAAACCCTTAAACAAATTAAAGGATTATATGTGCTTATGTATATCGAATTCGGTCATTCCTTCCAATCCAAACAAACCCAGGATTTCAGGAACGGGAGTTGTCAATTCCTATGGTACCACTACCTACTAATGAACGGCATGATCGGTGTTAATGAATGTATATTGATCCATCAAAACAAACCAAATGTCATAACAAAATGTAAGCATGTGATGAAAACAACTGTACTAAGTATGCAACAAATGGACATACATAGCATGTGAACTGTACTAAGTATGCAACAATAGACATACATAGCATGTGACGTGTAATGTAAAACAATGTACTAAGTATGCACATAATGGGCACACATAGCATGAAATGTAATGTAAAACAATGTACTAAGTACGCACACAATGGGCATACATAGCATAATCACAATGAAATCATGTACTATAATTGTACTAATGAACATAGTAAGTATATGATGTGAAAACAGGAAAGCATGAAAGTAATAAGTAGGCACATGTGTTTCACCCCAAAACAGTTTGGAAAACAGTAAAAGAGGGGCCTATGTACTCACTTGAGATTGCTTAGTAGCCCTTGAGTAACAACCAAACAATGCTAGAGATCACGGATATCAAACGGCACCTAATATAGGTAACTATGTTAATAAACCGGACCTAAATCAGAGGATTTAGATAGAATGAGGGTTCGTAAACCAAACGAGTGTGGAGACTTGTGTAATATGGTTTAACAAAGCCTACATACTAAATGAAACCTAACCTAAGTGTTTACGACCCATTACGACCCGTTTAGGTAGCTTATGCTACTTTAACGCGTCGTTCGCGTGAAACGCGTTCGGAACGTCTAACTAGTCCTATGACAAGCGTTATATGCCTAAACATGTTACATAATCAGTTATGTGACAAAATTTTAGGTTACATATGCTTAATTACCGATTACACAATGAAAAGGGTATTTTGGTAATTTACCTAAGGCATATATACTACCTATCATACAACTACTTAACGAAGCGACCATAAGGTATAACCTCGGAAGGTTATTCCCTATATATTATGGTCACCTAATGTATTTGGTCAGATCCTAATGATCGACCAAATTGGTCGGGTTCGAAGGTATAAGCGATTTATTAGATCGCTTACCCTTACGACCCTAGACAACGTGGTAATCAGTAGGCATAGTCCCAAGGGACTATAACCATCGTGATTACAATCACGTTGAGAAGTTCAAACGAACTTCGCATTGACCATAAACTGGTCAACGCAGAAAGTCAAACAAAGTTTGACTTTCGGACTCAAAAAACAATAAAAGAACGAAGGAATACTTACGACGGGTCCCCGAATGCTAATCGTGATCCAAGTAGCTCAGGTATGAAACAATGGTTTCAACTTAAAGCTTCTAGGATCAGATTCTTGTGGGTTTTGCAATGGGTGGGGTTGGGTATTTATAGTTTTCGGGTAACCGTTAAGATCGTTTCATGGAAACCGTGCTCGAATCCCACCCGTACATGTGTTGGAATGTTATGGTATGTCAAATGGCCACCCACCATAAGGAATTGACATGTGGAAGAGAGATTGGGAGTGCAAAACAGCTGCAAACAGGCTGTTTAAACATTGAATCTGGTCTGGGAGGCTGACGCGGGCCGCGTAAAGGATAGCCCTGCACTTACGCGGGCCGCCTGGGTGTTCTGATCAGAAAACAAGTTTGCATTGTGACAGTTTTGGTCCCTGTTGGTGTTTAAGCTTATTTCCGGAACTTCTAAGGCCCGTCAAGCCAACTTTAAGGCCCTAAAATGATGCCTAAACATTGTGGACATGAAACATGCTCAAAAATATGCCGGATGTTGGTTCGTTTGGTCGTACGATCGCGATGTTCGCTTAATTACGACGGAATGCGCATAAGCGCGAAAAAAGATCCAAAATGCGTGACGAATGGATTTTTCTTATGCCAAACACTAAAATAAAATATCTTAGTGCTTACATAAATTTTTGGATGTCCGGATGTATTCATAACGTAAGTTATGCGCAAAAGTGCTAACTTGTGCACTTTTTGACACTTTTAGTCCCTGAATGACCCAAAAGTTTATTTTAGCACACCGAACCCCTCAAAGCCTATTTCTAAGCTATGTAAAGGATATTTATGGTATGTTTAACTTATGGTCATGTTCCAGAATATCTGTTACAGTTAAAATTGACATACTTTCGCAGTTTGTCAAATTTAGTCCCTGTAGCCGAATTAACTTGTTTTTGCCATACCAAAGCCTTTAAAACTTATTTCTAAGTTATGTAAAGGTTATTTATGGTATGTTAAGTATATTTTGATGTTCCGGAGTATTTGTCGCATTAAACTGATTACGTTTACGCATCAGTTTGCGTATAACTCTCCAGAAAGCGATATAGAGTTTGGAATTGAACAAAAATTGATATGTGCAAATGATACACATATTTATACAAATCCCAAGTATGAAATACAATATTTCATTGGTTTGGTATTTGTTTGATAGTCGCAGTGACCGAAGTGTCACAATATTTTTGGTAAGCGTGTTAGGGGATCATATCAGCTACCGACAGGCTACAAGTACCATTGAGCTGATTACACACTAAGTATTAAATAATTTACTTTGATTGCCGATATACTGATCCAATTTAAATTTTCACACAAATTTCAATCTGTTCAGGATATGAATTAGTGTTTTAATAGCTTAACTTATATGCGTGTTCCACCTCAGAGTATACTCTCGTATCTAGACTTCTATGTTCAGTCTTACAGGTGAACGTACAATAATGATATCTGTAACGGGTAATGCGAAGCCATGAGAGCTCAGGTTAGAACTTCCATTCAGACAGAGAGATGGTGGCTCGACTTTTGGTATGTCCCGTTTAGGGATCTTTTCTTCAACAGCACATGATTAGCATTTTGCAATGTTTCATCATTTTTTATGCTGAGGGTAGGCTTTAAGATTAAAGCAGTGCAGAGTATTATACGAGGACTAGGCTATTGCTTCCACAAAATCAGAAGTCCTGGTATAATGCCCCAGATATCATTACGCACATAGACCGAGTATGTCAGAAATAGAAAATCTTTCAAACAAGATTTAAGGGGTTACCTATATATCCGAGAGATGTTCCCCACGTAATAAGCAAGAAATGATTTTAGGTTTATATCCAGAACTAATCTACTAAATGTATAAAAACCTACCGGCATATCATCAGCGAGACTGCTTAACACCTTTTAAACATTACAAATCTTTAGCATACTGTAACTGTCTAGCTGATGTACTATCATTTCCCCTTTTTACACAAACTCTTTTTGGGTTTTCTATTGTTTTTGGATTTTTGCATTTTTTATTGTTTTTGTATTTTCTGAAAATATCATCTATCTCCCCCTAAATACCAAACCAACTAAAAATACGACAAACCAGTGCAGTCTGCTTCTCAACATCATCTGCAGTGGTATTTTCATCAACGCCAAGTATCCCTTCCGCATCCGACAACAGCTTCATACCATTTAATTTTAAAAGATATTGAAAACGTGATCTATTAAAAGCTTTGGTATGTAAGTCAGCTTTTTGTTCGTCGGTGTGGATTTTGTCAATTCGTATCAACTTCTTCTCGAAGCAATCTCGGATGAAGTGATGATGAATTTCAATATGTTTGGTTTTAGCGTGATGAACATGATTTTTTGTTATGTTAATGGCTGCCTCATTATCAACAAAAATAGGTGAAGTAAGAAATTGCAAACCGTAGTCACGCATCTGTTGCTGAATCCACAGGATCTAAGAGCAGCAGCTGCTGGCAGATACATACTCTGCTTCACATGTTGATAATTACATTGCCTCGTGACCAGTCGGGGTCCAAAAAATTGGCATCCTGCAGTTGTTGATTTAGCATTGACTTTGCAGCAACCGAAGTCAGAATCAGAGTACCCTTCAAGTGTAAAGTCGCCGTCCTTTGGATACCACAACCCTAAGCTTGGGGTTCCTTTCAGGTAGCGTAATATCCTCTTGACGATTGACATATGCGAGGCTCTGGGACTTGATTGAAATCGGGCCGTGAGGCAGGTTGGGTACATTATATCAGGCCTTGATTCCGTCAAATACATTAGCGAGCCAATCATGGAGAGGTATAACGTTTCATTGACCTTCTCTCCGGTGAGATCAGGGTTTATACCATGATTCGTCGTTAACGGGGTGGACATTGGAGCAGTCCCGGACATCCCAAATTTCTCTAGAATGTCATGAACATACTTTGTTTGATGTATGAAGGTTCCTTCAGGCATTTGGTCAACCTGGATCCTTAAGAACAACTTCATCTCACCCATTGAATACATTTCGAACTTCTGCTTCATTACTTTCACAAAATCTTTGCAGTGTTCTTCATTTGTCGACCCAAAGATAATGTCATCAACGTAAATCTGGACTATCAGAAGATGACCGTCGACTTCTTTTGTGAAAAGAGTGGCGTCTACCTTGCCTCGGATAAAGCCGTTGGCTAGCAAATGTTGAGAGAGCATCTCGTACCAGGCTCTCGGGGCCTGATGCAAGCCGCACAACGCTTTGTCCAAGAGGTAAACCTTATCTTTGTGAATTGGGTAGGTGAAGCCCGGTGGCTGACCAACATATACCTCCTCTTTCACTTTGCCATAGAGAAATGCCGACTTAACATCTAGCTGATATACTTTGAATCCTTTCCATGAAGCAAATGCTAGGAAGATTCTGATAGCTTCAAGATGAGCAACAGGAGCGTAAACCTCTGTGAAGTCTATCCCCTCTTGTTGACTGAAACCCTGGACCACGAGTTGAGCTTTGTTACGAACAATAACCCCTCGGTCGTCTCTTTTACACTTAAACACCCACTTCGTGTTTATCTTCCTATGACCATCAGGCAGGTCCACCAGCTTCCATACACCCAGCTTTTCAAACTGACTCAGCTCCTCCTGCATTGCGTTGACCCATGAATCTTCAGTCAGTGCTTCCTTGTAAGTTCGCGACTCAATCTGCGAAATGAAAATACTAAGTGAAAATTTTGTTTGTAAAGGAGCAACTTTAGTATAAAAGCAAGTAAGGCCATGGTCAATCTGGCTTCTGGTGCGAACGCCTGACTGCAGCTCTCCTATTATCAACTCTTCTGGATGGTATGAAAGAGTCCTCGGCATAACTTCGCCAGGAACATCCACCTCGCCTTCCAAATTAGTAACGTTCTGATCCGTAACTTGTTCATTGTCGAGAATTGTCTAATCTGAAGATTGGATTTGCTCCCCCTCAGACTTTGAATGTCACACCCCCAAAATCCACACGCGGAGTATCACCGCTTGGAGGCGTGACTGACCAGGATCTTAACCATCAATCACATTGAACTCATAAGCATAGATAAATAATACTTTCATTTATAAACAACAAGTGTTACAATGTTACAATATTTCACAGTTTACAGTGGAAGCATATTTAACTCGTTAAGTGTTTATAAAACCATATGTAAGCTCTTAGTCTTATATTGCGTTTCCATGTGTCTCGACCCATGACCACTCCAGCTTCTCAGACAGCAAGTCCCTTTGATATGCACCTATAGGCCTGCAAGGCATGTAACAACAAATCAACAACAATGTTGAGCGAGTTCACAGTTGGTTATTTGGTTATAGTATTCATTTCGTAAATCGTATGTTTGTTTTGTAAACCAAGTATCGTATTAATCCTTATCGCGGCCAATCCAGGCATCCGTGCGATGATTAGTGGGGGCTTCCCATGTGTTACTAGACCACGCGTATCGACTGCTACGAAAATATAAAAGGTGCCCTAAGTCAATGTCTATCAACATTGACCCTTTGCCCATAGTCCATTAGTACACGCCCGTTCGGACGACACGGTGTGAGGTTTGTTAAACCTAACAGCGCTATCTACTAATGACCCGCTCGCCATAGGCCTCGGCGATTAAGTCGATAATTGAGGGACTTCCTTTGATAGAGGTGATGGTCTTATGATCGTGTACGTAGGCTTTACGTACGTGCCCTTCAATCCGAGGACAGTAATAAGTATAACTGTACGTAGGTTTTACGTACGTGCCCTTCAACCGAGGATAGTAATAATCTGTTTAATAGTAATAGTTGTATGAGTAGTTATTCAACCCCATTCCCAACCCCTGGGAATCCCATGCCTTGGCTAGTGTGAACTCACCTTGGTTTGCTCGGTATGCTAAGTTAGGTGCTCACAATAAACTAGTCAAGTCCTATAGTGCACGTATACTCAATCAGTTCACATTCGTAATGTTTCACATGAAACTAGTGCCACAGTAATATCATATAACACACAACAGTTAATCATGCTTAAACAATCCATGTTACACATAAAGGTCTTTTGTAGTTCATTCTAATATGACTGTACAGTCATACACTTAACAGAGTTAACAGTTTAGCTGGATTAATACATATATCAGGGTTACACAGTTAATAGAGTTGACATAAATCGGAACTATTAACTAACTGAGGTTAATAGATTTAATATGCCTGAACTAGTTAATCCACTTAACATACTTAACAGAAGTAATAGACTGAGTAATTAAACTGAGTTATTTACTTAACAGAGTTACTCACTAAACAGAGTTAACTAACTAACAAACTTAACAAGTTAACAGCAAACAATAAAATGAAATCACCAAAGTGGCGAAATCCCTTGTTTGCCCGAAATCCCCTTAAGGGCCGAAAACACTTTTGGGCTTAACACATTGGGCCGAAATCACATAAGTGATTTCGTCCAATTTCAATTGTAGGGGGGTGTTTTCGTTGGCTGCTAGTTTGACGAAAACACACAAGTGTTTTCGTCCACTGATGTGATTTCGTTGGCCAGACTTCATCTTCTCCACAGATACATAAATCAAATTCCTGATATCAATTCGTGGATCCTTGTTCTATCATACAGGATCAGTATTCAATTTAACAACCACATAAACATCCATAAGTGCCAAATCATCTAAAACAGATTATATCATGATCATACGATAAGCATCCTAATTCAACAGAACATGTATATCACTAACCAGAGATCGAACAAGGAAGGTTTGGCTTCGACCGAGAGGGGGCTGCCGTCAAGTTCCAAGGGTAGAGAGAGATAGAGTGTGTGAGTTGTGATAGGGTTTGTCAAATAATGTTCACATAAAGGTTAAACAGATATTTATTCAATCAGATATTTATCACATCACAACTGGGCCAAAGCCCATTTATTAAATTGGGGTGATTTCGTTGGTGGGGTTTCCAGCCCAAAAATCCTTATTTAATTATAAGATACCAATTAACACAAGATCCCTCATTAACATACACTACGAACACATTTAATCCACACATCATATAAATCACAATACGATTTGTCATAATACACACGTGTACAGTTGTGAACAAAACAATTCGTGTCAACAACAATCTAAAAATTAACGTGCGATCGTGCGAAGATGGAATCTTGGAAACTCGAGTTGTCACATTATCCCCAACTTGAAAGAAATTTCGTCCCGAAATTTAGCATGCGGTTACTGAGGAAGCTAGGTAAGTTATCGTTTACTGGTTTTCCTGGGGTGTCACATCATCCCCCCGTTGATCTGGAATTTCGTCCCGAAATTCTGTAGTAGCTTTAGCCTCAGTAGTAGTTACATTGTTTTCGAACAACTGGGGATATTTGAGTTCCATTTGGTCTTCTCGTTCCCAGGTATACTCTGAGCCACGACGGGAGTTCCAACGAACTCGAACAAGAGGTATTCTGGTGTTCTTGAGGACCTTAACATCCCGGTCCGTGATTTCAACTGGTTCTTCGACGAAATGCAACCGTTCGTCGATAGTGAGCTCCTTCAAAGGAACTATGAGGGTCTCATCTGACAGACACTTCTTCAGATTCGACACGTGAAAGACGTTGTGAACTGCACTGAGTTCAGCTGGTAAGTTCAGTCTGTAGGCCACTTTGCCTATTTTCTCTATGATTTCGGATGGTCCAACATATCGTGGATTAAGTTTGCCTCGTTTGCCAAAACGAACAACACCCTTCCAGGGTGAGACTTTGAGTAGTACCCGCTCCCCAACCTGGAGCTCGAGTGGTTTCCTGCCCTTATCGGCGTATACTTTCTGACGGTCGCGAGCTGCCGCCATGCGTTGTCGTATCTGTGCAATTCGTTCAGTAGCATCAACTACAAGTTCTGGACCTGTGATTTAACTATCCCCCACCTCTTCCCAACAGAGAGGTGACCGGCATTTACGTCCGTACCATGCCTCGAATGGAGCGGCTTGAATGCTGGTGTGGTGGCTGTTATTGTATGAAAATTCCACAAGTGGCAGATGTTTTTTTTTTTCCCAACCATTGCCAAAGTCACTTACGCATGCCCGAAGCATGTCTTCTAAAGTTTGAATAGTGCGCTCAGACTACCCATCTGTCTGAGGATGATAAGCTGTGCTCATGTCTAAACGAGAGCCAAAAGAATTGTGCATTGCTTGCCACAGTTCTAAAGTAAAACGTGCGTCACGATCAGAGATAATTGAGGTTGGCACCCCGTGCCTTGAAACCACTTCTTTTAAGTAGGTGTCTGCTAAGGTAGAGAACTTATCTGTTTCCTTAATAGCCAGGAAGTGTGCAGACTTAGTGAGTCGATCCACGATCACCCAAATAGTATCATTCTCACGTTGGGATCTAGGCAGGCCGGTAATAAAATCCATGGAAATTTGCTCCCATTTACATTGTGGTATCTCTGGTTGTTGGAGTAGGCCTGATGGTTTCTGATATTCAGTCTTGACTCTTGCACAAGTCAAGCACTTGCTGATGTAAGTTGCTATGTGAGCTTTCATGCTAGGCCACTAGTATGCAGTTCTGAGGTCGTGGTACATCTTATCCGAACCAGGATGCACTGAGTAGCGACACTTATGAGCTTCTTCCATTACAAGCTCTCGTAAGTTGCCATAGAGTGGGACCCAGATGCGTCCTGTTACATAGTAGGCTCCGTCTGCCTTTTGTTCTAACCGTTGTCTTGAGCTGCGTAGGGCTTCAGCCCTGACGTTTTCTGGTTTCAATGCTTCTACCTGAGCATCTCGTATCTGAGAAGGAAGACTAGACTGAATAGTGAGTTGCAATGCTCGTACACGCCTAGGTGTAGTATCCTTTCGACTGAGGGCGTCGGCCACCACATTGGCTTTGCCCGGATGGTACTTTATGGCACATTCGTAATCGTTCAGTAGTTCGACCCATCTACGTTGTCGCATGTTCAATTCTTTCTGCTTGAAAATATACTCAAGACTCCTGTGATCGGTGTAGATGGTGCACTTAGTGCCATACAGGTAATGTCGCCATATCTTGAGCGCAAAAACAACAGCTCCCAGCTCTAAATCATGTGTAGTGTAATTTCTTTCGTGAATCTTAAGTTGGCGCGAAGCATAAGCAATGACTTTATCTCGTTGTATCAACACACATCCAAGACCTTGGATAGATGCGTCGCAGTAGACTATAAAATCGTCCGTGCCTTCAGGCAATGAGAGGATAGGTGCACTACAAAGTCTATCCTTTAAGTGCTGAAATGTTGTTTCCTGTGTATTACTCCAATGATAAGCAACACCTTTCTGTGTCAGTAATGTAAGCGGCTGTGCAATCTTTGAGAAGTCTTTGATGAACCGTCTGTAATAACCCGCCAAACCCAAGAATTGGCGTATTTCGGTTGGTGTACGAGGTGCAGGCCAGTTCTTGATCGAATCTACCTTGGATGGAACGACATGAATCCCATCCTTGTTCACCACATGGCCTAGAAAGTGGACTTCACAAAGCCAGAAGTCGCATTTCGAAAACTTGGCGTACAGTTGCTCCGTTCGAAGAAGTTCCAAAATAAGTCGTAAATGATGCTCGTGTTCCTCCTGACTCTTGGAGTAAATCAAAATGTTGTCGATAAATACAATGAAGAACTTGTCAAGATAAGGTTTGCACACCCTGTTCATAAGATCCATGAAAACCGCAGGCGCGTTCGTTAGCTCGAGTGGCACGACCAGAAACTCGTAATGGCCGTAGCGAGTTCTGAATGCTGTTTTGGAGACGTCCTCGTCCCGGACTCTCAATTGATGATAGCCTGACCTTAGGTCAATCTTCGAGTAATAGCTCGACCCTTGCAACTGGTCGAATAAGTCATCGATGCGTGGAAGTGGATAGCGATTTTTCACGGTCACCTTGTTCAGTTCGCGGTAATCTATGCACATACGAAAGGTACCGTCTTTCTTCTTCACAAATAATACTGGAGCTCCCCAGGGGAAGAGCTAGGACGTAAGAAACCCTTTTCCAAGAGTTCTTGCAATTGCTTAGACAGTTCTTCCAGTTCAGTTGGAGCTAAGCGATAAGGCGCTCGAGCTATGGGTGCCGCTCCAGGAGCTAGCTCGATCTGAAATTCGACCTGGCGATGGGGCGGTAACCCAGGTAACTCTTCAGGAAACACTTGAAGAAAGTCGCGTACAACAGAAATATCCTCTAACTTCTTCTCTGTCTTCGTTGTATCTGTAACAAGTGCTAGAACAGCTGTGTGGCCCTTTCGCAAACACTTCTGAGCCTTCAAGAAGGAGATGATGCCACTCACGACACCACTCTTGTCGCCTTGAACTTCAAGAGGTTCTTTGCCAGTATGGGGAATATGAATGACCTTCTCCTTGCATAGGATCTCTGCTTGCTGTTGGGATAACCAATTCATCCCAATGACGATGTCGAAACCAACACAACGTTGGGGTCATTTCTAGCATCACCCTGACCAACCATGAACACTCGACCCCTGGCACCATTGCCGTCGTTATTACCCCCATTGTTATTCCCGTTACCCTGAGTATTGTTGTTGCTGGTTCTGCGGTGCTTGCTATTGCTGCTGACGATTCTGATGTGTAGGTTGTGAACTCCTAAAATCTTCGGCTTCATGATCAATCTTGAGACACCTCTGACAGCGGCCTTTACGACACTGACCACTGTGGTGTCTGTTGCACCTGTTATACAGTGGGTGAATTCCCCGATATCCACTCTGCCCCTGACCACCAGACGATTGCTGACTCGGACTCTGGTAATCACTAGTCTTGCGCTGCTGCTGTGCTTGAGACTGTACGGTAGCTGAACCCATACTGAAATCCCCTTCCCATTTCCGCTTGTTGTCACTGGGTGTAGCAGGAGTAACTGGAGTGGTAGCGGTAGTAGTAGCGCTGATACGTTTAGGCTGCTTGTTCTGTTCCACAGCCTGGTCTGTGAGACGATGAGCAAGACGAGTAACATCTTGAATAGTAGCATGGTTAGCAGCAGTCACATGACTTTGAATTTCTGGTACTAAGCCTTTGAGGTCCATCTCAATGCGCTTGATGGGAGGATCCACCATAGTTAGACACAATACTGCCAATTCGTTGGATCGTTTCGTATACGCTTCTATTTCTGACCCCGTCATCTTCAGGTTAAAGAACTCCACTTCCAGCTTGTGGATGTCATCACGATTACAGTATTCACATTTGATCAGTTCCCTAAAATCATTCCATGGGGTGGCATTAGCAGCCGCCAGCCCCAGCATCTGAACTTGCGCGTTCCACCAAGTTAGTGCAGTGCCTTCGAGAGTACCAGTGGCGTACTTCACCCTACTAGCCTCAGGGCATTCACACATCTCGAAGACCGATTCGAGCTTTTTAAACCAATGGAGGAGTCCAACGGCTCCTTCAGTACCACTGAAAGTATTAGGGCGACAGTCCCTGAACGTCTTGAATGTGCATACATGTGGCTGAGCGTGTTGACTTGTCGTGTGTGTAAGAGTAAACAAAATTAAGCACAAGTGTCGGTTTACGAAAGTAGGATCTAAGGATCCTAGAGTGAGTTGTGATGGCAGGTTACACCTCCTGCCTGGGCAGCTGCGAGTGCTGCGGTAAGCTGTTCAGTGATCGAAGCCGCCAACTGGGCTTAAGTTCGATTAACGTGTCCGCTCATGATCTTCATAGCAAATGCAACATAAGTGAGAGAGGTTCGCGAATAGTGCAGTGACAAAAGAGAGTAAGCACCTAACATTCTACGCGGTTTGCTAGACGTTCTAATGGGTGCTCAGGTAATACTCGTCAACACCGAGTTTCGAAGGGATCCAACTGTAATTGAGAAGTTCACGTTTATGTTTGAGTAGGGGGACAATTACTGCTATGGCCCCTATAGGTTGGTCATGTTTCATATTGATCAATTAACGGGACAGAACCCCTTTTCCACTTGTTAAGCCTTACTGGGACTCACATGCACCCCACATTATTATTATGTGTGCACCCACAATAATATTGTGATTTGCATGTTCATCCCAGCTCCTCTTAACTCATGTCAAATGGTTCTCCACACTCAAGTAGGAATCAAAGAGTATCACATAGCGTAGGTTATGAAGGTTTAGGGAAAGACCACCCTATCGGTCACTTATTACGTGAAAGTGTTCATGAATTCATATCGGTGTGCTAAACGTGCTATCACATGCATTATCGTATGTAGGTGTTCACTAGCTATGTAGTACAATGAGTATAAGAGGGACGAACCTTGCAATCTGGAGCTGAGTGTCATGGTCGTATTCCTGTTTTCAGAATCTGTCCGGTTATAGTCTGGTTTTACAAAAACAGTTTCCCCTTTTTTTAAAACCAAGTTCACTATAACCAATGGCTCTGATACCAATCTGTCACACCCCCAAAATCCACACGCGGAGTATCACCGCTTGGAGGCGTGACTGACCAGGATCTTAACCATCAATCACATTGAACTCATAAGCATAGATAAATAATACTTTCATTTATAAACAACAAGTGTTACAATGTTACAATATTTCACAGTTTACAGCGGAAGCATATTTAACTCGTTAAGTGTTTATAAAACCATATGTAAGCTCTTAGTCTTATATTGCGTTTCCATGTGTCTCGACCCATGACCACTCCAGCTTCTCAGACAGCAAGTCCCTTTGATATGCACCTATAGGCCTACAAGGCATGTAACAACGAATCAACAACAATGTTGAGCGAGTTCACAATTGGTTATTTGGTTATAGTATTCATTTCGTAAATCATATGTTTGTTTTGTAAACCAAGTATCGTATTAATCCTTATCGCGGCCAATCCAGGCATCCGTGCGATGATTAGTGGGGGCTTCCCATGTGTTACTAGACCACGCGTATCGACTGCTACGAAAATATAAAAGGTGCCCTAAGTCAATGTCTATCAACATTGACCCTTTGCCCATAGTCCATTAGTACACGCCCGTTCGGACGACACGGTGTGAGGTTTGTTAAACCTAATAGCGCTATCTACTAATGACCCGCTCGCCATAGGCCTCGGCGATTAAGTCGATAATTGAGGGACTTCCTTTGATAGAGGTGATGGTCTTATGATCGTGTACGTAGGCTTTACGTACGTGCCCTTCAATCCGAGGACAGTAATAAGTATAACTGTACGTAGGTTTTACGTACGTGCCCTTCAACCGAGGACAGTAATAATCTGTTTAATAGTAATAGTTGTATGAGTAGTTATTCAACCCCATTCCCAACCCCTGGGAATCCCATGCCTTGGCTAGTGTGAACTCACCTTGGTTTGCTCGGTATGCTAAGTTAGGTGCTCACAATAAATCAGTCAAGTCCTATAGTGCACGTATACTCAATCAGTTCACATTCGTAATGTTTCACATGAAACTAGTGCCACAGTAATATCATATAACACACAACAGTTAATCATGCTTAAACAATCCATGTTACACATAAAGGTCTTTTGTAGTTCATTCTAATATGACTGTACAGTCATACACTTAACAGAGTTAACAGTTTAGCTGGATTAATACATATATCAGGGTTACACAGTTAATAGAGTTGACATAAATCGGAACTATTAACTAACTGAGGTTAATAGATTTAATATGCCTGAACTAGTTAATCCACTAAACATACTTAACAGAAGTAATATACTGAGTAATTAAACTGAGTTATTTACTTAACAGAGTTACTCACTAAACAGAGTTAACTAACTAACAAACTTAACAAGTTAACAGCAAACAATAAAATGAAATCACCAAAGTGGCAAAATCCCTTGTTTGCCCGAAATCCCCTTAAGGGCCGAAAATACTTTTGGGCTTAACACATTGGGCCGAAATCACATAAGTGATTTCGTCCAATTTCAATTGTAGGGGGATGTTTTCGTTGGCTGCTAGTGTGACAAAAACACGCAAGTGTTTTCGTCCACTGATGTGATTTCGTTGGCCAGACTTCATCTTCTCCACAGATACATAAATCAAATTCCTGATATCAATTCGTGGATCCTTGTTCTATCATACAGGATCAGTATTCAATTTAACAACCACATAAACTTCCATAAGTGCCAAATCATCTAAAACAGATTATATCATGATCATACGATAAGCATCCTAAGTCAACAGAACATGTATATCACTAACCAGAGATCGAACAAGGAAGGTTTGGCTTCGACCGAGAGGGGGCTGCCGTCAAGTTCCAAGGGTAGAGAGAGATAGAGTGTGTGAGTTGTGATAGGGTTTGTCAAATAATGTTCACATAAAGGTTAAACAGATATTTATTCAATCAGATATTTATCACATCACAACTGGGCCAAAGCCCATTTATTAAATTGGGGTGATTTCGTTGGTGGGGTTTCCAGCCCAAAAATCCTTATTTAATTATAAGATACCAATTAACACAAGATCCCTCATTAACATACACTACGAACACATTTAATCCACACATCATATAAATCACAATACGATTTGTCATAATACACACGTGTACAGTTGTGAACAAAACAATTCGTGTCAACAACAATCTAAAAATTAATGTGCGATCGTGCGAAGATGGAATCTTGGAAACTCGAGTTGTCACATTGAATCACCATGATCAAAAGTAGGAATATCATCAGATTCTGAATTATCATTGACCGCCATCTGATTTTCAGAAGCAGGTTCGCGTTCCGAAGTAGTCGGAGTTTGCTGAACTTCATCATTCTCTTCAGTGTGACTTGGACCAGCTTCATCATCATTGGAAGTTTGTCGTTGATGTCTAGAAGACCTTTATGGAAATATTCCCTGTGATGCTTCATATTCTCTTAAAATATCCAAATCATCAAAGAACTCTAGCTCTTCTTCTAACTCGAATGAAATCCATAAGGTATTGTAGTTGAATCGCCATGAGTCTACGGGCTTCTGTGGAGGCATAGTATAGCTTTGACATTCAACATGCTGTGCTTCGATGATCTTCTTCTGACTTGGAACAAAGACTCTTCTGAGTGGACTGACATACCCCACAAAGATACCTTCTATGCTCTTTGAACCAAATTTTCCATCGGGATCTAGAACAGTGCAGGGAGACCCGAACGGCTCTAAATACTCGAGATTAGGCTTGCGGTTGTTGATCAACAAGAAACATGTCTTGTTATGCTTCTTCACAGTAATTACCCTGTTGAGTGTATAGCAAGCGGCTAAAACTGCTTCTTTCCAGAAATTGATCGGTAACTTGGAATCAGCAAGCATCATTCTCGCCGTTTCAATCAGCGTTCTATTCTTTCTTTCTGTGACTCCATTTTGTTGCGGAGTATAAGGTGCGCTGAATTCTTGCAGTATGCCTCTTCTATCACAGAATTCCTCCATTCTGTTATTCTTGAATTCCGTACCGTTGTCGCTTCTAATTCTTCGAATTCGTGCTTGGTACAAATTCTCAATCTTCCTGAATAACCTTAGCAAACTCTCAAATGTCTCGTCTTTTGACTTCAGGAAGGTCACCCACGAGAATCTCGAATAGTCATCAGTGACTACCAAGTAATAGAGATCACCCGTAATTCTTTTGACATTCACAGGACCAAAAAGATCCATGTGAAGTCTCTCCAAAAGCTTCGAGACAGAGTTCATCTTTTTGCCAGGATGAGATTTCTTTCGCTGTTTTCCTTTTATGCAACTGATACACTCCCCCTCAAGATGAAAACTCTTCAAGTGAACACCTTTCACCAAATCATTATGCACCAGGTAGTTCATCTTGCGCAGGTGAATGTTGCCCATCTTCCGGTGCCATAATTGCGACTCCTTTTCAGTGGCTCTTGACATGAAGCAATGAGTTTGACTCGTGGTAGTCATAGCTACGCTCATATCCAACACGTATAGATCATTAACTCGTGGTGCTCTCATGATGATCCACTCCTCGGGGATGACAAACCCCGGCTTCAAGATCAGACATTCTTTATCAGTGAAATGTGTCGAATACATTCGGTCACAGATTTGAGAAATGCTCAGAAGGTTGTTCTCTAGCTCGGCGATGTAGTTGACTCTTTGAAACGTGATTACACCATTTGATAATGTTCCTTCACCAATAATACGTCCTCTTTGATTACCAGCAAAACCGACGTAACCACCGTTAAACCCTATAACATCGTAAAGCAGGGCTTTTCTCCCCGTCATGTGCCTGGATGATCCACTATCCATAATCCAACGTCAGATAGATCTCGGGAGCTCCTGCACATTTCAAACACATTCAGTTAGATTTTGAAGCAACCCAAGCCTCTTTCAACTCAGTTAGCTTGACGTTAAGGTGTGTGGTTTTGGTGTACAATGGTGGGAAATTCTTATCATTCATTTTAAGACTTTCTTTAGACCTAATCTCAACCTCTTTATATAAAAAGAATTCATTTTTCGGAGGTTGACCAGATGATTGGTCTTTCTTTGGAACATACTTCTTCCCTGGAGGGGTCGAAGTTTGTTTCTCAAGTTTCTCATAATAGTCCAAAGGTACATTCATCTTCTTAATTGAAGATGATTGTTTTTCAGAATTAGAAACCTTTGGTTTTTGAACATTTGATGTCTTAGTCTCAGATTTTGGCTTCCAAGTTTGCTGCAAAGAAGCGACTCGTTTGTAAAATTTATTAGTTTTCTTTGCCGACTCTTTTACAGGTTCATTTTTTACTTTGATGTTTTCATTTTTCAGAATTTTATTCTCAACAAACATCGGAGCTTTGCCTTTGACATCGTTCTTCTTTCTTGGACTCTCGACAACCACAGACTTAGTCTTCGAGTTGGTGCACTTTCGTGCAATGTGTCCAACTTCATTGCATTTAAAGCATGTTCGGGTATCAAATTCCTGACTTTTGCCTTCAGTCTGAGGCTGTGTGGCCTTTTTCTCAAAGAATTCTTCATTTGATTTCGAAAAAATCTCAGATTCTTGCTCGGAATGTGAACTTGAGCTTTTCACAAACACTTTCTTTTCAACAAACCTTTTGTTTTGAAAATTCCTCTTCTGATTGTTCTTACCACCCTGATAACCACCCGACCATCTGTTTTGGTTGTTGTTGTTAAAACGTGGCGGTACATCAGGTTTTTTATAGTAAGATTTATCTTTTTCAAAATTCAATTGCCTTTTGGAACTTTTCAAACCCTCAATCTCAGAAACATCGATTTCAACCAATTTGAACACATTCTTCAACTTGTCAACATTCACATTCTCAAGTGGAAATTCAATATCCGAATACAACTTATCAGAACCAGACATCTTGTACATGACAAGAGTAGGTTCGTCACTTGAGTTGTTTTGGGATTTTGATTTCGGAATGTAGTTATTCAAAAACACTCTTCATCTTCAGTCGAATCACTGTTAGTTTTTAAAACGTTTTCAACCACATTTTTTACGACTTCGGATTGAACACTGTCTTCATCAGATGATGAAGTGAATGTGACATCGATTGTTTCTGGAAGTTTCACATCATTTGATTTCTCATTTGTTTCATCGTTATTATCCAACCCAGAATTTTTCTTTGAAAAATTGTTTAACACGAGCGTTGGTACTTGATGATAACCCACACCCATTCCATCTGAGTTTACATCTTCACCAGCTTTGTTCTTCCTAATTGGTTTGGGAACTATGTGTTGAAGAACAAAGCTCGTGGAGCTGTAACTGTTCAGTTTCAGATTGATTCTTTCATTTTCAATCCTAGCTTCCTGAAACTGAAGCTTAAGATTTGCAATCTCATCCAACTACTGGTTGATTTGTCTTTCCTTTGCCTGAAGCACTCCAGACAATTGAAAATTCTCTTTAGAAGTTTTACTATTTCGCTCATTAGAATCTTTAACAGTTCTTTTTAATTTCTCAAAATTTTCAGAAATGGTTCTGTTTTCATGAATTAACTTTTCATTTTCTTTCCTAAATCGTTCTACATCAGTTTTATCTTTTTCGATCTTTTCTGTTAATTCTTTGATTCTTTCATTTGAAGCTCTCATCAGTTTATCTCGACTTAAGATTTGATCTTCAACCATTTTGACTTTTTCAACCAGTTCTTCAGTCTTTTTGACTGTGAGATATGCATTTGTGCTGCAAACTTTGCAATCTTTCACGCAATTTTTGCAATCATTCTCAGTTTTAGCTTTATCAGTCTTACCTGATTCATTGTTTGAACCACTTTTACTGACCTTGCTGGTTGACTCGGACGCAGATTTGGAATCTACCTCCAGTACTTTTGCTTCAAGCACTTTGTCAGCCATTTTTGTCAGGTTCTCTGCGGTCATTTCTTTTGTTGTGTTGATTATCCCATCGTCGACTTTCCTTGACTTTAACTCTTCTTCTTTAGCTTTCTTTGCCGCGTCTCTCTCTCTGTTCATCCTCTTGCTTCTAAGATTCAATGAGAGTTTCAACTATGAGTGTTGATGGTTCAGCAATTATGTTGCCTTTTGGGACCAAATAGCACTCACGATCCGAATCCCATCTGTTTGCCCTTTTGGCTTCTTTCCAGGCTCGATAGTTTCTATCCTTAATGCTTTGAGATATCATCTTTCGATAGGTGTATTTTTGCTCTTCAGTTCGTGTATCCTTATATGGTTCAACTTTTTCCATGAATGCAAAACCTACAGCATCATCTTCTGGTAAGAACTCACTCTAGCCGAAACCTTCGTCATCTTGAATCACGGCTAAGGCTCTCAACTTCTCATTCAGAGTTTCTTCAATTTGCTTCATTCGGGTGGCTCTTCACGAATTCGATGATATATTGCCTTTTTGTAGTAGTCGTCATGGAACGGATTAGCTGTTTCATCTGCAGCTGAATTCCTGCATTCCCTCTTGAAGTGTCCCTTCTGTTTGCACTTAAAGCACGTCACTTTTGACTTATCGAACCCCAACTTTGTAGAAGGTCCACCGATGGAATTTCTTCCTGTTATCTCCATGAACCTTTGCGCTCTTCGAACTACGCTTGCCATGCACTGGCGTATGTCGATTAACTCCATCTCTTCCGGATCAATCTGATCATAATCTTCTTTGGTCAGATTCGTATTCCCAATTTTCCCGGCTACCAAGCTCTCATATCATTCCAATATTGAAGCAAGAAACACCATTTGTTGTTTAGCAGTTTCTTCATTAAAGTTTTACGCATTGTTCAGGTTCACAGCTATATTGCACTGAAAGACATTTTTGGGAACATTCTGCTGTGGCTGATTCCCTGAAACCGATGAAGAATAACCACCATGATAACCACTGCTGGGTACATAATTGCTGCTTTGTTTTTCTTGATTCATTATGCTTGAACTCTCAGCAGAAAAAGCAGTCTTTGGTGAAGTGGTCTTAGGAATCATACTACCCCTGTAGTAGAGATCAACATTTTATTGGTACGGGGTATTGTTGACTTTATTCATCTTCTTGATCTCTAACTCATGACTTTCAAACCTTTCTAGCAACCAGTCAACAGTCATATCAGACATTTTCTTTGTGTTTTTCAGAACCAACCCATAATATTGCCAATCCTTTTCATCTGGCAATGATTCCAACAACTTCTCGGCCATCTCTTCTTCGGTGATAGTTATTCCATGTCTGACAAGCTCGATCTTCAGATGACAGAAACGCTCAATCATCTTTAACACAGTCTCATTCCTCATACATGCAAACAGATCAAACTCCTTCTTCAGTAGACGTTTCTTGTTTTTTACTATCTCTGCCCCTCCTATACACTTCTTCTCTAACTTGGCCCACAAATCTTTCGAATTTTCATAACTAATCAAAGAAATGATATCATCTCTAACAGATTGATGTAAGAGAGCTATACATTTTTGTTCAGCAACAAATGTATCTTGTTCAGTTACGTTCAAATTTTCATAATCTTTTCTTCCAATATCGTAACCGTTTCTCATACACTTCCAGCTCTGGTAAGCAAACGCTTTCAACCAATCTTCAAATCTGCTTGCCCATCGGTTATAGTCCTCAATCGCCATGAGCTTAGGCGGCTTGTTATATGTACCATAGGTGTTATCGACACTAAGCGAATCAGCGATCGCCTTCTTTGGATTTTGACTGGTATTCGTCGTTGTATTTGTCGAGGCGTCTCCGGTGTTGTATGCAAAAACATCGCTGAATGGATTTTGGAATTCGTCTCCCATTGTGAGAACACCTGAAAAATTTCAAACACTTAGGAAAAATTTCACAATTTTAAAAAAGTTCAAATTAATGCACTTGGATCGGATGGTGATCCGATTGAGTGATGATCCGATCGGACAACACAACCAAGTAACAACGTCCAGGTGTCGGATAGGCTCAAATGTCGGATGGCGACTCGATGAGATGGTGATCCGATCAAGTGGTCGTTCGATCGAGTGACACAAGAACTTTGAAAAACTTTAAACCTCAACACTTCACCGATCGGATGATGATCCGATCGAGTGAGATGATGACGTCAGCAACTAAACCTTTCTCCTTCAACACTTCACTGATCGGATGGTGATTCGATCGAGTGAGATGATGACGTCAGCAACAGAATCTAGAACTATCTAAGCCAATCCGATCGGATAGCTATCAGATCGGGTGGATGACGTCAGCATGAACGATGAACTCAACATGGTTTTTGCTTGATTTGATTCAGTTTTAGTTGGAATTTTTTAATTAAAATTTGAAGGATTGATCTTTGTTCAATTCCGATTCGTTTGTTATGAAAATTACTCAATTTTATCCGTGAATTCCTGTTCAATTTTGATTTTTCCTAGTTTTAAGGTGTAAAAATGCAAGAACAGCAAGAAATGAGGTAGAAGATGAGAAATTTGTCAAAATTTCCGGTGAATTTTGACAGAAATCGGCAAAGAATTGCTAAAAATCCGGTGAATTTGCAGTTGTCGTCTTCGATTCAACCTCATGTGGCTCTGATACCACTTGTTAGGTCGTTTGATCAGGATCTGTTCTAGTAGAACGTGGCTGGATCGATCAGAATGAAGGTGCAGAATCCCTTGATAATGTCACAGAATCAACAACGACAAGTTCAACGTTTAACCTGTCTGAATTCTATTAGAAATGGTGAAAATACAATTGTTCCGGTAGAAATACAGACTGGTAGAGCTTCGCTATCAAGTTCAGCAAAAGTTCTTTAAACACTAACACTAGCTAGCTATTTATAGGCAACAACCAGGGAGGCTTTAAGTGTCACCCGATCGGATGGTGATCCGATCGGATGGTCGATCGGATGGCCATCCGATCAGATGACATTCGTCGTCCGACGGATTTCACTTTTACATTTATGCACCAATCCCTGATTTGTCTTTACACAAACATACATACAAGTACATACATATACAAAATTACACACACAGCACAAAATAAGACTCGATGCAGACGGAAGCTACGGACATATGTACTAACAGATTCTTACGATTAATCTTGGATCCCGAGACTACACACACACACTCTAAAGATGGAAAAATGGAAGATGGTGGTGGACGATGGTGGTGGAGTGGTGGCAATGGTGGTGGCAAGTGAGAGAGAAGTGGTTTGCCAAGGGATGAGTTGAAGTGGAATCAAGCATCCCTATTTATAGCTGAAAACAAAACATCCAACACGGCCCGTGCCTGCCTGGCACAGCCCCGTGGACATCAGTCTCTATCTTCTACATTAACTGCAGTGTCAGACTTCTACTAACACGGCCCCGTGTGTCAACGGCACGGCCCGTGGCCAATGTACATGTTGTACTTCTTCAGATTATGGAAATCTTTAAGTTGACAATGCCCCGTGTTGGTTTAGCACGACCCCGTGTTGAGCTTGAAATTTGTCTTTTATTGTTGTCTCTTCCTGCTGCAGTGAATTCCCACCGGGCCCGGCCCGTGCTAGGTGAGCACGGCCTCGTGCCAGAGCTTCTGTCTTTGTTATTTGTTGGGTTTGGATGTGGATGTGGCCTCGGCAAGTTGGTCAATCCTTCTTTATAGCATTTTATGTTGATTTTTGCTGTCTTTTTGCTTCTTTTGTTCTTTTAAGCTCATTTAACCCTGTTTATTCAAAAGGAACAAAAACGCAAGCTTTTTCCAACATTAGTACTAGAAAAGGGTTGATTTTATGCCTCATTTGATGTAATTTATATCTTATATTTTGAACACATCAAATACCCCCACACTTGAATCTTTGCTTGTCCTCAAGCAAAACTCTTTATTAGCTTTACACACCCAAACGGAATGGGTAGAAGAGAACGTTTTGGACCTATCTTTAAAGTGTTTGGATTCCAAGTTCTAACTTATTTTGTTTTTATTTCATTTACATTCTTACTTGGTCATGATTTATTTACAACACAATTTAAGAAAAAATATTTATTTTATGGGTATAGCATGACTTTATAAAATTCTTTTTGGTTATATACGCGTTTTACACACCTCACCAGTAATCACTCAACACTCGGCTGAAAAATGTATAAGTGAGAACGCTCGTACCAGATTTGGAAATTACTCATTCTACAGGCTTGACAAGTAACCAAACCTCCTCCTTTTTGACATTTTAATCCTTGTAGGCATCGAGAGGACTTTTAAAGGGTAGGCTAGGGCCCGAGTAGGTGATTTTATTTGAAAGTGGTTTAAAAATAGTAAAATGTCGGCTTTTCTTTTGAAAAATTATTTTGTTGTGACTTAGTTAGAACTACATAATTATAAGCAATATTGTTTTTGCTTATTTATTCTAAGTATCTATATATATATTTTTTTGAATGAATAACTAAGTCACTTATTTTGCTAACTTTCAAAAGAGCCGTATTTTACTGAAATTAAAGTGTGAGAAGGTAAAAAGTTTGGATGGATGGTTGTTTTTGCAAACTTTGTTTGCGGGTTTAAGAAACGAAAGGTTTTTAAGGCTCGAAATGGTTTGTCTAGGGGGAGTATTTTTTGGGAAAAGCAAAGGAAAAATAAAGGTTTTTGGGAAAAATAAAGGACTTGGGATGCATTGCTTTAGCAAGTTCTAGAGTTGGAAGAACCAAATGGGCTAAATCACACAAGAAACAAAAATTTTAGCTATTAGTATGGATGTATATTAGTGCTCATTAAAGGCTCAAAACTCACTTTTTGTGGAAAAAGGGTTGTAGTGTAAAAGTTCATATATAAACAAGTCATTTTTTATAAAGATTTGTTAGGCCCATTTTTATAATTTTCTTAAGTGGTTCTTTTTATCATTCCTTTTTTAGATGTAAATTAATAAAAACATCAATTTTATAACTTATTTACCCAACTATTCTAAGACAAGTAAAAGAACAAAAATAAAGTTTTTGAAAAAGTTTGGGGTGTTTAGCAGTTCCAAACGAGTTTTGTGTAAGGCTTGTTTTAGGACAAGTGATTTAAGGTTTTAACCTTCCCCCACACTTAAATTACACATTGTCCCCAATGTGTCCCAAAAAGGATTTATTTAGGTTAAATATGTAAACTGCGGAAAAATAACAAAACTTCATAGTTATTGGGCACGAGGTCATGTTAGATGAACACGGCCCGTGCTTAGATGGCCAGTAACTGAGTTTTTAGAAAACTTACAGTGGAGTGAGCACGGGGTCATGCCGGGTGAGCACTTCCCGTGTCACTATTTTGAGTAAAACGTTTTGACATTAGTGGCTTGGGCACGGGGGCATGTTGAGTGGACATGACCCCGTGCTGCTCGTCTGTTTCAGATAAAAATGCAGGTTTTCGACATTTAGCTCCTGTTTCCGGGCTTAGGGACCACTATGTTTAGTGTATCCAAGCCTCTCATTGTACCTGCACTCTACAATACTACCACAACACGCATAATATACAAAAACCATCATAAAACCTAATTTACTAACGTTCAAAGTTCAACCACCACCATAGCATCACAAAAATAAAAACAAAATGCTGAAAATAAAATAGTCTAACAGAAAGTAAATAGTTTCAACCGGGACGCAGCCCGACCTGCATGATACCCACGTCGCCCGCCACCACCGCTGCCTAGTCGGAATCCATCCTATGCCCCTCGTCCTCCTCCTCCTCCTCCTCCTCATCATCTTGAATCACCATGTGATCCTGGATGTAGGTGATATCGTTTTGTATGGAGTGGATGCTACGTTCCATGCTTCTGATCCGGGTGCTTGCACTTTGACCCAAGGTGTAAGCATTCTTCGAGACTTGGAGGGTTTCCTGCATATTAGTTTATAAACTTGTAAAGTCTGGAAATCAGCACCTCTTTGCGATGAGGATCCCGAAATTTGTCCGGGACGAGTGTGGTTCGGTATGTCTTCGATTGCCAAAATCATATCCGGGTCATTGGGATTCCAAGCACGACCCTTTGAATCTTTAAAGCGCATGGTACTGTTGGGGCAATCGATGATGAGACCCATGCTACGGCATATTGCGAGATCGACCTTGGTAGTATCAACACCTCTGTTGAACGATGATGGGGTTCGTTGAATGAAATTCTTGAACAACTTTGCAATCCATCCCCCATAGAAAATCGGCGTTTGAGTGTCCGCGATAGCATTGGCAGCCATGTTTCGAAGCAAGATGTGGGCAACATCGATAGGTTGGTGAGTCATGAGGCAATAGAGGACAGTAAGTTCTCGTAGATTCACCACCGCACAAAGAACCGCTTAGAATCCGGTGAATGTAGCGGATGAGCGGGTCTCAGATCTTTGTTCTTTTAGTGGAACTTGGATTATAGTGTCCATCTCCTATCAATGCTCATGCCGCTTGGCGGAAGTTGTCGGGTAGTTCGCGAAGGGCTTTAGTAAACTCGGGCTCAGCCACGTCCTCTTCAGTGTATAGGCCAAGATGGATACCAAATTGGGGGACTGAGATGCTATACATTTCCGCTCCACACCTAAACTCCACAACATCCGAATCAAACAAATCCGGCTTGGTCCATTTAAACTCGAGGGTGCTTAGGAACTCCATGTTATACTGATGTATAGACCGGAGCCGGGTTTCTAGGAAGATTCGGAGCGGACCAGTCATGAGTGAGTCATATCTCTCCCTTTTTCCCACTACATCGAGCGTATCGTAACACACCTACCTTGGTGGTTCTTCATGACGTTCTTTCAAAATTTCATAGCGATTTTGGTACTCCAACTCATTAGTTTTGATCCTCAGAAACTTGTGTGGAGCCATCCTGCAAGAAATAACCAGTAAGACAGTTGATACGTACGAAAAAAATGCAAAAATCAGATATTAGGGGTTCTGGACACGGCCCCGTGTCAGTTTGACACGACCCCGTGTCTGAGGGTTATATTGGGCACGACCCCGTGTCGACGAGTCTGTTCATCCAAAATTTAAGGTTTTTGAGCCGGCTTCGAAAAATATGAAATTTTTGGTTCATTAGTAGCGCCTAACCCCAATTAAGGAACCCAAGTAACCATTTTTACCAAAAATGCCCGTTTACCCTTCCGATTTTAACATTTCCCGCCAAGAACAAGGGTTTAGCGAAAACAGTGTGAATCATTCAATTTCCTCAACAATGTTCAAATATTCACTTTCAAAATTACTACTACTAACTATTACTAACAAGATTTAAGCAAAAATTCGAGATTGGCACGGGTCTAGTTCAAGAACCCTAGATTAAACCCGAATTTTTGGGTGTTAAACTACATGCAAATCATTAAACTAACTACAATGATGTTAGATTCATACCTTGTAGTCGGGTTGGATCGATAGAACGTGAAGAATCGTTGGAAAATTGGCAGGAACCGTTGTGGTAGAGAAACGGGTCATGTTGTATTTGAAAAAGGTGAGACTGAAGGGTTTTATATCCCAACAGTTTGTCGGCCACAGCCCCGTGCTGCTGCTGCACGGCCCCGTGTCAGGTCTCTTTTTTTTGTATTTGGGCGTTTGGGCATGGGGGCATGTCAGGTGGGCACGACTCCATGTTCAGACTGCCAGTAACCTATTTTTTTATCCGTGCACATGCTTTTGACCGTTTCTCTGTGGTTCCTTTGGTACTTACCTATTTTTCTTCAAATCTTCATGGATGATGCTTTCCAATTGTTCCTACAATATGATTAAAAAGAAAAATATGCAAAATAACTAAATAAAAGTTTGATCGTTTTACCGATCAAGTGTCTACCTCTTGAAGATCCATTTCAATTTCTTCCTACTCGATGAAGCCTCGGTATGGTTTAAGCCTTTGTTCGTTTACCTTGAATGGTATACCGTTTGGAGGCTTAATTTCTACCGCGCCTTGTGGAAAGACTTGGGTGATGGAATAAGGTCCCGTCCATCTTGACTTAAGCTTACCCGGATATAATCAAAGCCTTGAATTAAACAATAGCACTTGATCCCCCTCCCGAAATTCTTTAGGTTTGCTTATTTTATCATGTATATTTTTCATGCGTTCCTTATAAATTTCGGAATTGGAATATGCTTGATTTCTTAATTCGTCTAATTCATTTAATTGATAGAATCGATTTTTACAGGCAAGGTCTTGGTCAAGGTTTACGTTTTTTAACGCCCAATAGGCCTTGTGAGCAATTTCTACCGAGAGATAACAATTTTTCCCATAGACGAGCTTATATGGGATGGTGCCTATTGGTGTTTTGTAGGCGGTTCAAAAAGCCCATAAAGAATCATCTAATTTATCCACCCAATCTTTCTTGTTTTAACCTATGGTTTTTTCTAAGATTCTTTTTAGCCCTCGGTTTATTACTTCGGCTTGCCCGTTGGTTTGAGGATGGTAAGCGGTTGAAATGCGGTGTTAGACCCCATATTTTGTTAAAATTTTGTATAATTGATGATTGCAAAAATGGGTACCTATATCACTATTTAGTGCTTTTGGAGCACCAAAACGGGATAATAACTGTTTTAGAAATTTTATCACAACTCTACCATCGTTGGTTGGAAGAGCTTCGGCCTCGGCCTATTTGGACACGTAATCGACCACTACAAGAATACATTTATTACCTTTTGATGGTGGGAAAGGTCTCATAAAATCCATACCCCAAACATAAAAAATTTCACAAATAAGAATGTCTTTTTAGGGCATTTCATTTCTTGCAGAGATATTACCTGTTCGTTGGCATGCATCATAAGTTTGAATGAAATTGTAAGCAACCTTATGGATAGTTGGCCAATAAAATCCTAAATCGAGTACCTTTCGTGCAGTTCTTGCGACTCCATGATGTCCTCCATACGATCCTTCATGACAATGGCGAAGAATTTGTCTTGCTTCTTTTCCATGGACGCATCTTCGAATAAGTTGATCGGCACACATTTTAAAAAGATATGGGTCTTCCCAAAAATAGTGTCTTACATCGGCAAAGAATTTTTTTCTTTGTTGATGTGACCAACCTTTGACTAAAATGCCACTAGCGAGGTAGTTAGCATAATCGGCGTACTATGGTTCTTCTTGGTATTCAACCGTTTCCAAGGATTCGGAGGGGAACTCTTCGTTGATGAGTTCTTCTCTAGTTTCCTTGTAACATTCCCAAAATTTTAAATTTTAAATAAAGTTATTACACGAATAGATCATGGGTAAATTGGATGTTAGAAATATGAATTACCTAGACAGGGCCTAGGAACCGTTTAATAATTAAAAAAAATAATACATTATATTTGAACCTACTCCATTTTTAATGAAACTTGATTCAAATTGTAGATACAAATATTCTCGTTCTAATGACATATTCATTGTTTTATAAAACGTCATATTTTAGAAGTTATACGCGCCAAATAAGTGAAGCAGCTGAATTAATTATAATATATAAATTAATAAAATAATAATAATAATCAAGTAATTTAAACATTATGTCTACGTAGGCATAATAATTATGAATTTGAAGAGGTGTCCATAGCAATTAATATTGCTCTATACGTGTCCATTTGAAAGAACCTTGGAGTAGTATAAATAGGAGGAAAGTAAACAACAACAACTTGCACTTCGGCTATGTGTCGCCAACTTCCTTTCTCTCTAATTCAAATTTTCTTTTACATTTTACCTATAATAATAATAAAGGCTTGCCCCGTTTTAAGTGTTGTAACCCCTGATCACTGAGTCAATACCCTGTCCGATTAATTTAGGACCCACCAACGCATGTCAAGGCTCTACCCGACTAAGTTCGTTGGGGTTCTGTCTCGTGACATATTGATAAAGTTGAACTAGGTTACTATACTTAATGTGAGTGCATTATATATTTTATTAAATAATTCAAGATATAACAACCCTCGAAAAACGACCCTAAACGTTCCTAAATCCACCCCGTACATAAGAAACGAGCCCGAAATACCCTTACACTTATTAAAATCAAGAAAAACCAAGTTCGACAGCCGCTCGCGGCCCGCGACGGACGAAGGAAGATCCTTCGCGGGGCGCGACAACTCATTTCTTCTGGAGCACCTGTGATGCCATGTGTCGGACACGTGTCGGAACCCGGGGTGATGACTCATCAAACCTTGCCGCCTTTATGGCCCTGGCGGCCCTCGACAGATGAGGAAGAAGCCGTCACGGGGTGCGACGGATTGGCCGATCAGCTATAAATATTTCTTTCTTTCCTCTCAACTTTCTATAGGTTGAAGCTATAGCCTAATACCCCCTAATTAGCAAAGCTCTGCCTCGTTGTAAGTATTTTAACCCCCGGTTACGTATTAGATACGCTGCCCGATTGATCTAGCGCTCCGTAACGGCTGTTGAGGCACTGCGCGACGTAGTCGTTGGAGTTCTGTCTCGGGAAGGGTATAACTAATGTAAATTTGGGTTATTATACTAAAGCGTGTGCATTATTTAAAATTTATAGATTATAGCCAGGAATCCATAGGAAATTTCCTAAGATAGCAATGTGAGTAATCTCCTTTTTGTGAACCTTTTTGCAAATTGTTTTTACAAAACCTCAAATGTTTTATATTATATTAAACAGTGATTGAGTATTTGTATTCTACAATTATCGTCGGTATGTTGGGGTTTTGTATACAAAATTTGTTACTACACTGTGAGTTGTAACATGACCACAAGTCAGGTTGACAGTACCGTGGGTGGTAATTAAAGTAGAAAGATAAATAAATGTAATTGCGAGATCGCCCTCAATACTGTAAAACTGATTTAGTTGTTTTGATTAAACTGGGATTCACTCACCAGTTTTTCTTGCTGATAAATGTTTTAAACACGTGTTTCAGGTAACTTAGTGTGAAGTCAATAATTAGGGTTATTCCCTATAAATATATTAAACATGAAAATTGGGTTTTATCCCATTTATTTATTTTACACATTTTGGTGTTTAACTCTGATAAAATATTTCCTAACTATGGTCCTGATGAAAATTTCCGCTGTCAATTTAATAAACACCATACCATCTGACTAGCTCACGACTCCCACTCCCAGGGAGGGGTCGGGGGCTGTGACAGAAGGTGGTATCAGAGCTAAGCCACTTGTTTAAGCCATTTAGGTGTTCTTCTACCACCTAAACCTTAAACATTTATGTTGTGTTAGGAAATTGATATCTTATGTGTTATCCTATGAACATAAAATCTTAATGTGTTTATTATGGTTTTTATATCATTTAACGAATTTTGAATTTCTAATATGTGTTACCCATACATGTATCTTACAGTTATGCTATATTATATAGAAATGATATATATTAATAATATTATGTCTTGATAAATTCTGTGATATCCTATATATCTATCATATCCATATGTATATGTAGGAATATAATGCAATATAAATTTTATAACAATAATACAATGTTAATATTAATATTTTCATATTAATATAAGATAAATGCAATTCAGATATGATACTTTGAAAATATCATAATATAAATATTTAGATAATATGTAGCATACCTAAATGATTTTATATCATTTAAATTTTCAGGATATGTAACTCCTATTGTATCTTACAATATATTAGGCTATAAAAAGGGATATATTCATAAAATAATATTCAATTCTATATCCACATATTTATGTAAATACAATTCAAAATAAATTATTATAATAATATGATATTGAAACTAATATTTTAATCAAAGATATAAGATAACACCCTTAGATATGATATCACTGAAATATCAAAATATAAAATATTATTCTATGAAAGCAGTATATTTTATGATTTGTTATACAATCCAAAAGTTTTACTCAATTCAAAGATATGTATTTGTCAAAATTTTGATAAAACATGTAATTATACTAATTTTTTAAAATATAATGTTTCAGCATTGTTTAGATACAATAATTAAAATACTTTAAAAAATCACTTTATAATTCTTTATCATATTATTTAATATTAAATATGTAAATTTTTCATCAAAATTTGATAAGTTACGTAATGATTGTACGTATAGTCAATATTGATAATAATTAACATGCTAGAGAAATTTTTAATATACAAACACTCTCTAAAGAAAAGTCTATAATATATACCATTATTATTTATCATCGTTATTATTAATATAATAAACTAAATGAAATATTATTAAATTATGTTTTAAAGTAAAACTAATAATAATAATAATATTTTTGGAAGAATAAAATATTTGGCTCTTGAATAAAGTAAAAGAGTTTTATAAGACATAAGTCTTAATTTAATTTATACAATTAATAAACAAGAATTAGTACAGTTCGGAAATTCTAAAATTTAAACACATATACGTATACAATGGAATATATAAAATGTTTTACAAAACTATATCTATGAAACAGAAATATGCACAACAACTTAGTACTGTATAATTGAATGATTTTAATACATAATACTTATATATCAACAGGAAATAGCTTAAACTTATTTCTTAAATTAGATGTAAGTCAGATGTATATATTTTATATATAACTTGTATCAATATTATAAATGACATTTCATCTATAAAGTAAAAATATGTATAAAAACATTTAGTATAGTATAACGATATGGTTTAAAATATATGTACATATATCTCAAGAAGAAACAATTTTTATCATTTGATAAATTTAATTCATTTTTAAACTATATTTAAATCATATGTATATGTATTCTGATATGAGAATGATACTTAATATATTAAGAAACGAATTTAGAAACACCAGTATTTGTATTATCTATTACAAATCTTAAATAAATAGATATAATAAATTAAGAATTTGAATCAAATATGTTATAACCAAAATTAAGTTAACCTGTCAAGATTAAATTGTTCTAAAAGAATTCAAAAAATTGTATCTTTATCAAATTTGTTGGTGCAGTTGTCTGTCGACTTCATCTTCGTTCGAGTCTTAGATTAGAACTGATAGTTCATGGCTTGAAGTATGAGAAATTTAGGGTTTTGAGTGTTGGTTTAAGCTAATTTCGCTTGAATGTATGATTTAGCTTGAAAGTGGCAAACACCATTTCAAGCGAAATCAACAATAGCTATTTCGCTTGAAATGGCTTGTGTCACTCTCAAGCGAAATCCCTAGCCCTATAAATAGTCTTCAAGCGGATTCAGTTATATAGTTCTTGTTTCCGACACCGAGGTGCTGTCGAGGTGTCTCCAGCTTTGTAATCGTGTTTTGAGCAATATAAGAGACAGTTAATAGTGATTCTAGTGTTATACAAGCTAAACAAAGATAGAATCAATGAATTCCGCCTCTGATTCTGTCTGAGCACTCTACTGATCGACTCGTTAGGTCGTTTCACGATCCTACAAAATTTATTCCTTTTGATGAATTCCCTTTTATTCCAAAATATTATGTTCAATAAATTCTATGTAGATTATTTTGTTAAAAGAAATAAACAAAGTTATGGGAATAAACAGAAAAATTAAAATAATTAGTTATATAATTGGATTCTTGTAATTTGATATTATATTACAGGAAATTTTAAACTTTATATTTATACGTATGTATATACAAGACACAATTTTCCTGATAATATATACAATATAATAATCAAATGTCTTCTGTAGAAGGACAAGCCTTTATATAACAGAAGAAACAAACCTACATGTTTCCTCAAAATCTATTCTGATACCCAACTTTAATTTAACAGATACCTTAAGAATATCTGTACTAGCACCACCTCTTAAAAGAATAATAATGGATCAATGACGGAGAATCTCAGAATTTCATATAAAGCTTTTACCTTTAATACCTATCCAATCATGAGCTCTGGAAATATAGTTGCATTAAGGCAATTTAGAGAAAAGCTATTACACCAAAGAAAGAAACAACACATAATATAATATATACATTTTCTTTATATAAGATATATAGTAAAAGAAAATGTTAAAATATAACATGTATATATGTATATCTTAATTTATATATATATATTTATCAACGCATAATCCTGATAGCTATGACTATAATTGTGCTAAACAAAATGTGCATGTATAATTGCTTAGTTCTGTATATCTGAACATGTTTGTAATTTAGATGTCAAAGGAAATGGCATGTAACCAGGAAATTCAGGCTAGTAATGAAAACTCTTTGGATAAAAATACTATAGAAAATATAATAGCTCAAGCAGTATCAAATACTATACCTTCGATCATTGAAGCCCTTAAAATTTATGTGCCTATAAACAGGAGTCCTACTATACGCTGTAAGCATACCCATCACTTCAAACCTAACCCTAGTATCAATGGAGACCATGATATTCATATCAAAACTCCATCGTCCCGATGAAAGAAAACCACAACCTACAGCTACTCGTATAAGGAATTCTACACCTACAAATCATATAAGGACAAAGAAATGGAACCAGCAATCGTGCAGCCTACCTGCAACAACAAAAAGCGTTCAAGAAAATGCCATTCTAGGAAGACACTTCACTGTAACTTCTGTAAGAAGACTGGACATACCGAGGAAGGATGTAGAAGGAAAACTAATGTCTGTTTCAAATGCGGAGAATCAGGTCATATCCGTCTCTACTGCCCGAAACTATCTAAGGCACCCGACAACGAGAATGGAAACCCAGATGAAGCTAAGGAAAATGCATAAATATTTACAACCTCGGAAACAACAGCCAACTTTTAAAATAAGCACCCTTATGTTTTGTCTGTACTAAAGTGTTAGTTGACTTTTGATTCCGATCAAAACTTTATCAATAAAGGTCTTTATTTTCTTTCATAAAGCCAAACAGTCATTTGTCTCATCTCTTGACATATTCATATGTTGCACGTGCATTGCTTGTTGTGCATGTGAATTCACTTCAAAAGATCATTTATTCACGAGTTTTAATAAATATTTCGTTATACTCATTCTGATAATCTATATGATTACATAATGTTGACTTTTGATAATCAAGCCAACAAATTTCTTGGAAAACTCCTTTTCTTTTCAAAAGATACTTACCGGATTTTTATTGTAACAATTCCTTGTCAATACATATATCCATTGTTGGAATACATCCAAACCAAGCTCAATTATTTGAACTTGTTTACAATATACATTCAATTCAAAATCCCATATGATGAATTGAGATAATCATATTCGAGGTAATTTCATTATTTGAATCATAATAAACTTGTTTAAAGTCTTCAATATTCAATAAATCATTTGTTAAAACACGATACCTTGATGTTGCGATTCGTTTGTGTTGGGATTGAACCCTATCAGAGGAACAGATAATGTAAAGCCAAAACTGGATCAAAGCAGTGGATCCAGAATAAGCAGACGTTTACAGTTGGTTTATGCAAATCTCTCCCCTTGAAAGTGGTTTCATATCTGCTGACCTCCTATCTGCTGATCATACTAAGTGCTGACCTACAACTGCTGCTTTATATCTACTGACCAATGTCAAAGACTGATGGAAGACCAAAGCTCTGTTGACTCAATCTACTGCCTTGGGTCAAGTACTGCTGATCCGGACACGCACTGCTGGGTTCACAGCAGTGGAAGGATGCAGCAGCAGTTTAAGTGTCTTTTATGTAATGTAATGTAATAGCAGTAGTTTAGTATATCAGTGTTTATAGATCAGTAGTTAGAGTTTGTTAGGAGGTTAGATGTCACTTTCATGGTGACGTCAGCTAAGATGCTCAGTGGTTTGCAAGTGCCTATAAATAGTTCAGTACTTTGTACTGTTCTATTAGCTCTTTCACCACATCGTCTTCTTTGCACGAACAAACTACTGAGCTCTGGCTGAGGGGGAGTTTGCATTCTTACATCAATCATAGTAATCGTTGTTGAAACAAATTCAATCTTTCGATTCATTGTGTAAAGATGTTTGATAAAAGTATTACTCTCGTTTGATTGTATGCAAAGTTTGCTTTCATCTTATTTCCGCTGCACAACTCTTTCATTTCCATCTTAATTACAAACGAAAATACAATCAAAAAGAAACTCAGATCCAACAATTGGTATCAGAGCTTGGACAGTCAAATTTGATTTAACAATCATTTTGACGTAAATAGTTCAGCTCATAACAGTTGATACTGATCGTTTGTTCGTCCGTTGAAAAACAGAGCAAGGATTAATCACCATTAAAGTTGATTTCTCAGTGTCTGTAAAACAACAAGAATGACGTCACAATCTCAGGATGATAAAAACAACATCGGCTCACTTTTTAAACCACCTATGCTAAAAAGAAATGAGTACAACATCTGGCAGAGGAGGATGGGTCACATCCTCGCTCAACAAAGCACAGGTTATTGGAGGTCTGTCACCTTTGGTCCTCATGTTCCTTCAGTGCCAAGCGCTGAAGATGCTAAAAAGTTCGTTCCAAAACCAGTTGAAAATTACACCGAAACCGATTTTCAAAAGATTGAACTAGATGCTAAAGCGTTTAGCATCATAGCATCAGCGCTGCCCAATGAAATATATGCTGGACTGTTACACTGTAACAGTGCCAAAGAATTGTGGGACGCACTTAAGGAACAGTTTGGAGGTACTGAAGAAGTCATAGAGAACAATTGGGAAATCCTGAACCAACAGTATGAAACATTTTGTCATGTTAGAGGTGAATCACTGACTCAACAATTTGAGCGGTTTAGTTGTCTCATCAGTGAACTGAGGCTTGTTAATACTACCTTTACAAACTCGACTCAAAACAGCAGGTTCCTCAGGTCACTGCCCGAAAAATGGGACACTATAGCCTTTGTCACCAGAAATTCACCTGAGTTCAAGGATCTGACCTTGACCCAACTCCATGGTCGACTCCTGACCTACGAAAGGGAGTTGAACCAGAAAAGGAAGTTACAAGAGTCAGGAAAAGCCGTTGATGATTACACATTCGGTAATACTGCTCTTCTGGGTCAAGAAGAATCTGGGAGCAGTGGTAAGGATCAGGGTTATGATCACTTCATTGACATAACTGCTAGTGCAAATTTTAACAACCCTGATCCTCACTCTGCAAGTTATGCATTCACTGCAAACGAAAACCAGATGTCAGATAATTTAAGCTTTGAACTAAATGATTTGCAACATTTTGATCCCACTGATTTAAAGGAAATGGACATCCTGCACCAACTGGCTTTGCTAAGTGTTAGAACTAGCAAGTTCTACAAAAGAACAGGGAGAAAATTCCCAGGTTTGCATGGGAATCTAAGGGTTGGGTTGGATAAATCGAAAATCAAGTGCTACAAGTGTAATAGGTTGGGACATTTCGCTAGGGAATGTAGGAGTCAAAATACTGGTCCCATAATTACTCATCCTAGCTCAAATCCTATACCTCAAAACCAAAACACTGTGCACTATGCCCAATATGCCCCAGCAGCTCAAGTGAACACTGCTCACTATGCTGCTGCCCCTGTGCCAGTACATTATGTCCAAACTACTGTTCCACAAATCCAATATGTTCAAACCCCTGTTCCACAGGTACAAGTGCAACCTGTTGCACCTCAAACCACTGCTCCAGCAGCAGCACAACCAGATCAACAAAGTTTTTTCACTCAAGGGTTTGTTGACTGGAGCAGTATGCCTGATGATCTTTGTGATGAAAATTTTGCACTCTATGCTTCTAATGATTCTTCACATGATGAGTTTTGTTTGATGGCACTAGAGTCAATACAGGAGGGGGTTGAAGCTGAGGAGGAACAACAGTGCTTTGAAACAGTGGAAGAGGCGACTGAAGCAGTGGTTACTGCTGTGGCTGGTGAACTACTGTTGGGAGAAAGTTCAGGTATCCTGATTGAACCAATGACAGATCCATGGTCCATAGAGGACAAAGAAGAAGAGAAAGAAGAAAAGGCTGGTGAAAAGAAGGTAAAAGCTGATGATGATGAAGATCATCAATGTGATTGTGCAATGATGGCAGCTGCCAAGGTATCTCCTCAAGTTCTTGAAAAACTGTGTTCAGACAATTGCATAATTGCTTTTGCTAACATCAAAGAGGTGAATGAAAACCTTCGGGATAAAATCTTAACTGATGAGGTCAAATTTGAAAGCTCTTTAAAAGAACTTAAAAACAAATTGACTGAAAAGGAAAAAGAAATCAGCTGTTTAAAAGAAGAGCAAAGTATAACCAAAACCCAACTTCAAACTATGGTAGAAAAATACCAAGTTTGCAAAAAGGAGTTGGAGTCTGCCCAGATTACTTGTGAAAGATGGGTGGAATCCTGCAAAGGATATGAGGTTATGCTTGAAAAACAGAGAAAAAGCAATGTGAAGTTTGGGGTTGGGTATAGAAAATATGATGATGAAAACACTGCTTTTGAAAACTCTGTTCAAACCACTGATGAAGCTACTGAGCTTATCCCCACAAACAAGAATGGCCAAGAAGTGAAAATCACTGACAAACTTGGTAACAAAATCACACTTAACAGACCAATGGGTTCCTCCACTTTCAAGGAGCTTGAAGATCATCAGTTTAAACCAAAATGGTCTGATGAGTGTGATATTCTTGAAAATTTCAAGCCAATGGACTTTACATCAATTGATGGTGCTAAAGCTCCAAAAGCTAAAGTCATACCCCTCAAAGATATCCCAGCAGTGGTTAAAACCTCTGCTGCAAAGGAATCTGAAAAGAGAAAGAAGAAAGAAAAAATTGATAACCTGTTTTGTGAATTCTGTGAGAAAAGGAATCATCTAACAAAAGACTGTTTCCACTTAAAAGCTTATGATCTAAACAAAACAAGTGTCATTGTTTCAGCAGAAAGCTGCATTGTCTGTGGGAAAACAAACCACAAAACTCAAGCATGTGTGTACCTCAAAAACTTTGATGTGAAAAAGAATGAGTACATTGCTAAAACATCCTTGAGTCCATCATCATCATCATCAACATCTGTAAAATTCACCAAGAAACAACCACTGTTTGTGCCAGTACAAACAGCTGTTACAAAATGTCACACCCCGACCGCGTAAAACAACAAATCGCGGCGGAAACATCGGGGTGTGTTGTAACAGAATTAAAAGTTTCAAATCCATGGCAATTAAAGTTTCGTTTTATTAATCAATTAGGAGAGTTTACATTGTTTAAACAAGAAACAAAGGGTACATAACATAAGTTAACTAGTTATTGTCTCGTTTTAAGTCGCTAAGGCACGAGTCCATCCTAAATGTAGCATGTATCAACAATCATTGCAAAGCAGTACCTGAAACATGTGTAAAAACGAGGTCAGCAAAGAAATGCTGGCGAATACATTGGTTTGGTAGGAGTGTCGAAATCATGGCTAGTTTATACGTTGCAATACTTTATTAAAAAAAAACCTTGTTTTGAAAAGAGTATAATATTGCAACTTAATTACCCAACTCAAATCAAGCGGGTTATAATTTGTAAACCTCGTAGCCATGACTCTTAACCCAAAAACATTTGTTTTAGTAAATTATTTGAAAAACAATAAATGAGTTCAGATGATATGTATAATAAGAAAATAATGCATGATTAAATGAATAACCATGTAATATAAGTTTGTATAAGATATGTTGTTTGTAAATAAATGTCTTGTGAAAAGTATGTCATTTGTATAAAATGTTTATATGTATCAAACTGAAATGATTCAAATAACGCTGCGATATATGTAATACCATACAAACACTTATATATAGGAAGTACCAGCGGTGTATCCACCATGCTTGTATCATATTACACACGCATCGTTACTTAATCACTTATTCAAACCCAACCATCAAGATGTAAAATGTTCATG
Source organism: Helianthus tuberosus (assembly GCA_030545235.1). NCBI lineage: Eukaryota > Viridiplantae > Streptophyta > Magnoliopsida > Asterales > Asteraceae > Helianthus > Helianthus tuberosus. The sequence goes on from CM060353.1 coordinate 86,600,543, forward strand.
TCTAATGTAAGTCTTGTAATATGTATTCAATGTGATTTGTATAAATAAATGTAAGATTAAACAAATAACCTTATAGTAGCATATTAAAAGTATACTTTGGATTCGTAAGTAACATATTAAACTATGTTTTTGGTTTCATATATAACATATCAAAATATGCTTTAGATGTGATAAATAACAAATTAAACTATGTTTTGGTTTCATAAATATATGTTGGTTTTGTACAATACCACACATGAGAGTATATTCAACTATACTTTAATAGTGTGATTTAAGAATTCATTCAGACCTAGTGCATCAAAATACACCTTTGAGACTATAGGAATACCACAAAGGAAATCCCTATTTGGATGGAGCAATAAATTGGTTTCAGACATTCCATGACAACAGGAATGGGGTGTCAAATCCTATAGCGCTATATCATACTAACAATCGGTCTGGTGAACATAAAATAAGTACAATTCAACAATTTATTTTATGTTCTTTGAGAAATCAATGTTTAACTATAATTAGTCATTCAGTTTGTCAAATGATAAGTAATAACATGTATAATCAATTATACTTTTGGAATCATGAAAATAACAGATAGGTACACATGCTTCACCCCAAAACAGTTTATAAAACAGTAAAAGAGGGGAATAATGTACTCGCCTGATAATGCTTGAAGGTCTTGAACAACAACCAAACAAAGCTAGAGAGAGCACGGAATCAGTCGGTAATCTAAAACTATATAAATAAACCGGACTTAAATCGGGAGATCGGATAGGATGAGGCTTGGTAAACCAAATGAGTATTGGAACTCATATGATATGGTTTAACAAGGCCTACATACTACATTGAGACTAACCTAAATGCTTTCGACCCATCGCGACCCATTAAGGTAACTTATGCTACTTTAACGCGTCGTGCGCGTGAAACGCGTTCGGACCGCCTAACTAGCCCTATGACAAGTGTTATATGCCTAAACATGTTACATAATCAGTTATGTGACAAAGGTTTAGGTTACATATGCTTAATTACCAATTATACATGAAAAGGGTATTCTGGTAATTTACCTAAGGCATATAAACTACCTATCATACAACTACTCAAATGATGTGACCATAGGGTATAACCTCGGAAGGTTATTCCCTACCTACTATGGTCACCTAATGTATTTGGTCGGATCCTAATGATCGACCAAACTGGGTCGGGTTCGAAGGTATAGGCGATTTATTAGATCGCCTACCCTACGACCCTAGACAACGTGGTAATCAGTGGGCATAGTCCCAAGGGACTATGACCAACGTGATTACGATCACGTTGCGAAGTTCAAACGAACTTCGCATTGACCATAACTGGTCAATGTAGAAAGTCAAACAAAGTTTGACTTTCAGACTCGAAAGACTCGAAAAACAATAAAAGAACGAAAGAATACTTACGAAGGGTCCCCGAATGCTAATCCCGATCCAAGAACTCAGGTATGAAACAATGGTTTCAACTTAGAGCTCTCAAATCAGAATTCTTGTAAGAAATGAGGTTGGGGTGGATGGGTATTTATAGGAATACCCGAACCGTTAGGATCGTTTCATGGAAACCGTGCCTAGATCTCTCCCGTACACTTGTCGAGATGTTATGGTGACTAAATTGGCCACTCACCATAGGGTATCAACATGTGGCAAGGGATTAAGGAGTGGAGAACAGCTGTTAACAGCTGTTAATTCGTCGAATCTGGTCCCGAAAATGCAAAACTGAGTTTTCTGCATGTTTTCTGCATGTTTTCTGTCCAGCATAGGCAGTCGCGTAGCGCGACTGCATAGGCCCTTAGGGCTCGCGCTACGCCACTGCCCCTCTGTTTCAGAAATGTTTCCAAATTGACAGGTTTAGTCCCTGCAGCCCGTTTAAGCGATTTTCGATGCGTTTGAACCCCGTTAACCTCATTTCAAGGCTCTAAAATGAAGTTAAAGTATAGGGAACTCAAAACATACTCAAAAATATGCCGGATGATGGTTCGTTTGGTCGTACGAACGCGATGTTCGCTTAATTACGACGGAATGCGCATAAGCGCGAAAAACGATCCAAATGACGCGACGAATGGATTTTTCTTATTGCGAACACTAAAATATAATATAGTCATGCTCACATAAATTTTTGGATGTCCGGATGTATTCAGAACGTAAGTTATGCGCGAAAATGCAAACTTGTGCACTTTTTGACACTTTTAGTCCCTGAATGACCCAAAAGTTTATTTTAGCATACCGAACCCCTCAAAGCCTATTTCTAAGCTATGTAAAGGATATTTATGGTATGTTTAACTTATGGTCATGTTCCGGAATGTCTGTTACAGTTCAAATTGGCATACTTTCGCAGTTTGTCAAGTTTAGTCCCTGTAAGCGAATTAACTTGTTTTTGCCATACCAAAGCCTTTAAAACTTATTTCTAAGTTATTTAAAGGTTATTTAAGGTATGTTAAGCCTATTTCACTATTCCGGAGTGTTCGTTGGATTAAACTGGTTATATTTACGCATCTGAGCGCGTATAACCCTCCAGAAAGCGATTTAAAAGCTTAAAATCAAACAAGAGTTGATATGTGTAAAAGATACACAAAATTTTACAAATCCCAAGTATGAAATACAATATTTCATTGGTTTGGCATTTGTTTGACTGTTGAAGTGACACAGGTGTTACAGTCTCCCCTACTTTAGGAAATTTCGTCCCGAAATTTAATTCTAGAGGAAACTTGTGAAGACAGCTGTGACGGTTTCGCCTTCCAATAGATCCATTGAACCCTTAAGTAAAACTCTGGGCCATGTTAGGATTCTTAGCGAATTTGTTAACCCTCAAAGTGAATTCCTTGTAGCGGTAAAACATGGAATTTTTGAACTATGGATAGAAAAAACGTTTCTTATGAAGACTTATCATAGGAAACTTGTGTGTGTTTGAAATCAGGATCGGGGAGCGTAAGATAAAATGACATCGGTCAAGGTCCAAGACTTCTCCCGTATCATTAATCTCGTCACTATGGGTCTTAACACATGACAAAATTCCCTGTGGTTTCTGTGCACTGCATTCCATAATTATGTAGGCCTCCATAATTACTTAATTCCTTGCACAGTCCGCACAGTTCATTTCAGAATGCGTAGAGGAAAAATCAATTGAATAAACATGAAACGACTCGTCTAGACCACCAAAGGGTCCTTTTAATTTGATCAACGAACGATCTTTTTAACTAGATCAACCCATGATCTTATTAACTAAACCGTCGTACGATCTCCTTAATTAGACCACTTAAGGGATCTAATTATAGAATAGTACTTTAAAATCCAAGGGACTTGACTACAACGTAGAAGTCCATTAAGGATTTAAGATAGTTACTTTGGATTTCCTATTATGAATCTCTCGTATGAGATATGAAAGATTTTACGAGGATTTGGATGGATCACATACAACCACAAACATGTAAGAAAACACATAATCACAAAAATTAGTTAACTTGATTCTTTAATTTGTTGTCTTTGGGGATGGATAATTAAAGCACACTAAAAATCCAATCCATGAATTTCATTCAGTACTTTAATCATTTTCAAGGATCCATCTATAAAGATAGAAGGATTCTCAATAAAAGTTTGGCTTTGTTTCTTAAAAGAAACGAGTGTTTAGGGTTCTTGGAGAGATCACAAATGATCATAAAATGACAGAACCATACGAGTAGTTTGTCTTTGGGTTGACATAATAAGGTTGTATCAAACGTTCAAACAATTGTATCAGTTTTGCAAAAATAAAAACGACGAATTTTTATTTATATAACAACTGACTTGTCTTTAAACATCATAAGATAACAACCAAGGAAATAACAAAACACTAGTTGTTCACTGCCGCATCATTGTTCATGTTTGCCTCATTGATGTTAAACGCTCATCCTCGCGCCGGAGGTGCGTTAACAAGCCTTGGGTAATTGTTCCTGTAGTGGGTAAGGTCACCGCAGTTATAACATGACCCCGGAGGGAACCGTGCTTGAACATCAGCAGGGTTTGCAGCAGCTTGATTTGCATAGCGACAAACATTGATCAAATGTCCCAACCGTCCACAGTGGGTACATTTGTGACACTGCTCTTGCTCTAGATGATGACGGTTGCACTTGTTGCACAAAGGTGCAGTACCAACATAGTTTTGCCTTTTGCGAGGTTGTGCTGGTTGGTTTCGTGCAACCTGCTTGTCTTGAGCAGTTACAGCGCAGTTCTGAGAGGCTTTGCGCTTCTTCTTCTTGGATACCTCTACATGTTCTTCCTTTGGTTCCACTTGAGCAGTCTTGTCAGATGGTCTTGGGTCGCCTTTTCGAAACAGCTTACGTTTCCTGATGTGGGATTCAGTTAGGGTGGCAGACAGTTCAATGGCTTGTCTGACAGTAGTAGGGTTACTGCCAGTAACAATATCCTGAACTAGGTCAGGAAGACCATCCGTATATTTCTCGATCGCTTTATCCACAGGAGTAACCATAGTAGGACACAACAGGCTCAATTCTTCAAAACGGTCAGTATAGGCTCGATGTTCACCACTGTCTTGCTTCAAATCATCAAAATCCCTCTCCAAAGCTCGCAGTTCATGACGAGGGCAAAACTCCTTCATCATAAGAGCCCTAAGCTCAGCCCAAGTCTGTGCTAATGCAACCTCAGCACCGCGGTCTCTCATCACTCCGTTCCACCATGTGAGAGCCCTCTTCTGGAACACACTTGAAGAAAACTCAACCTTACAATTTTCAGGACACAGAACATGACGGAAGGTATTCTCAATGCTCTCGAACCACTGAAGAAGCCCAGTTGCTCCCTCAGAACCACTAAACTTGAGCGGTTTTGCCGAGTTGAAACTCTTAAAATTGCATGGAGTATTGTTGTTGTTGTTGGCTTGCATCATTTGAGCATAAAGATTTGGGAAGGCAACAGCCATTTGCTGCGCGATGATTTCCGCCAGTTCGGCATTTTCCATCTGATTGTCGCGTCGAGGAGGCATTCTAAAAGAGGAAACATGAAAGGAAACGAGTGAGAGATTTAGACGAAAAGAATGAGATGAAACAAATCTGATGAAAGCAAGGATAGTGGTCATTTGTTTGTTACTACAAAGCAACGAACGACCCTGGTGACTAATCAAAGTAAATGGATCAAAAATAATGTATCGCGAAGACATGCTCGCCTATAAGTGAACACTCATCCCAAGAATTCCCAGGTAAGCACAACTGGTCTCGCGTCTGATGAGATGTATACGAAGTGCTTGCCTAGACAGAAAACCCAGAATACAGGCATTCACCCTTCCAGTTTGCACGTGTTCACATTATTTAAAACCCAAAACCTTGACGAGATTTTGAAACTCAAAGGGATTCAAAACCTTACAATTGAGGGTTCAAAACCTTGTAATCAATCATCCTAGAACAGATGATTAGTTTTCAAAGCGGTTTCGAAAGTTGTGTTCTTGTTGTGGTCGTCGCCTAAGGATAGGTGACGGTATTGTTTTATGACTAAACGCAAGTAAACTCGCGTTAGGGTCCTAGAAAGGTTATAGACTAGGTCAAAGCATTACTAATAACCTAATTCCATATAACCATTGGCTCTGATACCATCTCTTCTGTCACAGCCCGACCGCGTAAAACAACAAATCGCGGCGGAAATGTCGGGGCGTGTTGTAACAGAATTAATCGTTTCAAATCCATGGCAATTAAAGTTTCGTTTTATTAATCAATTAGGAGAGTTTACATTGTTTAAACAAGAAACAAAGGGTACATAACATAAGTTAACTAGTTATTGTCTCGTTTTAAGTCGCTAAGGCACGAGTCCATCCTAAATGTAGCATGTATCAACAATCATTGCAAAGCAGTACCTGAAACATGTGTAAAAACGAGGTCAGCAAAGAAATGCTGGCGAATACATTGGTTTGGTAGGAGTGTCGAAATCATGGCTAGTTTAGACGTTGCAATACTTTATTAAAAAAAAACCTTGTTTTGAAAAGAGTATAATATTGCAACTTAATTACCCAACTCAAATCAAGCGGGTTATAATTTGTAAACCTCGTAGCCATGACTCTTAACCCAAAAACATTTGTTTTAGTAAATTATTTGAAAAACAATAAATGAGTTCAGATGATATGTATAATAAGAAAATAATGCATGATTAAATGAATAACCATGTAATATGAGTTTGTATAAGATATGTTGTTTGTAAATAAATGTCTTGTGAAAAGTATGTCATTTGTATAAAATGTTTATATGTATCAAACTGAAATGATTCAAATAACGCTGCGATATATGTAATACCATACAAACACTTATATATAGGAAGTACCAGCGGTGTATCCACCATGCTTGTATCATATTACACACGCATCGTTACTTAATCACTTATTCAAACCCAACCATCAAGATGTAAAATGTTCATGTCTAATGTAAGTCTTGTAATATGTATTCAATGTGATTTGTATAAATAAATGTAAGATTAAACAAATAACCTTATAGTAGCATATTAAAAGTATACTTTGGATTCGTAAGTAACATATTAAACTATGTTTTTGGTTTCATATATAACATATCAAAATATGCTTTAGATGTGATAAATAACAAATTAAACTATGTTTTGGTTTCATAAATATATGTTGGTTTTGTACAATACCACACATGAGAGTATATTCAACTATACTTTAATAGTGTGATTTAAGAATTCATTCAGACCTAGTGTGTAACACCTGTGTCATTTCAAACATCAAACAAATGCCAAACCAATGAAATATTGTATTTCATACTTTGGACTTGTATAAATATGTGTATCTTTTGCACATATCAACTCTTGTTCGATTTCAAACTCTAAATCGCTTTCTGGAAGGTTATACGCGCACTAATGCGTAAATATAACCAGTTTAATGCAACAAACACTCCGGAATAGTGAAATAGGTTTAACATACCTTAAATAACCTTTACATAACTTAGATATAAGTTTTGGAAGGTTTGGTGTGGTGAAATCAAAGTTATATCGCTTACAGGGACTAAAGTTGACAAACTGCGAAAGTATGCCAATTTGAACTGTAACAGACATTCCGGAACATGACCATAAGTTAAACATACCATAAATATCCTTTACATAGCTTAGAAATAGGCTTTGAGGGGTTCGGTGTGCTAAAATAAACTTTTGGGTCATTCAGGGACTAAAAGTGTCAAAAAGTGCACAAGTTTGCATTTTCGCGCATAACTTACGTTCTGAATACATCCGGACATCCAAAAATTTATGTAAGCACTAAAACATTTTATTTTAGTGTTCGGCATAAGAAAAATCCATGCGTCGCGTCATTTGGATCAGTTTTGCACTTTCGGGACCAGATTCGATGTATTAGCCGTTGTTTAATTCACAACCACACATTCTAACAATGCTTAGTCAGCGGATAAGGATGGAATTTAGGCACCATGACCTTGCAACACATGTATGGATGGAATTTAAACACCTAAACACCATAACTTTGCAACACATGTACGGATGGGATTAAGGCACGTTTTCCATGAAACGATCTTAACGGTTCGGGTATTCCTATAAATACCCATCCACCCCCATTGCTAAAATCACTAGAACTTTGATTTGAAAAACTCTAAGTTGAAACTATTGTTTCATACCTGAGATTTTTGAATCGAGGTTAGCATTCGGGGACCCTTCGTAAGTATTCTTTCGTTCTTTTCCTTATTTTACTGCTTTTCGAGTCAGAAAGTCAAACTTTGTTTGACTTTCAGCGTTGACCAGTAATGGTCAATGCGAAGTTCGTTTGAACTTCGCAACGTGAGTGTAATCACGTTGGTCATAGTCCCTTGGGACTATGCCCACTGATTACCACGTTGTTTAGGGTCGTAGGGTAAGCGATCTAATAAATCGCTTATACCTCGAACCCGACCCAGTTTGGTCGATCATTAGGATCCGACCAAATACATTAGGTGACCCTAGTATAGGGCATAACCTTCCGAGGTTATACCCTATGGTCGCATCGTTTAAGTAGTTGTATGATAGGTAGTTTATATGCCTTAGGTAAATTACCAGAATACCCTTTTCATGTATAATTGGTAATTAAGCATATGTAACCTAAACCTTTGTCACATAACTGATTATGTAATATGTTTAGGCATATAACACTTGTCATAGGGCTAGTTAGGCGGTCCGAACGCGTTTCACGCGAACGACGCGTTAAAGTAGCATAAGCTACCTAAACGGGTCGTAATGGGTCGTAGACACTTAGGTTAAGTTTCATTTAGTATGTAGGCTTTGTTAAACCAAATGACACGAGTCTCTACACTCGTTTGGTTTACAAACCCTAATGCTACCCGATCTTCCGATTTAGGTCCGGTTTATTAATGTAGCTACCTATACTAGGAGCCGTTTGATATCCGCGATCTCTAGCATTGTTTAGTTGTTACTCAAGGACTACTGAGCAATCTCAGGTGAGTACATAGACGCCTCTTTTACTGTTTTCCAAACTGTTTTGGGGTGGAACACATGTGCCTACTTGATACTTTCATGCTTTCCTGTTTTAACATCATATACTGCTATGTTCGTTAGTACATTATAGTACATGATTTTATGACACTTCATGCTAGGTATGCCCAATTGTGTGCATTACTTAGTACATCGTTTTACATGACATTTTGACATAGACATTTGACATAGACATTTCGGCATAGACATTTTAACATGATTGACATTTGATCATGCATTTCCCACAAAACATAACTTTGATTTAAACCAAGATTTACTTCAATACTTTGTTTTTGTGCATATGGTTTAGTTGAGACATTTCACTTGCCATACATGACATCTTGACATAGACGTTTGACATGGATATTTGACATAGACATTTGACATGGATATTTGACATAGACATTTTGATATGATTTACATCTTGACATGAACACTTTGACATATTACCCAATACATTTGACAATTTATTTAAACATAGACTTCTTACATTGGTTGGTTTGGTTTGATTAAGTGATTAAGTAACGATGCGTGTGTAATATGATACAAGCATGGTGGATACGCCGCTGGTACTTCCTATATATAAGTGTTTGTATGGTATTACATATCATAGCATTATTTGAATCATTTCAGTTTGAGACATAGAACATTTTATACAAATAACATACTTTTCACAAGAGATTGATTTATAAACATCTTATCTTATGCAAACATATTTTACTTGGTTATTCATTTAACCTTACATTTATTTATACTTATCATCTGATCTTATCGATTTTCAAATGATTTACAAAGCAAAGCAAATAACAAGGTTCATGACTAAACATTTTCTCAAACATAAGTCATGAAACCTATTTTCACAAAACCTATGTATCTCACAGGCATTTTTATGCTGACGTACCTATTTTCACATGTGTTTTTCAGGAACTGTTGCATAAGATGATCAAGATACACATAGGCAGACTTGGGCTTTAGTGACAATAAAAGATGCAAGACTAGTTAATTATGTTGTATTTCTTGTTTGTTAAGACATTGTAACACTTTTAATCAATAAAACGAAACTTCAATTGCCATGGATTTGAAACAATTAATTCTGTTACAACACTCCCCGACATTTCCGCCACGTTTTGTATGTTCTACGTGGTCGGGGTGTGACAGAAAAGATGGTATCAGAGCCAATGGTTATAGGGAATTAGGTTATTAGTAATGCTTTGACCTAGTCTATAACTTTCTTAGGACCCTAACGCGAGTTTACTTGCGTTTATTCATAAAACAATACCGTCACCTATCCTTAGGCGACGACCACAACAAGAACATAAATTTCAAAACCGCTTTGAAAACTAATCATCTGTTCTAGGATGATTGATAACAAGGTTTTGAACCCTCTATTGTAAGGTTTTGAACCCTCTGTTATATGGTTTTGAACCCCTTTGAATTTTCAAAATCTCGTCAAGGTTTTGGGTTTTAAATAATGTGAACACGTGCAAACTGGAAGGGTGAATGCCTGTATTCTGGGTTTTCTGTCTAGGCAAGCACTTCGTATACATCTCATCGGACGCGAGACCAGTTGTGCTTACCTGGGAATTCTTGGGATGAGTGTTCACTTATAGGCGAGCATGTCTTCGCGATACATTATTCTTAACCTATTTACTTTGACTAATCACCAAAGTCGTTTGTTGCTTTGTAGTAACAAACAAATGACCACTATCCTTGCTTTCATCAGATTTGTTTCATCTCATTCTTTTCGTCTAAATTCTCTCACTCGTTTCCTTTCATGTTTCCTCTTTTAGACAATGCCTCCTCGACGCGAAAGCCAGATAGAGACTGCCGAGCTGGCAGAAATCATTGCGCAGCAAATGGCTGCTCAATTCCCAAACCTCTTTGCTCAATGGAACCAAGCCAACAACAACAACAATGTACTATGCAAATACAAGGATTTTAACCAGGCTAAACCACTCAAGTTTAGTGGTTCTGAAGGAGCGACTGGGCTTCTTCAATGGTTCGAGAGCATTGAGAATACTTTCCGCCACGTGCAGTGTCCTAACAATCGCAAGGTCGAGTTTTCTTCGAGTGTGTTTCAGAAGAGGGCTCTCACATGGTGGAACGGGGTTATGAGGGATCGTGGTGCAGAAGTTGCTCTGGCACAGACATGGGCTGAACTTAGGGCCCTGATGATGAGGGAATTCTGTCCTCGTCATGAGCAGCGAGCTTTGGAGAAGGAATTTGATGAATTGAAGCAAGATAGTGGTGAGCACAGGGCGTATACTGATAGGTTTGAGGAGCTGAGTCTGCTTTGCCCGACAATGGTTACCCCACTTGACATAGCTATCGAAAGGTACATCGACGGCCTACCTGACTCGGTACAAGACATCCTTACTGGTAGTAACCCTGCCACACTCCGTCAGGCGATCGAGTTATCAGCGACATTGACTGAGTCGCAGATTCGGAAGAACAAGTTACACAGGAAGGGTGACAAGGGCAAGAAACAGTCAGCTGACAAGGAGGATAGCAAGAAAGGCCAAAACAAGAAGGGTAAGGAAGGTGAGACGTCAAAGAAATCAAAGAAGCGAAAGGGTGCCCAAAATTTTGCTGTTACAGCGCAGACTGCTCAGAACCCGCGGAACCAACCAGCTCAGCCACCTGCAAAGAAAGCATATGCCGGTACCGCACCTTATTGTGCACGCTGCAACGGTCATCACGCAGTACAACAAGCTTGCTGGCAATGCACGACGTGTGGTAAACTTGGGCATTTGGCCAAGGTTTGTCGTTTGGGACAAAATCAGGTTGCTCAGGTTCAAGCTCCAGTTCAAGGGAATGCGGTGAGATTTCCACTGGGTTCATGTTTCAACTGCGGAGAGATTGGTCACTTCCGCCACAACTGCCCAAGACTGGTGAATGCAAATGCTAACGCAAACCCAAATGCGAACGTCAACGTCAATGTGAATCCAGCACGCGGTCGAGTGTTTAACATCAATGAGGCACTCAATGATGAAGGAGTGAATAATTAGCAGTTTGTTTTTCCTCTGGTTGTTATCTTGTAACATTTAAAGACAATGCGGATGTTATATAAATAAAATTTGTGGTTTTATTTTTAACTAATGCAATTGTATGAATGTTTGATTCAACCTTATGATGTTAACACAAAGACAAAACTACTCGTGTGGTTCTGTCATTTTTATGATCACTTGTAATCTCCCTAAGAACCTCAAACACTTACTTCTTTTAAATCTAAAGTATCTTATCGTCTTGCACCATTCGAGATGCAAGAATTATCATAACAGCTTCAAGAGTTGTCTGATAAAGGATTCATCAGTCCGAACTTTTCACCTTGGAGAAACTCCTATACTCTTTGTAAAAAGAAAGATGGATCTTTTCAAATATATATCGATTAACGTAAACCTGGTGAGCTTACCATCAAGAATCGATATCCCCTACCTTAAAATCGATGATCTCTCCGATCATCTGCAGAGCGCTTCATGCTTTTCCAAGATCGATTTGCGTTCTGGGTATCATCAACTTCGTATGCTCGAAGAAGATATTCCCAAAACGGCTTTCTGCACGAAGTATGGCCATTACGAGTTTACAGTCAGGCCTTTTTGGATTGACAAATGCTCCAGCCATCTTCATGGACTTAATAAATAGAGTCTACAAGTCTTATTTGGATCAGATCGTCATTGTTATTATTGATGACATCTTGATCTATTCATGTCCTGAGCCAATCACGATCAACACCTTCGTTGACATCGGAGCCCTGATTGAATTCCTTGTACACTTTAAAATGTACAAAACAACTCAATTAGGACAAACCGAATTCCTTTTAAGATCTTCCTATCTTCATAGTTAGATTCTTGAAAATATTTAAAGTGCCAAAGGAAATCCACGGATTGGGTTCCTGGTATGCTTTAAATACCCGCGTCCAAAGATAACAAATTAAAGATCTAGATAAACAATTTTGTGGTTATGTGACTATGTGTTTATGCATCTTGTCTTTCCTTTTAAGCATTTTGTGTTTTTGTATACTCTGGATATTCGTTATCCGAATCCTCATAGAATCTTTCTTATCTTCATATGAAGGATTCATAGTAGGATATTCAAAAAGGTACTATCTTAAATCCTTAATGGACTTCTACGTTGTAGTTAAGTCCCTTGGATTATAAAGTACTATTCCAAAGTTTAAGGGCAACATGTGATGATAAGTTAAATACATCCTACGTCGATGTAGTTAAATATTCCCCGTAGGTAATTTAGTTAAAGAGATCCTACGTTGATCTAAGTTAAATATATTGGTTCGACAATCTAGTTAAATACATCCTACGTCGGTGTAGTAGTTAAAGAGATCCTACGTCGATCTAAGTTAAATAGATTGGTTCGACAATCTAGTTAAATACATCCTACGTCGGTGTAGTAGTTAAAGAGATCCTACGTCGATCTAAGTTAAATAGATTGGTTCGACAATCTAGTTAAATGTATCATGTGTTTATGTAGTTAGATAGACCCTCGTGAGGTCTAGTTCAAGAGATTATTCGTTTAATTTTTCCCCATACGCATTATGAAATAAACTGTGCGGACTGTGCAAGGAACTACGTAATTATGGAGGCCTACATAATTATGGAGTTCAGTGCATAGGAACCACAGGAAGTTTTGTCATGTGTTAAGACCAACAGTGGCAAGAGTAATGATACGGGAGAAGTCTTGGACTTTGACCAATGTCATTTATTCTCACACTACCCAATTCTGATTTCAAGCACACACAAGTTTCCTATGATAATTCTTCACGGGAACTGTTCTCCTGTCTATAGTTCAAAACTCCATGTTTTGTTACTACAATGACTTCAATTTGAGGGTTGACATCTTTGCTAAGAATCCTAACATGGCCCAGAGTTTTACTTAAGGGCTCAATGGATTTTTCTGAAGGCAAAACCGTCACAGCTGTCTCCACAAGTTTCCTCTAAAACTAAATTTCGGGACGAAATTTCCTAAAGTAGGGGAGACTGTAACACCTGTGTCATTTCAAACATCAAACAAATGCCAAACCAATGAAATATTGTATTTCATACTTTGGACTTGTATAAATATGTGTATCTTTTGCACATATCAACTCTTGTTCGATTTCAAACTCTAAATCGCTTTCTGGAAGGTTATACGCGCACTAATGCGTAAATATAACCAGTTTAATGCAACAAACACTCCGGAATAGTGAAATAGGTTTAACATACCTTAAATAACCTTTACATAACTTAGATATAAGTTTTGGAAGGTTTGGTGTGGTGAAATCAAAGTTATATCGCTTACAGGGACTAAAGTTGACAAACTGCGAAAGTATGCCAATTTGAACTGTAACAGACATTCCGGAACATGACCATAAGTTAAACATACCATAAATATCCTTTACATAGCTTAGAAATAGGCTTTGAGGGGTTCGGTGTGCTAAAATAAACTTTTGGGTCATTCAGGGACTAAAAGTGTCAAAAAGTGCACAAGTTTGCATTTTCGCGCATAACTTACGTTCTGAATACATCCGGACATCCAAAAATTTATGTAAGCACTAAAACATTTTATTTTAGTGTTCGGCATAAGAAAAATCCATGCGTCGCGTCATTTGGATCAGTTTTGCACTTTCGGGACCAGATTCGATGTATTAGCCGTTGTTTAATTCACAACCACACATTCTAACAATGCTTAGTCAGCGGATAAGGATGGAATTTAGGCACCATGACCTTGCAACACATGTATGGATGGAATTTAAACACCTAAACACCATAACTTTGCAACACATGTACGGATGGGATTAAGGCACGTTTTCCATGAAACGATCTTAACGGTTCGGGTATTCCTATAAATACCCATCCACCCCCATTGCTAAAATCACTAGAACTTTGATTTGAAAAACTCTAAGTTGAAACTATTGTTTCATACCTGAGATTTTTGAATCGAGGTTAGCATTCGGGGACCCTTCGTAAGTATTCTTTCGTTCTTTTCCTTATTTTACTGCTTTTCGAGTCAGAAAGTCAAACTTTGTTTGACTTTCAGCGTTGACCAGTAATGGTCAATGCGAAGTTCGTTTGAACTTCGCAATGTGAGTGTAATCACGTTGGTCATAGTCCCTTGGGACTATGCCCACTGATTACCACGTTGTTTAGGGTCGTAGGGTAAGCGATCTAATAAATCGCTTATACCTCGAACCCGACCCAGTTTGGTCGATCATTAGGATCCGACCAAATACATTAGGTGACCCTAGTATAGGGCATAACCTTCCGAGGTTATACCCTATGGTCGCATCGTTTAAGTAGTTGTATGATAGGTAGTTTATATGCCTTAGGTAAATTACCAGAATACCCTTTTCATGTATAATTGGTAATTAAGCATATGTAACCTAAACCTTTGTCACATAACTGATTATGTAATATGTTTAGGCATATAACACTTGTCATAGGGCTAGTTAGGCGGTCCGAACGCGTTTCACGCGAACGACGCGTTAAAGTAGCATAAGCTACCTAAACGGGTCGTAATGGGTCGTAGACACTTAGGTTAAGTTTCATTTAGTATGTAGGCTTTGTTAAACCAAATGACACGAGTCTCTACACTCGTTTGGTTTACAAACCCTAATGCTACCCGATCTTCCGATTTAGGTCCGGTTTATTAATGTAGCTACCTATACTAGGAGCCGTTTGATATCCGCGATCTCTAGCATTGTTTAGTTGTTACTCAAGGACTACTGAGCAATCTCAGGTGAGTACATAGACGCCTCTTTTACTGTTTTCCAAACTGTTTTGGGGTGGAACACATGTGCCTACTTGATACTTTCATGCTTTCCTGTTTTAACATCATATACTGCTATGTTCGTTAGTACATTATAGTACATGATTTTATGACACTTCATGCTAGGTATGCCCAATTGTGTGCATTACTTAGTACATCGTTTTACATGACATTTTGACATAGACATTTGACATAGACATTTCGGCATAGACATTTTAACATGATTGACATTTGATCATGCATTTCCCACAAAACATAACTTTGATTTAAACCAAGATTTACTTCAATACTTTGTTTTTGTGCATATGGTTTAGTTGAGACATTTCACTTGCCATACATGACATCTTGACATAGACGTTTGACATGGATATTTGACATAGACATTTGACATGGATATTTGACATAGACATTTTGATATGATTTACATCTTGACATGAACACTTTGACATATTACCCAATACATTTGACAATTTATTTAAACATAGACTTCTTACATTGGTTGGTTTGGTTTGATTAAGTGATTAAGTAACGATGCGTGTGTAATATGATACAAGCATGGTGGATACGCCGCTGGTACTTCCTATATATAAGTGTTTGTATGGTATTACATATCATAGCATTATTTGAATCATTTCAGTTTGAGACATAGAACATTTTATACAAATAACATACTTTTCACAAGAGATTGATTTATAAACATCTTATCTTATGCAAACATATTTTACTTGGTTATTCATTTAACCTTACATTTATTTATATTTATCATCTGATCTTATCGATTTTCAAATGATTTACAAAGCAAAGCAAATAACAAGGTTCATGACTAAACATTTTCTCAAACATAAGTCATGAAACCTATTTTCACAAAACCTATGTATCTCACAGGCATTTTTATGCTGACGTACCTATTTTCACATGTGTTTTTCAGGAACTGTTGCATAAGATGATCAAGATACACATAGGCAGACTTGGGCTTTAGTGACAATAAAAGATGCAAGACTAGTTAATTATGTTGTATTTCTTGTTTGTTAAGACATTGTAACACTTTTAATCAATAAAACGAAACTTCAATTGCCATGGATTTGAAACAATTAATTCTGTTACAACACTCCCCGACATTTCCGCCACGTTTTGTATGTTCTACGTGGTCGGGGTGTGACAGAAAAGATGGTATCAGAGCCAATGGTTATAGGGAATTAGGTTATTAGTAATGCTTTGACCTAGTCTATAACTTTCTTAGGACCCTAACGCGAGTTTACTTGCGTTTATTCATAAAACAATACCGTCACCTATCCTTAGGCGACGACCACAACAAGAACATAAATTTCAAAACCGCTTTGAAAACTAATCATCTGTTCTAGGATGATTGATAACAAGGTTTTGAACCCTCTATTGTAAGGTTTTGAACCCTCTGTTATATGGTTTTGAACCCCTTTGAATTTTCAAAATCTCGTCAAGGTTTTGGGTTTTAAATAATGTGAACACGTGCAAACTGGAAGGGTGAATGCCTGTATTCTGGGTTTTCTGTCTAGGCAAGCACTTCGTATACATCTCATCAGACGCGAGACCAGTTGTGCTTACCTGGGAATTCTTGGGATGAGTGTTCACTTATAGGCGAGCATGTCTTCGCGATACATTATTCTTAACCTATTTACTTTGACTAATCACCAAAGTCGTTTGTTGCTTTGTAGTAACAAACAAATGACCACTATCCTTGCTTTCATCAGATTTGTTTCATCTCATTCTTTTCGTCTAAATTCTCTCACTCGTTTCCTTTCATGTTTCCTCTTTTAGACAATGCCTCCTCGACGCGAAAGCCAGATAGAGACTGCCGAGCTGGCAGAAATCATTGCGCAGCAAATGGCTGCTCAATTCCCAAACCTCTTTGCTCAATGGAACCAAGCCAACAACAACAACAATGTACTATGCAAATACAAGGATTTTAACCAGGCTAAACCACTCAAGTTTAGTGGTTCTGAAGGAGCGACTGGGCTTCTTCAATGGTTCGAGAGCATTGAGAATACTTTCCGCCACGTGCAGTGTCCTAACAATCGCAAGGTCGAGTTTTCTTCGAGTGTGTTTCAGAAGAGGGCTCTCACATGGTGGAACGGGGTTATGAGGGATCGTGGTGCAGAAGTTGCTCTGGCACAGACATAGGCTGAACTTAGGGCCCTGATGATGAGGGAATTCTGTCCTCGTCATGAGCAGCGAGCTTTGGAGAAGGAATTTGATGAATTGAAGCAAGATAGTGGTGAGCACAGGGCGTATACTGATAGGTTTGAGGAGCTGAGTCTGCTTTGCCCGACAATGGTTACCCCACTTGACATAGCTATCGAAAGGTACATCGACGGCCTACCTGACTCGGTACAAGACATCCTTACTGGTAGTAACCCTGCCACACTCCGTCAGGCGATCGAGTTATCAGCGACATTGACTGAGTCGCAGATTCGGAAGAACAAGTTACACAGGAAGGGTGACAAGGGCAAGAAACAGTCAGCTGACAAGGAGGATAGCAAGAAAGGCCAAAACAAGAAGGGTAAGGAAGGTGAGACGTCAAAGAAATCAAAGAAGCGAAAGGGTGCCCAAAATTTTGCTGTTACAGCGCAGACTGCTCAGAACCCGCGGAACCAACCAGCTCAGCCACCTGCAAAGAAAGCATATGCCGGTACCGCACCTTATTGTGCACGCTGCAACGGTCATCACGCAGTACAACAAGCTTGCTGGCAATGCACGACGTGTGGTAAACTTGGGCATTTGGCCAAGGTTTGTCGTTTGGGACAAAATCAGGTTGCTCAGGTTCAAGCTCCAGTTCAAGGGAATGCGGTGAGATTTCCACTGGGTTCATGTTTCAACTGCGGAGAGATTGGTCACTTCCGCCACAACTGCCCAAGACTGGTGAATGCAAATGCTAACGCAAACCCAAATGCGAACGTCAACGTCAATGTGAATCCAGCACGCGGTCGAGTGTTTAACATCAATGAGGCACTCAATGATGAAGGAGTGAATAATTAGCAGTTTGTTTTTCCTCTGGTTGTTATCTTGTAACATTTAAAGACAATGCGGATGTTATATAAATAAAATTTGTGGTTTTATTTTTAACTAATGCAATTGTATGAATGTTTGATTCAACCTTATGATGTTAACACAAAGACAAAACTACTCGTGTGGTTCTGTCATTTTTATGATCACTTGTAATCTCCCTAAGAACCTCAAACACTTACTTCTTTTAAATCTAAAGTATCTTATCGTCTTGCACCATTCGAGATGCAAGAATTATCATAACAGCTTCAAGAGTTGTCTGATAAAGGATTCATCAGTCCGAACTTTTCACCTTGGAGAAACTCCTATACTCTTTGTAAAAAGAAAGATGGATCTTTTCAAATATATATCGATTAACGTAAACCTGGTGAGCTTACCATCAAGAATCGATATCCCCTACCTTAAAATCGATGATCTCTCCGATCATCTGCAGAGCGCTTCATGCTTTTCCAAGATCGATTTGCGTTCTGGGTATCATCAACTTCGTATGCTCGAAGAAGATATTCCCAAAACGGCTTTCTGCACGAAGTATGGCCATTACGAGTTTACAGTCAGGCCTTTTTGGATTGACAAATGCTCCAGCCATCTTCATGGACTTAATAAATAGAGTCTACAAGTCTTATTTGGATCAGATCGTCATTGTTATTATTGATGACATCTTGATCTATTCATGTCCTGAGCCAATCACGATCAACACCTTCGTTGACATCGGAGCCCTGATTGAATTCCTTGTACACTTTAAAATGTACAAAACAACTCAATTAGGACAAACCGAATTCCTTTTAAGATCTTCCTATCTTCATAGTTAGATTCTTGAAAATATTTAAAGTGCCAAAGGAAATCCACGGATTGGGTTCCTGGTATGCTTTAAATACCCGCGTCCAAAGATAACAAATTAAAGATCTAGATAAACAATTTTGTGGTTATGTGACTATGTGTTTATGCATCTTGTCTTTCCTTTTAAGCATTTTGTGTTTTTGTATACTCTGGATATTCGTTATCCGAATCCTCATAGAATCTTTCTTATCTTCATATGAAGGATTCATAGTAGGATATTCAAAAAGGTACTATCTTAAATCCTTAATGGACTTCTACGTTGTAGTTAAGTCCCTTGGATTATAAAGTACTATTCCAAAGTTTAAGGGCAACATGTGATGATAAGTTAAATACATCCTACGTCGATGTAGTTAAATATTCCCCGTAGGTAATTTAGTTAAAGAGATCCTACGTTGATCTAAGTTAAATATATTGGTTCGACAATCTAGTTAAATACATCCTACGTCGGTGTAGTAGTTAAAGAGATCCTACGTCGATCTAAGTTAAATAGATTGGTTCGACAATCTAGTTAAATACATCCTACGTCGGTGTAGTAGTTAAAGAGATCCTACGTCGATCTAAGTTAAATAGATTGGTTCGACAATCTAGTTAAATGTATCATGTGTTTATGTAGTTAGATAGACCCTCGTGAGGTCTAGTTCAAGAGATTATTCGTTTAATTTTTCCCCATACGCATTATGAAATAAACTGTGCGGACTGTGCAAGGAACTACGTAATTATGGAGGCCTACATAATTATGGAGTTCAGTGCATAGGAACCACAGGAAGTTTTGTCATGTGTTAAGACCAACAGTGGCAAGAGTAATGATACGGGAGAAGTCTTGGACTTTGACCAATGTCATTTATTCTCACACTACCCAATTCTGATTTCAAGCACACACAAGTTTCCTATGATAATTCTTCACGGGAACTGTTCTCCTGTCTATAGTTCAAAACTCCATGTTTTGTTACTACAATGACTTCAATTTGAGGGTTGACATCTTTGCTAAGAATCCTAACATGGCCCAGAGTTTTACTTAAGGGCTCAATGGATTTTTCTGAAGGCAAAACCGTCACAGCTGTCTCCACAAGTTTCCTCTAAAACTAAATTTCGGGACGAAATTTCCTAAAGTAGGGGAGACTGTAACACCTGTGTCATTTCAAACATCAAACAAATGCCAAACCAATGAAATATTGTATTTCATACTTTGGACTTGTATAAATATGTGTATCTTTTGCACATATCAACTCTTGTTCGATTTCAAACTCTAAATCGCTTTCTGGAAGGTTATACGCGCACTAATGCGTAAATATAACCAGTTTAATGCAACAAACACTCCGGAATAGTGAAATAGGTTTAACATACCTTAAATAACCTTTACATAACTTAGATATAAGTTTTGGAAGGTTTGGTGTGGTGAAATCAAAGTTATATCGCTTACAGGGACTAAAGTTGACAAACTGCGAAAGTATGCCAATTTGAACTGTAACAGACATTCCGGAAC
The DNA here is from genome assembly GCA_030545235.1 of Helianthus tuberosus. NCBI lineage: Eukaryota > Viridiplantae > Streptophyta > Magnoliopsida > Asterales > Asteraceae > Helianthus > Helianthus tuberosus. Next base: position 86,621,129 of record CM060353.1, read on the forward strand.
ATGACCATAAGTTAAACATACCATAAATATCCTTTACATAGCTTAGAAATAGGCTTTGAGGGGTTCGGTGTGCTAAAATAAACTTTTGGGTCATTCAGGGACTAAAAGTGTCAAAAAGTGCACAAGTTTGCATTTTCGCGCATAACTTACGTTCTGAATACATCCGGACATCCAAAAATTTATGTAAGCACTAAAACATTTTATTTTAGTGTTCGGCATAAGAAAAATCCATGCGTCGCGTCATTTGGATCAGTTTTGCACTTTCGGGACCAGATTCGATGTATTAGCCGTTGTTTAATTCACAACCACACATTCTAACAATGCTTAGTCAGCGGATAAGGATGGAATTTAGGCACCATGACCTTGCAACACATGTATGGATGGAATTTAAACACCTAAACACCATAACTTTGCAACACATGTACGGATGGGATTAAGGCACGTTTTCCATGAAACGATCTTAACGGTTCGGGTATTCCTATAAATACCCATCCACCCCCATTGCTAAAATCACTAGAACTTTGATTTGAAAAACTCTAAGTTGAAACTATTGTTTCATACCTGAGATTTTTGAATCGAGGTTAGCATTCGGGGACCCTTCGTAAGTATTCTTTCGTTCTTTTCCTTATTTTACTGCTTTTCGAGTCAGAAAGTCAAACTTTGTTTGACTTTCAGCGTTGACCAGTAATGGTCAATGCGAAGTTCGTTTGAACTTCGCAATGTGAGTGTAATCACGTTGGTCATAGTCCCTTGGGACTATGCCCACTGATTACCACGTTGTTTAGGGTCGTAGGGTAAGCGATCTAATAAATCGCTTATACCTCGAACCCGACCCAGTTTGGTCGATCATTAGGATCCGACCAAATACATTAGGTGACCCTAGTATAGGGCATAACCTTCCGAGGTTATACCCTATGGTCGCATCGTTTAAGTAGTTGTATGATAGGTAGTTTATATGCCTTAGGTAAATTACCAGAATACCCTTTTCATGTATAATTGGTAATTAAGCATATGTAACCTAAGCCTTTGTCACATAACTGATTATGTAATATGTTTAGGCATATAACACTTGTCATAGGGCTAGTTAGGCGGTCCGAACGCGTTTCACGCGAACGACGCGTTAAAGTAGCATAAGCTACCTAAACGGGTCGTAATGGGTCGTAGACACTTAGGTTAAGTTTCATTTAGTATGTAGGCTTTGTTAAACCAAATGACACGAGTCTCTACACTCGTTTGGTTTACAAACCCTAATGCTACCCGATCTTCCGATTTAGGTCCGGTTTATTAATGTAGCTACCTATACTAGGAGCCGTTTGATATCCGCGATCTCTAGCATTGTTTAGTTGTTACTCAAGGACTACTGAGCAATCTCAGGTGAGTACATAGACGCCTCTTTTACTGTTTTCCAAACTGTTTTGGGGTGGAACACATGTGCCTACTTGATACTTTCATGCTTTCCTGTTTTAACATCATATACTGCTATGTTCGTTAGTACATTATAGTACATGATTTTATGACACTTCATGCTAGGTATGCCCAATTGTGTGCATTACTTAGTACATCGTTTTACATGACATTTTGACATAGACATTTGACATAGACATTTCGGCATAGACATTTTAACATGATTGACATTTGATCATGCATTTCCCACAAAACATAACTTTGATTTAAACCAAGATTTACTTCAATACTTTGTTTTTGTGCATATGGTTTAGTTGAGACATTTCACTTGCCATACATGACATCTTGACATAGACGTTTGACATGGATATTTGACATAGACATTTGACATGGATATTTGACATAGACATTTTGATATGATTTACATCTTGACATGAACACTTTGACATATTACCCAATACATTTGACAATTTATTTAAACATAGACTTCTTACATTGGTTGGTTTGGTTTGATTAAGTGATTAAGTAACGATGCGTGTGTAATATGATACAAGCATGGTGGATACGCCGCTGGTACTTCCTATATATAAGTGTTTGTATGGTATTACATATCATAGCATTATTTGAATCATTTCAGTTTGAGACATAGAACATTTTATACAAATAACATACTTTTCACAAGAGATTGATTTATAAACATCTTATCTTATGCAAACATATTTTACTTGGTTATTCATTTAACCTTACATTTATTTATACTTATCATCTGATCTTATCGATTTTCAAATGATTTACAAAGCAAAGCAAATAACAAGGTTCATGACTAAACATTTTCTCAAACATAAGTCATGAAACCTATTTTCACAAAACCAATGTATCTCACAGGCATTTTTATGCTGACGTACCTATTTTCACATGTGTTTTTCAGGAACTGTTGCATAAGATGATCAAGATACACATAGGCAGACTTGGGCTTTAGTGACAATAAAAGATGCAAGACTAGTTAATTATGTTGTATTTCTTGTTTGTTAAGACATTGTAACACTTTTAATCAATAAAACGAAACTTCAATTGCCATGGATTTGAAACAATTAATTCTGTTACAACACTCCCCGACATTTCCGCCACGTTTTGCTACGCGGTCGGGGTGTGACATAGTGCATCAAAATACACCTTTGAGACTATAGGAATACCACAAAGGAAATCCCTATTTGGATGGAGCAACAAATTGGTTTCAGACATTCCATGACAACAGGAATGGGGTGTCAAATCCTATAGCGCTATATCATACTAACAATCGGTCTGGTGAACATAAAATAAGTACAATTCAACAATTTATTTTATGTTCTTTGAGAAATCAATGTTTAACTATAATTAGTCATTCAGTTTGTCAAATGATAAGTAATAACATGTATAATCAATTATACTTTTGGAATCATGAAAATAACAGATAGGTACACATGCTTCACCCCAAAACAGTTTAGAAAACAGTAAAAGAGGGGAATAATGTACTCGCCTGATAATGCTTGAAGGTCTTGAACAACAACCAAACAAAGCTAGAGAGAGCACGGAATCAGTCGGTAATCTAAAACTATATAAATAAACCGGACTTAAATCGGGAGATCGGATAGGATGAGGCTTGGTAAACCAAATGAGTATTGGAACTCATATGATATGGTTTAACAAGGCCTACATACTACATTGAGACTAACCTAAATGCTTTCGACCCATCGCGACCCATTAAGGTAACTTATGCTACTTTAACGCGTCGTGCGCGTGAAACGCGTTCGGACCGCCTAACTAGCCCTATGACAAGTGTTATATGCCTAAACATGTTACATAATCAGTTATGTGACAAAGGTTTAGGTTACATATGCTTAATTACCAATTATACATGAAAAGGGTATTCTGGTAATTTACCTAAGGCATATAAACTACCTATCATACAACTACTCAAACGATGTGACCATAGGGTATAACCTCGGAAGGTTATTCCCTACCTACTATGGTCACCTAATGTATTTGGTCGGATCCTAATGATCGACCAAACTGGGTCGGGTTCGAAGGTATAGGCGATTTATTAGATCGCCTACCCTACGACCCTAGACAACGTGGTAATCAGTGGGCATAGTCCCAAGGGACTATGACCAACGTGATTACGATCACGTTGCGAAGTTCAAACGAACTTCGCATTGACCATAACTGGTCAATGTAGAAAGTCAAACAAAGTTTGACTTTCAGACTCGAAAGACTCGAAAAACAATAAAAGAACGAAAGAATACTTACGAAGGGTCCCCGAATGCTAATCCCGATCCAAGAACTCAGGTATGAAACAATGGTTTCAACTTAGAGCTCTCAAATCAGAATTCTTGTAAGAAATGAGGTTGGGGTGGATGGGTATTTATAGGAATACCCGAACCGTTAGGATCGTTTCATGGAAACCGTGCCTAGATCTCTCCCGTACACTTGTCGAGATGTTATGGTGACTAAATTGGCCACTCACCATAGGGTATCAACATGTGGCAAGGGATTACGGAGTGGAGAACAGCTGTTAACAGCTGTTAATTCGTCGAATCTGGTCCCGAAAATGCAAAACTGAGTTTTCTGCATGTTTTCTGTCCAGCATAGGCAGTCGCGTAGCGCGACTGCATAGGCCCTTAGGGCTCGCGCTACGCCACTGCCCCTCTGTTTCAGAAATGTTTCCAAATTGACAGGTTTAGTCCCTGCAGCCCGTTTAAGCGATTTTCGATGCGTTTGAACCCCGTTAACCTCATTTCAAGGCTCTAAAATGAAGTTAAAGTATAGGGAACTCAAAACATACTCAAAAATATGCCGGATGATGGTTCGTTTGGTCGTACGAACGCGATGTTCGCTTAATTACGACGGAATGCGCATAAGCGCGAAAAACGATCCAAATGACGCGACGAATGGATTTTTCTTATTGCGAACACTAAAATATAATATAGTCATGCTCACATAAATTTTTGGATGTCCGGATGTATTCAGAACGTAAGTTATGCGCGAAAATGCAAACTTGTGCACTTTTTGACACTTTTAGTCCCTGAATGACCCAAAAGTTTATTTTAGCATACCGAACCCCTCAAAGCCTATTTCTAAGCTATGTAAAGGATATTTATGGTATGTTTAACTTATGGTCATGTTCCGGAATGTCTGTTACAGTTCAAATTGGCATACTTTCGTAGTTTGTCAAGTTTAGTCCCTGTAAGCGAATTAACTTGTTTTTGCCATACCAAAGCCTTTAAAACTTATTTCTAAGTTATTTAAAGGTTATTTAAGGTATGTTAAGCCTATTTCACTATTCCGGAGTGTTCGTTGGATTAAACTGGTTATATTTACGCATCTGAGCGCGTATAACCCTCCAGAAAGCGATTTAAAAGCTTAAAATCAAACAAGAGTTGATATGTGTAAAAGATACACAAAATTTTACAAATCCCAAGTATGAAATACAATATTTCATTGGTTTGGCATTTGTTTGACTGTTGAAGTGACACAGGTGTTACACAAAACAGCTGAACCAAACATCTGTCAAAAGAGATGTTCAGGTTACTGATGCACCCCCTGCCAATCAGTTCAGAAAAGGCAGAGAAAAACAGTCTTACCAAAGGATTCCTCACGTTTATGAGGCCTACAAAAGGCCCTCTAAACCCAAAGTGAACAAGCATCCTTTTGGTTACCAGCAGATGATTGGTCAGGACACACAACAGTGGTTAGAGAAACACTGTCCTAAAACAGTTCAAACCCCTGACCTAACCACTGTCCATCATCTTGCATCCATTCCAGACACTGTTGAGACCCCATCCAAAGCCTTGTTGGCTTTGGAGACCTTAATGAACTAATCTTTTTACTTCATGTGCAGGGAGCTTCTGCATGCTTTGATAGTCTTTGGTATGTAGATAGTGGAGGCTCCAGGTACATGACAGGATGTAAAGCCCTCCTCAAAGACTTTAAAATCCATGGTGGGGGTGATATATCCTTTGGGAATAATAGTAAAGGGAAGGTTCTGGGGTCTGGTACAGTGCAATCTGGAAATGTAAAATTTGAAAATGTCAATCTAATAGACAATCTAAAATTCAACCTTCTGAGTGTGTCCCAAATGAGTGACAAGGGATTTGGGTCATTCTTCACAAAAGACTGTTGTAGGATTGTCGGACCAGAAATGGTCAAAAAGATTGAAGCAATAATCAAAACTGGTCAAACTAAACTTGTTGCTCAAAGAAGTGGCAATGTTTATGTTGTTGACATGTCAAAAGAGTGTCCCAGAGCTGATGCCTGTCTGTTCTCAGCTGCCTCTAACAAGGAGACAGAACTTTGGCACAGAAGGCTGGGACACACAAATCTTAAGACAATCACAGAAATTTCAAAAAATGGTTTGGTGAGAGGCCTACCACAAAAATTGTTTTCATGTCCTGAACATTGCATTTCCTGTTTAAAAGGAAAACAGCATAAAAGTTCTTATAAGTCCATTGAAGAGTCCAAAACAACCCAGTGTTTGCAAATGCTACACATGGATTTGTTTGGCCCAGTTCAAGTCATGAGCCTTAAAAAGAAAAGATATTGTTTGGTTATTGTTGATGACTTTTCTAGGTTCACATGGACTTTCTTTTTGCACTCAAAAGATGAAACTGCAGGCATTTTGCAAGACTTTGTAATACAGGTTGAAAAGCAATTTGACCTTCCAGTAAAAAGCTTCAGGAGTGACAATGGCACAGAATTCAAAAATAGGGAGTTGGATGCCTTCTGTGTGAAGAAAGGGATTGTAAGACAGTACAGCATCCCAAGAACACCAGAGCAGAATGGGGTAGTGGAAAGGAAGAACAGAACTCTGATTGAGGCTGCCAGAACCATGCTTGCAGATTCAGGTTTGCCTTTATCTTTCTGGGCAGAGGCAGTAAACACTGCTTGCTATGTTCAGAACAGAGTTTTAATAAACCCCAGGCACAAAAAGACTGCCTATGAAATTCTATATAAAATTAAACCACTGATCTCATATTTCAAAGTGTTTGGCTGCCCATGCTTTATTTTGAACTTAAAGGATTCCATTTCAAAATTTGCAGCCAAAATTGATTGTGGTTATCATCTGGGATACTCAACCACTGCCAAGGCCTACAAAGTATTTAATACACGGACCAAGGCAGTGGAGGAGACTTTGAATGTTAAGTTCAATGAACTTTCATCAATGAAAATCCCAGCAAACCCTGCAGATCTGTTTGATCTTGAAAAATTCACTTTTGAAAATACTGCTGTCAAGACTAACAGTGCAGGTCCATCAGAGGATACAACACCAGACTATGGGTATGAAATCATCATCCCTCAAAGGTCTGCCACAAAGGGAAAAGCATCAGCTGTTCAAAACAGTTGTCAAAGCTCTACCACTGCTACCTCAACAGTTGTTGACCAAAGTAGCCCATCAACCACTGCTTCCACATCCTCAAACACTGCTGACAAAAGTCCTCAAATAGTGGATAAAAGCCAGCAGTTGTCCACCTCATTACCTCCTCTTCCACCACCTTTTGAAACCACTGCTGGATCATCAAAATCCCCAGCAGTGGTTAGCTCAGATGATACACATTTGCAGCCTTCACCAACCAATGCCATCATACCATACCAAGGAGATTTAATTTTCTTGAGATCTCATCCACCTGATCAAATCATTGGCAACATAAATGAAGGGGTGCTCACAAGAAGCCAAACCCAAAACATTTGTCTTTTTGCTGGTTTTCTATCACTCCATCAGCCAGTCAAGTACCAAGAGGCACTGAAAGACAACAGCTGGGTAGAAGCCATGCAAGAGGAGCTCCAACAGTTTAAAAGACAACAAGTATGGGAGCTTGTACCACTGCCAGAAGAGGTTAGTCCCATTGGCACAAAGTGGGTCTTCAAGAACAAAACTGATGAAAGGGGTATTGTTGTCAAGAATAAAGCCAGGCTTGTGGTTCAGGGTTACAGACAGGAAGAGGGGATTGATTATGATGAAACATTTGCCCCTGTTGCAAGATTAGAAGCAATTAGACTGTTCCTGGCCTTTGCTGTCAACCACAATATGAAGGTGTTTCAAATGGATATCAAAAGTGCTTTCCTCTATGGTACAATTCAAGAAGAGGTGTATGTTTGTCAACCTCCAGGTTTTGAGGATCCATTTTATCCAGATCATGTCTACAGGCTAAACAAAGCCTTGTATGGCTTGAAACAAGCACCAAGGGCCTGGTATGAAACTCTTTCCAACTTCCTACTCTCAAATGGTTTCAAAAGAGTTACCATTGATAAAACACTGTTTTTAAAATGGAGAGGGAAGGATTTAATGATTGTCCAGATTTATGTGGATGACATTATTTTTGGAAGCACATGTAACTCAATGTGTGAAGAGTTTAGAGAACTCATGACAGCTGAGTTTGAAATGAGTGCAATGGGTGAGCTGCAATGCTTTCTTGGTCTCCAAGTACAGCAAATGCAAAATGGAACTTTCATTCATCAAAGCAAATATGCTAAAGAACTTTTAACCAAATTTGATATGAATGATTGTAAACCATGCAGCACACCCATGGCAACAAATAAGCTGGTCATGTCTGATGAAAAGGATGAGCTGATTGACCAAACACTTTATAGAAGCATGATTGGGTCTCTATTGTACCTAACTGCATCTAGACCAGACATCATGTTTGCAACATGTGTCTGTGCAAGAAGTCAATCAGCTCCCAGAAAATCAAATCTCATTGCTGTAAAAAGGATCTTCAGATTCATAAAAGGGGCTCCCACACTTGGTATCTGGTATCCAGCTAATGGGAACATCAAGCTTTCAGGTTTCTCAGACAGTGACTTTGCTGGATGTCACACCACAAGGAAGTCCACATCAGGAGGGTGCCAGTTTCTAGGTGACTGCTTAGTTTCTTGGCAAAGCAAAAAGCAAGCAGCTGTTTCAACATCCACTGCTGAAGCTGAATACATTGCTGCTGCAAGCTGTACAGCCCAACTCCTGTGGCTTCAAAATCAGTTGCTGGATTTTGGTATCACTGCCTTAAAGACACCACTCATGTTGGACAGTCAGGCAGCAGAAAATATCATCAAAAATCCAGTTTCCCACTCAACCACCAAACATATTGACATCAGACATCACTTTGTGAGGGACTGCTATGAAAAAGGTTTGATTTCTCTGCATCATGTCCCAACTAAAGACCAGCTGGCTGATGTGCTCACAAAAGCACTTGATACAGCCACTTTTGAAAGTTTGGTCTCTAGGATTGGGATGCTGAACATGGAATAACAAGCAACATCTTGTTTTTCTATGAATAAAAGCAACAAAATGTTTTCAGAAAATCAAAACTCCATCCTTAAAAATAGTTAAAAATGAATTTTTTTCATTAAGTCCTTAAAAGTCTGCCATTAACCACTGATTGTTCAAAAGTCTGCTATACTTCAAAAGTCTGTCCACTGCTGAAAGTCAACCCCTGCTCTCTCATTATTTTGATAAACTCTGTTGTTCAAAAGCAGTGTCTTATCCACTGATAGTAAAAATCATCCACTGCTTTCATACCACTGCCTTCATCAGTCACTTTCAACAAAAGTACTGTCCTTCACTTTCAACAGGGGTTGTCACGTGGACAGTACATATTGGTCAGACCTTTTGTAACGGCTGCCACCTCAGCATTCACTTTCTTCCCTATAAAATCCCCCACTCATCTTCAAAACAGGGTTTTACTGTCGAATAGAATTCTTAAAAATTCTCTTCTCAAAGCAGTTTTTCTTCACATTTCTTCACAAATTTCGTCGATCACTCATCCTCAAAATGACAAAATCAAAGAAATCTTCAAAACCCTCATCCAAATCTTCATCGAAAACAGCCTCTCAAAAGGTAATCTCCACTGAAATTCCACACAAACCATCTCACAATCTCCTGGGTCTTCTCACAAAACCAGGAACCACCAAAGTTTTCGATTCCATCATTGATCTCATGGCAAAATCAAAGTACAAAACTTTGATCACTGCCGATGCACCAATCTATTTGGCGACCCAAAGGGAGTTCTGGAAAAATGCAACCCTTGAAAAACAAGGCGACACTGCAACCACCATAAACTCTTCTATAAAGGGTAAAGCTGTCCAAATCACGCCACAATCCATTTCAGAGGTCTTTCAACTCGGTGATCAGGAAGGTAAAATTTCTTTCACTAAGAACGAGTTAAAAATTGACTTCATTGAGAGAGGGTATGAAGCCACAATGATGAAGAAAATTACCTTAGAAAAAGGTTATTTTCCTTCTGCAACCAGGTTTTTATTTCATACCCTCCTACTATGTGTTTCAAACAAAACCACTTCTTTTAATGAAATCCCTTTAAAGATTCAAAATCTGGGATATGCTATTCTTCAAGGAGAAAATTTTAACTATTCTCGGGAAATTTTTAAAGATTTGGTTAATAATGTTGAAACAAAATCATTCTTACTGTTTCCAAGGTTTTTAAGTTACTATTTTTCAAAGAAATTCAGTAAAGATGATTTAGCTGTAATAAACCAGGGTGATCCTACTCAAATAAACAGTTTAACTACTGAAACTTTTTCAAGGATGTTAGCACCTTGCAAAACACAAGCAGAGGTGCCTGAGCAGATTTTAGCAGTTACAACTGCTCCTCAGGTATCTGCTGCTGAGCCCACTGCTCAAGGTGATCAAAGCAGCAGCACAACTGTTTTGAAACCCACACCTAAAATCACCAACAAGCCAACAAAAAGAAAAACACAAAAACCCCTCAAACCCCTCAAAAAGGCATCTCTGGAGGATGAGATACCAGAGCTCCTGCCAGTGACAACACAAAAGTCACAAGAAACCACTGCTGCTACTTCCTCACAGCAGTTGGTACAAATATCTCAAACCATAACCGAAACTCCTCCTGTTTCTTCACAAAAAGAACAGGTTGTACAAATAGGGTCTCCACATCATGATGCTCTGGAAACACTCGTTTCTATCATCCACAGTCCAATGCCCGGGACACATCCTATTTCTACACCAACCATCACATCCACATTTCCCTCACCAATAAAACCACTGTTGGATGCAATTGATTTGAACCAGGCATTATCCAGTCCTTCTCAATCACCTATTCATGAGAATATACCTCAACAACTGACTGGGTCTGATGTATCAATCTTTGCTAACCCACCAACACAACCTGAGGAGGTTACACCCCTTGAGTTACAAGTAACTCTTGGTGGTATTCCAAGTGAAGCAGCCACTACAACTGTTACACCCACTGGGTTACATTTGGACAGTGGTTACATTCATCAGACTTCCTTGGAGGCAATTCCTTTTATAGCACCTCTGCCAACCACCAGTGGATTTCTTTATCCTACTGGCAACATCAAAAGGTTGTCAAGTGTTGAAGGAAGAAGACCCCAGTACCAAGAAAAAGGGGCATCAGTGGTTAATGTTTGGAGTATATTCCCTACATCTACCACTGATAAAACCACTGCTAGTGGGAAATCAGATGATCCCATTAACTTGGGTGATGGTTTAAAGTACCAGAAATTGACGGATCGTATTGCAAAGCTTGATGACTCTGTTGCAGAACTCAAAGATATGCTACAACAGGTGTTACAAGTTCAGAAGGTACAATCAACTGCTGTTCCACCTCAAGCACTTGCTCCACAAAGGGCACCTGCTACAAATGAGCTCTGGAATCTATTTCAATCTTTTCTCCAACAACCGAGTCAAGGTTCAAGAACACTCAGGCTGATTTAAAGGCTCTCAAAACTCAGATCTTACACACCACTGGCACTGCTCCTCCAAAAGTCCGCTACATTTATCAACTCCCAGAAGATAATGCCAAAAAGGGGGAGAAAATTCAGGAGTGGAAAAGGAAGGGTATAGAGGATGGTCTCTATCTTGAACCAGAAAATTCAAACATGACCAAAAAGATCCCTTTGCCAGATGGTAGCAAGAAAATTGATGTGACAACAAATGCACTAGCAGAAGCAGCTGCAAGTGTAAAAAGGGATAGAGAGGCCAAAAGGAAAGCCAGGGTGGAAAGAATGGATCATCCAGATCAGGGTACTTCTGGGTCAAGGGATCATGAAAATCCTGTTGAGGAAAAGAAGAGGCCTACTAGAAAAGTAAGGCAACCCAAATCCATTCCTATCAGACGTTCAAAGTCTGCTAAAAAACCACCATACAAAACAGCTGATGCAGCAGGAGTTACAAAAACTACTGCTTGTCAAACAGCTGTTCCATCAACACACACCACTTCAACACACACAACATCCACCGCTTTACCATCATCACCACCAAAAACAACACCTGCTGACATACAGCAGAAGACAGCAGATGTTATAACATCTGTTGTAATGACAACAGTGGTTGAAACACCAGTTGTTTCAACAGCTGTCAGTCAACCACAATCCACTGCCACTACATCTACAACCACTATTCCATTCAAAACATCATCAGTCTCTCCTAAACCAAAAAGGAGAAGGCTAATTTTAAAAGATGATGACACACCTCCATCACCAACATCTTCTAAATCCCTATCACTTGTCACTATTCCTAAACCCATACCTTCCTCTTCAGCTCAAATTGTAAAACCACTACCTCCTGCTGGTGTCTCATTTCCTCTGGAACTCATTGCAGTAAGAGAAGAAATCAAATCATTTTATTATGAAGATGACCCAGCCAAAAGGAGTTTGCCATCAATTGCAAATTATCCCAGGCCTAACAATATTGAAGAATATTTGAAGCTCAAAGCCAAACAAGCAGAGGATATTGCAATCAAAAACAGAAAAGGGAAATCTGATAGAGAATTTCAACAAAACTATCAGTTTTTACTCTCACAGGTCAGTGCTATGGAGCGTTTTGCTAAAAATGTATGTCAGAAAATTTCAGAAAGGGCAGATGAGTCCTTAAGAAAAGACTACATTGAAAACATCATGACCTACAAGAAATACAAGGGGGAGAAACACATGTACAAGAACTGGACCATCCCTGAGCTTGAAAAAGAAGCAGTCAGGATTCAAGACATGATCAAAAATAAGGTCAAGCAGACTCCTCCTGAAAAATTCAAACAATTTGAAGCTGAAAAGATGGTAGAGCTGAGGAGAATGAAAGAGGAGCTGATTATAGCTGATTATGGGTCAAAGAACTCTGTGACAAAGTGGGGAGAAGATAGAGTCAGGGCAACCTATAAAAGATTAGAGGAACTTAGAAAGAAAGATCCAAGAGTTCCACAAAAGCCTGACTATTCCAAAGCAGCGGTTTCAAAAAGACCACCAAAGCTGCAAGTCAAAAGAACCACTGCTCCAGCTGGTGCTGCCATCTACAAAAGAAGGAGCAAAAACCAGTTTAGCATGGAAACAATTCAAGATCTTTTAGCCGGAGATGCCATTGTAAAAGTTGGCACAAAAGTAATGATAAAGGAAGATCTTGAATTGGAACAATCTGCAACCGCTGCTCAGCCAGCTATGAACAGGCCAGCCTCTCCAAATACTTCTGCAAATAAACATCTCCCAAGAAACCCTCCAGGCTCAAAAATACAAAAGTGGGAAACTGACAAACAGACCTGCGTATTGACTTTGCTCAGGTCTGGTGGAGGAGTGGAGAAAATATCAAGGGAACAAGCTCTTGGCCTGAGTCTTGAAGATTTGCAGGATCTCCTTGATCTTCCACTCAGCAGGGATGATGAAGATACAGATGCCCTAGACTTTGAATTACAATTTAAAGGTCAGATAAGGGAGCTGTTGATGAGGCAATAAAGATTTCCACAAATAATGAAGAGTTTTGGCATTATCTGTTCCAGGGGGAGATTGTTGGGATTGAACCCTATCAGAGGAACAGATAATGTAAAGCCAAAACTGGATCAAAGCAGTGGATCCAGAATAAGCAGACGTTTATAGTTGGTTTATGCAAATCTCTCCCCTTGAAAGTGGTTTCATATCTGCTGACCTCCTATCTGCTGATCATACTAAGTGCTGACCTACAACTGCTGCTTTATATCTACTGACCAATGTCAAAGACTGATGGAAGACCAAAGCTCTGTTGACTCAATCTACTGCCTTGGGTCAAGTACTGCTGATCCGGACAAGCACTGCTGGGTTCACAGCAGTGGAAGGATGCAGCAGCAGTTTAAGTGTCTTTTATGTAATGTAATGTAATAGCAGTAGTTTAGTATATCAGTGTTTATAGATCAGTAGTTAGAGTTTGTTAGGAGGTTAGATGTCACTTTCATGGTGACGTCAGCTAAGATGCTCAGTGGTTTGCAAGTGCCTATAAATAGTTCAGTACTTTGTACTGTTCTATTAGCTCTTTCACCACATCGTCTTCTTTGCACGAACAAACTACTGAGCTCTGGCTGAGGGGGAGTTTGCATTCTTACATCAATCATTGTAATCGTTGTTGAAACAAATTCAATCTTTCGATTCATTGTGTAAAGATGTTTGATAAAAGTATTACTCTCGTTTGATTGTATGCAAAGTTTGCTTTCATCTTATTTCCGCTGCACAACTCTTTCATTTCCATCTTAATTACAAACGAAAATACAATCAAAAAGAAACTCAGATCCAACAATGTTTGAAACTTGGACTCATTTCATTTTCGCACATGAGGTACAAATTTATCTATTTGTTGATTCATTATCCTAAACCAGTCTTAATACGATTTTGTGTTAAGATTAAAGGTACCTAAATTCTTATTCCAATATACCTCCAACATTTCTTTCAATTGATCCCATAATATTCATATCTTTCTCCATTTGGAACATCCTATCTTTTGAATATCCAGATTCACTCCATTTGAAACTTTCAGTCAATTGTGAGAATGGTGAATTCGTTCGGTCACCATAATCATTGAATTCTTTGAGTCATTACAACACCTTGCGGTGTCTGAATAAATTGTAGCCTGTGCTAATAGTCAACCCTAATCATACATCATTCGTTTGACTCATCATTCAAGTAGTCTTGATACAATTATGTATTAAGACCATGATACTCTAAATTCCATTGTATTATCCGGTGTATCCTTGCCATTTACATAAATGTCACTGATTTCTGGTTTGATCATTGACAAATCATTTTTCATACTTCCATTCTCAAATTGAGATTATTGATTCATAATCTCCCTCAATTGATGATCAAAGTAAGTTCTTTTCTGGCATTGAATCCTATTATTTCTACAAGTCATTACATTTCGAATTTTATGCCTATCAAATCTCTCTTTTGATTTGTGAAGCTTAGTTACCTAGATAAGGGTATCATTTCATCTCATTCAGTTAACATCAATTCCTGAAACTAAGTTCTGAGACCATTGAATTCGAATTATCATATGATATCTTTATATTCATCTTTTAATTCTATCCCAGACACCTTGATAACCAACTAAAATACATGATGTAACCATGAGAAGATATCGTAGCCCAAATCTCGAGGACGAGATTTAAAACAAGGTGGGGAGGATGTAACATTCCCAAAATTTTAAATTTTAAATAAAGTTATTACACGAATAGATCATGGGTAAGTTGGATGTTAGAAATATGAATTACCTAGACAGGGCCTAGGAACCGTTTAGTAATTAAAAAAAATAATAATAATACATTATATTTGAACCTACTCCATTTTTAATGAAACTTGGTTCAAATTGTAGAAACAAATATTCTCGTTCTAATGACATATTCATTGTTTTATAAAACGTCATATTTTAGAAGTTATACGCGACAAATAAGTGAAGCAGCTGAATTAATTATAATATATAAATTAATAAAATAATAATAATAATCAAATAATCAAGTAATTTAAACATTATGTCTACGTAGGCATAATAATTATGAATTTGAAGAGGTGTCCATAACAATTAATATTGCTCTATACGTGTCCATTTGAAAGAACCTTGGAGTAGTATAAATAGGAGGAAAGTAAACAACAACAACTTGCACTTCAGCTATGTGTCGCCAACTTCCTTTCTCTCTAATTCAAATTTTCTTTTATATTAAACCTATAATAATAATAATAAAGGCTTGCCCCGTTTTAAGTATTGTAACCCCTGACCACTGAGTCAATACCCTGTCCGATTAATTTAGGACCCACCAACGCATGTCAAGGCTCTACCCAACTAAGTTCGTTGGGGTTCTGTCTCGTGGCATATTGATAAAGTTGAATTAGGTTACTATACTTAATGTGAGTGCATTATATATTTTATTAAATAATTCAAGATATAACAACCCTCGAAAAACGACCCTAAACGTTCCTAAATCCACCCCATACGTGAGAAACAAGCCTGAAATACCCTTACACTTAATAAAATCAAGAAAAACCAAGTTCGACAGTCGCTCGCGGCCCGTGACAGACGAAGGAAGATCCTTCGCGGGGTGCGACAGCTCATTTCTTGCGGAGCACCTGTGATGCCACGTGTCGGACACGTGTCGGAACCCGGGGTGATGACTCATCAAACGTTGCCGCCTTTATGGCCCTCGCGGCCCGCGACAGATGAGAAAGAAGCCGTCGCGGGGCGTGACAGTTTGGCCGATCAGCTTTAAATAGGGCCGAGCACAATATTTCATCCTCGTTTATTTTCTTTCTTTCCTCTCAACTTTCTATAGGCTGAAGCTGTAGCCTAATACCCCCTAATTAGCAAAGCTCTGCCTTGTTGTAAGTATTTTAACCCCCTGTTACGTATTAGATACGCTGCCCGATTGATCTAGCGCTCCGTAACGGTTGTTCAGTCTCTGCCTGACGTAGTCGTTAGAGTTCTGTCTCGGGAAGGGTATAACTAATGTAAATTTAGGTTATTATACTAACGCGTGTGCATTATTTAAAACTTATAGATTACAGCCAGGAATCCACAGGAAATTTCCTAAGATAGCAATGTGAGTAATCTCCTTTTTGTGAATTGCAAACTGTTTTTACAAAACCTCAGATGTTTTATATTATATTAAACAGTGATTAAGTATTTGTATTCTACAATTATCATCGGTATGTTGGGGTTTAGTATACAAAATTTGTTACTACACTACGACTAGTAACATGACCACAAGTCGGGTTGACAGTACCGTGGGTGGTAATTAAAGTAGAAAGATAAACAAATGTAATTGCGAGATCGCCCTCAATACTGTAAAACTGATTTACTTGTTTTGATTAAACTGGGATTCACTCACCAGTATTTCTTGCTGATAAAATGTTTTAAACATGTGTTTCAAGTAACTTAGTGTGAAGTCAATAAAAGCCAGCTGGAGAGCATTGAAGGTTTAGAAAAGTGGCCATAAAAGTTACCTAATTAAAAAAGAGAATTATTTTCAATAATTAGGGTTATTCCATATAAATATATTAAACATGAAAATTGAGTTTTATCCCATTTATTTATTTTACACATTTTGGTGTTTAACTCTGATAAAATATTTCCTAACTACGGTCCTTATGAAAATTTCCGCTGTCAAATTAATAAACAACGATACCATTTGACTAGCTCACGTCTCCCGCTCCCAGGGAGGGGTCGGGGGTTGTGACATGACTCCAAAGCGGGATCTTCTAAACGTGACAAATGGTCGGCGGCGGTGTTTTCAGCTCCTCATTTATCTTTTATTTCTCTGTCGAATTCTTGGAGGAGAAGAATCCATCAGATCAAACGTGGTTTGGCATCTTGTTTCTTGAAGAGGTATCGAATGAAGGCATGATCTGTATAGACTATTGTTTTAGAAAGAACAAGATAGGAACGAAATTTATCAAAAGCAAATACTCTGACTAGTAACTCTTTTTCATTTGTTGTGTAATTTTCTTGAGCATCATTAAGAGTTTTACTTGTATAGTATATTGGGTGAAAATGCTTTTCTTTTTGTTGTCCTAGAACGGCTCCAACGGCAAAGTCACTTGCATCACACATGATTTCAAAGGTAATTTCCAATCGGGTGCTATCATGATTGGTACACTGACTAGCATTTCTTTTACGGTTAGAAATGCTTTGTTGCATTCCTCGTCAAAGACAAATGGTGTGTCTTTTTCAAGTAATTTTGTTAGAGGTCTAGAGGTTTTTGAAAAGTCTTTGATAAATCTCCTATAAAATCCGGCATGTCCTAAGAAACTTCGAATGGCTCGAATGGAGGAAGGTGGAGGTAGTCGGGAAATAGTGTCTATTTTGGCCCGATCTACTTCCATACCTTCGCTTGAGATTTTATGACCGAGTACAATTCCCTCCATTACCATGAAATGGCATTTTTCCCAATTAAGGGCGAGGTTAGTTTCCTCACATCGGGATAGCATTCGTTCAAGGTTATCGAGGCATTGGTCATATGTATCTCCAAAGATAAAAAAATCATCCATGAAAACTTCCATAGTTTTTTCTATCATATCGTGGAAGATGGCCACCATGTAACATTGAAACGTAGCGGGGGCATTGCATAGACCAAAAGGCAAGCGTCGATAAGCAAAAGTTCCATAGGGACATGTAAAAGTTGTTTTCTCTTGGTCCTCCGGTGTAATTGGAATTTGAAAATAACCCGAGAAAACATCGAGAAAACAATAAAATTTATGACCGGATAGTCTTTCTAACATTTGGTCGATGAAAGGTAAAGGAAAGTGGTCTCTCCTTGTTGCTTCATTTAACTTACGATAGTCGATACAAACTCTCCATCCGGTGATGGTTCTCGTTGGTATTAATTCATTTTTATCGTTTGTTATTATCGCCATACCTCCTTTCTTTGGAACTACTTGGACGGGACTTACCCATGGGCTATTGGAAATGGGATAGATAAGTCTGGCGTCAAGTAACTTGATGACTTCATTTTTAACCACTTGTTGAAAATTTGGATTTACTCGACGTTGTGGTTGTATTAAGGTTTTATAGTCATCTTCCATAAAATTTTGTGGGTGCACATGGATGGGTTGATGCCTTTGATATCCATGAGCCTCCATGCAATTGCATTTTTACGTTTTTTTTTTCAAAAGTTTTAGTAATTTTTCTTTTTGGGGTTTGATGGTGGGGGTTGCACAGCAGTGGTTGTGCTACTGTGTTCACCATGAGCAGTAGGCTCAGCAACATAGGTTTGAGGAGCAGATGTGGACTCATCTAAAGTTTGCTCAGACCCCTTTGCTTTTGTTTTATAAACTTTTTGACTCTTTTGCCATAAGGCGAGTAAATGTTTTAGAAGTAAGACTGTTTATATTGAACGGTGTTCCTTGTTCAAAAGCTTTTGCATGAACTTTCTGTTTTAAATAATAGCTTAAGAACCTTGGGAACAATAGAAATGCTGAGTTTCTACCTTCTTTGATGTTTTTCAAATTTGTGACCAAATCAGTAAACAATGCCTGGGAGTTGTTAAAATCATTTTTTGACATAATTGCATACCCCAAGTATTGAATTTTTAAAGGAATTTCATTGAAAGCAGTTGTTTTATTTGATAAACAAATGAGCAGGATATGGAACAAGAACTTCATAGGTGGTGGAAAATTTCCTTTGAACATAGTTGCTTTTGTCAGCTGTCCATCATACCCTTTTTCGATAAAATCTAATTGATACTCACTTTTAGGAAAAGAAGTTTTACCTGCTAGATCATTCATTTGAAAAACCTCTGAAATGGATTGTGGGGTTATTGGTACCAAGACACCTCCTTCTTTTGAAGTGATTGCGCATGGCTTTTTATCTTGTTCCTGAACTTCAGCATTAGCTCAGAAATCACGTAGGGTGTCTTGATAGATGGGTGCATCACAAGTAAGCAAAGGTTTGTAATTTGATGAGGACGGGGTATCGATTATGGAATGGAACTCTGTATTTTTATCTGTCTTTTCAAATGTACAGAGGTAATTGTGGGGGTGTTTGATGATAAGAGCCATGGTCGGAAATAAGAAATCGCGAATGGTTGAAAGAGAAATGAAGAAGAAGATGGTAATCGCTTTGGAGAATTTTTGAAATCTATATGACAGTAAAAGCTCTGTTTGGGGGTTTATCAGGGTTTTGTAAAAGGGAAAAAGTGAATGCCG
This sequence comes from Helianthus tuberosus, assembly GCA_030545235.1. Classification (NCBI taxonomy): domain Eukaryota; kingdom Viridiplantae; phylum Streptophyta; class Magnoliopsida; order Asterales; family Asteraceae; genus Helianthus; species Helianthus tuberosus. The sequence continues at coordinate 86,640,482 of CM060353.1, forward strand.
ACGTGGCAGCGGTTTCAAGGATCAGACGGTTAACATCTGCCCATGTGGCAACCTCTAATGAACAAAGTGGATGACAATTGTTTGGAAACCACTGATGAGCAACAACAGTGGTTGGGAACTGTGCATGAAATATCAGTGGCTGATTTTTATCTATCAGTGGATAGACATCAGTGGTTGAAACACTGATGTTTAGTCAACAGTGGTCAATAAGGAAATGAAGAAACAGAGGTTGTCTTTCAGCAGTAGGTGAATTTCCAACTATCAGAGGTTTGAAACAAACAGTGGATATGGACAAACTTTTAAGGATTTATGAAAAATTTTCATTTTAGCTATTTTTAAGGATGGATTTTTTGATTTTCTGAAAACATTTTAATGCTTTTTATTCAAGGATAAGAAGGTTTTAGCCTTCTAATCCAAGTTAAGCATGCAAATCCTAGAGATCAAGCTTTCAAAGGTGGATGTGTACAATGCTTTTATTAGCACATCTGCCAGCTGATCTTTAGTTGGAACATGATGAAGAGAAATCAAACCTTTTTCATAGCAATCCCTCACAAAGTGATATCTGATGTCAATGTGTTTGGTGGTTGAATGGGAAACTGGATTTTTGATGATATTTTCCGCTGTTTGATTGTCCAACATGAGAGGAGTCTTTAGAGCAGTTATACCAAAATCCAGTAACTGATTTTGAAGTCACAACAGTTGTGTTGTACAGCTTGCAGCAGCAATGTATTCTGCCTCAGGAGTGGATATGGAAACAACTGCTTGCTTTTTGCTTTGCCAAGACACTAAGCAATTGCCTAGGAATTGACACCCTCCTGATGTAGACTTCCTGGTGGTGTTGCATCCAGCAAAATCACTATCAGAGAAACCTGAAAGCTTAAAATTCCTATTAGCAGGGTACTAGATACCAAGTGTGGGAGCACCTTTTATGTATTTGAATATCCTTTTCACAGCAATGAGGTTAGACTTCCTAGGTTGTAGGATCGGTTTGCGGATCCGAATGAGTCGGTTCAGAGGAATTCTATCAAATACAGGTGCGGAAAACAAGTATTTGATATGTAAACAGCCGAATCTTCACTTTAACACTGATTTGTATTGATTAGACAACAATTACAATCAGTTCTCACACCGGCAGCACCTCGGTATGGAAATTTCTCAAAATGATACTTATAATTTCGCTTGACCAACATCCCTATATATAGAGATTTAGATTTCGCTTGGAATGACCTGAAGCGAAATCGTTACATGTTGATTTCGCTTGAGGCTTCAAGCGAAATCCTTTACAAATCCAATCCTTCAAGCGAAATCTTTCTAACTCTCGTTTTACGTTCCCTGATCTATTCTAACTAGTGTAAGACTCGATACAAGACGAAGTCGACAGATGTAGTGCACTAACAGACTCCCCCTCAGATGTTGACGAGTCGACTATCGAGTCACACCAATACTGTGTCTTCACATCTTCAGTCTTGATCAGTCTCTGGGCTTTTCTCTCTCTATCTTCTTCTCCAGAATCTCCTGGCTCTATCAGACTCCCCCTCACGATTTGCTGGTATTCATTTGTTCTTCAGCAACATCTGTTTTAGGATTGATGTCTGACTCAAATGTTGTTTACAAGATCATTGCCTGGCTTTTATCTAATTCTCTTGATCAGATCTCTTGATTCCTTAAGTTCATCAGCATCAGCAGCTAGCAAACTTTTTAGATTCATGATCAGAGTCTGACTTTCATAAGCTTTGAATGAATTAACCTGGCTCACCTGCAACAATCTTAACCCAGAAATAAATTTTCTAAATTTAACAAGTTAAATGCACCAACAATCTGATATAATCAGATAATTCTCTCTCATATCACAAATTAATAATGAACCAAATGTAGGTTTTAAAAATACCAATTGTAGGATTTTAACAAACCTTTTTGACATTTTAAGATTCACTCCCCCTCACAACCAAGTCATCATGTTTAGCACTAGAAATTTTGACAATCAGCTATCCAATATCAGTTGTCGAAAATCTTTTTGAATTTTCAAGAATTTATGCTAAAACACACTAAAATCTTTTTGTAATTTTTGATTGTAAAGGAATGCAATAAAGAAATATTTACAAACAATATTTTTGTGAGTTTGTGCAAGAGGATCATATCAGTTTCTGAGACCAATCACTAACACCGTTAAGCTTCATTTCATATTAAGTTCTAAACAATTTACCTAGATTGTCAGTATGTTTGTCCTCTTAAATTTTCACACAAAGTTCAATTGATCCGAGATACGATGTTAATGATTTAAGAAACTTAAACTTATCCGTGTGTCCCACTACTTGAATATACTCCCGTATCCAGATCCCAATATTCAGTCTTACAGGTGAGTATACCACAGATGATATCTGTCAGGGGAATAAATTATAGTACGAGGGCCGTGAGAGCTCAGGTCGATCTTTCGATACGCAGAGAGATGACGGCTTCGACTTTTTGGTGTGTCCCCTTTAGAGGATCTTTTTGCATTACAACAGCAGCGACTATCAATTTTATTGTTTCATCAGCTTGCTGAGGGCGATGCTATGTTTCAAGCATTTGCAGAAAGCATTATCCGGGGACTAGGTCAGAAATTTCTTTCAGCAGAAGTCCCGGGATAATACCCCAGATATCACTGAGCATAAAGACCTAGTATCTCAGAATAAGGGATCTTTCAAACAAGATTTCAGGGGTTACCTATATATCCAAGTTTGTGTTAACCCACAGAACAAGCAAGTTTGAAATTTAGGTTTATATCTCGTCACAATTTACTAAATGTGTAAAAACCTACTGACACATCCACAGTAAGATTGTTTATCACATATTTACTTTACATTTCTTTAGCATGTTGTGATAGTCCACTGATGTACTATCATTTCCTCTATATGCAACAAAAACTCATTTTTGAATTTTATCATGTTTTTGTCTTTTTCAAATTTTCAAATGTTTTTGGATTTTCTGAAAATTTTTACTCCCCCTAAAATGCAAACACATTTTAGGAAATTTGAAAATAAACTGTACAATAAAAATGACAACTAATATCGAATCGCATCAAATCGCCATTCACTCGGCATAAACAATCAGAACTCCCCCTATCACAAAACTATTATCTCATTTAGATTTCAAAACACTTAAGTTTGTTTTAATCAAAAAGATTTTTCCGGAAAATAAGTTTTTTTATGATATAATCATTTGTAGATTCGGAGTGTGGTTCATCACATTGTCTATTCGAAATACCAATTGTAAGTATGGTCCAATCAAGTTCAACTTAATGACCTTGATTAACCTTTTTCATGTAAGCACCTACTATACCAAAAGTAAAAATTACCACATGTAGAAATACCAATTGTAGGAATATTACATCTACATCACCATTTTACCAATCAGAATGCCGATTCCTGCTTCACACTTACCAACCTGGAAGCTCCGGCGTAGTCATACAACCTGTAAACATCCAAACACTATCAAAAACTTTCAACCAAAAACTTCAAATATTAGAAAGATGCCGATTCCTGATCCACGATATAAACTTGGGATCTCCGGCAAGTCCTAAGACTTTAAGGAAAGCAAACTTCCACCCAAGTCTTATTTGACTTGGTGGCTTCCAATTCTTGGGCAGTAGGGTTGTAAGTTGCCTTTTTAGTTGCATAAAAATCTTTAACCCCCTTTACTTTCCCATCAAGCATTTTCTTGAAAATTTTCTTAACATTTTCATTGAATGTTTTTTCAATATCAAAATCTGAGCTTTCAACTTTATCAACCATTTGTTTGATTTCTTCTACACTCAATGATTTAATATCAACATCATTCATCAAATCTTTGATCTCATCTTGTGACTCCTCTGATTTTGTGGAATCAGAATCATCGCCAGAACTATCAACCGATTTCTTAACAACCCATGTTTGGTTGTCTTTTGCCTTCTTTTTGTACAATCTTTTAGAATTTTCACCAACTTCATTCTTTGAATTTTCAACAGTTTTGAAGTTTGTAGTTGGTGAATCATTCTTTTCAACCAATTTTTCTTTAAGTTTTTCAGAGACTCCCTGTTTTCTGTTGATTTTGTTTGGACAGTTGTGAGCAATGTGTCCAACGACTTGACATTGAAAACAAGTTCTTGTATCTCTTGGAATGTCTCTTGAATGAAAAACTCCAGTTCCTGTTCTTTTTCTTTCAACAAGAAACTCCTGGTTTGTTTCTTTCCAGAAAGGTTTCATCTGTTCTTCTTCAACACTTCCACCTGAAACAAATTCTGTTTTTAATTTAGAATTGTTTACCTTTCTGTAACTTTCTTGCTGAATAAAACCTAAACCTTTTCTTTTGTAATTACAATTTTGGTTTGTTTTCTTTTGAAAACCAGAACTAAAATTGTAATCCTTTTTCCCTTTTTTCTTGTTTAATCTTTGTTGAACTCTAGAAGTGTAATTTTTAGGTTTTTCAATAAATTTTAAATCCTTAATTTCAGAAAAACTAATTTCCGTCATTTTGAAAACCTTTTTAATCATGTCAAAACGAACACTTCTAATCGGAAACTCTTTGTCAGAATATAATTTGTCCGAATCATTTAAAGTATATGCAACTTCAAATGTTTCATCATCCAAATTTGCCTTTGATAATAAAAATTCTTTACTATAAAACCGTTTTTCCGATGATTTGGAATTTGTGACCAATGAACTTGAACTTTTGACTGACGAACTTGAACACCCAGACTCAGACTTTGACTCAGACACCTCCTCAGTATCCAACACCTGATCGACCACCTTTTTGATTAACTCGGACTCATGATCAGTATCAGACGAGGTAAATGTGATATCAATGTTATCTGGTAAAACGTCAGTTGTCTCGGATTTTAACTTTATATTGACTGCTTTTTCGACTTGCTCCTCATTTGGTTTTCTAGGAGAATACCCTTCCCAGATAGGAGGCGGACACTTGTTGTATTTAACAGTCGATTTCTTACCAGTCTCATTCTTTGTCTTTTCATCCTGAAATGCTTCAAAACCTGCAACAGTTGGATAAACTCGATCAATAACATAATCAGAACAAGAATAACTCAGTAATAACCTTCTGATCCTTTCATTCTCAATCTTTTCTTTCTCCAACTCTTGCTTTAGATTAGCATTTTCTTCGATGTAATGATTAATCGCCTTTTGCTTTGCCATTAACGTAGAATTCGTCATCGTTAAAGCCTTTTCTCTTTCAGAATTCGTTGTTTGAAGACCTGTCACAGTTCTGTTCAACACACTGTACGATTCTTTCACATAGCTGATATCTGATAGTAACTTTTCTATCAGTTTTTCTCTATCAAACAAAGTCACATCTTTTTCTTCACAATTTTTGCAAGCTTCCAAACACTTCTTGCAAGGCTTTTCAACTTCAACAATCTTCTCAACCTCAATTGTTTTTACAACTTCAATCACTTTTTCTTCCTCAGTTACTTTCTCAGTTTCAATCACCTTTTCTTCAACAACTACTTTAACTTCCTCATTCGGTTGTTGTTCTTTAGCAGCTTGTTTCTCCTTCAGTTTCTCCATGCGATCTGCAAAATAAAAATGAAAACTTTCAGGAGAAAGATGATGTTTAGCCACATTAATATGTATCTCTTCCTCATCATCACTATTAATCTCAATCGGTGTTTGATCAAACTCTACAGATTTTTCAGACTCAGCATTTGAAACACCAGAATCAGATGGTGTTTGATCAAAAACAACTTCTTTTTCTGAAGAAATATCATTCAGCACACTTTCATCTGTACTTAGTGAATCTGCATCAACACTTTCTGAGCTTTCTTCAGATGTAACTGACTTTTCTTTCATTGTTTCACCAATGGATCTCATCCAGGTAGCAAACAAATCTGGTTCTCTAACAATCTTTGCAATGAAAGCTTTGAAATCCCCTTTTTCATCAACAAACATATCCCAGCTAAATCCTTCAGGTAATTGTTCATCAATTTGGTTCACTATACATGCTGTACTGTTAGAAGAAATGTAGTTGCTCCAGTTGAAATCTACCAAACATCCTTTCTTTGAATCTTCAATCTTTCTACCATGAGCCGTCTGTAATTCTTGTGTCTTACCAACTTGCTGATAAATGGCTTTCCGGTAGTAGTCATCTTTCCCAAATGGATTCTGAGCACCACTAACTTCTCTATTCTTGCACTCCCGTTTAAAATGACCTTTTTCCCTGCACCTGAAACAAGTAACTTTAGATTTGTCAAAACCTAAAGTAGAAACACAAGCATCAAGAAAATCATTTCTCCCGATAATTGTCTTGAACTTTTCAGCACGTCTAAGAACACTTGCAAGACACCATTTGATATCCATCAGTTCCATCTCTTCGGCATCTATCTGATCGTAATCCTCTTTGGTAAGCATAGGATTTCCAATTCGACCAGCCACTAAACCTTCATATGAGATAAGCACGGAACCAAGTAATGCCATATGATCTTTTGCAATGTCTTCAGAAAAACTTTGACCTTCTGGAAGATTTAGAGCTATGTTGCATTGAATCACACAACCATTTCCCATCTTTGTGCTTTGAGATTGAAAACTTTCTGATGAGCTTTTCGGATTAACACTTGGATACAATGAGAAACCACTGTTGTTTTTGTTTGAGCTTTGATCAATCTTTTCTGTGGTATCACCAACACTATATGCAGTCTGAATTTTCGGACTTCTCTCAGCTTCTGAAGTCAGAACACTACCCTTGTAATACATCTTTACATCTTGTTGACCACTTGGATTATTCATCCTTGCAATTTTCTGTTGTTCCAAATCCTGACTTTCAATCTTTTCAATGAACTGAGAGATTGACAACCTATCATAAACTCCGGTATTCTTTAGTATCATCAAATAAGTTCCCCACTCTTTCTGAGGTAACGCATCAGCAAGTTTATCCACCCATTCCTCATTTTCTTTTGTGATGTTCATCATTGACATTGATCGCACTAAGTGACAATATCGTTCAATAAGTTTCTTCGTATCTTCTCCGGGCAAACTTGTAAACAAATCAAACTCCTTTTTAAGCAAAGCCTTCTTGCTTTTAATCATACTTGCACTGCCTTCAACCTTGATTTTTAAAGCATCCCATATTGATTTTGATGTTTTGTCATGTTGAAGTAATATGAAGATGTCTTCTTTGATGGCCTGTTGAAGCAAACTGATCATCATTTTTTCAGCTCGGTACATTTCCCGTTCTTCTTTACTAAGGTCTGAAAGCTGTTTTTCAATCTCCATTTCAGTTCGTGGTAGAGCATATTTTGTTAGAATACATTCCCATGATCTTAGATGATTTGCTTGCACCCAGTTTTCGAAACGATCTTTCCACCCATAGTATTCCTCAATTCCCATAAGCTTCGGGGGTTTCTGAGTAGTCCCCGTTTCATTTTCTGAATTCATGTTCTGAGCAATGGAAGATGAACTAGGCGATGTTGCAAATGCGTTGTGGAAATCTTTGTCCATGTTTCAAATACTTTCAAGCGAAATACTATCTTTTAAGCAGAACCCTTCAAGCGAACTAGACAAACTGAACAACCCTCAAGCGAAATTCTTGAAACGAGATCCTTTGAAGCGATCCTGAATGAAGCGAACACCTTGAAGCAAAAACTTTAAAGCGAAATCGTTGAAGCGAAAATTTAAAGCGAAATAGAATGTTGTTTGAAGCGAACTCTATGTGTCGCTTGAAACTTCAAGCGAAATCTACTACTGAAATCTGATCCGTTCAAGCGAAATCCATTCTAAGGTCAATTTTAATCACTTTTAGATCGAATTTGGCTGTGAAACTTTCAAGGATTTGTTATCTTGTACTTTTAAACAATCTGTGAGAATTTGAAATGATTTAGACCATGAAAAGTTTCTGAACTGTTAAAAGAATATGTAGAAGGAAGAAAATGATGTCAATTTCAGCTGAAATCCTGTAGAACTCCTCAACTGGCTCTGATACCAATTGTAGGATCGGTTTGCGGATCCGAATGAGTCGGTTCAGAGGAATTCTATCAAATACAGGTGCGGAAAACAAGTATTTGATATGTAAACAGCTGAATCTTCACTTTAACACTGATTTGTATTGATTAGACAACAATTACAATCAGTTCTCACACCGGCAGCACCTCGGTATGGAAATTTCTCAAAATGATACTTATAATTTCGCTTGACCAACATCCCTATATATAGAGATTTAGATTTCGCTTGGAATGACCTGAAGCGAAATCGTTACATGTTGATTTCGCTTGAGGCTTCAAGCGAAATCCTTTACAAATCCAATCCTTCAAGCGAAATCTTTCTAACTCTCGTTTTACGTGCCCTGATCTATTCTAACTAGTGTAAGACTCGATACAAGACGAAGTCGACAGATGTAGTGCACTAACATAGGTGCTGACTGGGATCTAGCACAAACACATGTTGCAAACATGATGTCTGGCCTTGATGCAGTTAGATACAATAAAGACCCAATCATGCTTCTGTATAAGGTCTGATCAACCAAGTCATCTTTTTTCATCAGACAAGACCAGCTTTGTGGTTGCCATGGGTGTACTACATGGTTTACAATCATTCATCTCAAATTTGTTTAAAAGATCTTTTACATATTTGCTTTGATGAATGAAAGTTCCATTTTGTAATTTACTTAACTTAGAGACCAAGAAAGCATTGTACACTCATTTCAAACTCTGCTGTCATGAGTTGTCTGAACTCTTCACACATTGCATTGCATGTGCTTCTAAAAATGATGTCATCCACATAAATTTGGACAATCATCAAATCTTTTCCTCTCCATTTTAGAAACAGTGTTTTATCAATTTCATCTCTTGTAAATCCAATAGAGATGAGAAAAGTGGAAAGAGTTTCATACCAGGCCCTTGGTGCTTGTTTCAAGCCATACAAAGCTTTATTTAGCTTGTAGACATGATCTGGATAAAAAGGATCTTCAAAACCAAGAGGTTGGTAAACATATACCTCTTCCTGAATTTTGCCATAGAGGAATGCATACTTGATATCCATTTGATACATCTTGATGTGGTTGACAGCAAAGGCTAAGAACAATTTGATGGCTTCAAGTCTTGCTACAGGAGCAAATGTCTCATCATAATCAATGCCTTCTTCCTGTCTGTAACCTTGAACCACAAGCCTAGCTTTGTTCTTGACAACAATGCCCTTTCACCTGTCTTGTTCTTGAAGACCTACTTTGTGGCAATTTCACTTACATCCTTTAGCACTGGTACAAGTTCCCATACTTATTATCTTTTGAACTGTTGGAGCTCTTCTTGCATAGCTTCTACCCAACTATTGTCTTTTAGTGCCTCTTGGTACTTGACTGGTTGATGGAGTGATAGAAAGCCTGCAAAAAGACAAATGTTTTGGGATTGACTTCTTGTGAGAACCCCTTCATTGACGTTGCCAATCACTTGATCAAGTGGATGCGATTTAAGGAAGATTATATCCCCCCCCCCCCCTTGTATGGAACAATGGCATTGAGAGGTGAGGGCTGCAGATGTGAATCATCTAAGCTAACATCTGTTGGAGACTTTAATGAACCAACATCTGTTTGAAATGGAGGTGGAGGAATAGGAGGAATGGGTGTGGCACAATGTTGATTTTTATCCACTGTTGATGGATTTTTATCAATAGTGGTTGAAGATGATGAGATGGTAGAGGTTAGAGGGCTACTTTGGTCAACAACTGTTGATGCAGCAGTGGATGAGCTTCGACAGCTGTTTTGAACATCTGCTGCTCTAGTGGTGGATGTGATTTTGTATTGTGGGATCACAACATCATATCCATAGTCTTGTGATGGAGATTGTGGAGTACCTGCAGGGTTAGTCTTGACAGACACATCTTCAATTGTAAATTTATCAAGGTCAAACAGTTCAGCAGGGTTTGCTGGGATTTTTAATGATGAAAGTTCATTGAACTTCACATCCAAAGTCTCTTCCACACACCTAGTCCTTGTGTTAAACACTTTATAGGCCTTGCCAGTGGTTGAGTAGCCCAGATGGTAACCACAATCTACTTTGGCTGCAAATTTTGAAATTGAATCTTTTAAGTTTAGAATAAAACATGGGCACCCAAAGATTTTGAAGTATGAGATCAGTGGTTTGATCTTGAACAGAGTTTCATAGGCAGTCTTTCGATGCCTGGGGTTGTTTGAAACTCTGTTCAGCACATAACAAGCAGTGTTTATAGCCTCTTCCCAAAATGTTAAGGGTAAACCGGAGTCTGCAAGCATGGTTCTAGCAGCTTCAATCAAAGTTCTGATTTTCCTTTCAACCACCCCATTTTGTTCTGGTGTTCTTGGGATGCTGTACTGCCTTACAATCCCTTTTGACACACAAAAATCATCCAAATCCTTGTTTCTAAACTCTGTTCCATTGTCACTTCTAAAGATTTTTACTGGCAAGTCAAATTGCTTTTCAAACTGTTTGACAAAGTCTTGCAAGATACCTGCAGTCTCATCTTTAGAATGTAAAAAGTAAGTCCATGTAAACCTAGAAAAATCATCTACAATGACTGATGTGTGCAAAATGCAGCATATAAATTATATCAAATGTGGCATAAAACTAACCCTTTGTTAGTACTAATGTTGGAAAAAGTGTGTTTTTGTCTTCCTTTTGTATTTTCAGGATTAAATGAGCTCAAAAGAACAAAAGAAGCAAAAAGGCAGCTAAATCTAACATAAAATACAAGAAAATGAACAAACGTTGCATGCCCGACCCTCCGACAGCATCTTCCCAAGCAAAACAAGAGAACAGAAGGCTGAACACGCCCCGTGCTCAGTGAGCACGGGGGCGTACCCAAGTGTCTGCAAAAAAGACAAAGTTGTGGATGCTTCTATCACCTACCACGGGGGTGTGCCCAGCGGACACGGGGCCGTGGTCAACTCTAAGATTCGCAGAATCTGAGGAAATCTCCCACAATCCACCACCACCACAACACCATCATCCACCACCATCGTCCCTCATCCATCATAGAGTGTGTGAGTAGTCTCGGGATCCAAGATTGATCGTAAGAGTTCTTGCCAATCAAAGGCCGTGTTTGCCTAAGTCTCTTACATCACTTGGTGAAGACAAGTGTCTAGTGTAATACTTTTTATTTTTAATCTTTTCGCACTTTTTATTTGGTTATGTATTAATGACTTTAATAACTAGTTTCTTATGTTGAAGGTGATTCTTCCTTATCATTTGTCCGTGGTGTCTTGGCATTATTTTACCGTCTATATAAAATAAAAGATTTTCACCATTCATATCTCCACGGTCTATATGGAGATATGTTGGCTACCTGGTCGGGGGTTAAAGGAATGGTTTGGTAAAAGTCTTGCCTTGTTCAGTGTATATATCCTGCAAGGACCTGGGTCAAATTTAGTAGGACCTCCTTCAATACCCACCGGTATTGGATGGCGGGGGTCCCAACTCTTTGATCCCCCCATATGTAAGCTACTATTAAAACTTTAACCCGGCTACTTAGGACTATATCCATGCTGACTCAGACTACTTAGCTGAGGGTAACTTCACCTTCAAAAGAGGGGCCTACCACATTATGCATTAATAACTTAATTAATTATCTTTCAATAATCCAACCCTTTAGGATTGTATCCTTGCTGACTCAAACTACTGGGTTGAGGGTAACGTTACCTTCAAAAGAGGGGCCTACTACAATAATTAAGATAATCTCTTAAAAAGTGCAAAAGTGCGGAAATAATCAAAGGTTACACTAAACACGAGTCGGATCCAAGTGATTCATCTTGTCTATCTGTTTTTTTATTTTATTTTATTTTCTTTTTCAGCATTTTAATTAGTTTTATTTTTCTAGTTTAAAAACCTTTTTCTAAACTTTTGATTTGATTAGACGTTGAGGATAAACTGGTATTAAAAGCTCTTGTGTCCTTGGACGACCTCGGTATCTTACCAACACTATACTACGCTCACGATAAGTGCACTTGCCCATATGTGTGTTTAGTGTTAGTAAATATCGTGTTTTACAAATTTAAAACTTGGCTAAAAAGTGTTAAAGGGCTTAAAATATACAATAAAAACTATACGACACTTCACACGCATCAATGACCAAACAATATCTTTTCATTTTCAAGCTCATGATTTTTACTGGGCCAAACAAATCCATGTGCAGCATTTGCAAACACTTGGTTGTTTTGTACTCTTCAATGGACTTGTATGAGCTTTTATGTTGTTTACCTTTTAGACAGGAAACACAATGCTCAGAACAAGTAAAACGTTTTTGTGGAAGACCTCTTACAAGGCCTTGTTTTGAAAGTGTAGTGATAGTCTTAAGATTTGTGTGCCCAAGGTGCTGTTTGTTTTTTCAGATGTAAAATGTCTGTAGTCTGCGAACCACATCTACAGGCATCTGCAAGAGAAGATGTGGCCCAAATGTCTGCAGTCTGCAAGGAGAAGAGGGTTTGTTTTTTTTCTTCAAAAACAACTTCAAGGACACAACACACACAAGCTCTCTCTCTCTCACTCTCTCTCTCTCTGCTCTCTCTCTCTCTCTAGAAAAACTCTCTCTCTCTACAACCACCACCACCGCACCACCTCTGCCACCACCGCACCACCTCCGCCATCACACCACCGCCATCACACCACTGCCTCTCTCTCTCTCTCTCTCTACGGTCTCTCTCACAGAACACTCTCTCTCTCTACAACCACCACCACCACCGCACCACCTCCGCCATCACACAGGTCTCTCTCTCTCTCACACAGGTCTCTCTCTCTCATAGGTCTCTCTCTCACATGTCTCTCTCTCTCACAGGTCTCTCTCTCTCTCTCACAGGTCTCTCTCTCTCTACGGTCTCTCTCTCTCTCTCACATGTCTCTCTCTCTACAGGTCTCTCTCTCTCTCTACGCTCTCTCTCTCTCTCATAGATGGGTTTGGTGGTGATGGGTTTGGTGGTGGTGGGTTTTGACGATGGTGGTGGTGGAGGTGGTGGCGGAGGTGGTGCGGTGGTGGTGGCGGAGGTGGTGGTGGTGGTGGCAGGGGAGAAGTTTTTGTGGTGTGAGGTGTTTGGATTAGGGTTTTATATTTTTTGAATAGAAAAGAGAGGAAGAAAAGTTTTGTGATGATGTTTGAAGCAAAGGTTCTGAGCTTTTTTTTAAGATGAAAGAAGCTATTTGTAGATCTGTTTAAAACAAACAAACAGTCTTCAACATCTTATGTCTGCCCGCCTGCAGACATAAGTATTTTGCAGATGTTATAAGCAAAAACAAACAGCACCCAAGTCTCCTATGCCATAATTCTGTCGCTTTTTTAGAGGCAGCTGAGAACAGACAAGCATCAGCCATTGGGTTATATTTTGACATATCAACTACATACATATTGCTACTCCTTTGAGCAACAAGCTGTGTTTTGCCACCGGCTATGATTTCTTCGATCTTTTTCACCATTTCTGGCCCAACAATCTTACAATTATCCTTAGTAAATAATGACCCATAGCCTTTGTCACTCATTTGTGAAACATTAAGGAGGTTAAACTTCAGATTGTCAATAAGATTGAAATTCTCAAACTTGAGCTTCCTAGCCTAAACTGTCCCTGACCACAACACCTTTCCTTTTAAATTGTTACCAAATGATATATCACCCACTCCATGTTTTTTGAAATCTTTAAGTAGGGCTCTACATCCTGTCATGTGCCTGAAGCCTCCACTATCTACATACCATAAACTATCTAAGCATGCAGAAGCTCCCTGCACATCAAGTAAACAATTAGTTCAGGAGGGTCTCCAAAGCCAATAAGGATTTGGATGGGGTCACAGATAGGTCAGCCTCAAGTCCAGGAGCATGGACAGTGGTTAGGTCAGGGTTTTGAACAGGTTTTTGAACATTTTTCTCTAACCACTGTTGTGGACCATTTCCTGGCAGATGTTGAAAACCAAAAGGATATTCACTTTAGGCTTAGAGGGCTTTTTGTAAGCTTCATAAGCATGTGGGACCCTTTGGATGGTGGTTGCCCATGTCATCTTGGGAACTGGTTTAATGGTGGTGCATTTGTCACTTGTACCTCTTTGGGAGCAGAGGTTTTGTTCAACTGTTTTGTAACAGCTGTTTGGACAGGCACAAAAGTCTGTTTGTTCTTGGTGGATGGTTTTTGAGGAGTCTCTAGTGTTTTTTAAGTGTACTCTTTTCATTTAACCTCAAAAGTTTTGAGGTACACACATTGTTGAGTAAGATGGTTGGTTTGTCCGCAGATTGTGCACACTTGTTTTGTTTATATCAAAAGCCTTCAAATGAAAACAGTCTTTTGTGGAATGATTTCTTTTCTCACATAAATCACAGAATAAGTTTTTAATCTTTTCTCTTCTCTTCCTCTTTTCAACTTCCCTTTCAACAGAGTTTTTAACCTCTGTTGGGATATCTTTAAGAGGAATTACCTTAGCCTTGGGTGCTTTGACACCCTCAACTGTGGAAAAATCCATTGACTTGAAATTTTCAAGGATGTCACATTCATCTGACCAGGTGGGTTTGAATTGATATTTTTCTATCTCTTCAAAGGTTGATGACCCTTCTGGTTTTTTCTAAAATAATTTTGTTTCCATTTTTATCTGTGACTTTAATCTCTTGACTAGCCATATTTGTTGGTATTACTTTAATTAAGCCAGAATCAATTTTGTCACGACCCCCGTCACGGTTTTACCCGGTTCAGGAGCCGCGGGACAGAAATCTGTGGTAATTATTATGTTGGCAGCAGAATTTTAACAGGATCATTTAAAACTTGAAAATACCCAATTTATTTTATTTCACAAATTGGGGATTACATCCATAATTTACAATAAAGGTGATTTCACCGAGAAATCCCTAATTTTTACAAAAACATGTTTCTTTATTTTATTGAGCCACTTCCTTAAGCTTGTAGTGCAAACGACACTTTTTCCTGGATCACAGCAGATCACCTGAAACATGTTTTAAAAAGGTTTTATCAGCAGGGAAATACTGGCGAGTCACTCAAGTTTCACAAAACGACACATTGTTATAATATACAGTATTAAGGGTGATTACATTGTTTCTATCTACCAATTACCCCAAATCGGTATTTGTCACTCGACTTGTTTCTGTGACTATGGTCAGATCACCCATTGGCTAACCCGTTATCCAATGGTGACGGGAAATAAGTAATGTATACAAAACCCCACATACCGATAGTAATTGAAGATTACAAAGACTTAATCCCTGTAATTATAACCTTGAAAAATAAATATAGTTTTATGAAAACAATTTGATAAAAAGAGAATGACTCACATTGTAAGTTTAGTCGGGCAGAGTTTAGCCTACTGATAAGCCTGTTAACCTAATTCAAAAAACAATGCACATGAAAACTAGGTTAGTAACTTTAATCCAACTTTTACGACAACTCACGAGATTCAAAACCTTCACAATGAATGACAAAGTGCGATACTTAAACATCCATCGTATTCACGACGAATGACAAAGTATAACCCGAGTTTGAGCAGCACTTAAACATTCATCGGATTGGTTTCAATCGATCGGACATTGAATCGTAACAGTGATCGAGTTATTACCCTGTTATCGCGGCAGAATTCGTGCTACTGTGTGTTTTTGGAGTAAACGGACGATATCTCAGTGTACGAAACGAATTTTAACGTCGAACCAACACCAGAATTCAAGTGCCACACCCCTCTATATATACTGGAAAAACAGCTCTCTCGCGTGGCGCTAGGGGTTGTCGCGTGGCGCGAGGGGCACCCCCCTAGCATAGGGTAGCCCCGTGTCTGCTTAGCTTGGGTGAGTCAACGGTTTCTAAAAATTCTAATCCTATCGAAAACTGTTTAGATAATACCAATTAGGAACCCCCCCCCCCTGAGTTTTAGGGGCCCTGATCCTAGTTCCGATTGTTCTGAAAATTTTAGGGGTCATGCAATATTACTTGGGGGTCTTAATTAGGGTTTCCTTTTTTGGAAAAATAAAATAAGAATTAGTAATTTTGATGAGAGTTGTTACATCCTCCCCACCTTATAAAAATGTCGTCCTCGAGATTTACTGGAACAAGTAGGGATATTTTCGCTTCATCTCTGATTCCAGCTCCCAACTGTATTCAGATCCTCTCTTTGAATGCCACTTGACTTTAACCAGCACTAGTCGCTTGTGCTTGAGAAACTTGACCTTTCATCTTTTATTTGCAGTGGCTTCTCAAAAAATTTTAACTTTTCATTTACCTCTACATCTTGAAGAGGTACTGCCAGGGATTCGTCAGATAGACATTTCTTGAGGTTAGATACATGAAATACGTCATGTACTCCAGCTAGCTCTTCTGGTAGTTGTAAGCGATAGGCAACTGGTTCTATTCGCTGGATTATTGGGAATGGTCCTACGTACCTTGGACTTAACTTTCCCTTCTTACCGAATCGAACTATTCCTTTCCAAGGAGAAACTTTCAAGAGTACTTTGTCTCCAACTTGGCATTCTAGTGGTTTGCGTCGATTGTCTGCATAACTCTTCTGGCGATCTTGAGCCGTTTTCAGTCTTTCCTTGATTTGAGTGATCTTGTCGGTAGTTTCTTGTACAATCTCGGCACCTGATAATTGGCTTTCTCCTAATTCTGCCCAACAAACTGGAATTCTACACTTACGTTCGTATAGTGCTTCGAATGGGGCAGATTCAATGCTTGAATGATAACTATTATTATAGGAGAATTCAATTAAGGGTAGGTGGTTATCCTAATTTCCACCAAAATCTATCACACATGCCCTAAGCATATCTTCTAGGGTTTGGATCGTCCTTTCACTTTATCCGTCTGTTTGAGGATGATATGCAGTGCTCAAGTTCAGTTTAGTCCCCATGGCTTCTTGGAAACTTGTCCAAAAATGTGAAGTGAAACGACTATCTCTATCTGATACAATGGAGAGTGGGACTCCATGTAAGGATACTACTTCGTCTACGTACAACTTTGCTAACCTTTCCATGCTAAAGGTTTCCTTCATGGGTAGAAAGTGAGCTGATTTGGTTAATCGATCCACAATTACCCAAATAACATCATTACCTTTTCTAGTTTTAGGCAACTTAGTAACAAAATCCATAGTTATTAGTTCCCATTTC
Organism: Helianthus tuberosus; assembly: GCA_030545235.1. Taxonomy (NCBI): domain Eukaryota; kingdom Viridiplantae; phylum Streptophyta; class Magnoliopsida; order Asterales; family Asteraceae; genus Helianthus; species Helianthus tuberosus. The sequence goes on from CM060353.1 coordinate 86,657,536, forward strand.
CAAACAGGCATTTCTAATTGTTGGAGTAACCCTGAAGGTTTCTGGTGTTCTGCCTTAACTTGTAAACAAGTTAGACACTTAGATACATATCTAGCTATATCCTTTTTCATTCCTATCCACCAGAAGTTATTTCTTAAATCTTGGTACATTTTATTGTTACCAGGGTGCATGGTATACCTAGATTTATGGGCTTCCTCTAAAATCTTATTTCTTAAATCTCCTTGCTTAGGTACCCAAATTCTTTTCTTATGGAATCTCCAAATTCCATCACTCCCTTGCTCTAATTCCTTTATTCTTCCCTTCATTCCTTCAGCATCATCCTTGATTCCTGTTTTTTGAATGTTCTTCAGTTGTTCCATTAAGTCTAATTGTAAACTTAATCTAAGAGCACGAACTCGCTATTGCTTTTCATGATACTTACGACTTAGAGCATCTGCAACTACGTTTGCTTTTCCTTCGTGATATTGAATATCACAGTCGTAGTCACTTAGAATTTCCATCCATCTCCTTTGTCTCATGTTCAATTCTTTTTGCCCAAATATGTATTTTAAACTCTTATGATCTGTATAAACAGTAAACTTACTTCCATACAGATAGTGTCTCCAAATTTTAAGGTAAAAAATTATCGACCCTAATTCTAAGTCATGCGTCGTATAGTTTTCCTCGTGCTTTTTCAATTGCCTTGAGGCATACGCAATTACCTTTTTGCGTTGCATTAACACACATCCTAATCCTAGTTTAGAAGCATCACAATAAACTTCAAAGTCTTATGTCCCTTCTGGTAAGGCAAGAATTAGGGTGTTTGTTAACTTTTGCTTTAAAACCTTAAAAGCTTCGTCTTGTCTAGGTCCCCATTAAAACTTAACTGTTTTACAGATTAGCTTAGTTAATGGTACAACTATCTTAGAAAAATCCTTAATAAAGCGCCTATAGTACCCAGCTAATCCTAGAAAACTTCTAACATATGTAGCTGATTGCGGGACCTTCCATTTGGTGATCGCTTCTATCTTGGAGGGATCTACGTGAATACCTTCGTGATTCACCATGTGACCTAAAAATTGCACCTCCTGTAGCCAAAATTCACACTTCGAGAATTTGGCGTAAAGCTTCTCCTTTCTTAACAAAGTTAAGAGTGCATGCAGGTACTCACAATGCTCATCTTGACTTTTGGAATAAATAAGTATATCGTCAATGAAGACAATTACAAATTTATCCAAATATGGTTTACAGATTCTATTCATCATGTCCATAAATGCTGCAGGAGCATTTGTTAGTCCGAATGGCATGACTGTAAACTCGTAATGACCATACCTAGTTCTGAAAGCGGTTTTAGGTATGTCTTCTTCTTGTACCTTCAATTGATGATATCCGGAGCGTAAATCTATTTTAGAAAAATATCTAGCCCCCTGAAGTTTATTGAAAAGATCATCAATCCTAGGTAATGGGTATCAATTCTTGATTGTAACCTTATTTAATTCCCTATAATCGATACACATTCGCATCGAACCATCCTTTTTTTTCACAAACAACACTGGTACTCCCCAAGGGGATGAACTAGGTTGTATGAATCCTTTACTTAGCAACTAATCTAATTGCTTTTTCAATTCTAACATTTCAGTAGGTGCTAATCGGTAGGGTGCCTTTGCTACGGGCGTAGTTCCAGGAATTAAATGAATTCTAAATTCTACCTCCCTATCTGGTGGTAATCCCGGTAACTCTTCTGGGAATACATCCGAGTATTCTGATACTACAGGAATTTCCTTAAGTTCCTTACCCTTAGTGCTAATGATTACTGAAATCATATACACTATTCCTTGCTTTCGTTCATAACTACAACTTTCATTACCGAAATGAACTTCATGGGTTTACGCGGCTTATCCCTTGCAATCATAATTACTTTTCCAGTGGGTGCACGAATTTCTATGGAGTTCTTATCACAAAGGATTCGAGCATGGTTGGCTACTAACCATTCCATTCCTAACACGACACCGAATCCAGCTAAATTCATGGGTAATAGGTTTGCAGAAAATTTATGACCTGAAAGTTCTATATTTCCTTTTTGCAAAACCGTATCTATGTTAACAGAATTCCCATCTGCCGTTTCTACTGTGTAAATCTGCCTAGGTTTGGTTAAGGGTAGCTTAAAAGCTTGGCAGAATGAAGTATTTATAAAACTTTGGTTTGCATCAGAGTCAAATAATACTTTTGCTTACATGTCATGAACTAGGAACGTACCAGTTATTACGTCAGGAATCAGTTCGGCTTCCTGCGTAGTCAATTGGAAGGCTCTTGCGTTCTTCTTCGTAGTCCCTTCGGTAGGTTTGGCCTTATTGTCTGCTGGTTTGACCAGTTTAGGGCATTCTGGTCGGAAATGCCCAGCTTCTCCACAGTTGTAGCAGATTTTTGTTTTCCTTCTGCAATCTTCTTCACGATGTCCTATCGCTTTGCAGAAGTTGCAGGGTTCATTACACTTTCCAAAATGCTTCTTTTTACAGTTCCTGCAGAACGGCGGAGTGGAAGATTGCCCAGTTCCTCTTTTCTTGAAATTGCTATTATTACCCACACGAAATCCTTGGGTAATTTTCTGAGCCAATTCCTTCTTCCTATTTTCTTCTAGTGTACGCCCCAGTCTGTCAGTCAAAGTGTTGGCTAATTCCACCGCATCATCAATCGTGCGGGGTCTCGTAGCTTTGACAAGATCACGGATCTCGCTAATTAAACCCCAAATGTAGCGAGAAATAAGTACCGGTTCTGGCGAAGCCAGAGTAGGCACAATTCGAGCATATTCGAAAAAACTTCGAAGTATACCCTCGACAATCAACATCCACCATTCGGTGGTTCAGGAATTTGTTTGCCATTTGTTCTTTTTCATATTCTGGGAAGAATTTTCTTTCCACCAGACGCTTAAACTCCTCCCAACTCATGTCATAGACCATGTCGCTTCCTTTGGCTTGCAATACCGTGTTCCACCATTCTAATGCTTCTTCCTTGAAAAGGTGAGAAGCGTACATGACTTTATCCTCCGAGGCACATTTACTTATTTTGATTAATGCCTCGGTTTTCTCTAACCAACGCAGTGCCGTAGTCGCCCCTTCATTTCCTGCAAATTCAACAGGTTTACAGGCAAGAAACTCTTTGTAAGTGCAACCAGACGTTGCAGCTTTCATTCTTTTAGGAATTGGGGCCTGCATCACATCATCGTTATTATTAATGTTGCCGCCTCCATTTATGCTATTACTGAAGTTGTCTTCCTGAGTACGTTTGCTAGGAATAATTGGTTGAGGTTCAACTGGATTTCGAGCAGTAGCAATGATTGCTGGAATAGCGTTGGCTATTCCTTGAGCGACGATGTTTTCTATGTCTTGTCTATTTAGAAATTGATCTTCATGGTTTTGTGCGGATTGGTTACCCTCGTTAACTTGTTCATTACCAGCGTATTCCATATGGTAATTAGTATATATAAGTTATTTCCACAAAATGAATAACAATTACACAATAAGATAATTGCACGTAATCATGTTAACACGTTAGCCAAAATCGTCGATTTTTCGACTTTCATTTTTATATATTTTAATATGCGTCCGTACACACCAGTTATGTTACACAAGTTTTATTTTTAGTTATTTCACATGATTATATTTTTATTATTATATTATTATTAAACACATACTCCCACTATCACACAACCACAGTCAACTGGCATCTCAGAAACGACGTTCCCTCTAGTCGTATTTCCATGAGATTCTTTCTCCCACATCCCTAATTCGGTTTCCTACATCAATCAGCTCCTCACCATAGTGGCGGAGTTCAGCCAAGTTTTCGGAGCTCATAGGTGGGTGTAGTGGAGGCTCAGGGTCAGGGTTAAATTGGGGGGGAAAGGTATTAGGGTTATTTAGGAGATTCTGAAACTGCCAGTCGGTGGTCCACCATTCTTCTAGCTCTGCTGGTAGAGGTTGGGAGTGGATAATAGGATCTGGGATATCAGGCTCTAGATCAACTGGAAGTTGTGCTTCCGCTAGGTAATTAAAGAGGTTTGCATCGGCATGTCCGATGAGGTCACTTAGTGCCAGTTTATGATCCAGCTCTTCCCAAGATGGCATTTCCTGGTCTTGCCTAGAATTTTCTTCGATCTCTATTCCCTTGCCTTTATCTTTGGGATCCTCCGTCTTTATAACTTTCCGTGTCGCTGGTTTCTTCCTGCGCACACGCCTCCAACCCACGAATCTTCTTTTCTTTCTTAGTTTGGGTTTCTCCGGAGGTTGGGCTTGAAATTCCATAGGTTCATCAATGTCGGCACAATAACCGGTAAAGTTTCTGGAAACTTCCATCTTAACAGAATAGAGATTGAGATTCTGAAGAGCTTCAGACAACTCATTCATGCTGTTTAGCAGATATGAAAAAATGGTGCGTGTGAAGTGTCGTATATTTTAGGTGTATATTTTAAGCCCTTTTTAACACTTATTTTAGCCAAGTTTTAAATTTATAAAACACGATATTTCACTAACACTAAACACACATATGGGCAAGTGCACCCATCGTTGAGTGTAGTATAGCGTTGGTAAGATACCGAGGTCGTCCAAGGACACAAGAGCTTTTAATACCGGTTTATCCTCAAAGTCTAACCAAAATAAAAGTTTAGAAAAATGTTTTAAGCTAAGAAAAATAAAAACTAACTAAAATGCTGAAAATAAAAATAAAATAAAAACAGATAGACAAGATGAATCACTTGGTTCCGACTCGTATCTAGTATAACCTTTGATTATTTCCGCACTTTTGCACATAATTAAGAGATTATCTTAGTTATTGTAGTAGGCCCCTCTTTTGAAGGTGACGTTACCCTCACCCCAGTAGTTTGAGTCAGCAGGGATACAATCCTAAAGGGGTGGATTATTGGAAGATAATGAATTAAGTTATTAATGCAGTATTGTGGTAGGCCCCGCTTTTGGCGGTGACGTTACCCTCGACTAAGTAGTCTGAGTCAGCAGGGATACAGTCCTAAATAGCCGGGTTATAGTATTAATAGTAGTTAACTTATGAGGGGATCAAAGAGTTTGGACCCCCGCCATCCAATACCGTGAAGTATTGAAGGAGGTCCTACTAAATTTGACCCAGGTCCATTGCAGGACCTCTACACGCTGAACAATGGCAAGACCTTTACCAAACCGTTCCCTTAACCCCCTACCAGGTAGCCAACATACCTCCATATAGACCGTGGAGATATGAATGGTGAAAATCCTTTATTTTATATAGACAGTAAAATAATGCCAAGACACCACGAACAAACGATAAGGAAAGATCACCTTCAACATAAGTAACTAGTTATTAAAGTCATTAATACAAAACCAAATAAAAAGTGCAAAAGATTAGAAATAAAAAGTATTATACTAGACACTTTGTCTTCACCAAGTGATGTAAGAGACTTAGGCAAACATGGCCTTGATTGTCAAGAACTCTTACGATCAATCTTGGATCCCAAGACGACTCACACACTCTATGATGGACAATGGATGATGGTGGTGGATGATGGTGTTGTGATGGTGGTGGGTGGTGGATGAAGTGTGAGAGAGGTGGTGTGCCAAGGGATGAGTTGAAATGAAACCAAGCACTCCTATTTATAGGCTGAACAGAAGCCTGGGCACGGCCCCGTGTTCGCTGGGCACGGCCCCGTGCCCGTCTGACACTCTCTCTCTTCATTAATTGTAATTCGCAATTACAATTAATGCGCCTGCAGTACTTTCGGCACGCCCCCCGTGTCCGCTGAGCACGGCCCGTGGTGGGCAATAGAAGCTTCTATAGATTTGTCTTTTCTGCTGCTTCTTGGGCACGGCCCCGTGCTGGCTGAGCACGGGGCGTGTTCAGCCTTCTGTTTTCTCTATTTTGCTTTGGAAGGTGCCGTTGAGGGTTCGGGCAATCCACTAATGTTCCTTTTCTTGTATTTATGTTGGATTTAGCTGTCTTTTTGCTTCTTTTGCGTTTTTGAGCTCATTTAATCCTGAAAATACAAAAGGAAGACAAAAACACTCTTTTTCCAATATTAGTACTAAAAAAGGGTTAGTTTTATGCCTCATTTGATGTAATTTATATGTTGCATTTTACACACATCAAAAAACACACAAAATTCTAGGTTAAAATTTTGTAACTTGAATTTCCACAAATTTAATTAATAACCAAGCATACATCAACATATTTAGCCAAAATTTTCGACCTTGCGACGTTGGTATTTATATATATATATATATATATATATTAGTATGCTTCCGTACATACTGGTTATCTTACAAAAGTTTTCATTGGTTGGTCCGGGTTTGGCAGTTTAACTTAATTAAAAGTTAACATTTACTGTTGTAGTAGCTTACATATAGAGATTTGCCTATTGTTCATCTAATTCATCTTCCCATGGTGGGTTAGTGCCTATTTCCTGAGTTTCCTTATTAATCATCACTCCTTTTGGTTGTGACTTCTTTATTTTCTCTTGACTTTTTCTAATAATCCAACTTCTTTTCTTAGGGGTGAGTGGTTTCTCAAACTGTGCCTTACGAATAAATATTCCTTCCTCAGTATCTGCTGAGTATCTTGAGGAATTTGATTGAAATGAGGTTCCCTTATCTTGTGGTGAACTATCTAATTGACGACAGATGTTCGAAATTCTTTGCTTACCCATACCGTAAATTAACAAATAGTCAAATAACACAAAAAAAACACATAATCACAGAATGGTAATTAGAAAAATTAAGTATTTCTAAATACTTAATTGGATTAAATCAGTGGCTCCGATACCACCTTTTTCTGTCACGGCCCCCGTCACGGTTTTACCCGGTTCAGGAGCCGCGGGACAGAAATCCGTGGTAATTATTATGTTGGCAGCGGAATTTTAACAGGATCGTTTAAAACTTGAAAATACCCAATTTATTTTATTTCACAAATTGGGGATTACATCCATAATTTACAATAAAGGTGATTTCACCGAGAAATCCCTAATTTTTACAAAAACATGTTTCTTTATTTTATTGAGCCACTTCCTTAAGCTTGTAGTGCTACACGGCACTTTTTCCTGGATCACAGCAGATCACCTGAAACATGTTTTAAAAAGGTTTTATCAGCGAGGAAATACTGGCGAGTCACTCAAGTTTTACAAAACGACACATTGTTATAATATACAGTATTAAGGGTGATTACATTGTTTCTATCTACCAATTACCCCAAATCGGTATTTGTCACTCGACTTGTTTCTGTGACTATGGTCAGATCACCCATTGGCTAACCCGTTGTCCAATGGTGACAGGAAATAAGTAATGTATACAAAACCCCACATACCGACAGTAATTGAAGATTACAAAGACTTAATCCCTGTAATTATAACCTTGAAAAACAAATATAGTTTTAAGAAAACAATTTGATAAAAAGAGAATGACTCACATTGTAAGTTTAGTCGGGTAGAGTTTAGCCTACTGATCAGCCTGTTAACCTAATTCAAATAACAATGCACACGAAAACTAGGTTAGTAACTTTAATCCAACTTTTACGACAACTCACGAGATTCAAAACCTTCACAATGAATGACAAAGTGCGATACTTAAACATCCATCGTATTCACGATGAATGACAAAGTATAACCCGAGTTTGAGCAGCACTTAAACATTCATCGAATTGGTTTCAATCGATCGGACATTGAATCGTAACAGTGATCGAGTTATTACCCTGTTATCGCGGCAGAATTCGTGCTAGTGTGTGTTTTTGGAGTAAACGGACGATATCTCAGTGTACGAAACGAATTTTAACGTCGAACCAACGCCAGAATTCAAGTGCCACACCCCTCTATATATACTGGAAAAACAGCTTCCTCACGTGGCGCGAGGGGCTGTCGCGTGGCGCGAGGGGCACCCCCTAGCATAGGGTAGCCCCGTGTCTGCTTAGCTTGGGTGAGTCGACGGTTTCTAAAAATTCAAATCCTATCGAAAATTGTTTAGATAATACCAATTATGAACACCCCCCCCCCTCCCCCTGAGTTTTAGGGGGGCCTGATCCTAGTTCCGATTGTTCTGAAAATTTTAGGGGTCATGCAATATTACTTGGGGGTCTTAATTAGGGTTTCCTTTTTAGGAAAAATAAAATAAGAATTAGTAATTTTGATGAGAATTGTTACAAATTTCAGCAGTGTTTTCAGTTTGGTCATGTTATCTAAAGCCTATGCCAAAGTTCACATTGCTCTTAATCTATGTTCATGTTTCAGACTGCAGATTTCATTTTCTTTTTCATACAATTTGTTTTTCAACTCTGTGACAGTTTTCTCAAATTGTACTTCATTTTTTAAAATCTTGTCCCTATGGTTTTCATTCACCTCTTTTATATTTGCAAATGCAATAATGCATTTTTCTAAACATAAATTTTTTAAGATCTGAGATGATACCTTAGCTGTAGCCATCATGGCATAGTTACATTCATCCTCACACACTCTAGCATCCCTTGGATCAGCAAGAGGTTCCAACAGTGGTTCAGGTTCTTTATTCTCTAACATATGTTCACCAACAACAGCAGTAACCACTGCTTCAGCAACTTCATCCACTGTTTCAGATCTGGATTCCACTTCATCAGATTCCTGCCCTTCTGGTATTGACTCTAATGCAATAAAAAAATCATCACAAGGAACATCAGAATTAGCAAATAGAGCAAAATTTTCATCAGTCAAATCATTAGGCATACTACTCTAATCAACAAAGCCCTGAGTAAAGAAACTCTGTTGACTGGCCTCTGCTGGGGCAGATGTTTGTGCAGTTTGTTGTGGTGCAAGTTGTTACACTTGGACCTGAGAGACAGGGGCTTGGAAATACTGGATTTGTGGAAGAGTGGTTTGAACATATTGCACTGGAACAGTGTTTACAGGATGTGCAAAATGGGCAGTGTTTTGCATATGAGGAGCAGGGGTATATTGGGAATAGTGCATAGTGTTTTGAAGTCTTAGGCTAGGGTGAGTGATGATTGGACCACTGTTTTGACTCCAACATTCCATAGCAAAGTGACCAAGCTTGTTAAACTTGTAGCACTTAATTTTGGACTTATCCAACCCCACTTTTAAATTCCCATGCAGTCCTGGAAACTTTCTACCTATTCTTTTGTAAAACTTGCTGGTTCTTACACTCAACAAGGCCAATTGGTGCAAAATGTCCATCACTTCCAGATCAGTGGGATCAAAATGTTGGAGGTCATTGAGTTCAAAGGATAAGTTGTCAAAGATCTGGTTTTCCCCATTAGCTGTGAAAGCATAATTGGGTGAGTAAGGTTCAGAGTTGAAGGCTCCACCTGCAGTTATGTCAATGTAATGATCATAACTCTGGTCCTTACTACAACCAGATGACTCTTCTTGACCCAAAAGTGATGTGTTACCAAATGTGTAATCATCAGCAACTTTCCAGATTCCTGCAACTTCTTTTTCTGGTCCAGCTCTCTCTCTCATAGGTGAGAAGCCTACCATGAAGTTGGGTGAGACTTAACTCTTTGAATCCCATAGAATTTCTGGTCACAAAAGCTATAGTGTCCCACTTATCTGGTAATGATCTAAGAAACCTACTATTTAAAGTGGACTTTGCAAATTTAACATTAACCAGTTTAAGTTCACTAATGAGACAACTAAATCTTTCAAACTGTTGGGTCAGTGACTCTCCTTTAACATGACAGAACGTTTCATATTGTTGGTTTAAAACCTCCCTGTTGTTTTCTATAACCTCTTATGTCCCACCAAACTACTCTTTCAGTGCATCCCAAATCTCTTTAGCACTGTTACAATGTAACAAGCCAACATATATGTCATTTGGAAGAGCTGAGGCCACAATACTAAAAGCCTTTGCATCTAATTCAATTTTTTGAAAATCATGATCTGAGTAATTTTCAAGGCTTTTAGGTACTTGGGCCTTGGGATCTTCTGTGCTTGGCACCTTTGGAACATGAGGTCCAAAGATGACAGGCTTCCAGCAGTCGGTGTTTTGTTGTGCTAACACATGGCCATTCCTACGTTGCTAGATATTTTATTCAGATCTGACAAGCATAGGTGGCTTGAAGAGTGTTCCGGTGTTGTGAGGGTCCTGTGATTGTGAAGACATCTTGGTTGTTTTACAGAAGTTTTTGAATAATCAACTTCAAACGTGATTACACTTTATAAAACATAGAAAACTGTGAAATCTTGTGTTTCTACTTATTTCTGATGGATTCCGCACATCAAACTTAGGTTTAGATATCACCGTGACATTAACGAACGATCCGTAACAAGGACCAACAAGTGGTATCAGAGCATGGATGCTAATATCTGAGACAATACACAAGATTCAAACTTTGAAGACTTCTATTCTACTCATTTTTCTTTATTTTCATCATTTCTCAAAGATTGAATCGTTTAAAATGGACTGCTTTTTTCGAGGATTACATAAAACACGTTTTTAACAAACCCTCTAAAAATTCAGCTTAAAATTCAATCAGAATCATATCAAAATCATCAAAAAATGAGAAAGCCTGAAAATACTCATCCGTACGAAGGAACCTCGTCCGCACAAACGTAATACATTCGCACCGAAGAGAAATTCATTCACTTAGAAAAATTACCTTCGCACGAATGAGTCTCATCCATCCAAAGAGTTACTTTCGCACGAACATAAAAATTTGTTGGTTTTTGTTTTGGGTTAGCACGAAAGAATCTACATCCGCACCAAATCTTTGTCGAACATTTTCTACATCCGCACCAAATTTGTACCGTGACTAAGAATTGTTTATAAAACATAGAAAATTGTGAAATCTTGTGTTTCTACCTATTTCTGATTGATTCCGCACATCAAAGTTATGTTTAGTTATCACCGTGACATTAACGAACGATCCATAACTAGGACCTACAAGTGGTATCAGATGGAGGCAAATATCTGAAATAATACACAAGATTCAAACTTTGAAGACTTCTATTCTACTAATGTTTCTTTATTTTCATCATTTCTCACAGATTGAACCGTTAAAAAGGACTGACTTTTTCGAGGATTACATAAAACACGTTTTTAACAAACCCTCTAAAAATTCAGCTTAAAATTCAATCAGAATCATATCAAAATCGTCAAAAAATGAGAAAGCCTGAAAATACTCATCCGTACGAAGCAACCTCGTCCGCACAAACGTAATACATTCGCACAGAAGAGAAATTCATTCGCTTAGAAAAATTACCTTCGCACGAATGAGTCTCATCCATCCAAAGAGTTACTTTCGCACGAACATAAAAATTTGTTGGTTTTTGTTTTAGGTTAGCACGAAAGAATCTACATCCGCACCAAATCTTTGTCGAACATTTTCTACATCCGCACCAAATTTGTACCGTGACTAAGAATTGTTTATAAAACATAGAAAATTGTGAAATCTTGTGTTTCTACCTATTTCTGATCGATTCCGCACATCAAAGTTATGTTTAGTTATCACCGTGACATTAATGAACGATCCATAACTAGGACCTACAAGTGGTATCAGAGCATGGAGGCAAATATCTGAAATAATACACAAGATTCAAACTTTGAAGACTTCTATTCTACTAATGTTTCTTTATTTTCATCATTTCTCACAGATTGAACCGTTAAAAAGGACTGACTTTTTCGAGGATTGCATAAAACACGTTTTTAACAAACCCTCTAAAAATTCAGCTTACAATTCTATCAGAATCATATCAAAATCGTCCAAAATGAGAAAATCTGAAAATACTCATTCGTACGAAGGAACCTCGTCCGCACAAACGTAATACATTCGCACAGAAGAGAAATTCATTCGCTTAGAAAAATTACCTTCGCACGAACGTCTCTCATCCGTCAAAAGAGTTACTTTTGCGCTAACATAAAAATTTGTTGGTTTTTGTTTTAGGTTTGCATGAAAGAATCTACATCCACACCAAATCTTTGTTTAACATTTTCTACATCTGTACCAAATTTGTACCGTGACTGAGAATCGTTTATAAAACATAGAAAATCGTGAAATCTTGTGTTTCTACCTATTTCTAATGGATGCCGCACATCAAACTTAGGTTTAGTTATCACCGTGACATTAACAAACGATCCATAACCACGACCTACAAGTGATATCAGAGCATGGAGGCTAATATCTGAGATAATACATAAGATTCATACTTTGAAGACTTCTATTCTACTCATTTTTCTTTATTTTCATCATTTCTCACAGATTGAATCATTAAAAGGGACTGACTTTTTCGAGGATTACATAAAACACGTTTTTAACAAACCCTCTAAAAATTCAACTTAAAATTAAATCAGAATCGTCAAAATTGTCAAAAAAAATGAGAAAATCTGAAAATACTCATTCGTACGAAGGAACCTCGTCCGCACAAACGTAATACATTCGCACAGAAGAGAAATTCAGTCGCTTAGAAAAATTACCTTTGCACAAACAAGTCTCATCCATCAAAAGAGTTACTTTCGCGCGAACATAAAAATTTGTTGTTTTTTGTTTGAGGTTTACACGAAAGAATCTACATCCGCACCAAATCTTTGTCGAACATTTTCTAAATCCGCACGAACAGATTTTTAACCAAATTTTACGCCAAATGGAGAATGAGTGCTCTACAATGCTTTTGCCTCAGCTCCCACAACGGTGGTACGGAACCTAAACTTAGATAATGAATTGGGTACTATGACCAAGCCACCTAAGCTGATGGTTATGGATGGATTCAAAAGTTGGCATGAAAGGTTTTCAAATTGGGTTCAAGCCAACTACATGGACTGTTGGTATGCAATTGAAGAGGAATATGAGGATCCCATTGGAGAAAACGGTCTAAAGAAAACCATAATTCAATTTACTTCGGCCGAAAAAGATAAGTTCGTGAGAGAAAAGAAGATGTTGAATCTATTCCAACAAGCTATCAAAGATGATATCTTCACACTTCTTCAGCATCAGGTGTAACAACCCGCACTTTCGTGCATTGTTACTACTCGCTACACTCGTTACGCCTAGCACCAGAGATTCGGATCATAATGTAACTATATCTCATACATCGCTATTCGATGGATAATCGCATATTTTCGTAATACATTATCGCTACATCACATCGCAAACACTAATTCTCACGATGACATTGAGTAAGGACCTATTCTACCCTCCTCGATGGCCGTGATGTGTCGAAACGCAGACAATTAACGCTAACAAAGACTCTCGAGTGAGTACTATAGCTCCAGTCGTCGTGACGACGATGACAATACGAGCGAGTAGTACCCCGTCAGTCATTGTGGCACAACGCATTGCAAACTCGAAAGCGCACTCGCAATCACGCGCAACTCGATTATCGCAAGATTCAAAATAAGGATACATATATACGACCTTTTGTGATTAAATTATAATAAATATACATATATGTATGGGTATGAAAATGTGTAACCAAACTATCGCAACGCTTAACGATCGAAACGGTATGCCAAAACTCAGCTCGTCGGAGGTGTTTGACCGAATGACACTTCGGTCGGACAGCCATCAGGTCGGATAGCCATCCGGTCGAACAGCCATCCGGTCGGACCACATCACCTCCTTTCTCCTCCTTTGCCTATAAATAGCCCGTGTCACGTCACTTGAACAGTGATGTGACAGCTCTCACTCGACCAGCACGCTCTTGGACCCTTTTCTCTCGATTTCTCGCAATTCTTGTAAGTTTCCGACCTAAATCTTGTACTTCTATGATCTACACTCAATTCTACACCTTTCTATCTTTTAAAAATCCAATTTTAACCGTGAAATCTGCTGATTTGAGGTGTTCTAGGATGATGTCATCAAGAGTTCATATGAACTTCAAAGTGTGACCTCATTTTCATCATGAACAGCTCAGATCTGAGTGATTTCCACATGTTTTTACACAAATCTCGTCTAAATCTATGTTATCTAATCAAAGGGTTATGTGATTTCGGGTTAAACATGGGAAACCGTCAAGAACGGCCAAATCTGATGGAACAGGGTGGTTCCCGGCCGTTAGAACGGGTCGGACTTGAGGGAAATTACAGTTGTTTAGTACGATATCACACCACCTCGGTCAAATCACCATTATTCTTTTTCAAAACCATCAAGTTCATGACGATCAGGACGTCGGAACGGATTGCCGTCCGACAGGATTTCCGTCCGATCGGAGTGCACTTGGAGCTTTCAACTCATCATCTCAAACGAGTGACCATCCGACCGGATTGCCATCCGATCGGATAGTCACTAAACAAACATCATCCAAACAAGTGACCATCCGACCGGATTGCCATCCGACCGGATAGCCACTAGTCAATTAACATACCATCCGACCAGACAGCATGCCATCCGACCCGACAGCATGCCATCCGACCGGATTACCACTAAGAACTATAATTCAACTTTTCACCGTCTAACGCACCGCGCATCGCTTACGCTACCATTCCATGTTCAAACAACTCAGACGCACTCTCAATCAATCCAATCAAGTTGTGTTTACTTGCTGAAAACGCACTGTGAGTATACTTGAACCCTTTTTGCTTTTTCATTTTTGGGTGTAACATACATTGCTATCAAATCGAATTATATCAAATGCTTAAACTACTTATCACTTGAGAATGACTTACGTGCATAGTTATACGTGATGCTAGTTACATATGTGCTAGGACTTATACTCGCGACGTCCCACCATGACTAGTATAGTACTATTGCGCCCGACGGGGTCTAGTTTGCCATCGCGTATTCGAGCATCGAGGACTTAGCTGGTAGTATCGGTTTTGTGAGTATATATGCCGTGTATCTCGTTTATGTATGTAGGAAATTCGCAGCAGATTTTAATCTATTATGCTAATACATATCAAACCTGTATACTCGCCAATACTTTTGTATTGACTTTATTTTAACGTATGTTGCAGGTTAGATCGCAGACTATCTCAATCAAGCTAGGAAGTCTAGAAACTCAACTAAAATCTAGGTTGTCGGATTTGTATTGTTCGAGAGAACACAACATCTGTGATAACTTATGTGATTATATTTGTTTATTAGTATGGGATAATGAACGCATTAAATATTGTCACTAATAGTTGTTATGGATTCTCTTGAGCAATCTGATTCGCCTAGTGCCGCGCCCTGATGATTCCGCCATCGGTTGGGGTGTGACAGATTGGTATCAGAGCCATAACTATAGGGAATTAGGCCAGACTCGACCTAGTCCGGGTTGAAGTCTTAGCAATGACCTAGTCTATAGTCTAAGTACCAACGGGCTGACTTTGTGCGAACCCGGTGGGGTTTGTATGGGCCTACTTGATACTCTCATCCGAAGTCGCTAATACTACTACTCCGCGTGAACGCCGCATGCTACAAATTTCACGCGAAGAGCCTTTCCTAAGGCCTGAATAATACTTAGCCTTTCCTAAGGCCAACACAATACACATGTTTTCGAAAATACTCGCATAACGAAACCGAGAGATCCAGTCGAGCCCAGGTGTGAAAACCAAGAACTCTCAACGAGATCGCTCACTCAGCGCATTTTTCTAGCACGAGAACCTTTCATCGAGTTAGGAGTGACATCCACATCTCGATGAAAGACTCCATTTTGAAATCTAGTGGAACTCACGAATTTAATCGAAGATCATAACCACAATTAGGAACGAAGTTGTTAAGTTAGGGGTGAAACCCGTACCTTAATAAGCCGTTCCACTCCCCAAAATGGTTTTCAAAAAGCTCTCACCAAGGACTCGACCATGACAATGACTCGAGCCACACGAAGACTATGAGGATGAATGCCATGAGCTGCATCCCAGTGGAAGCATAAGTCTTCTAGGTCAACGCGCATGCACGAACTTGTTGGGTATAGTTGGGTTACCATGGGTAGTCGACGCCTAAACACCCGAGGCACTCTATCTACTCGCCGATTTTACGCTATATGGAATCTATTTATGCTTATGTGTTTACAATTTAAACTTTACGCTCCTTGTTTTACAAAATGCACAACTCGCACAGCCATTGCAACCTAAAATGAAAACCGACTGTTCACAACAAAACTAATGCATAATCTCTCGCCTTCGCCCTCGCTTTCTCACCTCAACGCGTCCTCGCATATTCTAAATCGACCTGTACACGTATGATTACAAATTACATTTACAAAGATATATATATATACACGTATAAACAAACAAGTCATTGTGTGAGAACTCAGGGATTTCGTGTCTCCTATGTGGCTCCTATGTGATTTCGCATTACTATTATATTATCGCATCAAGTTTTGAACACGCTCAATCGCATCGCAAAACTCAAAAATCATTATGATCGAATCTCACTCCAAGTCTCTTTCTGTCTAGATGCCTCCCAACAACCCTACTTCGAGAATATCAGCAAGGAGACGAGCCAAACGAAGGGACGAAAAGAGGATCGCTCCCTTATGGTTAAGGGAGTGGCCGAAATGATTCCTCAGATCGTCACTCAAGTGCACTCTCTTAGCAACTCTCGGGCTTCGAAAGACGTCAAGGCAAAAGAGCCGCAATCTACTTTTCTTTACAAACACTTCAAAGCATGTGATCCGATGGAGTTCACAGGTGAAGGAGGTGTCTCTCAGCTACTCCAGTGGTTCGACTCTATCGAAGTTACCCTTCGTCAAAGTGGGTGTCCCGATAGTTTCCGTACTACTTGCGCGACCGGAGTATTTCAATCGCGAGCACTCGACTGGTGGACCGCCGAACGTAACAAACGTGGGATCTCCGCAGCTTACGCTCTCTCTTGGGATGAGCTGAAAGAACTCATGAAGAAAGAGTACTGCCCTCCCCACGAGGTCCAGAAACTAGAAGACGAATTTTGGAAAATCAAACAAACCGAAGGTGACAACGCTGGCTACACTGCAAGGTTCAAAAAGCTGGGTATTGTTTGCCCAAGTCAAGTCAACACCTCAGGAAAACCCATCGCAAAGTATATTCGCGGCTTGCCTGAGTGTGTGGGCGACTTTGTCGAAGCTGCAAGACCTGCTACTATCGAAGAAACATACCGCTTAGCCGCAGAAATCAACAACAAACGACTCATGGAAGGGTTTTTCTCCAAGAATCCTGTCAAGCAAACTTATCAAGCAATCGTCATTAATTCTTCAGACGATCCTGTCGATGATTCTTCTGACGAATCTGTCAACGATTCTTCTGACGGAGCTACTGACGGTTCTTCCGACGACTCGGCCGAAGATTCTGCAAGTGAGTCCTCAGACGAATCATCCAACAACGACACCTCATAGCGAGACACCGACAAACCCAGCAGCAAACGAAAGATTACAAGCCCGAACTCATCAACAACTGAACTGCTGCAACCGAAGCCTCTTCAAGCAGTTTCGGTGTTTCCAAAACGAGCCTACACTGGAGCTCATCCCCAGTGTTACTCATGTACTTATCATCATCCAATTGGGGCTGACTGTCGCTATTGCAATAACTGCAACCGTTACGGTCACTTCACCCGCAACTGCCGCACCGAACCGCGAACTTGAGTACAACAACAACAACAACAGCTCCAGCAAAGGTCTTCAACACCAAACATTTAGCAAGCGTAGGATAAAGTTGTAATGATACGATTTTCGACGTTAGTTTCTAAGTATTGAACCTACTCTATTACTTAATGTTGCCCCTATGTGTAACGTTAACTCCCGCTTTCGTTTTCTCTTTCACTCTCTAGTCGTCGAACTTAGGCCAGCTTCACACACGAACTATATACTATATCACGATATAACGTGTTTTAACCTCACTACACTCTTAGAATAAGGTACGATAAACGTGCAAGGAACGACTA
Source organism: Helianthus tuberosus (assembly GCA_030545235.1). Taxonomy (NCBI): domain Eukaryota; kingdom Viridiplantae; phylum Streptophyta; class Magnoliopsida; order Asterales; family Asteraceae; genus Helianthus; species Helianthus tuberosus. The sequence goes on from CM060353.1 coordinate 86,675,299, forward strand.
ATCATGGGTGCACACGAGATTATCTAGGTCAGTGCACGGAGATCGTAGTAAATTCTAAGGAGTCATAAGCGTCTCGACAACGTGTGACACCAAACCACGGGATGTAAGTAGTAGGGGTCAAGCAAGGTGTGCTTTATCATACTACCGAAGTTTCGTGAAGAAAGTTCCATGTGGAGTTGAATGTTATTTGACCTATTATACTATTACGATTATTTTCGACACCCTACACTCAGTCGCAATGCGTAACAACCGAACCGCATCACGGCGAGACTTCTCAAAAGTCTGCCACCGCAATGCAATCGCCTCATCGATGGACTTTGGTAAGTCTACCCCGCAGGGAAATTGCAGCAACGCAAGACTGGATGTAAGTCCACATCGCAACTCAATCGCAGTTTTGTGGGAATCTATCGCATTATCGCTTAAATCTATCTCGCAATCGCTATTGTCTATTATGTGAATTTCTATCGCTTGCTATGTATCAATCTATTGCTCGCTCCATCGCTATCACCATCGCTAATGCCTACCGTTGTCTGTATCATCCGTGTTAAGTTAGCACACATGACCTCGCTTCACGAAACGGAACTCATATGGCTAAGACATGGTACTTCTTATATATAAGTGTTTTAGCCATATCAGAAGACTTTTGTGGAAAAAGGCCATGTGGGGTCTAATGTTAGTAAATTTGTGGTGTTGATCAATCCAATCGAATCACATAAATCACGCGTATCTCCATCACTCGCAACGCAACAACCGTCGCTTATCGTTCGTCGGTTGTCGCTACCGCTCACCGCTTATCGCAAAATTCGTTTATCGCTACCTGTGTTACGTGAGCACACCTGACATCGATTCATGAAACAGGTCTGGTATGGTTGGAACACGGTAAATACATCGCTGGTACTTCCTATATGTATAAGTGATTCAGCCATACTAGCAAACTTTCATGGGCAAATGCCATGTGGGGCTTAACGTTGATTAAATTGTAAAGTTATGAAGGCTAAATCGAATCGCATTACTCTCTTATCGTGTATCGTCTATCGCTTATTCCCTTATCGTGTACCGCTTGTCGCTCATCGCTCATCGTTTGGTATTCATCGCAGTCTGTGTAGTATTAGTATGCATGACATCGATTCACGGGACAAAACTAACCTGGTCGAACGTGGTGTTTCGCCATGTTAGCAAACTCTCGTGGAAACGTGCCATGTGGGTTTTTATGTGGAATCTACTCGAAATCGCACTACTCGCTATCGCTTATTGCTCGTCGCCTATCAAGACATGCTACTTCGATGTTTCGTGTCATCAAGCTACTCGCACACGCTGTCATCGCTATGTTTGCGATCCAGCTCGCTGTTTAATCTATTTGATTCTACTCTCAACTCGGTCCGACCTTCTATCGATTGGACCAAGGGAAGGCAATTCTATCTGTGTCCTATCGGCACACCTGACACCGCCTCACGAAACGGAAGTAATATGGGCAAAACATGGTGGATACGCCGCTGGTACTTCCTATATATAAGTGTTTTAAACATATTAACAAACTTTCGTGGGAAAGTGCCAAGTGGGGCTCGATGATTAACTACCTTTTGTACCATTAAAACTTATTTTATAAAATTTTTGATTTAAAACCGGTGGACAAGTGAAATTTTCTCACAATGTGGAGGTAACATCGAATCAGCTTAACTCCATGTCCAAGAAAAGTTTCATAAGTTCAGTTTTCCTTAAAGCTTTTATAACAACAAAACGAAATCCTTCTTAAGACATTGGTTCGACATCGAGTTCAGCTTGAACCCATGTCATAGGAGAGTTTCCGTAACCCCAGTTTTCATTTTCGAATTCCTTAAAATGTTTAAAACCCAAAATTTCTTGCAACGTTGGTTAACATCGACTCAGTTGACCCTACGTTATAAGAAAAATTTTCAAGATTTCCTTCCAAACTTCTTTTAAATATCTAAAAACGAACGTTTCTTGCAACGTTGGTTAACAATCGACTCAGTTAACCCTACGTTATGAGAAACCTTTCAAGTTCTTCAAAATTTTAATAGCATCGAACTTGCAATTCTTCGCGACTCGAGGTACTTTTGAAACGCCAACTCGTGGGATGCTCCTTTCGTCGTTACGTCGCTTCTCGCTATCGCGGTCGATCTCTCTTATGTGAAACGCTCTCACTTGTCAACTCTCACCCGATTAACTCGCTGTATCGCTACTCATACGGGATCAACTCTTAAAAGTCTACCTGTTGGATTAATTTCAGGACGAAATTTACTAAAGCAGGGGAGACTGTAATAACCCGCACTTTCGTGCATTGTTACTACTCGCTACACTCGTTACGCCTAGCACCAGAGATTCGGATAATAATGTAACTATATCGCATACATCGCTATTCGATGGATAATCGCATATTTTCGCAATACATTATCGCTACATCACATCGCAAACACTAACACTCACGATGACATTGAGTGAGGACCTATTCTACCCTCCTCTATGGCCGTGATGTGTCGAAACGCAGACAATTAACGCTAACAAAGACTCTCGAGTGAGTACTATAGCACCAGTCGTCGTGACGACGATGACAATACGAGCGAGTAGTACCCCGTCAGTCATTGTGGCACAACGCATCGCAAACTCGAAAGCGCAACCGCAATCACGCGCAACTCGATTATTGCAGGATTCGAAATAAGGATACGTATATACGACCTTTTGTGATTAAATTATAATAAATATACATATATATATGGGTATGAAAATGTGTAACCAAACTATCGCAACGCTTAACGATCGAAACGGTATGCCAAAACTCAGCTCGTCGGAGGTGTTTGACCGAATGACACTTCGGTCGGACAGCCATCCGGTCGGATAGCCATTCGGTCGGATAGCCATCCGGTCGGATAGTCATTCGGTCGGACTTGAGGGAAATTACAGTTGTTTAGTACAATATCACACCACCTCGGTCAAATCACCATTATTCTTTTTCAAAACCATCAAGTTCATGACGATCAGGACGTCGGAACGGATTGCCATCCGACTGGATTTCCGTCCGATCGGAGTGCACTTGGAGCTTTCAACTCATCATCTCAAACGAGTGACCATCCGACCGGATTGCCATCCGATCGGATAGTCACTAAACAAACATCATCCAAACAAGTGACCATCCGACCGGATTGCCATCCGACCGGATTACCACTAAGAACTATAATTCAACTTTTCACCGTCTAACGCACCGCGCATCGCTTACGCTACCATTCCATGTTCAGACAACTCAGACGCACTCTCAATCAATCCAATCAATGTCACACCCCTTTCTGCGGCGGAAGCACGAGGTGTGATCATGAAAGGTTCTCATTGCATACGAAGAGTAAACATGCTACATGCTCAAGAAAATAACTTCAAATACCATAATTTGAAAACATAAGTCTAGCGTTTACATCGCTAAGTCGCATAAAGCATTGTCTTAAAAGTTTACAACTTTATTTAAAGTTAAACACAAGCGACATCCACGAGCATGAGTAAGACCACGCGCACATCCATCCTAGTTACCTGAAATACATGTGAGTTTTGGAAAAACGTCAACATAATGTTGGTGTGAATTCATGCAGTTTTGTATTTCATGTTTGTATACTTTGTATGAAAACATAGTTTGTGAGTAAATCAAGTTTTCATAAATCCAGTTTCATGTGTACTTCACGTACCTATGTATAATTCAATTTCTTCTTGAGTACCCCACGTACTTCAAGTTATTTATCAATCTCCTTGAGTACCCCACGTACTTCAAGTTATATATTAATTCTCTTGAGTACCCCACGTACTTCAAGTTATTTATCAATTCTTGTATGGTATGAGTTTTATGTAAATACAGTATTTCTGTATTTATCAGATTGTTAATGGGTTGCAAAGCCATTAACCTGTGACACGTCATAGGAAGTCACCAAACCTAAGGCATTTAATTGGTATATTCTGAGACACAAAAGCACCACTCGATTCTCGCCCCGACCGAGTGTGAGGCTGCCAGGCACCTGTTAGATCTAACCTTTTGTTCTGCGGTCTGAATGTATACGTTGATTAATGGTGCTTCTGAACCCTATTCGTGACACTATTTCTCATAACGCCTCCTACTTGGTTCTCGTTCTCACCAAGCGCGTTTCTTGTTATCATTTCTCATAGCGCCTTATACTTGGTTCTCGTCTCACCAAATGCGCTTCTCATATTCATATATTTCGTCACACTTGGTTCTCGTTCTCACCAAGTGTACTTCTTGTATTTATATCATACCATTTATAAAAATTGTACTTTTGTACATGTATTTCACCCCCGAAGTTATAAAAACTGAAAACAGTTAAAGAGAAAAGGGGGAGCATGAACTCACAACTTTGCGTTCCTAGCGTCGTAAACTCCACCGGATTTGCTTACTTAACGTCGTAACCTATACGCGTTTTCTTATCGTTAGTCACTAGACTTGCGTCGCACAAGTACAGTCACTTTCTTTTGTGTATATTTTCTTGTGTTAAAAATATTCTTATATTTTTAACTACGTATCTTACTTATATTATTTTCTCCAAAATAAATATAAGTCTTTTGTGTTTTGCACTTTGCACCCGAATCGTGTATCTTGTATGTTGTATGTGTATTTTTATATTTCTACTCCTCATGAGTAATCAGTGTATTTTTAAGTCTTAATACACTAGCACGTATAACACATACTATATACACTTAGCACAAAAATTGGTGATAAAATAATATATATTTTTCTCTCCAAAAATATATATACATAATATCCATTTTTATCCTTCAAGAAATCACCATTTCTTATCACCAAAAATTAGGGAAACCTTGGTAATACTTTTAAATACATTTTTAGGGAATAAGTTTCTCAAAAACTTATATTTTTCTAAGTGTCAAAATTTATAAAAATTTTGACAGAGTTTCCCCTAAAAATGGAGGTTTCCCACGTTTTCAAAACGTGTGTTTATTTTCTTTTAAATCATCATCAATCATCAACAACAATTATCAACCATACTTATCAACAATAATCACTAATTTCATGAACTTGAATATTTACAAAAATGTGTAGTAACTTACTAGCACATTTAGTAAGTCTTGTTATCTTTAAAAATAAGTTTAATTTCTTAAAAACTTTATTTTTAAAGAATATGAAGTTTTACAACTTCTAGTCGGTTTTTACGAAAATTATTTCTTTGTTAAAACCTTTGTTACACAAGTATCCATATACTTGTTTGTTCACAAAAACCACTTTTGTTTGTGTAAGACCCGGTTTAGAACATGTGATTTCTTTAAAGTGTGGTTCTTCAAAAATACCACTTGCAGATACGTAGATCCGCTAGTTTTAAACACCAATGTACAGGTTAAATTACTTTTACACAACAAAAATGCTTTTACACAAGTCCATGACTCATGTGTGGTAGAGTTTCACCCTTTAACCCTTGTGTTAACTAAAAGCGAGCTTATGTTAAGATCCATGATCTTACAAAGTCGGGTTAAACGATGATCCGGGCTACCACATCATAGATCGGGTCTAGATGACCATAAATTTCAAATACTACAACATTTACACAACATATGTGCTATTAACCACCACTTTAAGTGTTTTTAGTAGACTTTTGTTCATCTTTTCGCATTTTAACGAGATTTAATCAACACAAATCCTTTTAACCACTTTAGATAAGTTCAAATATGAGTTTTAAGCATTATACCTCTAGCTCGAGGCTAGGGAAGAATCTATGCGCAAAAGAGGTGGATAAAAGCAAAGTAGAGAGGTCCTTCGCCTTCCGATTGCACCAAGGTTCCTAATATGCGACCCTTAACACTTGTGTGATGTTGGAAAATGATGAAGGAAGCTCGAAAAATTTATGGATTTAGGGATGTTTGGCCGTGAGCTCTTGGAGAGAAAGAGAGAGAGTTTTGTGGTGAGTGAAAGTGAGGTGAATGATCAAATGGATTAATCTTCCAACTTATAGACAAATCTCAAGTGCATTACCCAAAGGAAATTATGTCTAGATGATACTAGACATTTGGATTATTTAAATCTCTAAGTACACAAGGAGTGTCCCCCTTCATGGGGACGGTTGTAATGGGGGGGGGGGTCCTTAGTTCATTTCCAACTAATTATTAAGCATTAGTTAGTTTAAGTTAAGTATTTAACTTGGTTATTTATGTTTAGTGCGATACAAAGGGTGTTAGGGTATACGGGGACCCTAACTGGTTCAGAAAAAGGATGAATAATGAAAATAACAATATTTTCATGTTCCGGGTATAGTCCGGTTGTTCGGTTACATACCGATTCGTTAAAGTGCTAAATCACACTTTTTAGTGTCGTTTAAGTACCTTTCTTGTACTCTTTCAATTCCCAACACTTAGGGAAGTATTCTGGATAATAAAACGACATTTCTGCATAATATTTATATGCTTAAATGCTGAATTATTGCTGATTTGTATAAATTCTGCACTTAAAGTGCGTTTCGGGTGCTTTTTAGTGCTTATTTTTGCTTCCGAATTGCATATATATTAACCCTTGTATGTACTCTTGGGTTTTAATGCATTCTTGTCGTCGGACCTACACCTAGGCTCCAATTTTATTGTCTGACTGCTTTCTGCAGTACAGTCGACACAGTGTGTCTTACCGGTGAGTTTACTATTATTTTTGACGCAACGCTCTCGTTTATGCATAACGCAATATTTTGTAGTATACAACATGCATGAATTCACTTGTTTAATCATGTGTTCAGACATTGCTGACACTTAAACTCATAATTGCAGTCATTAAGCAATAATTATAGTGTACGGAAATTACCGGTTTGTGCCAGTTGTCACAGTCTCCCCCCGTTAAAAGAATTTCGTCCCGAAATTCAGACTGAACTAACTCTCGCCGGAATCTTCTTGAATAGGTGGGGATACTTTTTCTTGAACTGGTCTTCACATTCCCATGTGTACTCGGGTCCGTGCTTAGAGCTCCAACGTACTTTAACAAGTTTCACACTGCTCCTCCTGGTCTTGTTGACTTTCCAGTCAGTAACCTCAACGGGTTTTTCTGTAAATCGGAGGGCTTCATCAATATGCACTTCATCCAACGGGATGGTCACGTTTTCTTGCGTTGGACTCTTCTTCAGATTGGATACATGAAACGTATCATGTACCCCGTTAAGTTCTGCCGGTAACTCCAACTTGTATGCCACGGTACCAATTCTCTTCAAAATTCTGAATGGTCCGATATATCGTGGATTCAGCTTTCCACGCTTTCCAAATCTGACTACGCCTTTCCATGGTGAGACTTTTAACAACACTTTGTCTCCCACTTTGAAATCTACCGATTTTCTATTTGGATCCGCGTAGCTCTTTTGTCGCTCTCGAGCCGCCCTAATGCGCTCTCGGATCTGCGCAATCTTGTCGGTTGTCTCTTGTACAAGTTCAGGACCAACCATACGTTTATCTCCGGCATCTGCCCAACATAAGGGCGATCGGCATTTGCGGCCATACAGAGCTTCGAACGGCGCGGCTTTTATGCTCGTATGATAACTGTTATTGTAGGAAAACTCAACTAAAGGTAGATGAGTATCCCAGCTGCCGCCTAGATCCATGACACATGCACGAAGCATATCTTCCAATGTTTGTATAGTCCGTTCGCTCTGGCCGTCTGTTTGCGGATGGAATGCCGTGCTCAGATCTAACTGAGATCCAAAGGCTTCCTGAAATGATTGCCAGATTCTTGAGACAAAGCGTCCATCTCTGTCTGAAATGATTGAGATTGGCACTCCATGACGTGCCACAATTTCTCTTAAGTATATCTCTGCAAGCTTTCCAGTGCTATCCTTTTCTCGGATTGGTAGGAAATGCGCAGACTTCGTCAATCGATCAACGATTACCCATATCATATCGTGCCCTCTCGGGGTCCTGGGTAATTTCGTTATGAAGTCCATCGAGATTTGTTCCCACTTCCATACGGGAATCTCTGGTTGTTGTAGTAGGCCGGACGGTTTCTGATATTCTGCCTTAACCTTGGCACAGGTTAGGCATTTTCCAACATACACAGCAACGTCGCCTTTGAGTCTTGGCCACCAATAGTATTCCTTCAAGTCTTGATACATTTTGTCCGATCCTGGGTGGATCGAATATCTCGATTTGTGGGCTTCATTAAGGATGACTTCTCGTAGGCCACCATAGAGCGGAACCCAAATACGCTTCTTAAAGTATAAGGCTCCCTCTTCGTTTGGCACCATGTATTCCAGCATACCCCGTAGGTATTCAGCTTTACGATTCTCTTCTTTAAGAGCTTCTTGTTGTGCATCTCGAATGCGTGCAGTGAGGTTCGTTCGAATCGTCATTTCCAATGCTCGAACCCTTAGGGTCTTAACCCTTTCTTTTCGGCTCAACGCGTCTGCTACAACGTTCGCCTTTCCAGGATGGTACTTAATCTCACAGTCATAATCATTCAGCAGCTCGACCCAACGTCGCTGGCGCATATTCAATTCTTTCTGATCAAATATGTGTTGTAAGCTTTTGTGATCTGTGAAGATTGTGCATCGAGTACCATATAAATAATGTCGCCAAATCTTCAAGGCGAATACCACTGCACCCAGCTCCAGATCATGAGTGGTATAATTTCTCTCATGAACCTTCAGTTGTCTTGAAGCATAAGCGATGACTTTTTGGCGTTGCATGAGCACGCAACCCAAGCCTTGTCGTGAGGCGTCACAGTATACCATGAAGTCTTCAGTGCCTTCGGGTAACGATAGTATCGGTGCATCGCAGAGCTTGTTCTTAAGTAGCTGAAAGGCTTCTTCTTGTTTGTGACCCCAGTCGTACTTCTTGTCTTTCTGAGTCAGGGTCGTTAGCGGTTGAGCTATCTTCGAGAAATTCTCAATAAACCGTCGATAATAGCCCGCTAAGCCCAAAAATTGACGGACTTCGGTTGGGGTCTTGGGAGCTTCCCAATTCTTTATTGCTTCAATCTTGGACGGGTCTACATGAATGCCTTCCTCATTCACCACGTGGCCAAGAAATTGTACTTCGCGAATCCAGAATTCGCATTTCGAGAACTTTGCATAAAGTTTCTCTTTCTTCAGTAGCTCCAAGATGGTTCTGAGATGTTGCTCATGTTCTTCTTTCGTTCGCGAGTAAATCAGGATATCATCGATAAATACAATCACGAATTTATCGAGATATGGTTTGCATACGCGGTTCATTAGGTCCATAAAGACCGCTGGCGCGTTCGTCAATCCAAACGGCATCACAAGAAATTCGTAGTGCCCATATCGTGTTCTGAATGCAGTCTTTGGCACGCTTTCATCTTGGATTCTCAGCTGATGGTATCCAGATCGAAGGTCGATCTTGGAATAATAGCTTGATCCTTGCAATTGATCAAATAAGTCATCAATCCTTGGTAGCGGATACCGATTCTTGATTGTGAGCTTGTTCAGTTCCCTGTAATCGATACACATCCGCAGTGTTCCATCCTTCTTCTTCACGAATAATACTGGAGCTCCCCAGGGTGAGAAGCTTGGCCTTATGAATCCTTTATCCAACAACTCCTGGAGTTGTGTAGATAACTCTTGCATTTCGGATGGCGCAAGTCGATAGGGTGCCTTGGCTACAGGAGCAGCTCCTGGAACCAAGTCTATACGGAATTCGACTTGTCGTTGCGGAGGTAGTCCTGGCAGATCTTCAGGGAATACATCAGGAAATTCCTTCACCACAGGAATGTCTTCGAGTTTTGGCTCCACAGCCTTCTTATCTATAACGTGTGCTAGGAAAGCGACACATCCTTTCCTCAAGCACTTCTGTGCCTTCATGCAACTGATGATTCGAAGAGGCGCGTCTCGTTTTTCTCCATGCACGATGAGAGTTTCACCATTCGCTAAAGGGATGCGAATGATTTTCTCATGGCAAATAACTTCAGCTTTGTTCTTGGACAACCAGTCCATCCCGACTACTACATCGAAGCTACCCAATTGAATAGGTAGGAGGTCGATGCTAAATCTTCGTTCACCAAGTTCTAGTGTGCAGCCTCTAACAACTTCGCCCGATTCAACAAGTTTACCATTGGCTAGTTCTATGGAATAAGGAATTTCTAATCTACTAGATTCTATTCCGAGTATGCGTTTAAATTCCACAGACATGAAGCTATAATCGGCGCCAGTGTCGAATAATATGGATGCAAAGTGATTGTTAATGAGAAACGTACCGGAGACCACGTTAGGGTCCTCGCGTGCGTCTCTTGCTCCAATCACAAATGCTCGAGCCGGAGAGTTGTTTCTCTCTGGGCAGTTCTTCATGAAATGGTCATTGCTTCCACACTTGAAGCATCCTTGCCCTTTCCCGTTGCCATTCTTGTTACCAGCACCGTTCCCATTTCGGTTCTTTCCTTTTCCCCAACAATCTTCTGTTCGATGACCCAATTTACCACATTTGTCGCACCTTGGAATGCGACAAGCTCCATCATGATGATACTTACACTTTTGGCATCTATGCATGGAGCCTTGGTATGCTTTGGTTGCATGGGTATTCGCCTCCTGAGGCGGGATAGCATCACGCTTCTTGTTGTAACCCTTGTTGTTGCGAGTAGCTTGGTTCAAACTTGTATGCTTTCTCTTTCTGTCACTGGACGACTCAGCATGTGTCTCGGTCTTTTCTGTTGGGTTCAGTGATAGCTTCTTCATACGAACACAATCTTCAGTCAGGCTGACAGCCAGAGTTACAGCCTCGGTGATTGTTTGTGGTTTGGCCGACGTCACCATGCCACGAAACTCTGAGGCCAGTCCCCAAATGTAGCGTTCGACACGCTTAAATTCGGGAGTCACCATGTAGGGAAGCACTCTAGACAGGTCGTGGAACCTTCGAGTGTAACCATTGATGTCAGCACCTTCCATAGTCAAGTGCCAGAACTCTGTTTCCAGCCTTTGGAGTTCTGCACGAGAGCAGTACTTCTCTCTCATCCTTTCCTTCAGTTCCTCCCAAGTGAGGCCATAAGCGGCGTCATCACCCAAAGTTTGGGCTTGCAGGTTCCACCAAGTCAGAGCTTCATCGACGAATAACCCAGTAGCAAAAGTGACTTGTTGATCCGTGGTACACTTGCTCATGCGGAAAGTAGCTTCAGTCTTCTCCGTCCAGCGCACAAATGCTACTGCACCTCCTGTGCCGTCATAGTTCATCGGCTTGCAGTCGAGGAACTGCTTGAAAGTGCAGCCTTGAGCTGCATTGCCTCCAGACGAATCTCCATTCCCATTACGCCTAGCGTTGCTTGGTCCTCCACTGTCTTGGGTTCGGTTCGCCTCGTACTGGGCGATAGCAGCGGAGATCCTTTCCACTAGCAAAGCGTTCAGCTCTTCAGCAGTTCTTGGCAGTGGGGGAGGTGGAGGTAGATCATCATTGCGAGCATTCACAGTTTTCCTGGGTGCCATGTTCTGACAGAACATAACACAGCAGGGTTAGACATTGGTTTGATATCGTCACACTAGACAGTAGTATCATATATTCACAGGTATATATACCACATAAGTGACATCAAACAATTATTACTCTAGCAGAGTACTTATTAGGCCTGTACTGAGGGAATCTATACGTGACAAGACTTGCTGTGATTTCTGTGCACTGAATTCCATAATTACGTATGCATCCATAATTACGTAACTCCTTGCACAGTCCGCACAGTTCGTTTCATCCTCGTATTTCTTCCTTCAGGTAGGCCATTGTTTTCAGGTAGAGTCACGTCTACTTGTGACGTTCTACTTCTAGTACATGCTAATTATCACACATAATTGCAAGTAGTTTCTAATCAACGACAAGTGCTACTCAAGTGCACTATAAGTCTCGTAGTGTCTTTTCTAGACTCATGTAGACAGTTTCAGGTAGTGGATGTCGCGGGACGTTTTATGCAATGAAAACTCTTTTGAAAATTGTTTTCGTGAATGGATCCTAGAGATTGTAGACTAGACTCGAGAATGAATCCTGGTTCACTACAATCGCAGCTCTGATACCAATCTGTCACACCCCTTTCTGCGGCGGAAGCACGAGGTGTGATCATGAAAGGTTCTCATTGCATACGAAGAGTAAACATGCTACATGCTCAAGAAAATAACTTCAAATACCATAATTTGAAAACATAAGTCTAGCGTTTACATCGCTAAGTCGCATAAAGCATTGTCTTAAAAGTTTACAACTTTATTTAAAGTTAAACACAAGCGACATCCACGAGCATGAGTAAGACCACGCGCACATCCATCCTAGTTACCTGAAATACATGTGAGTTTTGGAAAAACGTCAACATAATGTTGGTGTGAATTCATGCAGTTTTGTATTTCATGTTTGTATACTTTGTATGAAAACATAGTTTGTGAGTAAATCAAGTTTTCATAAATCCAGTTTCATGTGTACTTCACGTACCTATGTATAATTCAATTTCTTCTTGAGTACCCCACGTACTTCAAGTTATTTATCAATCTCCTTGAGTACCCCACGTACTTCAAGTTATATATTAATTCTCTTGAGTACCCCACGTACTTCAAGTTATTTATCAATTCTTGTATGGTATGAGTTTTATGTAAATACAGTATTTCTGTATTTATCAGATTGTTAATGGGTTGCAAAGCCATTAACCTGTGACACGTCATAGGAAGTCACCAAACCTAAGGCATTTAATTGGTATATTCTGAGACACAAAAGCACCACTCGATTCTCGCCCCGACCGAGTGTGAGGCTGCCAGGCACCTGTTAGATCTAACATTTTGTTCTGCGGTCTGAATGTATACGTTGATTAATGGTGCTTCTGAACCCTATTCGTGACACTATTTCTCATAACGCCTCCTACTTGGTTCTCGTTCTCACCAAGCGCGTTTCTTGTTATCATTTCTCATAGCGCCTTATACTTGGTTCTCGTCTCACCAAATGCGCTTCTCATATTCATATATTTCGTCACACTTGGTTCTCGTTCTCACCAAGTGTACTTCTTGTATTTATATCATACCATTTATAAAAATTGTACTTTTGTACATGTATTTCACCCCCGAAGTTATAAAAACTGAAAACAGTTAAAGAGAAAAGGGGGAGCATGAACTCACAACTTTGCGTTCCTAGCGTCGTAAACTCCACCGGATTTGCTTACTTAACGTCGTAACCTATACGCGTTTTCTTATCGTTAGTCACTAGACTTGCGTCGCACAAGTACAGTCACTTTCTTTTGTGTATATTTTCTTGTGTTAAAAATATTCTTATATTTTTAACTACGTATCTTACTTATATTATTTTCTCCAAAATAAATATAAGTCTTTTGTGTTTTGCACTTTGCACCCGAATCGTGTATCTTGTATGTTGTATGTGTATTTTTATATTTCTACTCCTCATGAGTAATCAGTGTATTTTTAAGTCTTAATACACTAGCACGTATAACACATACTATATACACTTAGCACAAAAATTGGTGATAAAATAATATATATTTTTCTCTCCAAAAATATATATACATAATATCCATTTTTATCCTTCAAGAAATCACCATTTCTTATCACCAAAAATTAGGGAAACCTTGGTAATACTTTTAAATACATTTTTAGGGAATAAGTTTCTCAAAAACTTATATTTTTCTAAGTGTCAAAATTTATAAAAATTTTGACAGAGTTTCCCCTAAAAATGGAGGTTTCCCACGTTTTCAAAACGTGTGTTTATTTTCTTTTAAATCATCATCAATCATCAACAACAATTATCAACCATACTTATCAACAATAATCACTAATTTCATGAACTTGAATATTTACAAAAATGTGTAGTAACTTACTAGCACATTTAGTAAGTCTTGTTATCTTTAAAAATAAGTTTAATTTCTTAAAAACTTTATTTTTAAAGAATATGAAGTTTTACAACTTCTAGTCGGTTTTTACGAAAATTATTTCTTTGTTAAAACCTTTGTTACACAAGTATCCATATACTTGTTTGTTCACAAAAACCACTTTTGTTTGTGTAAGACCCGGTTTAGAACATGTGATTTCTTTAAAGTGTGGTTCTTCAAAAATACCACTTGCAGATACGTAGATCCGCTAGTTTTAAACACCAATGTACAGGTTAAATTACTTTTACACAACAAAAATGCTTTTACACAAGTCCATGACTCATGTGTGGTAGAGTTTCACCCTTTAACCCTTGTGTTAACTAAAAGCGAGCTTATGTTAAGATCCATGATCTTACAAAGTCGGGTTAAACGATGATCCGGGCTACCACATCATAGATCGGGTCTAGATGACCATAAATTTCAAATACTACAACATTTACACAACATATGTGCTATTAACCACCACTTTAAGTGTTTTTAGTAGACTTTTGTTCATCTTTTCGCATTTTAACGAGATTTAATCAACACAAATCCTTTTAACCACTTTAGATAAGTTCAAATATGAGTTTTAAGCATTATACCTCTAGCTCGAGGCTAGGGAAGAATCTATGCGCAAAAGAGGTGGATAAAAGCAAAGTAGAGAGGTCCTTCGCCTTCCGATTGCACCAAGGTTCCTAATATGCGACCCTTAACACTTGTGTGATGTTGGAAAATGATGAAGGAAGCTCGAAAAATTTATGGATTTAGGGATGTTTGGCCGTGAGCTCTTGGAGAGAAAGAGAGAGAGTTTTGTGGTGAGTGAAAGTGAGGTGAATGATCAAATGGATTAATCTTCCAACTTATAGACAAATCTCAAGTGCATTACCAAAGGAAATTATGTCTAGATGATACTAGACATTTGGATTATTTAAATCTCTAAGTACACAAGGAGTGTCCCCCTTCATGGGGACGGTTGTAATGGGGGGGGGGGGGGGTCCTTAGTTCATTTCCAACTAATTATTAAGCATTAGTTAGTTTAAGTTAAGTATTTAACTTGGTTATTTATGTTTAGTGCGATACAAAGGGTGTTAGGGTATACGGGGACCCTAACTGGTTCAGAAAAAGGATGAATAATGAAAATAACAATATTTTCATGTTCCGGGTATAGTCCGGTTGTTCGGTTACATACCGATTCGTTAAAGTGCTAAATCACACTTTTTAGTGTCGTTTAAGTACCTTTCTTGTACTCTTTCAATTCCCAACACTTAGGGAAGTATTCTGGATAATAAAACGACATTTCTGCATAATATTTATATGCTTAAATGCTGAATTATTGCTGATTTGTATAAATTCTGCACTTAAAGTGCGTTTCGGGTGCTTTTTAGTGCTTATTTTTGCTTCCGAATTGCATATATATTAACCCTTGTATGTACTCTTGGGTTTTAATGCATTCTTGTCGTCGGACCTACACCTAGGCTCCAATTTTATTGTCTGACTGCTTTCTGCAGTACAGTCGACACAGTGTGTCTTACCGGTGAGTTTACTATTATTTTTGACGCAACGCTCTCGTTTATGCATAACGCAATATTTTGTAGTATACAACATGCATGAATTCACTTGTTTAATCATGTGTTCAGACATTGCTGACACTTAAACTCATAATTGCAGTCATTAAGCAATAATTATAGTGTACGGAAATTACCGGTTTGTGCCAGTTGTCACAATCAAGTTGTGTTTACTTGCTGAAAACGCACTGTGAGTATACTTGAACCCTTTTTGCTTTTGCATTTTTGGGTGTAACATACGTTGCTATCAAATCGAATTATATCAAATGCTTAAACTACTTATCACTTGCGAATGACTTACGTGCATAGTTATACGTGATGCTAGTTACATATGTGCTAGGACTTATACTCGCGACGTCCCACCATGACTAGTATAGTACTATTGCGCCCGACGGGGTCTAGTTTCCCATCGCGTATTCGAGCATCGAGGACTTAGCTAGTAGTATCGGTTTTGTGAGTATATATGTCGTGTATCTCGTTTATGTATGTAGGAAATTCGCATCAACTTTTAATCTATTATGCTAATACATATCAAACCTGTATACTCGCCAATACTTTTGTATTGACTTTATTTTAACGTATGTTGCAGGTTAGATCGCAGACTATCTCAATCAAGCTAGGAAGTCTAGAAACTCAACTAAAATCTAGGTTGTCGGATTTGTATTGTTCGAGAGAACACAACATCTGTGATAACTTATGTGATTATATTTGTTTATTAGTATGGGATAATGAACGCATTAAATATTGTCGTTAATAGTTGTTATGGATTCTCCTGAGCAATCTGATTCGCCTAGTGTCGCGTCCCGATGATTCCGCCATCGATTGGGGTGTGACATCAGGGAACAGCTCAATCAATCTAGAATGCGATAAAGTCAAATATCAAGGCAGTAACGCAATGCAAAAAAGTAAAAAAGCCTAGTTGAAAAAGGAATTTGATATCTTTACATGTTTAAAGGGAGACTGCAGTGTTTAACTTTAAGATGTTGATCAAGAGTGCAGATGAAGACTGCGGCAACAACCAAGGGGGCGACTGTTGATGCATATGTATGTCGCCTACGTCTTGATGAAATAGGTCTAAAAGCGTTAAAGATGAGTTTACGTTGTAAAACAAGCTCATCCGTACGGATGTAGTACATCCACACGGATGTAGCTCATCCACACAGATGAGCAGTTGGTTCGCACGGTAGTATATGTTAGGTTCGCACGAATGTGAGTGTTCTGTAGTGTACGTGACAGACCTTGGGACGAGCACTGTCAAATTTGTACCGTGAAGGACAATTGTTTATAAAACATAGAAAATTGTGAAGTTTTGTGTTTCTACCTATTTCTGATGGATTGCACACATCAAACTTAGGTTTAGATATCACCGTGACATTAACGAACGATCCGTAACCAGGACCTACATTCTTTTTGTTTTTCGACAATATTTTCATTTAAAACTAATTTTTTGTTTTCTAAAATTTTTATTTTGTTTTCAGAATAGTTTTGATTTTGTTTTAAATTTTTATTTTCCAGTGTCAAATTCTCCACATCTTTCATAAGTTTGACATTATCTGTCTAATAGTTTTCCCACTTTGGACAAACCGGTTCAGAACATGAAGCTTCAATGGTAAATGAGGTAGATTCTTTGGCTTCAAAATTCTTCACCATTATTTTTTATCTCTCCATTTCCTTCTTCCATTTTGCTACGGGTTCATGCTTTTTTACACTTCTAAGGTTGGAGGGTATGGTATAAAGCCCCTGGGGGCTTTATCACGCCATCTCACCGCCACGTCACACAGGGGGCTTTAAAGCCCCTTCCTTTAACTTGCAGGGTGTGGTATAAAGCCCCCATCATCATTACCTAATTATTATTTTTTATTTATAGATTTTATTTTAAATTAAATGCCAATTTTAATAACTAAATTTTTTTTTAAAAAAAGACATAATTTCATTAAAATAAAAGAAAAATTACAAAGTCCTAAAAAATGCAAAGTTAAAAAATAAAGTACTAGAAAATAAAAACTACATATATTTCGCTCGAATTTGTGCCTTACGAGCCTCCAAAATGACTCGGTCCTCCTCTGCTATATGTGAAAAGTCTTTCGCGAGAAATTCCATGTTTGTCTAGATTTGTTTGTCCATTTTTAGTTCTTGCTCCTTTCCTTCATCGAGATTATTTTGTTGAGTCTGTTGTCGGACTCGTCCAACCTTGACGGGCCATCCTATGGCGTTGAAGAAGATGTGTCTAGTGCTCGTGTCCGTGCCGCTGCCTTACTTTTATCCTTACCCTTTGGTCGTGGCCGCTCTTGCGGTTGTTCAAATTCGTCGAAGTCGTCGTTTAGATTAATTGTTGCTCGAGCATCGAACTCGGATGGTTCGATAGTGGATGTTGATTTGGACTGTTTTGACCTATGGGCGGTTGGGTCAGACGGCGGTACAAGATGCCACTTGGGAGATTTGCGAAGAAGCTCCCACGAATTTAGCATCGTAAACGGATGCCCATGATGCAATCTATAGTCGTTGTGGGCTTGGGTCATAACGTCCACGTCGCTCGAACCGCTTCTTTTTCTATGATTGTTGACGAGAATATTATGTATATTGTTGAAATTGCTAATCTTGGTCCGCATAGCGGTCCACTTGCCTGAAAAAGAGTCGGTCGTACAATATTCACCACGACCCACTACGGCGAAAAACTTCTCACGTATTCTCCTCCAAAATACTTTTACATTTTGGTCGTTTCCTATAAAAACGTTTAATTATAAAATATATTTACAAAAGTATATTTATAAAAGTATGTAAAAAAAGTTTATGGAGATAAAATTTACCAACAATCTCATCTTCCGATACGTCGAGCCATGCTTGTGCCAACGCAAATTCTTCCTTAGGCGTCCACAATTCGACCTTCTTAGGAGCACGTGTTTCGGTCTCACCCTTCTTACGATGCCTTCTCGATCGTCCACCTTTTGAGAAAATGGGTTCGGCTTGGGTTTCGGGTACGGATTCGGTTTCGGGTGTGTTTTGGGTTTGGGGTATGTTTTGGGGAAAATGGAGGTTGGGAATAATATCCGTAAAAACCGGGAATCGGTGGAGTGGTCGGATGAGGAGAAGTTTGGGTGCTAGGTGGCATCAAATAATATCCAAGCTCACCTGTCCACGGGTCTTTTCGATAACGGCCTTCTTGCTCATTGTTGGGATTGTTTGGTGCACTTTGCCAAAACGGATGGTTCGGATCCCACACGTTTTGGTTGTTGGGAAACGTTGTGTGATAATTTAAAAAAAAGTGTAGAGAGTTGGTATAAAGATTAGAGGTAGAAGGGATGAAAATTATGGAAAAAAGTTGGGTATCTATCTTTATACTTTGTCGCGTTCGTCAAATTTATTTGTGTTCGTTTGTGTTCGTGAACCGTTCGCGAACACGCTCATTTCCTTAATGAACGAACACGAACATAAAATCTCGTTCGGTAAGTGTTCATGAACCGTTCGTGAACACATTTATTTCCTTAATGAACGAACACGAACAAGGCCTTGTTCGTGTTCGTTCGGTTCGTTTACAGCCCTAGGTATATAGGTGAATTATAAAGTTTAAAAAAAAAAATTTTTTTTGAATGTTACCGTTTGCACCAATGGTCATTTTGACCATTCTCCATCGATCAACTTAATGTGGCCTCGTTAACGCGCTGTCGGAAGGAGGATGGCGCCCCCTTTCATTTGCTCGGTGTGGTCGATGATGCCCCAAGGGCGCTATGGTTGCCTAGTTGGCGGGGTGACGTTAAGCCACACCCCTGGCCTAAGAAACTCTTATACACCAACTTCAGACAAATCTGAATGTTTCTTCAATTTGAACACAAAATTATCCCAATCTGAAGGTAACAAATCTACAAACTTTAATATCTCCTCAGTATCTGAAATCTTTATACAAAACTCGTCCATCTTATATGCTAAGTCTTAATACCGTTCCATCATCATTTCAACTGTTGCATTTTCCAAGAACGTGAAATTTCCAAATTTATTTTTTAACATCTCCTGAATCTTGTGACGACTCCCCATTTTGGAAAATTTTGTAGATTAAAAACTTGTTCAAAAAATAAATCTTTTATCCAACTGAATGGCCCAAGTCAAAACCTAGTAAGCCCAAATGACCAGCCAAATATTTCAACAAAAACAGTCGTTCTAAAAACAAAATTCTCTAACCCGCTTTGTATCGGTCCAAATTTAGAAATTAGCCCACTAAAAATTGTAATCCAAACTTCAAAGATGTATGATTTAGGCTATTAACATAAACTTGTATAACGAGTCAATCAGAGTATAAGATCACAATTTTAAAATGTCACAGCTCATAATAATATCTAATTTTATGATCTCACGAAACATCACTTTTTCTACTTTTCAATTGATCTATTATATTAGGCGTAGGCTATTCCCACACCCATTTGGTCTATTCGCATACCCCAAAACGTCCCGCTTTGGCCAAAGTGGGGAGCTTTAGGTTAAAGTCAACAGACAAGGGCTGAGCCAGTCAGTCCTTGGTTGATTACCTCGTACCGAAGTGCCCCGCTTTGGCTAAAGCGGGGCGTTTTGGGCTGGCTATTTTTGGGGGAAAAAGTGAGGTTTTGGTGGAAAAAATAGGTTGTTGATTTGTTGTTTGGTTGTGTTATTTTGTTGAAAAGTTGTAGATTTTTTGTTTTATTTTTATAAAACATATATAATTTAAAGTTGATTTAAAGTTGTTTTATTTTTACAAAATATATATAGTTAGGCTCACCACCGTAACCGTGGTCGGGATAGTCTTGCTGTACATAGTTCCGCTCACCACCGTAACCGGGGTCGAGATAGTCTTGTTGTACATAGCTCTGCTCACCACCGTAACCATGGTTGGGATAGTTTGGCTGACCGTACGGATATTCAGCCTGAGGATACGGTTCACCTCCGTATCCGTAATCCGAATAGTCATATCACGTCGGAGTCTTCCACATGGACATTCAATCCAGCTCCACCGTATTGTCACGATAACGAATGTCAGATACAACCTGCTCCTCCTCCTCCTCCCTCGTGTTGGAAGTGATCGGTATATCGTACGACGCAGAAATAGCGGCTCCCTCGTAAGAATCTGGAACAACTGACTCCTCAGAGTATTCACCGAAAATGTAGTTGCTAAACCACGACATCGTAATCACTGAAAAAATGCTCCCCTCAACAGAATTTTCACAGTTCAAAACAAAAGAAAACCCAATAGAACCTCAACCTCAATTTTTTGAAATGGATAAAAAAAATTTGAGGATACGAGACGGAACACATGGCCTGCCTCTTAAATGCATGAAATGAGGGTCGAAGCGTTGCGCTTTGGCCAAAGTGCGGCACTTAGGGTTCAAAACGTGACACTTTCTCCAACACCGTACATAATATAAAATCCTATCAAGTCTCATCCCCCTTTGTCTGCAGATCGCACCCTAAACGCCCCGCTTTGGCCAAAGCGGGGCGCTTCAACGTACAAAACAGGGACATCGTACACCATCACATCAGGTGTTATCTGGAAAGCAGGCCAAAACACCCTGCTTTAGTCAAAGAGGGACGCTTTGGGAGGTGTAGAAATAAAGTTTGAGATGTGTGAATATGAAGGTCCTTGTAAGACCCTAATTCATTTAACCTTAACACAACGCAGCGGAAAATCGAGTTTGAAAATTTCTTTCATGACATACATCTTGACATTCTAATAATTCATTTTTAGAATATAAGAACATGCCTTATCAACACTAAATTACATATTTAAGCATTCCCGTACAATCTGTCTTGTGACTCGATCATCGATCTCCAAACCTTGGTTATCCTCATGACTGGTACTACATGCGCTCACCACATAAAATTCATACATTAGTACGTATCATAAGCATACAAGACTTGTTCATTCACATTTCGTCATCTTTCAAACTCTAAGCATTTCATCTGTGTATCCATTTCCTGGTGAGGCGTCAATAATGTACCTGCATTACTTTTCATTCTCAAGGTACACCATTAAAATCATTAACCCTCAACGTGTCTAAATCAGGCATACATACGTATTTACATACTTACATACATTCACATCTACATACGTACCTATCTTTCCTACCACTTTACATACATGCATACACTCATGCTGGTCTTTATACATACATACATACACATCTGCATACATACAAACCCTTTCTACATCATTTCATACCTGCATATAATCATACATGTCTTTATACATACGTACATACATACATACATACATACATACACATCTACATACGTACATACCTTTCCTACATCGTTACATACATGCATACACTCGTGCATGTCTTTATACATACATACATACATACATACATACATACACGTCTACATACGTACATACCTTTCCTACATCGTTACATACATGCATACACTCGTGCATGTCTTTATACATACATACATACACATCTACATGCATTCAAACCCTTCCCACATCATTACATTCCCGTATATACTCATACATACATACATACTTGCTTATCCATATAGGGGCGATTGCCAATGAGAATTAAATTAATAATTCTTACCTGGAATACGGGATCCCACTTTAAAGTTCATACATGGAACCTAAGGTGGGATTCTTACCTGGCTATGGGATCCCGCTTTAAGGTTCATAAATGGAACCTAAGGTGGGATTCTTACCTGGCTATGGGATCCCGCTTTAAGGTTCACAAATGGAACCTAAGGTGGGATTCTTACCTGGCTATGGGATCCTGCTTTAAGGTTCATAAATGGAACCTAAGGTGGAACTCTTACCTGGGCTATGGGATCCCGCTTTAAGGTTCATAAATGGAACCTAAGGTGGGATTCTTACCTGGGCTATGGGATCCCGCTTTAAGGTTCATAAATGGAACCTAAGGTGGGATTCTTACCTGGGCTATGGGATCCCAAGGGGAACCAACATACTTATATCGTCACGCACGATCATGTCATCCCACCTTTACACATTCACACATACGCTTACCCTAATGGTCATAAAACATGAGTTAAACTAGTTATACGCGACTTAAAACGCGTTTAAACGAGTTCCCGATACAAAACGGAGCTAACAAGCAACTTTCGACAAACAGCCACCCCGTCGCGTAGCGCGACGGCCCGTCGCGTAGCGCGACGCCATCAAACAAACAGAATGTTTGTTGCTGCAGTGCTGCAGATTTCAGCACGTCCGCGTTTCACGGAAACGGTCATAACTTCTTCGTTATTGGTCCGTTTTACCCGATTCTTTTTCCTACGCGTCCGTAATTTAATTCTCCATCTTTTGGAGTTAAGAACCGGCATCCGGATTAACAAAATCTCAGACTTTTATCTCTTCGGCTTATTACCCTTTTTTCCCAACCTTGACCCGTTCACGCATTCGTCAACGTAACTTGTTCGTTTTACCATATCCTCTTATACACATGATGATATCCATGACATCTATCATAAATTACTGAACTCTTGGATATCTTGCATCCTTTTAGTACATTATCATTCGTATGCTCATTTCGACCCGTTAAGGGTATTTACTCATTAGTTTGGTCTATGACTAACCAAACCATCATCCCCACTATCATACTTGTCCAAAACATAACACCAATTGAATGACTTGTTTCTAATCTACTTTTAAGATCGGTTACCCCAAAATACCCATCAAGGGTATTTTGGTCATTCTTAACCCATCATTTACGACGAGAGACCTTAAACACATATTTGACCTCAAACATCATGTTTAATTCATTACAACACTTTATTACTTACTTGTACCACGAAGTGATTACAGAAATCACTTACCTCGTGCGTCCGAGTTCGTGTCCGTTATCTTGTCTCCTTTTGACCCGTTAGCCTTTCATGCTTGAGTCCTTCTCGACATGATTCCTATACTTTCATGTCACCAAATCATATTCACATTAGCATACACAATTGTACATGTTAACGATCATAGTAATCGCATATTTCACATTTGACTTTCTTTAGTCACAACTAACAAGCATAATACATGTAACCAAATTCATATCATTTCCAACTCGTGGAGTCCGTAATGTCATCGCATTAGACACACATACGTCTAACACGCATCATATAACTTACTTTAGTCTTACAATTATGACAACATGACAGTTGACTTTTAGAAGTCAACGGTCCATTTACTTTAACTTTTGACTTTTCATTATATACCCGTAACATTATAATCGACTATACGGACATCACTATATACATATCATCTTTTACTTACATACAATTTCATCTATTAAGCTCACCTAGGCATTTCATCAAACACTTGGTGTGCGTACTACCTTCTAAGCATAACGTACAACTAATTCATGCACAATCTTCTAATTTCATACATAATTCATCAATTTCTTCCTTCCAATCAACACGAATCATACATGCATAATCATCAAACATATAATCATCACATTTCTTCCAATCCTTCTAACAAGAATCCATCATACATAACATGATACATCAATTTTGGACAAGAATTGGACCTTGATGATATATCCATGCTATCATCTTCACCCTAACAATTGGGTTTCACCTTTACACATCAAATTAACACAAACCATACATAACATATGTTCTATATGATGATTCTAACACTTATACATGATCAATTTCACATTAACTTACGGATTAGAACATAACCCACTTCACACATGATCACCAATCTTTGATTCAAGACATACCTTACGATCCCCTTGTGAAGGTGATCACTAATTCATGCTCAGTTGTGAATTTGGGCCTTGATTCATTCTTCAATTTGAAGCTTTTGCATGAACTAGGGTTTGGGGCTCTTGAGAGCCCCTGATCGATCTATCCAGAACACACACGAAAGTGTGTGTGTTTGTGTGTGATCTTTTATTTATTAACATAACTTTCATTCCATACCACTTTAGTCCCTCGTGTTTACCTCTAAAACACAATTGGCACCACTTTCATCTTTTAATGGTTTTCACCATACACTTAACTAGGTCAAATAGACTAGTTATTTATTTCATTGAATATTCATGGGGAACATAAAACGAATATAAACATTCGGGTTTTGGGGCGTTACAGTCCTGTTGTGAAACAACGACCTACTAGCGACTAGTATATGAACTAAAGCGCAAATATCAAAGGAAAATAGAGAGAAAGATAGAATAGAGAATTGTTATTCATTGAGATCTATACACCATATACAAATGCCACTATATATAGGCATATACATTAATACAAAAGAACTTAAAGAGATGGGAGTTATAGGAGTTGTGTATGTGGAAAGTCACCTTATAAATGATGCATTCATAACACTCCCCCTTGACTATCCACATACCTTTAATACGCTTGGTGATGCTGTCTCGTTAAAAACCTTGCTAGGAAAACCCAGTGGGACAAAACCTCATCTAAGGGAAAAAGAGTGCAGCGCGTATTTTCTCCTCCTGATACTTTTGGATCAGGTATGTTGACTCATTAAAAACCTTACTAAGAAAACCCAATGGGACAAAACTTAGTTAAGGGAAAAAGAGTGCAACATGAATAAGTCTCCCCCTCATTTTAACATGTGTCCTTTAAGTGACGTATGTCCATCTTCCTTGAAAGTTGAATAAAGCCTTTGTAGCGAATGATTTGTTGCTTGATCCCTTAATGTGCAATCCTTTATGTTGAGCAATGTTGTATAATCTTCTAACGAGACTTTAGGTGCCTCTTTCCAAAAATTATCATACGTCCACGACTGTGTTTCGTTACATTCCTGTATCTACAAGACTAACCAAACTTGTTTTGATGGGTTAGTAAAATATAATCAAATATTGTTTATACCTAAAATGTTTCTTTGAACTCATTCCAATGTCTCTTCGCTTGACAAAGGTTATATCATGACAACAATCTCAAGTAAAAGATATTATAACCATACATAGCTAGCAAAACATATTAATGCACTTATGCATTTAACGATGGTACTTCTAGAATGAGAATCTCTACTTTGATAGAAGATGATAATAGGCATTTCTTATAATAAATGACTTAACAACCTTTAACATACTTTAAGGTTCAACTATGTCCATACTAAATATCCAAACATCATCTTCTAGATGTACTTGGGGGATTGGTAAAATATAATTACATATATATATGCGAACTGCAGTTCGAGTAATAATTAGACCGTGCCAAGGTCATTAAAAAAAATTCTCCCTCTAAAAGCTCGACAATTTCTCTCGATGATGCCTAGACATCATCAATGTAAACTGCGATTATAGTGAACTTTTAAAAGTAGAACGTCGATAAAACATGGTTAATCAAACTTATATCCCTCTTTATGCAAATATCTCGAGTTGCATAACACTCGATCTAACTATTTTAGTCCATACATATTCTATGAACTGGATATAGTACGTTCTTGAGGTTTTGACATCATTAATGCTTCTAGCATTATCAATCCATGAGGGAATTCTTTCCATCTTATCCAAATATGCATGTGCTTTCACTCTTAGAAGTTTTTCTATATAAACTTGCCCTTTTAACCCATAGATATATCTATATCATATGCAAAAATATCAAAAACACTTGCTTTTATCTCCAAAATTCATATTGTACCATGTTTGTACACAGTGTACATTGAGATGCCATAATAACCAGGTACACATTTTCTATGTATGTTTATTGGAGTATTGGTGCACTATAATTGCATCCATAAGGTGTTTCAATTAACCTCTTAAGCACTCAAATGCTTTAGGATACTCATGGGGAGTTCCAATTATATTCAATTCAATAACATATACAACATGTATATGTATTCAGATCTGAATTTATATAATAATCATAATATTCTCGAGAACTTATTTTATATGACTTAGTATCAAGTGATACATAACTTTCATAAGACGCGTGTCAATTCTCTTTTATATATTACCAGACTAATAAGATATTGGAAAGTCAATGCATCCACCACTGAAGAATACGTTTTCTCATAATCAATCATAGGTATTTGTGAAAATTCTTATGCCACCAATTTTTACTTATATCACTTAATTTGATTTTTGCATGATTCGCATAAAGACACTTTTGTATCCAGCATATTTTACAACTTCAGTTGTATGGACTGTTGGTCCAGAAACTTTCCATTTCATTAGAGAACTAAACTCTGCCTTATTTGCGTCTTTCTATTTTGGCCAGTCATTTCTTAATATTCATTCATAGGCAGATCTTAACTCTTGATCCTCATCATTTAATCATTTTAAGCGCTATATTATATACAAAAGTATAACGACGTCGATTTTTATTCCGATTCTATACATATCTTAGACATGATACAACTTGACGAGATCTTTTTATTTTCAGGTACCTGAGGTTCTTCTTGAACCATCATGTCTAATGTCTCTGCAGGAGATCCTATTAGTATAACCTCGACTTGACCATCTTAATTACTTGCTCCAATTTTCGAGGAATTTTATTATTGGAATCGACTAGTCTACCACGCTTCAGGCGTGCAATAGACTCATTACAAAATACGTGGTTGTCCTCTTGGGACATAAATATAACTGGAGCATAAGCAGTTGATTATGTGACTTACTCAGTCACTCTATTTAGGTCAGTGAACTTGTCTGGTAACTTGTTCTTTAATATTGGTAAATGAATTATACTTTAAACTTCTAGTTCATAGTTTATAGTCTGAGGATCAAGATGACATGATAATTCATTTCACTTTTCACTTTCCAACTGCTTGTTATCCCCCCTAATGTTGGGAACATTCATTCACTAAAGTGAAAACCAATGAGCCATAAACAAATTTCTCACTAATGGCTTTAAGTATTCAATCATAGACGATTACTTATACCCAACATATTCTCAAACTTTTTAGAAGTCCCATCTTTGTGCGGCGTGGTGGATGGGTTTCAATATATGTCGCACAACCAAAATCTTTGATGAGACATCTTTGGTTCCTGACAAAAAAAAAAAACAACTGTATGGGGAGAACTATAACATATTGGCTTGATGTGAATTGATGGTACTATATATAAAATTACATGTACCTAAATGAACTTTTGCTCATCTCTTGATCATTGGCTTTGTAACCAATAGTAACCTGGATTAATATGCTTGCTAACACATTAGCTAAGCCACAATCACACAAGCTTCAGGTTGTGGATTTGATAACCATTTAGACGATGCATCGATTTAAAAAAAACTAAATGGTATCATATTGGGATATGCATATCCTTTCAGAATATTCAGGTATACACACCCTCGTTTATTTTGCAAATATATAATTTCCCTTGAGAGCAAACATTACATGCTAATTATTATCTTGAAGAATCTTCTAGTTCTTCATTATGTTTCACATCATCATTGACTCGGTGTGGTCTAACCGGTCATGCCAACTAATTAAATAATTATGATCCATAAACTCCCGGTTTATGATCGTATGTGTATTACTTGCTCGTTTAAATATGATACGAAAGTGTTATACTACATGAATCTCATTATACAGTTATAAAAGGTAATAAGATATTAGACCGATAAATGTTATACATGACTAGGTCATGTAACTATTTTTAATTTATATTATGTGAAGAGAAAGATTTCTATAAGAAAAATATGGATAAAACTTCTCCATTTGCCACACACGGGATATGTTTCTGAAATGGTAATATGATTAAAAGGGAATGAATAGTTTTGAACTGATTTGATCCCTGTGTAATTAAGTAAATAATGAAATTTATGGAAATTTTCAGATTCATCTCATTCCCTGAAACGAATGTGATTATACAACGATTATTGAAAATATCGTGATCATGGTAATTGAGAAAATTGTTATGATGCTCATGTAATGAGATCAACCATGTTAATAATGAGATGACTATACAATGATCGTTATAAAGGTCGTAAGATATAAGATTGATAAATTTTATACGACTCATCTAGTTCTCAATTGATGGTAAGCAAAGAGAACATTATTTACAAGGAAAAATCGATTAAATTCTTTTCATTTGTCACACTTGAGACATATGCTCCTAAATATCAAAGGAAAATAGAGAGAAGGATAGAATAGAGAATTGTTATTCATTGAGATCTATACACCATATACAAATGCCACTATATATAGGCATATACATTAATACAAAAGAACTTAAAGAGATGAGAGTTATAGGAGTTATGTATGTGGAAAGTCACCTTATAAATGATGCATTCATAACAGGTCCTATATTATACCTGAATGAGTATTTGTTACTGACATAAAACAACCAAATATCTTATACCTGTGTAAGCAAATAATAAATTGCTTAAAATAAAAAAAGTAAATAAAAACCTATTTTTAGACCTTATTGAAATAGTTGTCTTATTTGTTGATATCCCTCGGTTCCAACACCACAAAAAAAAAAAAAAAAAAAAAAAAAAAAACCTCTCTTAAAAGTTATGCCACGATTTTAATGTTTTTGCCTTTTTCTTCCAGTTACGTGGTCAACCACACAATCTTTAATTTTTTTTTTTTTGGAGTTTGCACCATTCCCGTTTTCAATTGGTGGATAATCAAATTTGGTATGAGCCTATGAGGTGTCCACTTAGTGCTTGACTAGCGACAACTGAAAATAACCAGTCAATTATACTTTAATGACAAGTTCAATTATGGAAGTTCCATGTTCAATTATTACAACATTAGGACATGTCAAATAACATGCCTTTATAGAATCAAGTTCCAATATGTATCTTATGTCAAAGTATACAAACACAATACCAATACCAATATGAAACCTACTTATGACCATGATCTATGAAATTGTTCAAAGGAAGTTATATCCAAAATTTATTCCCCGTAGATATATGTGTTGGGTTATGTAAGATTGTTGATTAATTTTTTTTTTGAACGGCAAATTCCTTTTATTTATGTAGTTTGTGGGATTTGAACCCAAGACCTCTCTCTCCCAAGGTGTTGATTATGAAAGCCAAAATCTAAGGTAACCATCTTCACTGTCTTATTGAATAAGTTGAAATACAATCTAAAGGTCAGAAGTTTCCTCGTTGAAAGCTTCACAAACAACCACCAAAAGTGCTAGAACAGAACTGATGCTCTAACGAAAAGAGAACAAAAGTACAAGTGCTGGATTGTCAAAGTGTTGGTCAACTAGTCAACAAAAGTCAAAATTGAAAATCAGAAGATCAAGTCAACAAGTCAACCAAAGACCAGAAGTACGAAATTTCGTAAAATGCAAGAATCCTCCAGCAGTTTAGGAATCCAGTTGTTATATTCTTCTTTATCAAGGCAATAGTTCAATGTAACAGTATCTTTGTAACTATCCATCAGTTTTGTTAACTGCTGGAAGTTACTTCATTAATTAGGTTATTTAGGGCTGCTTTCACGGTGACATTACCAGCAGATCTCTCATCCGACATATAGTTCTTTACTTTCTATGTAACAATTACGCTTTGCTTGCGGTGTGCACATATAATGTAGACTAAATTGCACAAATCAACCTTTATGTTATACCTAAACTTCATTTCATACCTTTCACTATGAAATCGGCAAAACCCAATCTTTATGTTCATGTTTTGTTACATCTTATAACCTTTAGGACTAACGTCGTCTAAAAACTCAGTTAAACACCCTCACATGCAAAGCATGTGAGTGTATTATTGTCATTTCATCACTTTCCTTATTTTCACTTTCCCTTTTTATACCCTCTTTACTTATTTTATGAAACAAAATATGTTTTTATTACATAAAAGTAAGAAATTATAAAACTACACAAACCCAACAACCCATTTTCACCGGAGCCACCATGGACCACCGCCACTTCTGACTTCTCCGAACTCCGACCACCATCCCCATCCATCCACCACCACCACTCCACCTAAAAGATTGAAAAAATGACAACACAAAAATTAACGCTTAGTGTGGACACAATCTACTTCCTTATACATAAACTATCACCAACCCCTAAACTAATACAAATCATTAGTATTCCATTATAAGTTCTTTAAGCACTAAATGAATTCCAGTTTTCCTTTGGCTACTGTCTTAACACAAATCACCACCAGCCCCTAAATAATAGTAAAATAGAGATAAATAGTGCACAAAACAACAAGGAAGGCGAGGGCGATTAGCGGCGGCACCGAGGGCGGTTAGCGGCGACACCGCTACATAACCTACCGAAACTTCAATTCAAGTTTAAAATCATCATGTATAAAAAATCAGGAGCCCTATATTCACAAATAAGAGATATGAAATCCACCACCAGAGCCTCCCCATAGCACCACATCTAGGTCCCTGTTCAGATCCACCCATACCGATCAGCAAGTTCGGCGCCATCTTCTTCCTCAATAACATCAATGACATCACCTTCGGCGGAGGTTAATGATGACGTTGGGGACAACTGTTCCAGTGTTGGTCACCGAAGGTCGGTGGAGTGTGAACTCCCCGCACCCCCGTCACTGTGACATTGTTCTTTTTTCCCGGTGACTGGAGGTGATGGTTGTCTATGGGTGGCGGTGGTTCTCTTTAGGCAGGGATATGAAAATATTTTTTCCCTACACAATTCCAACGGAATGTATCTATTTTTCCTACGTAATTCCTACGAAATTAAGTTTTTTTCTTACGCAATTCCAACAAAATGTATCTTTTTTTCTTACGCATTTCTTTCGCTGGAAAATAAAATAATTTTGTAGTTAAAATGCTTTTCGGAAATATACATCAAGCTTATATACAACAATCGAACATTTTCTAATCAACCCAATACACATTCAATTCGAAAATAAACCCGTCAAATTACAATCCTTTTTGAACGCATAACAAACTACATTAAATTCCATAAATAAACTACATATAATCTTATATAAGCTAAACTAACGAAATACCTAACTCACTAGAAAAATTTCGGCATCGTCATCAACAAAAAATCTATATTATTATCTGTAGCCTCTCTTGTGTCATGCTACATCTACAAATAAGAGTAAACAGAAAGAGTTGTTACAAATATCGACTAAAACTAAAAGCAAAGAGAAAAAAAATCGACAACAATATCTTCAATAAAGTTATGTGTATTTATATATATTATATACATCTAAAACAAGTATATAATCAACTAAACATTCTCTTAGATAAATGCTCTTATTACTAAAAGTTAATAATTCATTCACTTGTAGAACTCAAGCAAGGCTTGAATTAAAAAAAATGTAACGTTACTTTTGAAGTGGCATTAGGATTTTATTGGTGTGCTTGTCAAAGTTTAATAAACCGACTAAAATACAATACAGCTTAAAGGGTTGAAAAGTAAAAGGGTTCGGAAATGATCAGCTGTGGTGAAGAGCGAAAAGTACAAAACAGTGACAGGTCACATAACACTTTACATGTGATATCTCTCACTCGGCCGCAAAAGGTGCATGTGGGAAGAGACATCCTTTTATCCGCAGGTCCGAAGCCTACCAAAAAGGGCAAGTCCTCCACTGCAGCCTTGGATCACTGATCAAAGGTTTCTTCTTAGGCTAGAGGGTGTGGGATGGAGCCCCTTGGGGGTTATAAAGGACACATCAACGCCACCTAGACGCCACGTCAGCCAGGGGGCTTTATAACCCCCCCCCCCTTTAATTTGCAGGGTGTGGGATGGAGCCCCGTCATCATTACCTAATTATTTTTTATTTTTACATTTTACTTTTTTAAATTAAATGGCCATTTTATATAACTAGAAAATTAAAAAAAAAAACATAATTTCATCCTAAAAAAAATAAAAAACATCACAAAGTCATTAAAAAAATAAGAAGGTACTAGAAAAAAAAACTACATATATTTCGCTCAAAAAAACTGGCCATCGGTTGAGTGATGGGATGAGGAGAAGTTGGGGTTGTTGGTGGCATTGGGTAATATCCAACCTCACCGGTACGCGAGTCTCGGCGATACCGGTCCTCTTGCTCGTTGTTTTGCCAGTACGGATGGTTCGGATCCCATGGGTTTGGGTTGTTGGGAAACATTGTAGAGAGGGGTTTAAAAAAAATTAGAGTATTGTATAAAAATTTGAGAGAAAGTGGGTGAAATGAGATGGAAAAATGGAGAAATGGAATGGGTATTTATAAACTTTGAATTTGAAAAACAATTTTTTTTTTAAAAACCTGACCGTTTAACGGTCAAAAAGATTAAATGTGCCTCGATCTGTGTGTTGTCCTCTCGTTACCATGTTCGCGAAACAACTATAGGTGGGTGTGGGTGTATAGCGCCCAGGGCGCCATAGATGGTGACCTGGCGAGGGTGGCGCCCCCCACACCCTCCGGCCTTATAGTTGGCTCCATCCTTATAAATCATAACACTTTGTCATTCAGCTACCAACTTCCAGAAATCTCACTCTCTCTCTCTTGAACTTGTTCTTTACAGGTTTTATTCTTCGCTCACTCCAACACTATCACATGCATACAAACATTCTGAGTTGAATATCCTTCAATCCAGAATTCAAAGCAATCAATAGTAAAGTGATCAAACCCTATGTATTGCATAAGTGAGGGGACCCCACGACCTGCGTTATGCAAATCGAAACCCTTGAACCCTTTTTCCTAGCCAGCCCAGTCACTATCTTTGGTTTTATATTTGTTGTAGCCAGGGGCGAAGCATTATTGTTACCCGGGGGTGCTCCCGCCCACCCCCAATGTTTCGGCTAGAAGTGCGTGTATGGTCCGATTTTTGTATGGTCCGATTTTTCGTCTGAAAATTTGAAATTTATATAGGATCGCCCACCCGATTATTTTTCCTAAATGGTGGGCAATTTGGTAAATATATTTTAACTCTTATTTTATTTGTTTAACCCTATATTACCCACCACACAACAAACTTAATACCAAATTATTAATTATCAAATATTATTTATCTTTTTCCCAGCTGCCGTAGCTTTTTGTTTCTGCATCCTGCCGCAAGACTTTTGGTTCTGACTTCTGTTTCTTCAGTACTCCGGTAAGACTTTTGGGCAAATTTCACAATTTGGGAAGTGGTGCCATCCTTATCCATTTGTAATTCAGTGATTCACGGTTCCACCAACATTTGGGTA
Source organism: Helianthus tuberosus (assembly GCA_030545235.1). Taxonomy (NCBI): domain Eukaryota; kingdom Viridiplantae; phylum Streptophyta; class Magnoliopsida; order Asterales; family Asteraceae; genus Helianthus; species Helianthus tuberosus. The sequence continues at coordinate 86,708,661 of CM060353.1, forward strand.
ACAATTCTTTTCTTTATTCTTTTATGGTTATTGTTAATTGTTAATTGGATTATAGGAATGCATTATTTATTTTTATTCATGAATGAGAATTATAATTACATAAATGACAAGATCTAAAATACTTAATAGATAACTTGATACTTTGATGATGAATTAATTAATGTATTATTAGTACTTGATGACATGATATTAATATATTGTTCATGTATATTAACTTGATACTTTGATGATGAATTAATTAATGTATTATTAGTGAATGAATTTTTTGTTAGTTTTATTTGGAGCTATTATTATTTGACCCGACTTAAATCGAATAGCCGATCTGACCCGACCCGAAACATAACGATAGGAAAAAAAATTTCGGTCCCATCACTTTACGCCCCCTCGAAACTTTTGGTCAAGCTCCGCCACAGGTTGTAGCAACAGGTATATACGTTTTCGACCCCCCGATTTTATAGAAATTTTTGGGTATATACTTGTTCGACCTCCCGGTCGGAAATCTCAAGATTCGCTACTAGCCACACCCCACCGCCTTATATCATATATGTGAAAGCTATAGGCCACATACTTATTATTACTCGTGATCATTATATTATTACGTATGACAACACAGAATCATGTATTATATGAGATAGCGTGATATTAAATCCGTACGTGAGTATCTGGTATATTGTACTAAACATCGAGTATCTGGTATATTGTACTAAACATCTCTTTTAGATATATTTATGTGCAAACTGGGGTGGCTTTACCTTTTCAGAAGCCTAAGCCGATATCTAAAGTCGGGACAATTTTTCAATGCCTCACATACCCATATGGCCATATCTTAAATTATTTAGGCAAATTGGATTTAAATAATCCCAACTCACTGTTATTGGCCAATAATAATCCCAACTCATTTAATTACCAATAATAATCCGACCTATTCACTTTTGTTTGTAAAATATTCCCAGTTAAAAAAAACTAACTAGGTTAAAAAATTGCTGATGTGGCATCTGATGTGGCCTCTGATGTGTCATATGACGTGGCAGTTGATGTGACATTTTTTGATGACGTGGCAACTGATGTGGCAGTCTACATGGCATTTTTTGATGACGTGGCAGCTGATGTGGCAGTCTACATGGCATTTTTCGATTACATGGCAACTGATGTGGCAGGTGACGTGGCAAGCCACATCAGCAATTTTTTAACCTAGTTAGTGTTTTTTTAACTGAGAGTATTTTACAAACAAAAGTGAATAGTTCGGATTATTATTGGTGATTAAATGAGTTGGGATTATTATTGGCCAATAACAGTGAGTTGGAATTATTTAAATCCAATTTGCCAATTATTTATAGGGTTATTGGATTTTATCACCCTTAACTATTGGTCATTGGCCGCTGCCACTCCCAACTATCACTTTAACGCCCGCCACCCCTAACTTGACACTTAGTGTATTCTGTCACCACATCACTAACTTTTGATCATGTTACTATACTTTTGGGGGTGTCATGAGATCTCTAAAATCTTCCCAAGATCCTTATGTGATGTAGCGCGTGAAACGGAAAAATGAAGATTACACGTTGATTCTACGAATACCCGTGCAGCTCTTCCCCAACCCCCAAATTGTAACCCCAAAGGCCACGGAATTTGAAGTGAAAAAAACAGTTTTCTCAAAATTCAATTCTAAACTTCTCATTAGCTTTAGCAACATATAAATAGAGCTCGTTCTCACGTTCGAATCGCCTGGTCGCACGTCCAAAACGGACCCCCGTAGCCCAAGTTAGAGCCATTTTAGTGAAGCCCCTTTTGTTACGCGGTCTTGGGCCTCCAAATACAAAATAGCCCGTTCCTCCACACTTGGGCCCACATCACTATGACACCCCAAAAAGTGGAGTAACATGATTAAAAGTTAGTGATTAGTTAACGACGTAGTGACAGAACACACTAAAGTGTTAAGTTGGGGGTGACGAGCGTCAAAGCGATAGTTGGGGGGTGGCAATGGCCAATAGCCAATACTTGAGGGTGATAAAATCTAATAACCCTTATTTATAAACCAAATGTTACTCACTAGTTACCCCGTAAATAACTATTTTTGCACCAAAATATTAGTTTTTTACTCTTAATATGCTAAAAATACACATACATTTACCTATTTACTACCTTAAGATGCCAGCAGTCAGTTGAGTTTCTAAACATTATAAGGTGTCAAACAAGTCCATTTATAAACCATGAAAAGCTTTTCAAAGGTTAGTTCAGGATATAACCCGTACCAAAAAATTCTATAAAGAAATGGTCAACGGCAATAGCAAATTTAACCAGGCATGTTGCAACAACACTTAGGTGCTTTTTGTTTTTTCAGAGGTAAAATGTTTGTGGTTTACGTACCACATTTGCAGACATCTGAAGTAGAAGAGGTGCACCAAACCTCTATAGTTTGTAATAAGAAGATTATTTGTTTTTTTAACTTTTGCAAGCTACTAACTACTAGGCATGAATAACAATAAAAAAATCAGTAAACTAACACCAAAATTCAACAAAGTAACACCAAAACTCAGCAAACGAACATCAAAATTCAGCAAACTAACACAAAAATTCAGCAAAGTAGCACCTAAATTCAGCAAATTAACACCAAAAATTCAGCAAACTAACACCAAAATTTAGGAAAGTAGCACCAAAATTCAGCAAACGAACACCAAAATTCTGAAAATTCCCCAAAAAAAAGAAAATTAACAAAAAAACATACCTGATTCTAGACGAAGGCGGCTGTTGATGATGATGACGGCTGGTGGGAGGGTGTGCGTTGATGTGAGGGTGGTGACGGGTGGTCCGTAGGACAACCCTTAAGACCTTTAAATAGACAAAAATCTCATACTTTGTCTGGTTATTTGTTTGAACTAGGTAATCACAAGATGTTGATGATGCAGGTGTTAAAGTGTTCAAGATGATGGTTTTAGGAAGCATGGATGAATGTTTAAAGTCGGCTAAGCAGGAGTTGGAGAAATGGTGAAGCAAAAGAAGGAAACAAAGAAAAATGTCATTTAGGGCCGTAACCTACGGCACCATGCCGTAGGTTACGGCAGTAGCCCTTTGGAATATTTGCATTGCCGTAGATCAGGAGAGATGATCCGTAAAGAACAAGTCAGAGCCTTAACCTACGGCTGGGAGCCGTAGGTTACGGCGCATTATGTTGACCCTAGACCTGCTGATCGCCGTAACCTACGGCGGAGGGCCGTAGGTTACGGCACTGATCTATCCAAAAAACGTAACCTCTGCATTTAATGTCAATTTCAAGATGTTTTATGGAGTCTTTTGAGGGGTATTCGTTACACAATCATTGGAACACGAATTTGGATCATTTTTGGAGACTTGGGAGCTTGAAGAACACTTGTTAATTCTTGTTTTATGTTGGTGATTTCTTGGAACATTAAAACTAGTATTATGATGTTGATTCAAGCCATGTGTGGCTAAACATTCTATGGTCATCTTAGGTTGAAGGTTTGTGGAAACTATTGTGCTTGTTTTTATATTTCTAGAATGATGAATTTAACTTATGTTTTGTTTATCATGGTGTGTTCTTGTTTGTTTGTAAATTGTTGATGCTTATAATTATTCTTCTTTGAAACCATACGTTCTTGGTGCCGTTGGCAATCGAGATATCATGGGTAGAATTAGAATTGGGTAAGGGTCAATTGGTCACCGGGTAACAACCTCACGTTCTAGGAATCTGAGTACTTAGTTCCCTTTTATCACAACAAGTAATTACGCATGAACTATGTCTATGTAGTTCTTTCTAGTAAATGATATCACAATTGTTGAAGCAAACCGGAAACTTAGGATGGTCATTTGTCTCTAAATTGTTTACAAACTTAATTCTCATTTCGCAAATTAATTAGTAATTTTAGTTTTAAAAGAAACCAAGCCAATCAAACCAACTCTTGAATTTTATTTTCTCGCAATTAGTCTAATTTAGTTAATTTAGATAATCTTCAAATAACACATATTCCACAAACTCCCTGTGTTCGATACCCACTTACCGCTATCTATTAGTAGTATTTGGATTAAATTTGATTGTGACCACGACATCACGTCAAATTTTGGCGCCGTTTCCGGGGAGTAGTGCGCAACGTGTGTTATTTTTTTATCCTTTTTAGTTTGTTATTTTTCTGGTTTACGCTGGGTGTGTTAGTGTGCAAGTAATTACAGGTGCATGCGTACTAGAAGCTCTCACAAGCTATCACCTTTGGCATTTGATCCGGAAATTGAGCGAACATTAAGAGGAAACAGAATTTTGCTAAGAGAGAACAGAATCAGCGATTCACCAACAACACCAACTACACCAATCACACCAATTCGATACATGGATCCACCACAACCACCACCCACTACGGGTGAACTCATACCACCATTCATACCATCATCCACTCAACCTTCACCAAACACTACTATTCCAAACACCACTACCAATCCTATTCAACCTCACAATGTTACACCAACCAACACCACCCAACCCAGTACCATTCAAGAAGAACCTTCACTTTCCTTTAACCCTTCTACTACGATTCCACCACTCACTCATTTATTCCCAGTTTCAGGTCAATCATCCTCAACATATACATTACCCCAAGGTTCAACTGTCGTTCATGCAACTTCTACATTTAGACCATCGAACCAATCGGGTTTTCAATACTCGACCCTTCCATTTGGGCAATCTTCGGGAATAGGGGGAGATGGATATGAGGAGGGATATGAGGATTTTGAGGGTTATGATGAGGACGGTTATGCTTATGGGGGTGATGGTGATCAAGGGGAGTTTGCTTATGTGCATGGCCAATCTCAAGGAATGGCAAGTGTTGGTGGAATGCCACAACAACAACAACTCATACCACAACATATTCGGCCAAGACCACAAGGGCTACAAGTGCAACGCCCTACACCATTACAACAAGTTCGCCCACAAAATGTACAACCACAATTCCAAAGGCCAATTCAACACCCACCAATGCCACAACAACAATTTCAACAACCATTCGCACCACTAGGGCATATACCAAGACCAATGGGTCCTATTCGTCCAAGGGGTCAATTGGGTGTACCAAGAAGGCATCTTAGGGAACATGCACGGGGAATTGAAGCGCATTTTAGGCCGATAATTACTCAAACCCCTTCACCGGTGGTTATCCCTCACAACTACCAAGGAAGAACTTTTGAAGTGAGAACAAATTCTTTGCAAAGTTTGCCGAAATATAAAGGGTTAGCAACGGAGGAGCCTTATTTCCATTTGGAGGCTTATGACTCAATTTGCAATACTCTTGTGAGTCAAGGTTTTTCGGCTGATGATGTCAAGTTAGTTTTGTTTCAATTCTCATTGGAGGATAAGGCAAAGAAGTGGTTCTATACTTTTCCTTCAGCATCTATTTACACTTGGGCGGAAATGCAACAAATTTTCTTAGATGAATTTTACACCGCTCAAAAGACCAATGATGCTAGGAAGGGGTTGAGGAGTTTCCAACAACATGGTGAAATGTTTCATGAGGCTTTTGAGCGTTTCAATATGATGATCAAAAATTGCCCTCACCATGGAATTGAACTTTGGGAGTTGATGAATGCCTTCCACGAGGGGTTGAGTGCCGAAGATGCTCGCGACTTAATGTCTATAACCGGTGGGACTTTTGGCACAAACTACGAGAATGATGATTGGGAGTTTTTGGAGAACATGGCCATTACATCAAAAAGAAAAGCTCAAGCATCAAGGAGAGCACGACCGACCATTGCCCGACCTCAAGTGCACGCAATAGATGATGGTAATGTTCACTAACCAAATTTATGATGTTTGTGCATTGTGTAATGAGATAGGTCATGCGGCTGAAAATTGCCAAGGAATGGTGGAAGGGCAACATGAAGAAGTTCATGCAGTTCAAGGTCAAGGAGGGGGTGGTAGAAACTATAACATGAATTCCAATACTTACCACCCCGGGTTGAGGAACCACCCAAACTTTCGCTATGGGAACCCTTCAAATCAAGCAAACCCGAATTTCCAAGGTTACCAAGGTAACTATGGTTCGCGCCAACCTTACAACAATCAAGGTGGATATAGAAGTGGGAACAACCAAGGGTACCAAAGGCAATACCAAACAGGTCAAGAACAAGGGGGTCTTCGGGTGGAAATGAGATGATGGATATGTTGAAGAACATGCAAGCGGAGATGCAAAAGAGAAACCAAATGGATGATGCTCGTATACAAAAGGATGAGGCCCGAGATAAGGCAATTCAAACTTTGACCACCCAAATGGGTCAACTTGCAACCGAAGTGTCAGAATTGAAGAAAAATAAAGGTCAATTACCAAGCGACACTAAGGTAAACCCATCTCATGGTACTTCAAGATGTAATAATGTTAACATTCACCATGTAAGTGTTTTGAGAAGTGGGAAAGAGTATAAAACCAATTCTTCACCGGATTTGGTTGATGGGGTGGTTGAAGATATAACGGGTCAAGATAGTGAGGAAGAAAATGAACCAACTATTGTTTCTTCTAAAAAACTCAATTTTGAAAAACCCGAAATTAATAAAGAAAATGAAAAGGAAAATGAGGGTGAGGGATTTAGTCAAGTACCATTTCCCTCGGCTTTATTAGATCCGGGTAGAAATTTTTTTATTTCAAAACGGGGTCCTCAAAAGGAGGAAATGTGGGAGGTTTTTAAACAAGTAAAAATTAATCTTCCTTTACTTGAAGCAATCAAACAGGTACCCGCTTACGCCAAGTTTTTAAAAGAATTATGTACTCAAAAGAGGCAACAAAAAGTGCCTAAATTGGTTGACTTGACGGAGCGGGTAAGTGCGGTTTTGAAAGGAGATCTTCCTCCTAAGCTACAAGATCTGGGAACGCCTCTTATAAATATTCAAGTTGGAAATTTTCAAACCGCAAGGGCGTTATTGGATCTTGGAGCCGGAGTAAGTATCTTACCGGGGGGTTATATGACCAATACGATTTTGGTCCATTGAAACGGGTTGAGACAACGGTGGTATTAGCCGACTTGTCTCATAAACTTCCTCGGGGTATTGTACGGGATGTGATAGTTAAAGTTGATGAGTTTTATTATCCCGTGGATTTTCTTGTGCTAGATTACTCATCCGCGGACCCAATTCAATAACAAAACGTTATTTTGGGTCGGCCGTTTTTAAACACCGCACATGCTGTTATTGATTGTCGATATGGTACGGTCGACATGACATTCGGTAATAGGAAGATGAGATTAAATGTTTTTACTAACGGTACTAACAATTTTGGTGATGAGTGTTTCGTAGCAGATTTCATAGATGGATATGACCCAAAGGAGTTCGAGGAAGAGATTTTGGGGTCTTGTGTTTGTGATGTGTCTTTGCAGGTGCACGCATGTGATTTGGAAAAGGAAGAGAAAGAGCAAGAGGCTCTCGCGGTGAAGGAAGGAAGACCGCCATGGACCCACCAAACGGACACTTTGCCGGTGGGAATTGATTCGGGTACAAAGCCTTCCTTGGAATGTCCACCAAGCGTGGAGTTGAAAGAGTTACCGAGGCATTTGAAGTATGTATTTTTTGGAGAGAATGACACCTTACCAGTGATCATTGCTTCTAATTTGGCGGTAGCTCAAGAAGAGGATTTGATACGGGTGTTGAAGGCTCACAAGGCGGCAATTGGGTGGACGATAGCCGACTTAAAGGGTATTAGCCCTTCCATTGTAATGCATAAAATTATTACATGTGAGGATGCAAAGCCGACCCGTGAAACACAAAGAAGGTTGAACCCGAATCTGAGAGAGGTGGTCAAGAAAGAAGTTATCAAATGGTTGGATGCGGGGATCATTTACCCCATTTCGGACAGTGCGTGGGTAAGTCCGACTCAGGTAGTACCTAAGAAATCTGGCATCCAGGTAATAAAAGATGAGCAAGGTGAGCAAATCGCCACCCGCCCGGTAACCGGGTGGCGAGTTTGTATCGATTATAGAAAATTAAACGCCGCTACCTCCAAAGACCATTTCCCGTTACCCTTCATTGACCAAATCATTGAAAAACTTTCAGGTAAAAAATACTATTGTTTTTTGGATGGGTACTCGGGATATAACCAAATTGCTATTCACCCTGACGACCAACACAAAACCACGTTTACATGTCCATATGGTACATTTGCCTTTCGGCGAATGCCATTTGGACTATGTAACGCCCCTGCCACGTTCCAAAGATGTATGATGAGTATATTTTCGGACATGGTCGGGGAATCTCTTGAAGTGTTTATGGATGATTTTTCCATCTTTGGCCCAAGTTTTGATTCTTGTCTTGATGAATTGGAAAAAGTTTTAAAAAGGTGTGTTGAGACAAACTTGGTGCTAAGTTGGGAAAAGAACCATTTTATGGTTCAAGAGGGTATTGTGTTGGGGCATGTGATTTCGGACCGGGGAATGGAGGTAGATAAAGCAAAAATTCGGGTAATTTCATCTTTACCCCCACCAAAGAATGTTAAAGGGGTGAGATCATTTTTGGAGACATGCGGGGTTTTATAGAAGGTTTATTAAGGGTTTTAGTGTAATTACAAAACCTTTATGTAACTTATTATTGAAAGATGTTCCATTTGATTTTACCGACGAATGTTTGCAAGCGTTTCATGTGTTGAAGGAACAGTTGGTGAAGGCTCCTATCTTGCAACCACCGGATTGGTCAAAGCCGTTTGAAATTATGTGTGATGCTAGCGATACGACTATTGGAGCGGTTTTGGGTCAAAGGGTTGATAAGAAACCGGTGGTGATCTATTATGAAAGCAAAACTTTGTCCGAGGCGCAACTGAATTACACCACGACCGAGAAAGAATTATTAGCGGTGGTGTATGCCTTGGACAAGTTTAGAGCTTACATTTGGGGGAGCAAGGTGATTGTGTATTCGGATCATAGCGCGGTCCGATATTTAATGGAAAAGAAGGATGCAAAGCCCCGGTTGATTCGTTGGGTGCTTTTGTTTCAAGAATTTGATCTTGAGATTCGGGATAAAAAGGGATGTGAAAATGTTGTTGCGGATCATTTGTCCCGAATTCCATTGGAAGTTGTTGATGACCCAAGCGAAATCAATGAACGGTTCCCCGATGAACAATTGTTAGCCGTCTCTACTTTTGTTGCACCTTGGTATGCCCATTACGTGAACTATTTGGCCAAGGGTGCAATTCCAAATCATTGGACGAAGAAGAGACGACAACAATTTCTTAGTCAAGTGAAGCAATATATATGGGATGAACCAGATTTGTTCAAAATCGGACCCGATCAAGTGATACGAAGATGTGTTCCCGAAACTGAAGTTTTAGAGATTTTGACCCATGCTCATTCATCGACATGTGGAGGGCATTTTAGTGGGAACAAGACGGGTTATCGGGTGTTATCTAGTGGGTTTTATTGGCCCACGATTTTCAAGGATTCATGTGAGTATGCCCGAAATTGTATCAATTCTCAACGAGTGGGAAGCAATTCGAAGCGGGATGAAATGCCGTTACAACCAATCTTGGTAGTGGAAGTGTTTGATGTTTGGGGAATAGACTTCATGGGTCCTTTTCCAAATTCAAATGGGTTTTTGTATATATTGGTTGTGGTTGATTACGTTTCGAAATGGATTGAAGTTATCGCTACGAGGACTAACGATCATTCCGTTGTATGTAAGTTTGTGCAATCCAACATTTTTGCTCGATTCGGTGTGCCTAGGGTGATAATAAGTGATGGCGGTTCACATTTCAAAAATTTTAATTTCGGAAAGTTGTTAAAAAGGTACAATGTGAACCACCGCGTTGCTACACCATACCATCCGCAAACAAGTGGACAGGTTGAAGTGTCCAACCGGCAAATTAAAGAGATTTTAATGAAGACGGTAAGAACGGATCGGAAAGATTGGTCAAGCAAACTTGATGATGCATTATGGGCTTATCGAACGGCCTACAAAACTCCACTTGATACAACTCCTTATCGAATGGTGTATGGAAAGGGGTGTCATTTACCTATGGAGTTAGCACATCGGGCATATTGGGCAATTAAAACGGTGAATGCAAACTATGACGAAGCGGGTCGGGCGAGAAAGCTACAATTGAATGAGATTGAGGAAATACGAGATCAAGCCTACGAGTATGCATCCACATATAAAGACAAGCTGAAGAAAGTTCATGATGCAAAAATAAAGAAAAAGAACTTTGAAGTGGGTCAAAAAATGTGGTTGTATAACTCAAGGTTGAAAATTTTCGCGGGAAAACTCAAAAGCAAGTGGATGGGTCCTTACGTCATTCGATGAGTGGGGAGGTTTGGAGACGCTGATATACAAGATGAACAAACAAATAAACAACAAACAGTGAACGGGCATCGGCTCAAACCGTACTTGGAAGGTAACGATATCAACAATCTCGAGCTCGACAAAGTGGGGTACATTTTACACCGAGTGGATGACGAAGAAACGTGAAAGAGGCCCAGGTTTGGTGTTTGTAAATATTTAGTTTAGTTTATTTTGGTTTGAATAAGTTCCGTTTAAACCGGTGTTCGAAACAAGTGTGGGGAAATTTTTACGGATTTCCCGAACATAGTGTTGAGGACAACACTTTTAACGGGGGGTAGGGTAATAATTTCAATGTTTCGTAAAATATAAAAAAATCATAAAAATTAAAAAGCTAATATATATATATATATATATATATATATATATATATATATATAAATTTCAAGTTTTGAGGTTTTGGCCCCAATTGCCCAGTGATCGCCGTAAGCTACGGTGGGGGGCCGTAGCTTACGGCGGCTATCCAAAAATTTGAACCTTACGGCACTTGGAGCCTGTTTTACGGCGAGAAAAATTACCCAGTTATTGCCGTAGCCTACGGCTTGCCCTCGTAGGTTACGACACCGAGCTGGCATATAGAGTAGGGCATGTCGGCGATGTATACACATAAAAAAACCCCGATAATATTTATTATTAATAATAATAATAATACTTTAATAATAATAAAAACTATCAATTCTCCCCAATCACATATCCATCTTTCACCTTATCCACCCATCTAGCTTCTTCTCCATCTAACTTCTTCTTCCCTTAGAACCCTAGCCCACCATAACCTTCAAATCTTCATAACTCCCTCATATCTAGCCCGATTTCAGTGATTTTTGGGTCTAGTTTGGGTAAAATTTCACAAGGAACCTAGATTTATACTCATATCTCGAAGATTCCTCTGTTTCGGGTTCTGATTTGAGCATAAGGGTGCCGAAAATTTTGGGGGTTTTTGTGTTTTTTTTTGTGTGAATTTCAAGTTCTTGTGAGTCTCATCTTCTACAACACTAAGGTATGCAATTTCTTGTTATTCTTTTAGGTACATTGAGGTTTGTAAGTTTCCATCTTTGTTTTTGCTTACACACACTTGCTTGTACATGATAGATGTAGGAATTTGTGAACTATTGAATGTGTGGGTATGAATGTGTTTGATGTCTAGTGAAAATGTTTTGGAAAAATTTTGAATTATAGGGGACATCATGCCGAAATTTTGTTTGAAAGAATGAAATTTTGGTTTTTTCTCACTTATACCCATAGCATGAAGCAAGTATGGGGAAGATTGGGAAGAAGTACTAACTTGAAATTGTTTGTGTGGTTTGTGAATGTGTGTAGATATGGTGAAGAAAAAGGGAAAAGCAGTTGCGAGTTCGTCTAACGAGCCTCAAGAGGAGCAACCCAAGAGAAGGAGATTGACACGGGTTGGTGACCCGGATTCGGAGGAGGATGCACCTCCAAGGGGTCCGAAGCCGGATTGGACATCCGGTTCATTGCTAGACCAACCCGTGGAATGGAGAGAGGATCTATTTCATGAACAAATGAACAAGCTAAAACAAAGGGGTGAAGCATTTATTTATGAGAAGGAAATTAAAGAGGTTGATTTCGGGCCATTTGGGATCACGGAAAAGTTCAAGGAATTGGGTTGGGGTGCAGCTTTGAAGTGTTATGACGGGGAGGTGAAGAAGATGTACGACACTCAGATTCAAGAGTGGGTGGCTTCACTTGAATGTCCCCCGTTTAAGGCCCCAAGCAAGATGAGGCTCATTGGACAATGTAACGGGGTGATAGTAGAAATGTCTTATGACTCTTTGCGCAAAATAGCAAAGTTTGACGACGGACCCGCAACTGAGTACATTCACCCGAGTCTCAAAGATCTCTATCACGAGCCCAACAAGCATCCGCAATGGCAAAATATGCTTGACTACCTTTTCCTTCCGGGCACAACACATGGGAAGTTATATAGGAGCAATTTGAGAATGGAAGCAAAATTGTTGTTGACATTGTGCATGTATAATGTTGTTCCAAGGCGGGGTGACAAGATGGAAGTGCGGCATCAGCAAGTACCGATTTTATATATGATGATGCATGGATCTCCCAAGGTCCCTTTCCGATTTTTGTGTTGAATAATATCTGGTTGAGCAAAAATAGTGGAGAAAGAAAGATTACACCTCATTGCCGGTTGATTACGACGTTGTTAAAAAAATATGGGGTGATTAAAGGTGATGAAAAAGGTTCTTACAAGAGGTTTAGACCATTCGACCTTAAGAATCTTGGGCCAGGTTGGATTTACACGGAATCGGAGAGGTACCATAAGCTGAAAACAGATGGAAGAAGGTGGAGAGCGTTGAAGGTGGATGCGAGACCGTTACGACCGGGTGAGGCTGATGAGCCCGAAACGACCGATGAAGAAGTGAGTGGTGACGATGACTATCGTGAAGACACCTTCATGGTTGATGCTCAAGTTCAGGGAGCCGGTGTGCAAGCTAGTTATGTGGGGGGTGCATTTGATTATGCACAACAAGCTTATGATCCTTATTGGGCCCACTCGGGAAATATGGGCCAAATTATTGAACAAAGGCGGCCACCCACTTTTGGTGAATGGAGTGAACCAAATCAGATGCTTTTTTGATCAGCAAACTTTCATGGGGGCAAGTATGGAGAGGGCTTTGAAGTAGAGTTATGATAGGAGTGAGCAATGAAACCGTGCTCATATGTATGCCCATCAAGAAGAAGTGAATAATCGCTACCTAGACGACCGCCAGCGATGCGTGCACGATCAGTGGCATGCGGGCCAACCAATCGAAGCGGATCCGCCAGTTGTGGATTATACTACATTGCCACCCAATGATGGTAGTGTGTCATATCCCACCCCACTATTACATCATTCTCAATGGGTGGATCCACACGCTATGAGTTATCAGCAGGCGAATCCAAGTGGTGATCAAGCTAGTAGCAGTGGTAGCGGAGCATTCGGTTTTGGCGAGTGGAATGATATGATGACATCTATCTTTGGGCCTCCACAGCCGAAGTACTACTAGCCAGGTCGTATCTTGCTCCTTTGTACATTTTGTGTATATTTGTTTATCTCGTATGTTATGTTTATGTTTGGGAGGTAGGGTGGTGTTTTGATGTTGATGTGTGGTTTTAGGATGTGAAAGTTGGTGGTGTTTTTAGTTAAAATATAATATAAAAAATACAAAAAGAAAGTTGGGATTTGAGAATATTAGCAAAGGCTAATGTTGTTGGTTAAAAGCGATCTTTCCCTCAAAGCCATACATTGGGACAGTGTATCCCAAGTGTGGGGATGGGGGAAATTTTTGAGAATAAATTTTTTTGTAAATCCGAGCAAAATTGTCAGAACTTGAAAGCTTGATTTTGTCCCGCTTGACACGCCGACACCTATTCCTAGTCTTTTCTTGGTGAGAATTTGGGCCACATATGATTGTTATTGATATTTCTTTGTTTGAGTGGCGGTGTGTGTCGTGTGTTTATAGAACTTGTGTATGAATTCTTGTTAAATCCTAGAGTTAGCATGCTTGTGAAAATGATAGGGGATTTTTAGCTAGCCTCGTCTAGATGTGTGAGAGGGTGGGATTGGTGGGTTGGACCTCATACTTTACATATATGAGCTTTGTATTGTGAGGGGTGGGGGTTTGGTCCTTAGAAAGCCATGTTTGAGCCTTATACCATTCGGTTGTGACCCAAACCTACTTCTTACAAAAGTTTACCCATTGAGATGACCCGGTTTATGGAATTTAGTTTGTGATTGTTGATGTTCTTGTATATATTGTTGAGTTCTATGCTGAAAAAAAAATGAGAAAAATACAAAAAGAAGTGCTTAGTTGTTCTAGTTGTTGAGATTGTTGAAAAAGTTTTGTATATATTTGGTGTTTGCTTCGTAGTAGTAGAAATAAAAACCGGGTCAAATCAATTAGCTCTTTCATATGTAATCCACCGTGTTCCTACCTTTGCGCCTAGCCTCGTTACAACCCGTAAGTTCATTTGATTCATAAGCATGCTAGATATTTGTTAGGAGGAAACTTGATTTTTATACAAGCTTATTGTCGCATACACACACACACACGCATTGAGTGGTTTAGTATTATGCTAATAATTCTTGCCACCGAGAGATTTTTGTGAGGGGTGTGTTTTGCGGTATGAGTGAAAGTTAGTAAAAGGACGACATATTTTAACTCGGGTTGCATGATTGATCGCTTTAGTTGAGAATAGTGTTTGAATGGGTTGCTTGGGACAAGCAACGGGTAAGTGTGGGGATGTGGCGGGTGGTCCGTAGGACAACCCTTAAGACCTTTAAATAGACAAAAATCCCATACTTTGTCCGGTTATTTGTTTGAACTAGGTAATCACAAGATGTTGATGATGCAGGTGTTAAAGTGTTCAAGATGATGGTTTTAGGAAGCATGGATGGATGTTTAAAGTCGGCTAAGCAGGATTTGGAGAAATGGTGAAGCAAAAGAAGGAAACAAAGAAAAATGCCATTTAGGGCCGTAACCTACGACACCATGCCGTAGGTTACGGCAGTAGCCCTTTGGAATATTTGCATTGCCGTAGATCAGGAGAGATGGGCCGTAAAGAACCAGTCAGAGCCGTAACCTACGGCTGGGAGCCGTAGGTTACGGCGCATTATGTTGACCCTAGACCTGCTGATCTCCGTAACCTACGGCGGAGGGCCGTAGGTTACGGCACTGATCTATCCAAAAAACGCAACCTCTGCATTTAATGTCAATTTCAAGAAGTTTTATGGAGTCTTTTGAGGGGTATTCGTTACACAATCATTGGAACACGAATTTGGATCATTTTTGGAGACTTGGGAGCTTGAAGAACACTTGTTAATTCTTGTTTTATGGTGGTTATTTCTTGGAACATTAAAACTAGTATTATGATGTTGATTCAAGCCATGTGTGGCTAAACATTCTATGGTCATCTTAGGTTGAAGGTTTGTGGAAACTATTGTGCTTGTTTTTATATTTCTAGAATGATGAATTTAACTTATGTTTTGTTTATCATGGTGTGTTCTTTTTGTTTGTAAATTGTTGATGCTTATAATTATTCTTCTTTGAAACCATACGTTCTTGGTGCCGTTGGCAATCGAGATATCATGGGTAGAATTAGAATTGGGTAAGGGTCAATTGGTCATCGGGTAACAACCTCACGTTCTAGGAATCTGAGTACTTAGTTCCCTTTTATCACAACAAGTAATTACGCATGAACTATGTCTATGTAGTTCTTTCTAGTAAATGATAGCACAATTGTTGAAGCAAACCGGAAACTTAGGATGGTCATTTGTCTCTAAATTGTTTACAAACTTAATTCTCATTTCGCAAATTAATTAGTAATTTTAGTTTTAAAAGAAACCAATCCAATCAAACCAACTCTTGAATTTTATTTTCTCGCAATTAGTCTAATTTAGTTAATTTAGATAATCTTCAAATAACACATATTCCACAAACTCCCTGTGTTCGATACCCACTTACCGCTATCTATTAGTAGTATTTGGATTAAATTTGATTGTGACCACGACATCACGTCAGGTGGCAGACAGTGGGAGGGTGGCGGCTAGTGAGGAGAAGGGGTGGAGAGGTGATAGTCTTTGAGGCTGAGGAGAAAGAAGCGTGTTTTGATATTAGGGCAGAGGTTGGCAGAGGTTAGAAGAGGAGAACCCAAATCTACACCAAAAAGAAGACTCGCAGAGGTTTTTTAATGAAAGATCTTCAAGAAAACAAACAGCCCCTTAATCACTAGAAGATTGGAAAAATTACCCACTTGACTTTCATCAGACTAATGACTTTTTTAAGTTACTAAAATAATTATCCTCTTCACCTCCACTAGTTTAAAATACAAACATGAGAAACTAGGGTTTCTCAAGATAATTAGCCTAATATGACTGCTAGATAAATCATAGAAAAGTAACATCTGCGAGTGTGACTAAGGAGTTAATCTTGATAAGTTGAAAGAATTAAGGGGTCGAGGTTATGAATTGGTTTAAATAATTTCTTTAATTGGAGTTTGAATTAGAATATGTTTCTAGACCATGCGGAACAAGCATTATAGCGGCGTGAAAGGGATTGATAACGCCCTCAACATCGCCCTGTGGGCGTTATAGGGGTATGACGGTGGAAGGGCGTTTCTAGTATAACGCCAAATGAGAAGAAATAAAATTGGAAAGTAATGATTGAAAAGGTATTAAAGGACTTTAGCCATTATACATTTTTAATGGGCGTTATAATGCTGATATGGCGGAAAATGTCCATTAAAGGGCATTAACCATTACAAATGGTCTTAATTGTTTTAGTTAATTATTTAAAGGGCTTCGAATAATAGTAGAATCAGATTTGGGTTACTTCGGGATCAAGTATTGTTTGGTATATATAGGGTATCGCGTAAAGAGTTTTTTTAAGGTTTTGATTTTCCGGTTTATTAATAAAATAGTCGAACAAGTGATTCGTTCAATATATGTGTTCTCGTGGATGATAAAAGGGCGTGTTTCATCTTGTGGATGACTTATGATCTCTAAAGTTTTATCACGATTTTGCTATATGATGAGAAGGTCTAACATGAGAAAGGAAATGTTTCATCTGCATAGCATGTGGATTGGGTGCGGTTCCAAGAAGAATTTCTCCCTCTTTTGCCGCGTCGCCCGGGCTGACGCTGATTCCCCGAATGTGGGACCCCTTCCACCGGTGAGGGCTCTTTATGTTTGCGCGTATACCGTCGCGGCTGACATGATTCTGTCCCAGTCTTTGGGCATATTCTCCTTACCGGTGATTGTGCGAATGGGGTCATCACAACGCACTGCCTTCCTGAAGTGTGCGCGCATAAGGTCTTCACTGGCATTGCCGATTTCTAGGCACTCTTTGTTGAACCTTGTGATTAAATCTTTTATTCCCACATTATCCCGACGTCATATGTTCATGATGTCTGTAGAATCTTTTATGTACCGGCTTTGCTGACTAAAATGTTGCAAGCATTTGGTAGACAAGTATGGCCACGACTCTCTCTTGGCGACAGGAAGGTTGTCGAACCATGCGAGAGTCGTGCCCGACAGTGTCTATACAAACAGGTGACACCACATGGGGTGTGTCCATCCTCCGATGTTATACGAGAATTTCTCCTTCTTCAGTGGGGCTAAGGCAATCTTTTGACAAAACTTTGAGTTTTCGGCTGCTGCTGGTCTGTAGACCAAATTGTAATTCTCTATTACGGTTGGGTTGTAAGCTGGGTGTAGAGGTGGCCTGTAGGTAGCGTGGCTGTCTTGCACTTTGGTGGAGGTGTAAACGCTTGTGTTGTCAGCTTCGTCATAAGCATGATCACATGTCAGGTGGTTTGTAGCGTCGATCTCCTCAGTGCGCGTATCCCAGTCATCGAGAATTGTTCATGGATGCAAGCGCTTGTGGACGGGTGTCCATGTATGTGTGTTCCGTGTAGTTGCACCACTGTGATAAACATCTCTGTTTCAGTGTTCTTGACGACTCCCACTCACATGTCCGGCTGACACGTGTAATGGTGCGCGGGAGCAAGGTGGGGTGTTGTAGTTCAGTGTACGTGTAGTGTAGTGCGCCACTTGTGTCTGAGTGCACCTCTGTGTGTACACATCAGTAAGTAGGGTTTGTTACTTTATGAGCTAAGATGTAGAGGTTTCCCCCTCTGGCAATAAAGCTGAAAGCTGCGCACCTGGGTCCAGATGTTGGAAGTTGGAGGATGGGTTCTGGTTCACCTGCGCAACACTGACATCCACATGGTGGAATGTGGCAGTGTCGTATTCCACTCGTTCATACTCGCTGTCATTGGTTTCGGGACCGTGGGAGGTGGTCCCTATAGTCGCAGACTTGGTGATTGAATCGTAAGGTGGAACTGGCGGAGCTTCGTTAGTCATGTGATCTGAATGAAGAGAAAAAAGATGAAAAATTGATCTAGAAATGGGATGGCACCAATGAAGAAACACGCGTTCTAATCCACATGGGGTTTGAACCAAGGAAGTAGTCTCGACAAGGTGTTGTATTCCACTTGCTCATACTCCTGCCACAAGTACTAGTTGTCCTTGTGTTAGCTGTCTTAGATGCGTGTGCAAGGGGGGGCCTCACGCAAGAACTTTAGAAAAAACTCAGTGTTGCTGTGATTAAGTTTGGGTATGGTCCTTTGCTATCATGGCTTGTAAGTCCTAGAACGGGATTTGGGATCATACCTTTTCAGTGACCATCATGACTTATGATCTCTAAAGTCTTATCACTATTCTGGTATATGATGAGGAGATCTAATATGAGAAAGAAGATGTTTTTATTCCACAACAATCCATATACATCATTTAGCTTAAAGTCATTCTTTTTCAAAATCAAACATCAAGATTGAACTAGTGAAGAACCTAGAGAAAATGATATAAAGACCTTAAATTAGTGTACCTTCACCAAACTTAGAACCCTGATACCAGTATGGTCGATGGCTCAGGAGCACCATCTATAAAAAAGGTTCCATGTTCTATTCTGAACAAGTGTAATATATGGGGTATAGGAGCAAGAGTATTAAAGTATGATAGATTGATGTTCAAAATAATAATAACTTAAACCGTGATAATTGAATAGAAATCACTATCTGATTAGCGTACCTTCACCAAACTCAAGACAACCAGACCTCTTAGCCTAGTCTTCTCTATGACTCCACAGTCCACACTCCAACATCGTTTCATTTGTCAAAGTCTCTATTCTTGAAGATTTCTTTGTGCCCTTGCTTTGTTCTGCTTGCTCACACCTTTTTCATAGTTCTCCCGTCTCAACTATAGCTGCACAAATTGGGTATTTTCAATACCCGGTTCAGGATATGGAACTGGCTTTTGGCATTGATTTGTAGACAAAAAAACGGGTATTGGAAGAATCAGGTATTGTTCCGGTTCTTGACCAAAAAAACCATACCCTGTGTAACCAGATCGGGCTTAGGTATGGAACCGATTCTTCAGGAACTTGGGCATTGTAAAACCCGGATTTCGGGTATTAAAAACCACGGTTTTCAGGTATTAAAAAACCGGTCCGGGCTGCAACTATTTTAATTGCTTTAATTCTATTTTTTTGTTTGTCTCTAATAACCATTAAATCAATATGTATCATATAAAATCGGGTATAACCAGTGCACTTCGGGTCCAGTTTCTGGTATGGTTTTTGTCATTGAAATGCGTACCCAGATAGGTAGGGTCGGTTCCAAGTCCGGGTCTGTTTTGGAGATATAAGTTCAGTTCGGTTTTTTTCACCTCTGGTCTGAACGACCCCCAAGGGGTCAAGCCACAAAATAAAGTTGTATTCAACCAAAACTGAAAATTAACAGCCCAATACAGGTTAACTAGTTTTTTTCATAAATGGGGCCTAATCTCAAGACCTTAATTTTGGGTCAGCCCTGCACATACCTAATATTCGTTTATAAATATATGTATTTTCAGGTCTACTATTTTTTTGCTGTACTTTTATTCAATTGATTGTTAATATTTATTCATTATCAACTTCCAAAATTTCATATAGTTAATATATATATTGTGAAAATACTCGTCATTTGGCGAGGTGAGGTGAGGTTTAGTGTCATGTTTCATCTTATAGAAGTGTTCTGTGTTTTCATCTCAAATATCAACACTTTTTAAGTTCTGAAATTTGTGGTGTTTCTAATGCGTATTAGGAATTTAAGAAATTTTGCACTTTTAATGGTGAATGTACTAGACGAAAGTGATAAATTTGTTTGTGTTTCGACAAACAAATGTTGTTGTTCAAGACAATGGTGTTGAAATTCAAATTAATATATATTTCTACATGAGTTTTAACCTCGATATTCATTTCCAACAATTTTGCCTGAGAATGTTCATGACTTTTTGTTAATGGTGAGAAGTTTCCAATCTTTTGCTAGTTTATAACATTGTTCTACATTTATGCATCTTTAAGAATGTTTCTTGTTATGTTTAACTTAAATTGTAGCTTTACATATCAAGTCCAAGTAGAAAATTACAGGATATTAAGTCCAAGTAGAAAAAGGTTTTGACGTTTTCTATGTTTGTAGTGAGTAAGTAGAAAAGCTTAAAAAAATCTATTTGATCTAAAAGAAATCAAAGGTTTTGACTTTTTCAATAATTTTAGTGAGTGAGTAAAAGCTTTAAAAAATAAAGAAAGAATATTCAATTTGTTGGCATCATGGGATATATAAAACTAAATAAAACAAGATTATGAATTTGTAACTCTGAATCTGGAAAAGTTCTCTTTGACCTAATAAATAAAAGATTATTTGATTTTTGATGAAGTATAGAAAAAGCGTAACTGATTTTATGATGTAAATAGAGTAAAGATTTGATAATTTTATATTTTCAAGTAACTGTTCAGAAAAATAAGGAAAAGATTATACATTTAGGTCATTAGATGTCATTGGTAGGGTCTTTGCAAGAGTTTGGCCAATAATTTGGTCAAAACTGATTGCAGGTGGAATGGAAGGGCAACCATCATATCATAAGATGATCGAGGCTATTGCGCGCAAAAACAAAGAGAAGAAGCAACTATAAAGCGTGAATGCGCAATGGCATACGCCTTCTCTCATCGGGTAAAGTCAAATGTCAACTCACATTCTGTTATCCACTCCCAGTTAACTTTCTTTGGTAGTAGGAATTCGGTAAACTTTCCAAATATTTGCATTGGGGAGGGCACATTCTAATTCCAATTTAGATGCAAATGGTTCAAATCTTGCAACATATAATTGGGGCTGGAGTTGGATGGAGTGATGGATTGCTGCTCGACCATGGGAAAGCCGGGCTCTAGAGCTTGAGTAGAGCCAAAAGCTACCTTAACACGTTCATTTCATATTTTTTGATTAGTGATGTTGGAATTTGAATAAGTATAGTGATTCGTTGTTTAATAAAATGTGGTATATAAATTTTCTAAAGAATTTTCTAAAGCAACCTTAACCTGACGTTTTCTAAAGACTGTCCGTGTTTGTTATTTTGTTATTTAAATTATGTTTCCTTTCTTTATAATCCATTTTAAATTAAACCTTAAAAAATGTATAATCATTCATCGACTAATAAAATGTGGTATGCATGGTTTTTTAAAAACCACCTGTATTTTTACACGGGTTTTACTAATAGTCACATATTAAAGAGGAAGGAGCATTAATATAAAAAACCTTTTTAATTTTTTTTCTATTTATAATTATAATAATTGTATTTCATTTGATTAAGTTTAACAAAGAGAAAAATATTCCTAGAGAATGACAAAATGCATAGCAGCTAGATCGATTCTAAACGCATGATTAGCAGCATAAATAGTGCCAGTGAGGTGGTGGTGGAGTGGTATGGGAGAGATTTGGTATTTCAAGGGACTCAAGTTCAATTTCTGCTCTCCCTATTATTTTCTGAGGCACCTGATGATCATAGGAGACTAGGCGAGTAGGGGAGATCGCTAGTTCGATCCTTGAACTGAGCGGGTATTCATGGACTTCGGCCATAGGTGAGGGTTTACGCCGGTTAGGAGGCGGGTGTTTCCCGATGTGATGAATTTCGTCAGTAGCTCATTTAGAAGATTAATTGACGGCTAAAAAAATAGTATAAATAGTAATTTAAAAACTTTTTAAATTTTTCTTTTCTTTGACATATGCAGCAGATTCATTGGCCTCGGTTATCTAGTTAGTTTACCAGTGACATGTAAATTTGAATTTTTGAATTATTTACTTGTTATAAATTTACAAAGAAAACATATTCAAAATCATTATATTATTTAAAAATAATAGCATTACCTTTACCTATATATTAAATTTTGAATGCAATGAACAGTAACAGCATCATGGAGATTAATAAATGGTATCGGGTGCTGGTACCAGTACCAAATTTATCAAACCGGTAATATTTTCGGTACCGAATTGGTACCGACTTTCATTTTCGGTATCGGTTTGGCACCGGTATTCACCGGTTTTTACCCTCAAATACCGGTATCGTACCAGTACCGACCGGTACCGAACCGTACCGTGCCAGGTATATTCGGTACCGGTACCCACTTTTAGGGCTTTTTGGTAACGGTATTTTCTGTACCGGTTGGTACCGAGCTCATCAAATCCTGTAACAACGTAGCAACGCAAGTAATTGCACCGTTTAGATTACTTTTTATACACAACCCAATGAATAGTAACATCATCAAGGGGATGAGCAAATGGTAATGGGTACCGGTACTGGTATCTAATTTACCAAACCAGGTATATTTTCAGTACCGAATGGTACCGACTTTTGACATTTTCGGTATCGGTTCGGCACCGGTATTCACCGGTTTTTACCCTCAAATACTATACCGTATGGTACCGAGCATTTTCGGTGCCGGTATCTAATTTCTATGATTTTCCGGATTGGTACTTTTGGTGTCGTTACCTGTACCGAGCTCATCCATATTTTAACGTGCTAGTACCGTAATAACTAAACTGAAAACAACCGAATTTCCAACGTATAGGACGTGTGGGTCCTATTATTATATATTAGATTATTTAAAATCGCTTTTTTAGGACTAAGTGACTATCGTTACCACGTCATTTTTTTTTTGTGTTTTGATATTTGGTATATGCTTGCCGTTGCCAACACGCATTTCGCAGACATTAGGTCCCCGCCGCAACGCGCGGGCGGAAAATCAACTAGTTATTATTAATAGAGTAAATTGTCATTTAATCCCGGTGGTTTGGCCACAAATTCCACTTCAGTCTAAATACTTCATCTATGTTGCTAATGTTTCATTTTTTTCTTCATTTTTGTCCAGACCTCTAACTTCGTCCAAACATGTCAGTTAACTCAGGGGCATTTTTGTCACTCTACAATTTTCTTATATTTTTGACATTTTCACCCAACCCCATTTTTACATATTTCTTTTCTTTTAATCATATATATACACACACACAACTTAATCACTTATGCATGCACGCACTCTCTCTCTATCAAAACAACCACTACAACCACCACCGGCCAGCCACCGCTGCAACCTTCACTACACGACCACCACCCATAACAATTGCCACCATCACCAATATGAGCCAACATCTCTATCACCAACGCCACCACAAGCCATTGTAATCGACGCCATCACCAATATTAACCACAACCCCACTTCACCATCGCCACCTACAACCTCCACACCACCACCGTTGAGAATCACCTGCAACAACCATCTTCCCGAAACCTTAACCCTAACCTCCGACCATCACCTGCAAGCACCATCTCCCTTCACTCCATTCGTTGTTTAACTCCACCTAATGTGGTCTAACACCAAAACATCCTAACTCCACCCTCCACATTAATTCACACACGTTTGCAACCATCATCAACTACCACCATCTCCACTATCTTCGTTCCTAGCCACCACCATCCACCTTTCATCTGAAACCATAACCCCTCTAAATTACTCTTATCGCACCAATTACCAATCCACATTTGAGCGACACCGTCCATCATCCATCGTATCACCACTTTCACCCTACCATACCTTGAACCCTACTCCTAATCATACCTACCCCTCCACAACCCCCGACAAACTGATGTTTGCAAAATGTAACATATAAATTACATCAAATGAGGCATAAAAGTAACCCTTTTTAGTACTAATGTTGGAAAAAGTGTGTTTTTGTCTTCCTTTTGAATTTACAGGACCAAATGAGCTTAAACGAACAAAAGGAACAAATATTCAGCCAAAACCAACATAAATACAAAGAAAAGGAATAAACGTGACATGCCCGACCCCTCGGCAGCATCCCCAAAGCAAAAACAAGTCAACAGAAGACTGACCACGGGGCCCTGCCCACTGGACACGGGGGTGTGGTCAGATGCCTGCAGAAAAGACAAAGCTTAGAAGCTTCCACGCCCACCACGGGGGCGTGCCCAACTCGACACGGGGCGTGGTCAACGCTAAGATACGCAGAATCTTGCAAAATCTTGATAGTACAGATACGATTCTGACCACGGGGTAGTGCCCACTGGACACGAGGCCGTGTGGGACCCTCTGCTGACAACTGCATTTAATGAAGGAAGAGAAAAGGCTGGCCACGGAGGCGTGCCCACTGGACACAGGGCCGTGGCTAGGGCTCTGTGCAGGCTATAAATAGAGGTGCTTGGTTCACTTCAAAGGCATCCCTTGGCAAACCACTACTCACCCACTTTTCCTCCACTCCACCACCACTACACCACCAACACCCACCACCATCATCCATCATCCATCTTTAGAGTGTGTAGTAGTCTCGGGATCCAAGATTGATAGTAAGAGTTCTTGCGAATCAAAGGCCATGTTTGGATAAGCCTCTTACATCACTTGGTGAAGAAAAGTATTTTATGTATTACTTTTGATTTTTAATCTTTCAGCACTTTTTATTTGGCTTTGTATTAATGACTTTAATAACTAGTTTCTTATGTTGAAGGTGAATTTTCTTTATCATTTGTCTGTGGTGTCTTGGCGTTACTTTACTATCTATATAAAGTAAAAGATTTACACCATTCATGTCTCTACGGTCTATATAGAGGCATGTTGGCTACCTGATCGGGGGTTAAGGGAATGGTTTAGTAAGGTTCTTGCCTGGTTCAGTGTATAGATCCTGCAAGGACCTGGTTCAAGCTTACTAGGACCTCCTTCAATACCCACTGGTATTGGATGGCAGAGGTGCGAATAGCTTGAACCCCTCATATGTAAACTACTATTAATACATTAAACCAGCTACTTGGGATTGTATCCTTGCTGACCCAAACCACTTAGCCGAGGGTAACGTCACCTCCAAAAGAGGGGCCTACCACTTTTCGCATTAATAACTTAATTAATTATCTTTCAATATTCCGACCTTTTGGGATTGTATCCTTGCTGACTCAAACCACTGAGTTGAGGGTAACGTCACCTTCAAAAGAGAGGCCTACTACTATAACTAAGATAATCTCTTAAAAAGTCCGAAAGTGCAAAAATTATCAAAGGATACATAAAAGGCGAGTCAGATCCAAGTGATTCATCTTGTCTATCGGTTTTTATCTTATTTTATTTCTGCATTTTTTAGTTTTTAATTTTCATGTTCAAAACCCTTTGATTAGACGTTGAGGATAAACCGTTACTAAAAGCTCTTGTGTCCTTGGACGACCTCGGTATCTTACCAACACTATACTACGCTCACGATGGGTGCACTTTCCCAAGCGTGTGTTTAGTATTAGTAGAATATCGTGTTTTATAAATTTAAAACTTGACTAATGTGAGAAAAATGGGCTTAAAATATCAATAAAATCATATCACGCTTCGCACACACCAAGTTTTTGGCGCCGTTGCCGGGGACACAAGGATTTTAAGAAAGCTTAAAATCGACGGCCTAATCATTTTTCAAGAACCTTTTTAAAACTGCGCGCACATTTTTACATTTTTATGAACTTTTTGCTTTACAGTAGTTTGAACACGGGGCCGTGCTCACTGAACACGCCCCCGTGGTGCATAAAAATAACAAAACATTTAAAAAACACCCAGATACAGAGTCTGAACACAGGGTCGTGCTCACTGAACACGCCCCCGTGCTGAACTAAACCAGTAATAAATTTTAAAACACCCAGATACAGAATCTGACCACGGGCCGTGCTCACTGAACACGGGGCTGTGGTGAGCCTCAGTTTCCATTTTTATTTATGTTTTCTGGTCTCGAGACTCTTTTGTGGTCTGCTGAGTGATTCTTATGGATCAATACTCAGGAGGTTACAATTACCACTATGAAGAGGATGATTATGAAGAAGAGTATTATACCATTTGCGGTAATCCTCACTCGGTACAATATTATGGCCTCTTCGAACCATCCCCTTCGTATACATACCATGAGGAGCCTAGGTACGAGCCAACCACTTCATACACATACTATGAAGAGCCAAGGTATGAGCCTTCTCCATCATACTCATATCTTGAGGAACAATGACGTGAACCACCTACCTCATGTGAGTATTATGAAGAACCAAGGTATGAATCCTCTCCATCATATACTTACGATGAGGAACAATGGTGTGAACCATTTACCTCATATGAGTATTATGAAGGACCAAGGATCAAACTTCCGCACTCAAGCTTTTGGGATACTTATCCCGCTCACTTTGACGAACCACCAACTATCCTCCCCGTAGCCGAAAGAATAATGGAACACCTCAAAACTATCGAATGCTACATAAAGGAATCCCGCGCGAGGGAAGAGGTAGTTTGTACTAAAGAGGTAATGGTAGAAGAGGTAAAAATGGAAGAACAAGTGTAACAACCCTCGGTAAAACCAACACCCTCATTATATTTTGTATACCCTATTATATCTTAAAATATCCTTATGTGTCTTATATTATGCCCCGTATGTGAAAACCGAGCCCAAAATACATTATAGTTTATAAAAATAAAATAAAAATCTGAATTTAGAGCTGAGGCGGGCCGCGTAGGATCCCACCTCAAGCTCACGCGGGCCGTATCAGTGTTTAAAACTAATACCGTTTATTCCTTTAGTTCATACGGGCCGCGTAATCTTCTTCATTAGTTCACGCGGGCCGCGCGTGTTCCAAATGGTGGCGCATCCCTGAGTCGACACGTGTCGACATCGTGTCGAGTCTACTTGGTGATCAGGCTAAGCTATAAGTTGACCGCGTGTTGACGCGGGCCGCGTAAGGCTTTGCCTTACCTTACGCGGGCCGCCTGAAAGTCAATATCAGCAACTATATAAAGGAGGCCTCGGGTTTCAATTTCCGTCGCTCATTCTCAATTCTCAATCTCGAATTCTCTGTTATTAGGCATATTTTGCAAGTATTATACCCCCTAATTAACGAGGTTCTGCTCCGTTGTAAGTATTATAACCCCAGTTTCATAATAGTTACGCTGCCCGATTGATTTAGGGTTCCGTAACAACTGTCGTGGTTCTGCCCGACGTAGTTGTTGGAATGCCGTCTCGGGGAGGGTATCATTAATAATTTCAAAGGGTTATGATACTAACAAATGTACATTTGTATAAATTATAGATTATACCCAGGAAACCCTTACAAGAAGCCTAAGATAGCAAAGTGAGTAATCTCCTTTTTGTTAACAGTTTTCACAAAACCTTAATTATTTTACAATATGATTAAGCGGTGATTGAGTCTTTGTAGTCTTCAATTACTGCCGGTATGTTGGGGTTTTGTATACAAAATTTACTACACTGTGAGTAGTAAGTCGAGGATGACAGTACCTTACCATTGGACAATGAGTTAGCCAATGTGTAATATGACCCACAAGTCAGTGGATTGATAGTACCAAATTGAGTAATTGTGTAGACATAAACATTGTAACCGTCCTCGATACTGTTTTAATCAATAAAATGTTTCTTGATTAAATTGGGATTCACTCACCAGTATTTCTGACTGACAAATGTTTTTAAAATGCGTTTCAGGTAACCCAATGTGACAGCCAACTAGTAGAAAGCCAGCTGGTAAGCACTAAAGGCTTGGGGATAATGTGGCTATAAAAGTTACCTAACAAACGATGTTTTAAATTAAATAAGATAGGGTTTATCCCTATAAATGTATTGTAATAAGAAACTTGGATTTTATCCATGTGATTATTAATATAAAATATGGTGGTTTTACTCTGATAAACATTTCCTAACTACGGTCCTGGTGAAAATTCCGCTGCGAGATTAAATAAACTGATACCACCACAACTGAGATCGCGTCCGCCTGTTCCCGGGAATAAGGGATCGGGGGTTGCGACATGAGGTGGTATCAGAGCCTAGCCACTGGTCTAAGCCAAAGAAGTGTTC
The DNA here is from genome assembly GCA_030545235.1 of Helianthus tuberosus. Taxonomy (NCBI): domain Eukaryota; kingdom Viridiplantae; phylum Streptophyta; class Magnoliopsida; order Asterales; family Asteraceae; genus Helianthus; species Helianthus tuberosus. The sequence goes on from CM060353.1 coordinate 86,736,721, forward strand.
TGCTGACACTTGAAATTTTAAAATTTATGTTAGGAAATAAATTACGGAAATACGTGTATAACTGTAATTATTTGTTATGTGTTATTTGACTATTTGTTAGTTTTCAGTATGAGTGATCAAGGACCATCAGACGTGAATCGTCAGTTAGCTGATTCACCTAGGAGTGAAGGTACATCATCACAGCCTGCCCTTTCAGGGTATTCTGCTGATCAGGAGGAGGGAATATTTGCCTTTAGAGCTCAATCTGAAGAGCCATTTCCTAATAAGAAACGGGGATGGTTCAGTAAAGAAGCTTTTGCTCGTAGGAAGAGAATGCGAAAATTGCAACAGCAAAGGGCCTTAGCAGCCATTAAGCGAGAAACAGATGCCCGTACTCAGGATATGCTTAATAGAAGCCTAGCTAATTTCCATATCCACAACTGCTGCTGACCCAAGTCTGGAACAACTAGTAGCCCTACAACCACAAAACCCAGAACAACCCATGGAGATAGAAAATCAGGAAAATCAAGTAGAGATGCATGACTTTAATCCAAAAGAAATCCCTAGGGTGCCTGCACCGAATCCCCTAGACCCGAATTATAACCCCTGGTGGGACAACAATAGGGACTTTGTGCAACGTTACCCTATTCAGGAATATCCACCCATACAGAACATAGAAGCTTACTCAGGTATGGACCCTTTAGATCCCTATTACCATGATAACTATATTAGGGAGATATTAGAGGATCCTTACCAATTTCAGGAACTGTCACCCCCATATCAGGAAACCGCACCCCAGATTCCAAACCCAGTCCAAGAACCTGCACCCCCAATGAGTGCAGAAAACGTGCAAGAACTTAGGACTTTTGGGGAGGAAATTTTAGAAAGCAGTGAGAGAATGCGTCAGGTGGGAGAACGTCTCGTATGGAAATACGATTAACGTAATATGGATTTTTGGATAAATCCATATCCGTGAATGAGATGGAGGAAATGGTAGTAGTAATAATAAATAAATATATATAAAAAAAATAAAAAATAAAATAAAATATGTGTGTACGGATGCATAGTACTATTAGTGTAATTTTCTTTCTGCTGGTATTGTAATCTTTATTTCTGTACTAGTGTGTAATAGACGCATAGTATATGAAAATAGAGTACAAGTCGCAATGAGCGACGATTTTGGTTAAATTGCGTGTTATGTGATTTACTATATTACCTATTATTTGTGATATTAATACAGGGTAAATGTTTAAAATTCAGATGGCCGACGAAGAAAATCAAGGAAATCTAAATAACGATAATCAGAGTAACATTAACGTGGTTAATGAAAACCCAAGCATCAATAACAATGGAAATCAGATGGATAATAGTGCTATCCAACACATAGTGGCACAAGGAATTATAGATGCAATGCCATTTATTCTTCAAACGGTTCAAGAAGCGAATAATAAAAGTAAACATAGCAGTAAGCGACCAATTGAACCAGAACATAGCGTGAAAAATGGACCTATACTTCAAATGCCCATTCCCAATAGAAGAAGAACTGTGCCTTACGGTTGTTCATACAAAGAATTCTGGTCCTGTAAACCAATAGAATTCTCTGGCAATGAAGAACCTATTGCAGCTCTACGCTGGATAGAAAAGACTGAGGCTGTTCTGAAAATAAGTAAACGTGCGGAAGAGGACAAGATAATGTTTGCTTCCAATTTATTTAAAAATGCAGCCTTAGAATGGTGGAACACTATCCTTCAATCTAGAGGAAGTGGTAGGATTTATAGTATGGATTGGGAAGAATTTAGGAATATGGTAGAAAGGAAATTCTGCCCTCCAAATGAAAAGGAGCAGATAACAAACAAATTCCTAAACCTTAGGATGACTGGTGTAGATAGTAAGGGGTACACGAAGTTATTCTTTGAATATGCTAGAATAGTACCAACTCTTGCTTCACCAGAACCAATGTTAATTTCCCGTTATATTTGGGGATTAATTGGAGAGATTAGACATGTAGTTAAGGCAGCTAGACCTCAAACTATAGAAGAAACTGTAGAACTAGCTAATACCTTGACAGATGAATTAATCCGTACTAGAGAAGAAGACCAGAGGAGAAACCTAACCCAAAGGCTTACACAAGAATTTCGTTCTGGAAATTTCAATCGTAGGAATATGGGTTCTACCTCTGCACCATACTGCAAGGTTTGCAAGAAAAAGCACTTGGGAAAATGCTCAAATCTCTGCAATTACTGCAAGATGCCAGGACACAAGGAAGAAAATTGCAAGAGGAAATCCAGTAATGGATTATGCTATAACTGTGGAAAAAAAGGTCATATCAGGCTAAACTGTCCAAAATTGGCCCCAGCTGCAAACAACAAGAATACTAAAAATGCTAGAGCATTTGTTCTAACTGCAGATGAAGCCAAGATGATCCAAGACATTATAGCTGGTACGTTTTTAGTTAATGATAGATTTGCTAAAGTATTATTTGACTCTCGTGCAAACCAAAGTTTTATTAATACTTCGTTTTGCAAAATTCTAACTCAGTCATTAACTAAACTACCACAAGAATGTCTAGTAGAGACAGCCAATGGAGAAACCATTAGAATTTCTGAAATATTGCAGGGAGCAAGTATAGAAATTTCAAATCTTTATCCCATGAATCTGGCAGGATTCGATGTTGTTCTAGGAATGGATTGGTTAATAGCCAATAAAGCCAATATTTTGTGTGATCAAAAGTTAATTCAAGTAAATTCACAAAAAGGTAAAACAATCACAATTAAAGGAGATAAGCCATTTAGATCCACTAAATTAATCTCTGTGATGAAAACTGCAAGTTGTATAAGAAAACGTTCTATAGTGTATTTGATTTCTATAATCACTAACACTAAAGGAAAAGAACTAAAAGATATTCCAGTAGTATCTCAGTTTTCAGATGTCTTTCCAGAAGAATTACCAGGACTACCTCCAGACAGAGAAGTTGAATTCAGAATTCACCTGCTACCAGGAACATCACTCATTGCCAAAGCACCTTATCGGTTGGCACCTGCTAAAATGCAGGAGCTAAAGAAACAATTAGATGAATTATTAGAGAAATGATTCATACAGCCAAGTTCATCGCCATGGGGAGTGCCGATACTGTTCGTTAAAAAGAAGGACGGATCGATGCGTATGTGCATTGACTACCGTGAATTAAACAAGGTTACGATTAAGAATCGGTACCCATTACCAAGAATCGATGATCTGTTTGATCAACTACAAGGAGCTCGATTTTTCTCTAAAATCGATTTAAGGTCAGGCTATCATCAATTAAAGGTACAGGAAGAGGACATTCCTAAAACCGCTTTTAGAATAAGGTATGGTCATTATGAATTTACTGTCATGCCATTTGGTTTAACCAATGCCCCAGCTGCATTTATGGACATGATGAACCGAATATGTAAGCCATATTTGGATAAATTCATAATTGTATTCATAGATGATATTCTAATTTATTCTAAGAATAAAGAAGATCATGCAAGGCATTTGCAAACACTTTTAAGTCTATTAAGAAAGGAAAAGCTTTATGCTAAGTTTTCTAAGTGCGAATTTTGGTTAGAACAAGTACAATTCCTTGGACACCTAGTCAATCATGAAGGAATTCATGTAGATCCAACAAAAATCGAGGCAATTACTAAATGGAAAACCCCTGAGTCACCAACTGAGGTTAGAAGTTTCTTAGGATTGGCCGGTTATTATAGAAGATTTATTCAAGATTTTTCTAGAATAGCCATTCCCTTAACTAAGCTAACCTGTAAATCTGTTAAGTTTGAATGGGGAGTAAAACAAGAAGAAGCCTTTAGAATCCTTAAGCAAAGATTGACCCATACACCCATATTAGCATTACCAGAAGGAACTAAAGACTTTATAGTCTACTGTGATGCTTCTAAATTAGGTTATGGATGTGTATTAATGCAACGTCAGAAAGTTATAGCTTACGCATCTAGACAACTTAAGAGTCATGAAGAGAATTATTCAACCCATGATTTAGAGTTAGGAGCTATAATTTTTGCTCTTAAGATTTGGAGACATTACCTTTATGGTAGTAAGTTTACCATATTCACTGATCATAAGAGTTTAAGGTATATCTTCAAGCAAAAGGAGTTGAATATGAGACAAAGACGTTGGATGGAGATGCTTAGTGATTATGATTGTGATATCCAGTATCATGAAGGAAAAGCAAATGTAGTGGCAGATGCTTTAAGCCGAAAGTATCATGAAAAGCCAAGAAGAGTACGTTCTCTTAAATTAAATCTGCAAGTAGATTTAAATAATCAAATAAGAGAAGCACAAGAGTCAGTAATCAAGGAAGATACTGAAAAGTTAAAAGGTATGTTAAAAGAATTAAAACAAGGAACAGGAATTTGGAGATTCCATGAAAAGAGAATGTGGATACCTAAATTAGGAAATCTACGTCATCGTATATTAGAAGAAGCTCATAAGTCCAAGTATACGATGTATCCAGGAAGTGACAAAATGTACCAGGATTTAAGGAAAAATTTCTGGTGGATAGGAATGAAAAAGGATATAGCAACTTATGTTTCTAAATGTTTAACTTGTTCACAAGTTAAAGCTGAACATCAGAAACCTTCAGGTTTGTTACAGCAATTAGAAATGCCAGTTTGGAAATGGGAATTAATAACCATGGATTTTTTTACTAAATTACCCAAAACTAAGAAAGGAAATGATACAATCTGGGTGATTGTAGATAGGCTAACTAAGTTAGCTCATTTCTTACCAATGAAGGAAACAATTAGTATGGAACAATTATCTAAATTGTATGTAAATGAAATTGTTTCTTTACATGGCATTCCTTTATCAATTGTTTCTGATAGAGATAGTCGCTTTACATCTCATTTTTGGTCAAGTTTCCAAAAGGCAATGGGAACCAAGTTAAGATTAAGCACAACTTATCATCCTCAAACAGATGGACAAAGTGAAAGAACAATTCAGACAATGGAAGACATGCTTAGAGCTTGTGTAATTGATTTTGGAGGTAATTGGGACGATCACTTACCTTTAATAGAATTTTCTTATAATAACAGTTATCACACAAGTATCAATGCTGCACCATTTGAAGCACTTTATGGAAGAAAGTGTCGAACCCCAGTCTGTTGGGCATAAATTGGGGAAAAACAACTATATGGACCTGAGATAGTGCAAGAGACAACTGACAAGATAATTCAAGTCGAGGAACGACTGAAAGCAGCAAGAGATCGACAAAAGAGTTATGCCAATAACCGACGCAAGCCATTGGAGTTTCAGGTATGAGATAAAGTATTGTTGAAAGTCTCTCATTGGAAAGGAGTAGTAAGATTCATAAAAAGAGGAAAGCTAAGTCCCAGGTATGTTGGACCCTTCAAGATTAAAAAAAAAAAGGACCTGTAGCATATCAGCTACAACTGCCAGAGGAAATGGCAGGAATACATGATGTGTTTCATGTATCAAATCTTAAAAAGTGTTTAGCTGATGAATCATTAATAGTACCTCTTAAGGATATAGAGGTAAATGAACAACTCAAGTTTGTAGAAAGACCTCTACAAATTGAAGACAGAAAAGTCAAGAATCTAAAACACAAGAGACTAGTTCTAGTCAAAGTAAAGTGGGACTCCAAAAGAGGACCTGAGTATACATGGGAGCTCGAGTCAGAAATGCAAAAGAAATATCCGCATTTATTTCAATAGATCTCGAGGACGAGCTCTAAAACAAGGTGGGGAGAATGTAACATCCCTCGGTAAAACCAACACCCTCATTATATTTTGTATACCCTATTATATCTTAAAATATCCTTATGTGTCTTATATTATGCCCCGTATGTGAAAACCGAGCCCAAAATACATTATAGTTTATAAAACTAAAATAAAAATATGAATTTAGAGCTGAGGCGGGCCGCGTAGGATCCCACCTCAAGCTCACGCGGGCCGTATCAGTGTTTAAAACTAATACCGTTTATTCCTTTAGTTCATACGGGCCGCGTAATCCTCTTCATTAGTTCACGCGGGCCGCGCGTGTTCCAAATGGTGGCGCATCCCTGAGTCGACACGTGTCGACATCGTGTCGAGTCTACTTAGTGATTAGGCTAAGCTATAAGTTGACCGCGTGTTGACGCGGGCCACGTAAGGCTTTGCCTTACCTTACGTGGGCCGCCTGAAAGTCAATATCAGCAACTATATAAAGGAGGCCTCGGGTTTCAATTTCCGTCGCTCATTCTCAATTCTCAATCTCGAATTCTCTGTTATTAGGCATATTTTGCAAGTATTATACCCCCTAATTAACGAGGTTCTGCTCCGTTGTAAGTATTATAACCCCAGTTTCATAATAGTTACGCTGCCCGATTGATTTAGGGTTCCGTAACAACTGTCGTGGTTCTGCCCGACGTAGTTGTTGGAATGCCGTCTCGGGGAGGGTATCATTAATAATTTCAAAGGGTTATGATACTAACAAATGTACATTTGTATAAATTATAGATTATACCCAGGAAACCCTTACAAGAATCCTAAGATAGCAAAGTGAGTAATCTCCTTTTTGTTAACAGTTTTCACAAAACCTTAATTATTTTACAATATGATTAAGCGGTGATTGAGTCTTTGTAGTCTTCAATTACTGCCGGTATGTTGGGGTTTTGTATACAAAATTTACTACACTGTGAGTAGTAAGTCGAGGATGACAGTACCTTACCATTGGACAATGAGTTAGCCAATGTGTAATATGACCCACAAGTCAGTGGATTGATAGTACCAAATTGAGTAATTGTGTAGACATAAACATTGTAATCGTCCTCGATACTGTTTTAATCAATAAAATGTTTCTTGATTAAACTGGGATTCACTCACCAGTATTTCTGACTGACAAATGTTTTTAAAATGCGTTTCAGGTAACCCAATGTGACAGCCAACTAGTAGAAAGCCAGCTGGTAAGCACTAAAGGCTTGGGGATAATGTGGCTATAAAAGTTACCTAACAAACGATGTTTTAAATTAAATAAGATAGGGTTTATCCCTATAAATGTATTGTAATAAGAAACTTGGATTTTATCCATGTGATTATTAATATAAAATATGGTGGTTTTACTCTGATAAACATTTCCTAACTACGGTCCTGATGAAAATTCCGCTGTGAGATTAAATAAACTGATACCACCACAACTGAGATCGCGTCCGCCTGTTCCCGGGAATAAGGGATCGGGGGTTGCGACAACAAGTAAGTGAAAAACCGACGCATGAACCAAACAACGAAAAAGGTAAGTCCGAACACGCTAATCTTCAATAAAAGTCTAATCTTCAAGAAATTAATCTCTTAACACCTTCTTTCGAAAACCGTTGTTTGGTACCTACTCATGCTAAGTTTTTGAAAGAGTTAAACACTAACACTAAAATTGACGAAACGGTAAGCATTAAGTTAACAAATGATCAAACTACGCTAATAAAAGATGATCCTTTTGAAATTAACATTACACCGGTTCCAAGTTTCTTTCAAAATTCCTTTATTAGTAATATCACAATCGATAGAGATCTTTGTGTTAATATAATGCCGAACTATATTTTCAAAAAATTAAGTATTAGTGATTTTTCTCCACTTCAAATACCCATTTTTCTTTCTAATCGGAAAATAATAAAATCAATGGGAGTAGTTGAAGATGTGTTAGTCCAAACAAATCAAACGGTAGTCCCAACTGACTTCGTCATTCTTGATGACGCTCCACTCGTCTTGGGACGACCTTTTGTGAAAACCCACAAAGCTTTGATTAACCGGAAGCAGAATAACCTACCCATTCAATTAGGGGCCGACAAAAAATATGTCGATCTTGACCAATCAATGAAATATCCAATCGGCAATGACGACCCCCTAAATGAAGATGAAGATGAACCGCCCGATATGGAAGATGAAATCAACCACTTTGTCGAAGAAGAGGTCACCATTGAACAAACCTTTTTGGTTCTTGACCAAAATGAGTAACTAAATAAGGAGTCTCCAAAAGACCCACCACTTGAGCTCAAAGAACTCCCAAAAGGTTTGGAATATGCTTTTCTCGATAAGAATGGTAAGTTACCTGTAATTATTTGTTCAAAATTAACTAGTTTAGAAAAAGAAAAATTAGTCACACTTTTGAAAAAAACACAAAAACGCGATCGCATGGAAGCTTGTAGATATTAAAGGAATAAGCCCTTCCATGTGAACGTACAAAATTTTAATAAATGACGACTATAAATCGGTAATACAACCACAACGAAGAGTAAATCCAAACGTTCGAGAGGTGGTTAAAAACGAGGTCATCATACTACTTGACGCCGGACTCATCTACCCAATTTCCGATAGTCCTTGGGCAAGTCCCGTCCAACTAGTTCCTAAGAATGGAGGTATGACGGTGGTCACTAACGAAAAAAAATAAATTAATACCAACCAGAACCATCACTGGATTGAGAGTTTGTATAGATTATCGTAGCTTAAATGAGGCAACAAGGAAAAATCATTTTCCCTTACCTTTTATTGATCAAATGTTAGAAAGAATATCCAGTCACAAATTTTATTGTTTTTTTAGATGGTTTTTCAGGTTACTTTCAAATACCGATAGCTCCCGAAGACCAAGAAAAGACAACATTCACATGTCCATACGGAACTTTTGCTTATCGACGCATGCCTTTTGGTCTATGTAATGCCCCCACAACTTTCCAACGTTGCATGGTGGCCATCTTCCATGATATGATAGAAAAGACTATGGAAGTCTTCATAGACGACTTTTCTATCTTTGGAGATTCATACGACCAATGCCTCGATAACCTTGAACGAATGCTATCCCGATGTGCGGAAACTAACCTCGCCCTTAATTGGGAAAAATGTCATTTCATGGTAACGGAGGGAATATTACTCAGTTATAAAATCTCAAGCGAAGGAATGGAGGTTGATCGGGCTAAAATAGACACCATTTACCGATTACCACCCCCATCCTCCGTTAGAGCTATCAGAAGTTTCCTAGGGCATGCCAGATTTTATAGACGATTTATCAAAGACTTTTCTAAAATCTCAAGACCTTTAACAAAATTACTTGAAAAAGATGTTCCATTCATCTTTGACAAGGATTGCAACCAAGCATTTCTAACTCTAAAAGAAATGCTAGTCAATGCACCAATCATGATAGCGACTGATTGGAAATTACCTTTCGAAATCATGTGCGATGCAAGTGACTTTGCAGCTGGAGCTGTCTTGGGACAACGAAAAGAAAAGCATTTTCACCCAATATACTACGCTAGTAAAACACTTAACGATGCACAAGAAAATTACACAACAACTGAAAAAGAATTATTAGCTGTAGTATTTGCTTTTGATAAATTTCGTTCTTGTCTTTTTCTTTCTAAAATGATAGTTTATACAGACCATGCAGCCATTCATTATCTCTTTAAAAAACAGGATGCCAAACCGTGTTTAATAAGATGGATTCTACTCCTCCAAGAATTTGACAATGAAATAAAAGACAAAAGAGGAGCAGAAAACACCGCTGCAGATCATCTATCCCGCTAGGAAGATCCAGTTTTGGAGGCAACTAGGGACGAGCTCATCAATGAAAAATTCCCAACGGAGTCCTTAGAAATGGTAGAATACCAAGAAGAAGCATGGTACGCCGACTACGCCAACTACCTAGCCAGTGGAATAGTTGCAAAAGGATGGTCACATTATCAAAGAAAAAAGTTCTTTGCCGATGTAAAGCGTTATTTTTGGGAAGATCCTTATTTTTCAAAATGTGTGCCAACCAACTTATCCGACGATGTGTACATGGTAGTGAAGCAAGAAAAATTCTTCGCCATTGTCATGAAGGACCATACGGAGGACATCATGGTGCTGCTAGTACCGCACGAAAGGTATTTGATTCGGGATTCTATTGGCCAACCATTTACAAAGACTCCCAAAGTCTTATCAAGACATGTGATGCATGCCAACGGTCAGGTAATATTTCTTCCAAAAACGAAATGCCACAAAATGGCATTCTTGTTTGTGAAATTTTTGATGTGTGGGGACTAGACTTTATGGGACCTTTCCCACCATCAAAAGGAAACAAATATATACTTGTGGCAGTGAATTACTTGTCAAAATGGCTGAAGTCGAAGCTCTTCCAACAAATGATGGAAGAGTTATGGTAAGATTCCTGAAACGACTATTTTCTCGTTTTGGAACTCCAAAAGCGTTAATAAGTGATAGGGGTACCCATTTTTGTAACCATCAACTTGAAATTTTTTTAACAAGATATGGGGTCTATCACCGGATCTCAACCGCGTATCACCCTCAAACAAATGGACAAGCCGAAGTGACTAATCGAGGTTTAAAAAGAATACTTGAAAAAACCATAGGATTAAATAAAAAAGAATGGGCCGATAAATTAGACGATACTTTATGGGCTTTTCAAACCACCTATAAAACAACCTTAGGTACAACCCCCTATAAGCTTGTCTATGGAAAAAGTTGTCATTTGCCAACAGAAATAGCACACAAAGCATTCTGGGCATTAAAAAACGTAAACTTTGACATAGAAATTTCCGAAAAGAATCGATTTTGTCAATTAAATGAATTAGACGAATTAAGGAATCAAGCATACTCTAACTCCGAAATTTATAAGGAAAGAATGAAAAACTTGCATGATAAACATATTAAACCTAATGAATTTCGAGTAGGAGATCAAGTTTTATTGTTTAATTCACAACTTCGATTATTTCCCGGGAAATTAAAGTCTAAGTGGTCGGGACCTTTTTCTATCACCCATATTTTTCCACACGGTGCAATTGAAATTAAATCTCGGAATGGAATTCCATTCAAAGTCAACGGATAACGGCTTAAGCTTTATCAAGGATTCATCGAGGATGACGAGGAAGAGATTTAGCTACAAGCGGTCGAGGAATAAACGAAGGTTTGTGTACTAACATCATGTCTTGTAGGTAATGGACTTCGGGAAAGCTTCAAAAATCGGTAAGATTTCTAAACCAAGTTTTGGGAAACAGGCCACGTACACGTGCACTATAAAAAAATATATTTTAGCCGCCCACGGGGTCGTGCCCAGCGAGCACGGGGCCGTGTTCGGCTACTGTCGGGAATAAAACCCCCTTTTGTCTTCTCATTTTCATTTCACCACGACCTGTTCCCCCGAAAACTCCCTGGTTCCTCTAAGAATCTCTGCATATTTTCATGTTTTTCATTCGTTCAACATCATCAAGGTATGATTCTATCATCTTAGTTAGTTAGTTTAACGATTTGCATGCAGATTAACATCAAAAATTTGGAGAAAATCTAGGGTTCTTGAACTTGAACCGAACCAAACCCCAAATTTTTGCTTAGATCTGTTAGTATTAGTATAGTTGCATGTTATAGGAAGTAAATCAACTGAAATTGTTTGTAGATTTGCCCGATTTCAAACAGAAACCTAAAACCCTTGTTTTTGAACCGAAAAAGATGAAATTGAAGGGGTAAATTGTTCGTTTTTGGAAAAACGGCACTTGGGGTTTCATTTTCTGGGAAAACCGCCCCTACTCAACAAAAAATTTTCAAGTTTTCGAAACCGGGTCGAAAAATGACATTTTTCGGAAACCGAACCCTGACCACGGGGTCGTGGTCAGCGAACACGGGGGCGTGGCCAAAAGGATTCAGTTGAACATGGGGCGTGGCCAATGGCCACGGGGCCGTGTCCAGCCTTCTGTTTTCCGTTTTCTTTAAAAAAATTATAGTTTCATGCTGATTGTTTTTGTGTTTTCTTTTGCAGAGATGGCCAGCAAGTTCACTAAGTTTAAGCCAAAAGAGTGGGACTACGAAGCCCGCTATGATATTCTGAAAACAAGGCCCGAAGAAACACCAAAACAAGTGTGCCTCGATACCTTAGAAGCTATGAGGTAACTAAACCGTTTCAACACATTGGTCACGGGACCACTAAGGGTGGCCCTCTGCACAAGATGTCACATCCCAAAAATGTCACAGCGGAATATAAAACGTGGTGGTGACGGAAGTTGGTGCCCATTAATATCTTGTTGAATGATGCATCATAGTGTTGGACGTTTTAACTTAACTAAAACATAGATTTTAAAACATAAGTCTTAAAGTTCGTCACAACCACACCATAGTTAAGTTGTTTTGATCCTTATGGATCTTATTACATTGGTCCCAAATAGTTTTAAAAATTTGTCCAAAACATTTTCAAACTAAACATGCATCGACAACCACAAGATACGCCATAATTCCCGAAGCCGAACTCAAGTACCTGAAGAACACGTTAAAATCAAGTGTCAACACAAAGGAGGGTGAGTTCTCATATTCAAATTTAAAATAATTTGACCCAAGGAAAAACTTTCTAACTATGTGTTTATTATAAAAACATCCATATAATTTTCAAGAAAGTTAATTCATTTCCTTGTAAAATAACTCAAGGGTCAGCCGTCGCAAGCATTTCCATAGAACCTTCCGACCATAGACATCTTCCCGAGTTTGCATATTAAATTGATAGCATCAAATGTTCAGACTCGTAAGTTAGCAAGACATTACGAACTATATATAAACAATGAAGGTATATTCAATGCTAGACTATGAACAAAATATCAATTCGTCATTTGACTTGACATGGAGAGACCTGTCACGACGGGGTTGTCAACCTGATAGATCTACCAACAATTCCTCACGTGCAATACTTAAATGATTAAACGACATCACTTGCGCATGGCCCATATCGATGCCATCTATGATGCCTGCCTCACGTACAATATATCTGTCACACCCCGATCGCGTAAAACAATAAACCGCGGTGGAAACGTCGGGGAGTGGAGCAACAAAATTATTGTTTCACAACCATGGTATTTAAAGTTTCGTTTTATTTATTAACATTGATTACATTGTTTTAAAACAAGGAAAACATAGCATAAATTAAACTAGTCTTGCATCTTTTATTGTCACTAAGGCCCGAGTCCGCCTAAGTGTGTTACGATCAACCCTAAGCATCAGCTCCTGAAAACACATGTGAAAATAGGTACGTCAGCATAAAATACATGTGAGATACATAGGTTTTGTTGATGAAGGATTCATGACTTGTAATTAAAAGAAATGTTTAACAAAAACTAGTCATGAACCTTATAAAAATGTTTTCTTTTATAAATCATTCGAAAATCGATAAGAAAATCAGATGATATAAAAGAATATTGCATGGTTAAATAAATAACCAAGTGAAAATGAAATTGTATAAAATATGTCATTTGAAAAACAATGTCTTGTGAAAATATGTCATTTGTATAAAATGTATCATGTCTTTGTTGAAATCATTTAGATAACGCTATGATATGTAATATCATAAAAGCACTTATATATAGGAAGTACTAGCGGCGTATCCACCATGTTTTTATCATATTACACATGCCTCGTTATTTAAATCACTCAACAAATAACCACCAAAATGTCTTGTTTAAACCAATGTCAAAATGTTTATGTGTAAGCAATGTCTAATGTCAAATGTAAATCATGTCTTGTATAATCAAATGTTATGTATGGCAAGTAAAAAGTATCTACTCAAACCATATATAAAATGTCAATGTATAATCAAATGTTATGTATGGTGAATAAAAAGTATTTACTCAACCCCATAGGTAAAATGTACAAAACAAAGTCTTTTTAATTCAAAAAGTTATGTTTTACAAAAATAATTGATTTATTGATACAAACATTTATGCGGTAATGTTAAACGCATACATTCAAGCCTTGAGACTGTAGGATAAACCTTTAAACAAATCCAAGGTTTATTAAAAATGTTTTCGGATTCTGTCATTCCTTACGTCCAAACAAACCTAGGATTCCAGGAATGGGAGTTGTCAATTCCTATGGTACCACTACATACTACCGAGCGGCATGATCAGTGTTAATGAACGTATTTTAGCTTCGTTAAACAAACCAAATGTAATACCAAATGTAAGCATGTTATGTGAAAATAGTGTACAAACTATGCTAAGTAAACATATGAAGCAGAAATGTTTATGAAATCAATGTGCTAGCATGCTCAGTAAACATACATAGCAGAAATGTAATGTAAATCAATGTGTCCATATGCTGAGTAAACATATGCAACAAAAGTGTTTATGAAATCAATGTGCTAGCATGCTCAGTCAACATACATAGCAAAGCATAATGAAATCATGTACTATATGCGTACTAATGAACATAGCAAGTATATGTCATGAAAGCATGAAAAGCACGAAAGTAACAAGTAGTGTATCACCCTAAATTATTTGAAAACAGTAAAAGAGGGGACTATGTACTCACTTGATATTGCTTAATGATCTTGAAATAACAATCAAATAACGCTTGAGCGATCACAGAATCAATCGGCACCTAATATAGGTAACTAAGTTAATAAACCGGACCTAAATCGGAAGATCGGATAAAATGAGGTTTCATAAACCAAATGAGTATTGGAACTCATATAATATGGTTTAACAAAGCCTACATTCTAAATCGGAACCTATCCTAAGTGCTTATGACCCGTTATGATCCGATTAGGTAGCTTACGCTACTTTAACGCGTCATTTGCGCAAAAGCGCAAACGAGTAGCCTAACTAGTCCTATGACAAGTATTATATGCCCTAACATGTTTAATGATCAGTTTATGTGGCAAAATTTAAGTTACATATGCTTAAAATGGAGTTATGCGCAAAAAGGGCATTTTGGTCATTTTCCTAAGGCATATAAACTACCTATCATACAACTAACTAAATCAAGTGACCATAAGGTATAACCTCAGAAGGTTATTCCCTATACAACTATGGTCACAAAATATGTTTGGTCGGATCCTAATGATCGAACAAACGGGTCGGGTTCGAAAGTCTAAGCGGTGGTTTAGACCGCTTAACTTACGACCCTATATAAGCACTAAACTAAAAAGTGACGAGTTAAACATGTTAAAACATGTTTAACTAAGTTAGCAAACAAGTTTGATATCAAAACAAAGTGTTTTGATACCCGAAAATAGCTTCGTTGCAAAATGCGCATAAATACGTATTTTGACCGAAACTATGACTCGTCACTACACCTAATCAACGTGGTAATCAGTAGGTATAGTCACAAGGGACTATAACCATTGTGATTACGCTCACGTTGCAAAGTTCAAACGAACTTTGTGTTGACCAAACCATGGTCAAAGCAGAAAGTCAAACAATGTTTGACTTTCATGCTTGAAATGCATAACCAAGCATGAAGGAGACTTACAAAGGGTCCAAGATTGGATTAAGAACAAAGAATACTAAAGATTGAAGCCTTCAACCAGAGTGATAGATTCAATGAGCAGATGAGAGCATAAAATGCAAATGAGCAAGGAACAAGATGAGAAAACCCAAGGTATTTATAGGAATCATGAAGCCATAGGATGTTGCCCCGTTTGCGGTGTGCACATATAATATATATATATGTGTGGGCGCTCGGGGGCCAAAAGTGAAATGGTACTAACTTTAACGTTATTTTACTAATTTCGTGAAAATAACGTTAAAAGCGGCGGATGGTTAATCATGCATCATGTGGTGACGTTGATAGCTAAAAGACACGGGGGTACATGCACCAATCAGTCTCTGTCCCGATTGTTTGAGTCTTATGTGTCTTAGGTCCAAGGCTTGATACAAAACTACAATCGATCCGGGGGTCTCACCGGAAGCAGCGTCTCTATTCCTACGGGGTAGACGTAAGGCTGTCTACATCTACCCTCCTCAGACCCTACCTTAGCTATGCTATTGGTGGGATTTACTGAGTATGATGATGATGATGATGATGATGAAGCCATAGGATCATTCCATGTGTTATGAAGCTTGATCATGACCCTACACTTGTTAAACAATGATTGGGCACCTTGCAAAACACACAAACCAGCTCATGGTATCCAAAAACCAAGGATAAAACAATGATTCCGCAGCTGATTGCTGAAAACTGGTAATTTTGGAAAACGGCGCTGTTGCGCCATGCGCCAGGAGCACCTGGGTCTTGCGCGTGGCATGAGGGAGCCTGTTTTTGCAAAAGTTTCATGTTTTTGGAAGACCAGGTCCCTGCATGCTATAAAGTTGATTTTTGACGCGTTTAAGCCCCGTTAACCCATTTTCAAGGCTCTAAAATGATGTCAAATTATAGAAAACATGAAATATGCTTGAAAACATCTCGGATGTCGGTTCGTTTGGTCGTACGGTCACGTTATTTGGTTAATTACGACGAAACACGAACGGACGCGAAAAACGATCCAAATTGCGCGACGAATGAAATTTTAGCATTCCAATCACTAAAATAAAATATTTTAATGATTACAAAAATTTTTGGATGTCCGGATATGTTCAGAATGTAAGATATGCGCGTAAATGCAAACTTATGCACTTTTTGACGCTTTCAGTCCCTATTGATCAAATAAGTTAATTTTCGCATACCAAACCCCTCAAAGCCTATTTCTAAGCTATGTAAAGGATATTTATGGTATGTTTAACTTATTATCATGTTCCGGAATGTAAGTTACTATACGAATCGGCAGACTTTCACAGTTTCTCGCAAATAGTCCCTGTAAGCGAATAAACTTGTTTTTACCACACCAAACCCTTCAAAACTTATTTCTAAGTTATGTAAATGTTATTTAAGGTATGTTAAGCATATTTTGATGTTCCGGAGTGTTTGTCGCGTTAAACTGATTACGTTTACGCATTAGTTTGCGTATAACTTTTTAGAAAGCGTTATAGAGTTTAAATTGAACAAAATCAAAATGTGGAAAATGTCAAACATAAATAAACATATATTGGGATCAAATCACATTTTTTTATAGATAATTGAACTATTCAAAGTTTATACAATGATTACACAAGCACATATGTCACAGTCTTCCCTACTTTAGGAAATTTCGTCCCGAAATTTATTTAGAGGAAACTTGTGAGAATAGATGTGGATATTTCGCTTTCATTTGATCTTCACGTTCCCAAGTAAATTCTGGACCATGTTTAGATTCCCAACGAACTTTAACAATTGGTATGCGCTTGTGTTTGAGTTTCTTGACTTCATGATCCATTATTTCCATAGGTTTCTCGACAAAGTGCATCGTGTTATCAACATGAATTTCGTCAAATGATATGTGGAGGTTCTCATCAGCTAAACACTATTTAAGATTGGACACGTGGAAGGTTGGATGAACATTTCCAAGTTCAGGAGGTAATTCTAGTCTGTAGGCCACCTTTCCGATTCTTTCGACGATCTTGAATGGTCCAACATATCTAGGTGCAAGTTTTTCTTTCTTTCCAAATCTAATCACACCTTTCCAAGGTGAAACCTTGAGTAGAACGCGATCAACGACTTGAAATTCCAAGGGCTTGCATCGTCTATCCGCGTAACTCTTTTGACGGCTTATAGCTGTCTGAAGGTTATCGCGAACTTTCTTGACCTTATCTGTAGTCTCTAGAATGAGCTCAGGTTCAGTAAGCTGAGCTTCACCGATCTCATTCCAGCAGACTCGTGAATGACATTTTTGACCGTATAAAGCCTCGAAAGGAGCCATGTTGATGCTGGAGTGATAACTATTGTTGTAGGAGAATTCAATCAATGGAAGATACGAATCCCAACTACCATCAAAATCGATCACACAAGCTCTAAGCATATCGTCCAATGTCTGGATTGTTCTTTCAGATTGACCATCTGATTGCGGATGATAAGCTGTGCTCAAATTAAGCTGGGTTCCCATTGCAGTTTGCATGGTTCTCCAAAAGTGAGTCGAAAATCGAGCATCTCTATCAGATATAATATTCAAAGGAACACCATGTCGGGATACAATCTCATCCACATAGATTTTGGCAAGTTTATCAGTAGATAGATCCTCACGGATTGGCAAGAAGTGCGCTGATTTTGTAAGACGATCAACAACTACCCAAATGGCATCATGACCTTTCTTAGTGCGTTGCAACTTGGTAACGAGATCCATAGCAATGTTTTCCCATTTCCAAACTGGAATCTCTGGTTGCTCCAATAATCCATAGCGATGTTGATATTCAGCCTTAACCTTAAGATAAGTAAGGCATTTGGATACGTACAAGGCAATGTCTTTCTTCATACCCGGCCACCAATACTGGGTTCGAATATCCTTATACATTTTGACTGCACCAGGATGAATAGAATAACGAGACTTATGAGCTTCATCCATTAGCAAGGTGCGGAGATTGTCTTGACTTGGGACCCCAAACGGTCCATGAAATAATACAATCCATTGTCCTTCAGTTCAAGATCAGGCTTAATATGAAATGGTAATTCCTTGCCCATCAAGTCATGTGTGACACAACTATGTTGAGTCTGAGAAATGCGGGTTTGAATATCAGATCGAACTTGAACACAATCAAGCTTGACTCATTCTTTACGACTCAATGCGTCAGCCACAACATTCGCCTTACTAGGATGGTAGCGAATTTCGCAATCGTAGTCGTTTAGAAGTTCAACCCAATGTCGTTGCCTCATGTTAACTTCCTTCTGATTGAAAATATGCTGAAAACTTTTGTGGTCAGTGAAAACCACACATTTTGTATCATACAAGTAGTGTCTCCAGATTTTGAGAGCAAAAACTACTGCACCTAACTCAAGATCATGAGTCGTGTAGTTCTTCTCGTGTATGTTCGACTGTCTCGATGCGTAGGCTATGAATTTGTTCCTTTGCATGAGAACATAGCCAAGGCCTAAGTTGGATGCATCACAATAGACGACAAAATCGTCGTTGCCCTCAGGTAAAGATAGAATAGGTGCATCGTAGAGTTTCTGTTTCAAGGTCTGAAATGCTTCTTCTTGTTTGGATCCCCACTCAAAAGGTTTATTCTTCTAAGTTAGAGCAGTGAGAGGAACTGCAATCTTGGAGAAATTTTCAATAAAGTGGCGGTAATAACCCGCGAGACCAAGAAATGAACGAACTTCAGTGGGAGTAGTAGGTGTATCCCAATCCTTAATCGCACTGATCTTGGAGGGATCTACATGAATACCTTGTTTGTTGACAATGTGTCCCAAAAATTGAACTTCCTTAAGCCAAAATTCGCACTTGGAGAATTTGGTGAAAAGTTGTTCTTTCTTCTGGAGTTCCAAAGTAAGACGGAGATGTTGTTCATGATCGGCTCGTGTCTTAGAATAAATCAAAATGTCATCAATGAAAACGATGATGAACTTGTCCAAATAAGGCTTACAAACCCTATTCATCAAGTCCATGAAAATAGCAGGAGCATTAGTCAAACTGAATGGCATAACAGTGAACTCATAGTGACCATATCTCGTGCGAAAAGCTGTCTTGGGAATATCTTCCTCGAGCACTCGAAGCTGATGATACCCAGAACGTAGATCAATCTTTGAAAAACAAGTAGCACCCTGTAACTGATCAAAGAGATCATCAATGTGAGGTAGGGGATATCGATTCTTGATGGTAAGCTTGTTAAGCTCACGATAATCGATGCACATCCTGAAAAAGTCATCTTTCTTCTTAACAAAAAGAATGGGAGCACCCCAAGATGAAAAACTCGAACGGATAAAACCTTTGTCAGAAAGCTCCTGAAGCTGCTTAGATAATTCCTGCATCTCAGACGGTGCAAGACGATAAGGAGATTTAGCAATAGGATTCGCACCAGGTACAAGATCAATACGAAACTCAAATTGGCGTGCTGGGGGTAAACCAGGTAGTTCTTCAGGAAATACTTCAGGATAATCCCGAACAACAAGAATGTCTTGAATTGACTTACCTTTGCCTTTCTCCTCTACGACATGTGCCAAGAAGGCCACATAGTTCTTTCGTAAGTACTTTTGAGCTTGAATACATGTCATGAGTTTAAGACTACTAGCAGGTTTCGCACCAAGAACCTCTAAGATCTCACCAATCGAAAGCGGTACACGAACAATCTTCTCAAAACAAACTACCTCTACGTGGTACTTGGCTAACCAATCCATTCCCACTATAATGTCAAAGATTCCAACTTGCATTGGTGTGAGGTTGATAGGAAAAAGATGGTTATTAAGGTTCAACTGGCAATTTCGAAAAACAGAATCGAGTACAGCGGGTTCACCACTAGCTACCTCTACTGTCAAGGGCTTTCCTAGTTTTGTTCTAGTCATGCAAAGCAAAGGCTCAAAAGATAATGACACAAAACTCTTATCGGCACCTGAATCAAAACGAACAGAAGCAGGTTGATTGTTAACAAAGAACGTACCATTCACCACCTCGTTATCTGCACGCGCCTCATTAGCATTCATGTTAAAGACTCGACCACGAGCCTGTGCCTGATTTGCATTAGCCAACCTTGGACACTGATTTCTGTAGTGGGCTAAATCTGAACAATTGTAGCAAGAACCAGGCGGGTAGTGGGGTCGTGCAGCTTGTGCTGGTTGTTGAGCAGGTTGTTGTGTAGGTTGCTGAGCAGGGTTTTGAGCTGCTTGATTCTGGTTAGGAGGAAGACGACATGTGTTGGCAAGATGACTTGATCTCCCACAGTTGGTAGAATAACGACATTGAACGTGCGGTTGATGGTGGCTGTTACACTTGTTGCACAAAGGCGCATTGCCAATGTACGTTTCTTGGCAGGTGGTTGCGCGGGCTGATTTGGAGTAGCTTGGTTTGCCTGCGCTGTAACAGCAAAGTTCATGGAAGCCTTGCACTTCCTAGACCTTCTTGAAGAGTCAGATTTCTTACCCTTCTTATTCTCACTCTTGTCAGACGATTTCTTATCACCCTTCTTGTGGAGTTTACCTTTCTAGATTTACGACTCGGTCAAGGTCGCAGCCAACTCGATGGCCTATCAAACAGTGGTAGGGTTGCTACCAGTAACGATATCTTGGACAGGGTCAGGTAGACCATCGACATACCTTTTGATAGCTTTATCAAGTGGGGTAACCATTGTGGGACAAAGTAAACTCAGTTCCTCATATCTGTCGGTATAAGCCCGATGTTCATCACTGTCTTGTTTCAGATCATCAAATTCCCTTTTTAACGCCCTTTGTTCATGGCGAGGACAGAATTCCCTCATCAAAAGAGCCCTAAGCTCTTCCCAGGTTTGTGCTAGAGCAACATCAACACCACGATCTCTCATTACTCTATTCCACCAAGTAAGAGCCCTCTTTTGAAACACACTAGAAGCAAACTCAACCTTACGATTATCAGGACACTGCACATGGTGAAAAGTGCTCTCAATGCTCTCAAACCACTGTAGGAGCCCAGTTGCTCCTTCAGAACCACTGAACTTGAGCAGTTTAGCCGAATTAAAACTTTTAAAGTTGCACAGAGCAGGTGCATTGTTATTGTTGGCTTGGTTAATTTGAGCGATGAGATTCGGAAGTGCAGCAGCCATTTGTTGCGCTATGATAGCCGCCAGTTCGGCGTTAGGTGGTTGTTGTAAGTCTCGTCGAGGAGGCATTCTAAAAGAGGAAAACATGAGAGAAAACGAGTGAGATGATATGATGAAAAATGAGATGTTACAAATATCGACAAAAAGCAAGGGTGGTGGTCATTCGTTCGTTGCCACAAAGCAAACAAACGACACACAGTGACTAATCAAAGTCAATGGGTCACAATAATGTATCACGAAGACATGCTTTAGCCTATAATTGGACACTCACCCCAAGAGTTCCCAGGTAAGAGTGACTGGTCCGATTATGTGGATTTGTACGAACACTCTAGCCTAGACAGAAAACTCGACATACATGCATCCACCTTTTCAGATTGCACGTGTTCACATTATTTAGACCCAAACTTTGACGAGATTTTGAAAACCTAGAGGGTTCAAAACCTTATAACAAACCATCTAAGAGTAGATGATTGATTTTCAAAATCGTTGTGGAAAATTGTGTTCTTGTTTTGGCAATCACCTAAAGATAGGTGACGTTTATGTTTTAAGATCTAAACACAAGATAACTTGTGTTAGGGTCCTAGAAAAGTTATAGTCTAGGTCAAAGCATTACTAATAACCTAATTCCGTATAACCATTGGCACTGATACCAACTTTTCTGTCACACCCCGACCGCGTAAAACAACAAACCTCGGCGGAAACGTCGGAGAGTGGAGCAACAGAATTATTGTTTCATAACCATGGTATTTAAAGTTTTGTTTTATTTATTAACATTGATTACATTGTCTTAAAACAAGGAAAACATAGCATAAATTAAACTAGTCTTGCATCTTTTATCGTCACTATGGCCCGAGTCCACCTAAGTGTGTCACGATCAACCCTAAGCATCAGCTCCTGAAAACACATGTGAAAATAGGTACGTCAGCATAAAATGCCTGTGAGAAACATAGGTTTTGTTGATGAAGGATTCATGACTTGTAGTTAAAAGAAATGTTTAATAAAAAGTAGTCATGAACCTTACAAAAATGTTTTCTTTTATAAATCATACGAAAATCGATAAGAAAATCAGATGATATAAAAGAATATTGCATGGTTAAATAAATAACCAAGTGAAAATGAACTTGTATAAAATATGTCGTTTGAAAAACAATGTCTTGTGAAAATATGTCATTTGTATAAAATCTATCATGTCTTTATTGAAATGATTTAGATAACGCAACGATATGTAATATCATAAAAGCACTTATATGTAGGAAGTACCAGCGGCGTATCCACCATGCTTTTATCATGTTACACACTCCTCGTTATTTAAATCACTCACCAAATAACCACCAAAATGTCTTGTTTAAACCAATGTCAAAATGTTTATGTGTAAGCAATGTCTAATGTCAAATGTAAATCATGTCTTGTATAATCAAATGTTATGTATGGCAAGTAAAAAGTATCTACTCAAACCATATATAAAATGTCAATGTATAATCAAATGTTATGTATGGTGAATAAAAAGTATTTACTCAACCCCATAGGTAAAGTGTACAAAACAAAGTCTTTTTAATTCAAAAGGTTATGTTTTACAAAAATAATTGCTTTATTGATACAAACATTTATGCGGTAATGTTAAACGCATACATTCAAGCCTTGAGACTGTAGGATAAACCTTTAAATAAATCCAAGGTTTATTAAAAAAATATTCGGATTCTGTCATTCCTTACCTCCAAACAAACCTAGGATTCCAGGAATGGGAGTTGTCAATTCCTATGGTACCACTACATACTACCGAGCGGCATGATCAGTCTTAATGAACGTATTTTAGTTTCGTTAAACAAACCAAATGTCATACCAAATGTAAGCATGTTATGTGAAAATAGTGTACAAAGTATGCTAAGTAAACATACGAAGCGGAAATGTTTATGAAATCAATGTGCTAGCATGCTCAGTAAACATACATAACAGAAATGTAATGTAAATCAATGTGTCCATATGCTGAGTAAACATATGCAACAAAAGTGTTTATGAAATCAATGTGCTAGCATGCTTAGTCAACATACATAGCAAAGCATAATGAAATCATGTACTATATGCGTACTAATGAACATACAAGTATATGTCATGAAAGCATGAAAAGCACGAAAGTAACAAGTAGGCACATGTGTATCACCCTAAATTATTTGAAAACAGTAAAAAAGGGACTATGTACTCACTTGATATTTCTTAATGATCTTGAAATAACAATTAAATAACGCTTGAGGGATCACGGAATCAATCGGCACCTAATATAGGTAACTAAGTTAATAAACCGGACCTAAATCGGAAGATCGGATAAAATGAGGTTTCGTAAACCAAATGAGTATTGGAACTCATATAATATGGTTTAACAAAGCCTACATTCTAAATCGGAACCTATCCTAAGTGCTTATTACCCGTTATGACCCAATTAGGTAGCTTACGCTACTTTAACGCGTCATTTGCGCAAAAAGCGCAAACGAGTAGCCTAACTAGTCATATGACAAGTATTATATGCCCTAACATGTTTAATAATCAGTTTATGTGGCCAAATTTAAGTTACATATGCTTAAAATGGAATTATGCGCACAAAGGGCATTTTGGTCATTTTCCTAAAGCATATAAACTACCTATCATACAACTAACTAAACGAAGTGACCATAAGGTATAACCTCGGAAGGTTATTCCCTATACAACTATGGTCACAAAATATGTTTGGTCGGATCCTAATGATCGACCAAACGGGCCAGGTTCGAAAGTCTAAGCGGTGGTTTACACCGCTTAACTTACGACCCTATATAAGCACTAAACTAAAAAGTGACGAGTTAAACATGTTAAAACATGTTTAACTAAGTTAGAAAACAAGTTTGATATCAAAACAAAGTGTTTTGATACCCGAAAATAGCTCCGTTGCAAAATGCGCATAAATACGTATTTGACCGAAACTATGACTCGTCACTACACCTAATCAACGTGGTAATCAGTAGGTATAGTCACAAGGGACTATAACCATTGCGATTACACTCACGTTGCAAAGTTCAAACGAACTTTGTAATGACCAAACCATGGTCAAAGAAGAAAGTCAAACATTGTTTGACTTTCATGCTTGAAATGCATAACCAAGCATGAAGAAGACTTACAAAGGGTCCAAGCTTGGATTAAGAACAAAGAATACTAAAGATTGAAGCCTTCAACCAGAGGGATAGCTTCAATGAGCAGATGAGAGCATATAATGCAAATGAGCAAGGAACAAGATGGGAAAACCCAAGGTATTTATAGGAATCATGAAGCCATAGGATCATTCCATGTGTTATGAAGCTTGATCATGACCCTACACTTGTTAAACAATGATTGGGCACCTTGCAAAACACACAAACCAGCTCATGGTATCCAAAAACCAAGGATTAAAACCATGATTCAGAAGCTGATTGCTGAAAACTGGTAATTATGGAAAACGGCGCTGTCGCGCCATGCGCCAGGAGCACCTGGGTCTGGTGCGTGGCATGAGGGAGCCTGTTTTTTGCAAAAGTTTCATGTTTTGGCAGAACAGGTCCCTGCATGCTATAAAGTTGATTTTTGACGTGTTTAAGCCCCGTTAACCCATTTTCAAGGCTCTAAAATGATGTCAAAGTATATGAAATATGAAATATGCTTGAAAACATCTCGGATGTCGGTTCGTTTGGTCGTACGGTGACGTTATTCGGTTAATTACGATGAAACACGAACGGATGCGAAAAACGATCCAAATTGCGCGACGAATGAAATTTTAGCATTCCAATCACTAAAATAAAATATTTTAATGATTACAAAATTTTTTGGATGTATGGATATGTTCAGAACGTAAGATATGCGCGTAAATGCAAACTTATGCACTTTTTGACGCTTTCAGTCCCTATTGATCAAATAAGTTTATTTTCGCATACCGAACCCCTCAAAGCCTATTTCTAAGCTATGTAAAGGGTATTTACAGTATGTTTAACTTATGATCATGTTTCGGAGTGTACGTTACTATACGAATCGGCAGACTTTCACAGTTTGTCGCAAATATTCCCTGTAAGCGAATAAACTTGTTTTTACCACACCAAACCCTTCAAAACTTATTTCTAAGTTATGTAAAGGTTATTTAAGGTATGTTAAGCATATGTTGATGTTCTGAAGTGTTTGTCGCGTTAAACTGATTACGTTTACGCATCAGTTTGCGTATAACTTTCCAGAAAGCGATATAGAGTTTAAAATTGAACAAAATCAAAATGTGCAAAATGTCAAGCATAAATAAAAAATATTGGGATCAAATCACATTGTTTTAATTATAATTGAACTATTCAGAGTTTATACAATGATTACACAAGCACATATGTCACAATATATATCTTACTAATATGATAAATTTAATATATGATGTTGTACGAATTTCCTGAAATCCCTGGGATCAAGCAAATTCGTCCCAACTACACGGTCGTTTTCTCTGAAACACCGTACACTTCCCCGTTTCTCCCCGAAACATATTTATTCACCAAAACCGTTTCTTCCTGAAACATATATTCACCAAAACTGTTTCTCCCCGAAACAGATATATTTAACAAATCCATATATTTTCAATGAAAATATACATTTTAGATATCAAAAGGTATGTTTTATTCAAAAACATTATTAAACCCTTTTTAGGCGTGTTCTTCCCCCAAAACATATACAAAACAGTAAAAATGGGGGTTTACTGACACTCACCTTTGGGTGCGTATTTTAAATAGCGCAATCCCACAAATTGATTTCTACACGTCCTATTATATGTAGGAACGATTTATCAATCAATATATCACAAAATTCCTAAGTTTCTCCGTATCTTAGAATTTTCACATAACTTTGAGATTTTCTCAAAAAGTTATCGTTTTAGATTATGTTGGCACGTTAATATATATATGAGTTCATATATATATATATATATATATATATATATATATATATATATATATAGGGAGGGGCTCATGCGAGAACCACCCTTATTGTGAGAACCTTGAGAACCAATGTGAACACAACCTAAAATAGCTAAAAAAAACCTAAAAAAAACCTAAAAAAACCTAACCCCCCCCCCCCCCCCCCCCCAAAAACCTAAACCCCCCACCCCCAAAAAAAACCTAACCCCCCCCCCCCCCCAAAACCTAAACCCCCCCCCCCCCCAAAAACCTAAACCCCCCTCCCCCACCCCCCAAAAACCTAACCCCCCCCCCAAGCTAAAATGCTAAAAATAAACCCCCAAAAAACCTAAAAAAAATCTAAAAAAAATCCAAAATTTTTTTTTGATTTTTTTAATATTCTTTAGGTTAAAATCGCTACTTTTCGAAGCAAAAAAAAAAAAAAAAAACATTTTTTGGGTTCGAAAAGTAGCGATTTTAACCTAAAAATATTAAAAAAATCAAAAAAAAAAAAAATTGTGTGATTTTTAGCTATTTTTAGGCATTTTTGGTGTGTTCACATTGGTTCTCGCGGTTCTCACAATAAGAGGTGGTTCTCGCATGATCTTCTCCCTATATATATATATATATATATATATATATATATATATATATATAAGATTTCGTGACTTGAATGATTTTATTAGTGACCATTATCATGTAAATCCGTTAACACACCCGTTTATACGTAATATATCTACGATTTGTACGTCGTAATATATATACGTAAACGAAAACATAAACTTAGCATCGCAAGACCCAAAATCTCGTTAACTTATTTATTTTATCATTTTTAAAGCATGTATACATAAAATAACTTATATGTATCAATTTTCATGCTCGACAAACAAGTTACACATTAACGCGATTTTACCGATTCTACCGCTTTAAGCGTACAAGCGTACATGCATAGTCTAAATTCCCGCTATCCTGTCAACACTTAACAGATTATCATATACACATATCTAAATCACATAACACATTTTAACACATAAGGTTCACCCATAAATAACCCATGCTAGTGTACATTGTAAAACACGTATTTTAGTGATTCGGTAACGTTTTCGGGCGTCGGAAGTCACGTATGACTAACCAAACACCAAGTAAACTTAATATAAGTTAAAATACTTATATTTAAACTAAAAATATTAGTTTAATTACTGATTTAAGACAGTTTTATAAAAATCCTTCGAAAAGCCGATTTTTAACCGTTTTACCGCATAGTTTTGCGTTAAACGTTACCATAACCATCCCAAATCGTAACGAGTTGATATTTTAACATAATCCATGCTATTTACTGATTAAAATGATGGTTATAATTAGATTAGTGCAGTTTTTATGTAAGTCATATAAATCATGCGATTTCACGTATTTTACAACACTTAAAGCATCAAGTACAACATGCAAAGCTAGTAAACTTGATGACAAAGTTTTATACTATTTTAACACTTCAAATAATTATATTTTTAGTGTTTAGAATCTGATTAAAAATCATCTTCATCAAATCATAACTTATTCATCATTTCATGACCACAAATCATCATGCATGTTCAAGTAAATGCATCTAATGCATCCATATAACACCATCATCATTTTATATGAACTAAATGCATCTATACCCATCTTAAATTCATGTTCAAATATTCAAAGACATCTTCATCCCATCATCATCATGTTAACATAAATGAAAGATTCACTTTATTTATGAGCATATGACAAAATTTCCCATATGCATGTATTCATACATATACATACACGACATACACACCCATGTGCATACAAAAATCCAAAATTTCACTTTTCATGACATTATTTAATCATAGAACTTTTATACCAATTAACTTTTGATCATGCATGCATCAAATCTTGCATATATTACATCATCAAAATCAAGTAACATCAAATTTTCAATCTCTAATCCATACACACTAGTAATTTTCGGTCATATCAACATACAAACAAGTTCCATTTTAAATTGTATAAAAACCCATTTATTTTAGTTTCAAGTTTGTGAAATATCTCAAGAATCAAGAGAAACCTTCCAACATCATGAACATCACCAAGAATCAAGAGTATGTTTTAAAAAAAATAAATTTTATACATTCAAGATTCAAGTGGGTTTTTGACAAGATTTTGATGTTTAGAGCTTGTTTCCTCTTGTATTAACCTTGGAAACCTTCTTGGATCTTCAAAAAAACTTGGAAACACTTTGGATTGAGCTTGGTTCTTACAAGAACACTCAAGAATTTTCAAAAATGGGGGTTTGGAAAAGTGTTCGGTCGAGAGTAATGTAGGAGGAAAGATGAAATGGTTTTGATTATGTTTTGGACAAGTGTGGATTATATAAGATGGTGTAATCATCACTCATTTTGCATGTTCAACACTTGTCAAGAGAAAGAATGTGAGAGACTTTCTATGGCTGCCACCAAGTCCCTCTCTGTAGGATCGGGATTCGATCAAACGAGTCGATCAGAAGAGCTCTCGATCAATACGAAAGGCGGAATCAGACGTATTGATGTTATAACAGCTAGATTTGCACGTAGAATCACTTTAACTGTCGATTGTATTGATTTGATAGTGTTTACAGATCGTTCGACACTTCGGCAGCACTTCGTCTCTGGAATTACGAAGTTACAAATGAAGACCTGGACTCACCTATTTATAGGAATGCCAGACCCCATGAACCAGACCACACGAGTTGGTCCAGGTCGCACGACCTGGCTAGAAAGCATGAACTTGCTACTTCGTGAGGGGTGGCTGGTTCAGGTCTGTTTCCCGTTTATCTCGTACAACGTGTCCTAGTCTATCTATTCTAGTTACATGACTCGGTACAAGACGAAGTCAACAGACATATGCACTAACAAACTCCCCCTTGGATGATGACGAGTCTTCAGTGTATTGAGTCTTCAGTCTTGATCGGTCTTCTCGCTCTTTCCAAAGTATCTTTCTCTGTAAGCATCCTTCAATCTCTCTCTTACTCTCCCAAAATCTCAACCTGACTCTTCAAATTCTCTTGATCAGATTTCTTGATTCCTTAAACTCATCAGCATCAACATCAGGAACATCTCCTGGCTCTCCGTAGCAACAGGATCAAGAACCTGGTAACCTGCACAATTCTCTACCCAAAAGTAAATATCTCAATTTTTAAAATTTAACAAATTTAGAAACCACTTGTAGATATCATTCAACATCAACAATAGTTATATCAAGTTCAAATTAATGACCTTGATTAACTAACAGTAAAATCAGCCTCAAAACATCACTTGTAAGATTATCTTAAAACAATTCTCAAATTATCACATACTTTAATTTCATTTTTCATTTCAAACACACTCTCCCAATCCACTGTTGTTCATCATGTTTAGCACTTTGAATTTTGAAAATCAGCTTTTCAACATCAATTGTCAAAAATAAGATGAAATAAAATCTTTTTCAATTTTCAAAAATTTATGCTAAAACACACTGAAAATCTTTTTGGATTTTGGGAAATAAACTATATACAGACATCTTTTTGTGAGTTTGTGTAAGAGGATCATATCAGTTTAAGACAAATCACTAGCACCGTTGAGCTTTAAACACTTAAAGATCTAAACGATTCACTTAGATTGGTAGTATACTGATCCACTTAAATTTTCACACAAAGTTCAATTGATTCGAGATACGAATTAGTGTTTTAATGGACTTAACTTATTTGCGTGTCCCACATCAGAATATACGCCAGACTCCTCTATTCAGTCTTACAGGTGATTATACACTAATGATATCTGTAAACGGGTAATGTGAGGCCATGAGAGCTTAGGTTAGAACTTCCGTTCAGACAAAGAGATGATGGCTCGACTTTTAGGTATGTCCCGTTTGGGGATCTTTTCTTCAATAGCACATGATTAGCATTTTTCAATGTTTAATCATTTTTTATGCTGAGGTTGGGCTTTATGATTAAAGTAGTGTAGAGTATTATACGAGGACTAGGCTATTGCTCTCGCAAAATCAGAAGTCCCGGTATAATACCCCAGATATCATCACATACAAAGACCTAGTATGTCAGAAATAGAAAACAATCTACTAAGCGTATAAAAACCTACTGGCATATCATCAGTGAGACCGTTTATCACATTTTAACTTTCCAATTCTTTAGCGTACTGTGATTGTCTACTGATGTACTATCATCTCCTCTTTTTCTCAACAAAACTCATTTTTGATTTTTCGATGTTTTTGGTTTTTAGATTTTATCATGTTTTTGGATTTTTCAAATTTTCAAAATTTTAATTTTTTACTCCCCCTAAAATCAAAAATATGTTTCAATTTTTGATTTTTCGGGAAAATTTGAAAATAAAAGCAATAAACTGTACAAGTAAAATGACAAACTGATTTGAATTGCTTCAATTCTCCATTCTCTTGGCTTAAACAATCAGAACTTCCCCTGGCAACAAACTATTTTCCCATTATGATTTCAAAACACTTAAGTTTGTTTTAATCAAAATGGTTTTTCCGGAAAATTAGTTTTGTTGATTTCACACATCATGGGGATTCATTCATCACTTTGTTCTTTCAACCACTTTGTAAAAACTATCACTTGTAGGTTTTTCATAGAAACATTTTTCAAGAATGATGCCGATTCATGCTCCACGATTACCAACTTGGAAGCTCTGGCAAGTCAGGATTTTACTTTTTAAAGAATCTCACCCATGCCTGATCAATCATGGGTGAACCATCCTCATTTAGTTTAACAACTTTCGATTCATAAAATTCTTTCACTCCTTTTACCTTCCCATCAGCCATCTTACCAAAAATATGTAGCACTTTACCATTAAACGCTTTTTCAGCATGAAATTCTTTCTTATCAGAGAAGAATTGATCTGAAATCTCAATCTTACCAATTTTTTATTTCAAGTTTCCATTTGACAATGGTGGAAAATTTTCATCATCCATTGTCGGAACGGAATTCTCATCATTTAGCACAACATGTGGCTCCTCTGACTTTGACGAATCAGATTCATTGCCAGAAACAACCTCTGATTTCTTAACAACCCATTTATGTTTGTTTAAATTGGCTCTTCTTTTGTAAAAATGTTTCGAATTTTCATCAAGTTTGAAAGTCTAATTTTTGAACTCCTTAAATTTCTCTGTTGGTTCTTCCTTTTTATCAACACATTTTTCTTTCAATTTAGAGTTAGAAGAAACCCCCTGTTTTGTGTTGGTGAGCTTTAGGCAATTCCAAGCAATATGTCCAACCTCTTGGCATCTGAAACAGGTTCTTCTTTCAACTCTCTGTTCAGATTCCTTCAACACATTCTTTTGCTTTTCGGCGAGAAACTCCTTGTTTGACTGTTTCCAGAAAGGTTTCTCCTTCTCCTCTTCAGGACTTGCTCCTGAAACAAATTTAGTTTTTGGTTTATAAATTTTCTCATTTTTATGATTTTCGGGTGGAATAAAGCCTAATCCTTTCTTTTTGAAATTACTGTTATGGTTTGGTTTCTTTCGATAACCCGAACCAGAACTGTAACCCTTTTTCTTGTTCAATCTTTGTTGAACTCTTGAAGTGTA
Source organism: Helianthus tuberosus (assembly GCA_030545235.1). NCBI lineage: Eukaryota > Viridiplantae > Streptophyta > Magnoliopsida > Asterales > Asteraceae > Helianthus > Helianthus tuberosus. Next base: position 86,768,539 of record CM060353.1, read on the forward strand.
TTTTTTAGGTTTTTCAGTAAGATTTACATCTTTTATTTCAGAAATATTAATTTCTGTTAATTTGAAAACCTTGTTAATCATTTCAGTTTTAACACTTCTTATTGGAAATTCTTCATCAGAATATAATTTGTCGGAATCATTCAAAGTATATGCTACTTTTAATGTTTCGTCATTCAAATTATTTTTTGATATCAGAAAATCTTTATTGTAAACTCTTTTGACCGGTGAACTCGAACTTCTGTCTGATGAACTCGAATTTTCAGATTTAGACTCTGACGTTGACTCTTCATCTTTCTCCAACACCTGATCGACCACTTTCATAATTAACTCGGACTCATGATCAGTGTCAGACGCTGTGAAGGTGACATCAATATCATCTGGTAATCCATCGATAGACTCGGATTTCAGATTCAGATTGAGTGCTTCAGCCACCTTTTCAAAGTGTCGGGGGGTATAGCCATCCCACATTGGATGTGGTACTCTGTTATAATTCAAACCAGTTTTCTTACCAGAATTTTCTTCATCTTCTGCATACTTATGAGCTGCAACGGTAGGATAGATGCGATCAATAACATACTCTGAACTTTGATAACTTCGAAGTAAAGTATTCACTCTTTCTGTTTCAATCGTCATCTCTGCCAATTCTTGTTTAAGCCCTGCAATAATCTCAATGTATTTGTTGATTGCAGTTTGCTTTTGAAGAACTGTTTCTTTCAGAAGATTCTTCATCTGGATATCCTCATCACTAGCTCCTTTGTACAAGTTCACTTTGCTGCTTAGGAGATCATATGATTCCTTTATGCTTCTCACATTATGCAATAAGTTCTCTTTGAGCTTCTCCAATTCAGCATACTTTGTATCTTTCTTGGCACAATCTTTGCAGGATTCTAAACACTTAGCACAAGGTTTTTCAACCTCTACAATCTTTTTAACCTCAACAATTTTTTCAATTTCAACAATTTTTTCAGCTTCGACAATTTTTACAACTATTTTCTCCACCACCTTTTCAATCACAATCGGTTCTTTCTCAACTTCTATCTTCACTTCATTCTCTTCAACCTCGACCTTCTCTATCGATTTTTCTTCAACTTTTGCCTTATCAGCTTCAGTCTTTTCTTCAGCAACTCATCTTGCTTCCATTTCTCTCTTCAGTCTAGCAGCCCTTTTCTCTTTCAATATCTCGATTTTATCTGCAAAAAACAAATCAAAACTATAAGGATCCAATTGTTTTCTAGCTTTATTAATATGCTCTTCCTCATCATCAGTGTCTTCATCACTTCCTGAAGACTTAAAAATCGGTTGTCTTCTAGGACTGTTCTTAGATTTGATTGATTCTTCTTCCGAGGTTGAATCTTCAAACATTTGAGCAACAAATGCTTTAGAAACTGAAGGTCTAGAAGGATCATAATCATCCCAATTGAACACTTTCAGAATCCTTTCATCTTCTTGGTCTACCAGACCAATACAAGCTTTACCCTTTGATTCTTCAATCAGAATAGTACGTGAGTGTGAAGATTGTTGTTGATATGGTTGTTGAGCAACCAGATGATAAATTGCTTTTCTATGATAATCGTTGTTTCCGAAAGGATCTTGTCTTCCGGTTGCTTCTCTGTTTGTACACTCTCATTTAAAATGTCCTTTTTCTCAGCAACGAAAACAAGTAACCTTCGATTTGTCAAAACCTAGCTGAGATGTTGCAGCTTCACGAAGATCATCTCTTCCGGTGACCTGTTTAAACTTTTCTGCTCTTCTCAAAACACTAGCTAAACACCACTTGATGTCCATCAACTCAAGTTCTTCAGAATCAATCTGATCATAATCCTCTTTAGTAAGCATCGGATTTCCGATTCGTCCAGCAACTAAGCTTTCATACGACTCTAACACAGTGACAAGAGATGCCATGTGTTGCTTCACAATACTGGAGAAAAATTTTGACCATTTTGAATATGTAATGCAACATTGCATTGCAATACTTGACCGGTAAAATTTGTTGAACTTTGTTGTTGAGAAGTTGGTGTTGAGAAATTTGGTTCAAAACTTGAATAAGACGAAGAATATCCACTGCTCTGATTTGTATTTCTTGCATTTGTTCCGGAAGAATTTTCAGCACTGAACGCAGTTTGAATCTTCGGACTAGGAGTAGTCTCAATCTTGTTTTCTCTGTAGTACAGACTAACATCCTGTTGAGCACCCGGACTTCTCATTGTAGCAGTTTTTCAAATTGATAGCTCATGTTCTTCCAACTTCTGGATAAACCTAATTAAATTCATATCTTCAAATTGTCGGTTATGCTTTAAAATCAACAGATATGTTCCCCATTCATTCTGTGGTAGCGCATCGGCTAATTTATCAACCCATTCATCATCTTCTTTCTTGATGTCCAATCTTTTCATCTCCATGACTAGATGACAATATCTCTTGATAATCTTCCTAGTTGTCTCTCCTTCAAAAGCTGTAAACATATCAAACAATTTCTTTAGGTATGCTGGTTTATTTTTGATCATATCGGCACTACCCTTAAACTTTTTAATCAACGCTTTCCAGATTGATCTAGCAGTTCCCTCATGTTGAAGCAAAACAAAAATATCTTTTTTTACCGCTTGTTGGAGAATGCTAATCATCATTTTTTCACTTGTGTATTTTAATTTTTCATCCGGTAAAAATTGACTTAATTGTTTTTCATTTCCAAGTTCATCTTTTGGTAAAGTATAATCTTTCTCTAAAGAAACCCATGAATCAAACTTGTTCTCTTGTACCCAGTTTTCAAAAAGGTCTTGCCACCCTTTAAAGTCCTCAATGTACATAAGCTTTGGAGGCTTTTGGAAAGTTCCTGTTTCATTCTCGATACCGACAGTTTCAGCAACGGTAACTGGAGTAACCGGAGCAGTAGCAAACGCATTGTAAAATTCGTTTTCCATGTTTCAGTGAAAAGGTATACAAAAACACAATGTTCAAGTGAGCTGAAGTTTCAAACGAGCTGAGATCAAACGATCTGGTAATTCACACGATCTGAAGTTCAAACAACCTGGAAGTTGACACAATCTGAATTTGGTGCGACCTGGAGTCAACTCGTGCGACCTGGACCTAATTTCAAACGACCTGAAGATGTTTCACACGACCTGGACCTAATTTCAAACGACCTGAAGATGTTTCAAACAATCTGAAGGGTTTTTCTCGCGATTTGGACAAAGATTCACTCCGTTTGAAACTTCTAAGTCAAAAAATTCATCATTTTGTCAAATTTGATCAGTTTTTAGGTTGAATTTATGGTCAAATTTGTTCAAAGATTGTTCAAAACAGTGTTTTACGTGTTATTTGTCAAAATCAGGTCATTTTAACAGTGGAATCTCGGTAAATTTGATAAGAAAGTGTAGAAAGATGAGTAGAGATGAGAAGAAATCAGTTTTATCCATGAAAAACAAGCTGAATAGGTAAGAACTCTTCCTCCTGAGCTCTGATACCACTTGTAGGATCGGGATTCGATCAAATGAGTGGATCAGAAGAGCTCTCGATCAATACGAAAGGCGGAATCAGACGTATTGATGTTATAACAGCTAGATTTGCACGTAGAATCACTTTAACTGTCGATTGTATTGATTTGATAGTGTTTACAGATCGTTCGACTCTTCGGCAGCACTTCGTCTCCGGAATTACCAAGTTACAAATGAAGACCTGGACTCACCTATTTATAGGAATGCCAGACCCCATGAACCAGACCACACGAGCTGGTCCAGGTCGCACGACCTGGCCAGAAAGCATGAACTTTCCAGAAAGCATGAACTTGCCAGAAAGCATGAAGTTTCCAGAAAGCATGAACTTGCCAGAAAGCATGAACTTGCTAGAAAGCATGAACTTGCCACTTCGTGAGGGGTGGCTGGTTCAGGTCTGTTTCCCTTTTCTCTCGTACAACGTGTCCTAGTCTATCTATTATAGTTACACGACTCGATACAAGACGAAGTCAACAGAAATATGCACTAACACTCTCTCTCATACACACACCCATACATACGCATATATACATATACATATACATATACATCCTTGGCTTTAAACTGGTATTTTACTGGATATCGGGTACTTTATCAAGCGTTTTAATCCCGTTTTATGACGTTTTAAATTATTTTTATCACTCTACAAAAATTAACTCACCAAAATATTACTGAAATAATTATTAGTTGCCTTGACTGGCTGCGTTGACAGTATTTTGTCAGATACGCTTAGTGTGACACCTGGATCACTGCGACCATCAAACAAATACTGAACCAATGGAATATTATATTTCATACTTGGGATTTGTTAAAAATATGTGTATCATTTACACCTATCAATTTTTGTTCAATTTCAAACTCTAAATCGCTTTCTGGAAGGTTATACGCGCACCGATGTGTAAATATAACCAGTTTAATGCAACAAACAGTCCGTAATAGTGACATAGGCTTAACATACCTTAAATAACCTTTACATAACTTAGAAATAAGTTTTGAAGGCTTTGGTATGGCAAAAGCAAGCTAAATAGCTTACAGGGACTAAAGTTGACAAACTGCGAAAGTATGCCAATTTGAAATGTAACGAACATTCCGGAACATGACCATAAGTTAAACACACCTTAAATATCCTTTATATAGCTTAGAAATAGGCTTTGAGAGGTTCGGTGTGCTAAAATAAACTTTTGGGTCATTCAGGGACTAAAAGTGTCAAAAAGTGCACAAGTTTGCATTTTCGCGCATATCTTACGTTCTGAATACATTCGGACATCCAAAAATTTATGTAAGCACTAAAATATTTTATTTTAGTGTTTGACATAAGAAAAATCCATTCGTCACGCAATTTAGATCGTTTTTCGCGCTTATGCGCATTCCGTCGTAATTAACCGAACATCGCATTCGTACGACCAAACGAACTGACATCCGGCATATTTTTGAGCATGTTTCATGCCCACAATGTTTAGGCATCCTTGTGGAGCCTTGAAAATGATTTAACGAGCCTTAAACATGTCGGAAATGGCCTTAATACGCGATGGGGACTGAAAGGTGGACATTTGAAATTGTTTGCTGATCAGGGGACCCCTAGCGCGACGCCTAGCCCCCCTAGCGTCACGCTAGGCCCCTTCTAATCAGGAAAGGTCATTTAAACACAAGATTAACATCCCCTAGCATCCCCCAAAGGTCAAGTTCCACATGTTAAACTCTTATGGTGGCCAAAATCAGTAACCACAACATTTCAACAAGTGTAGGGATGTGATCATTCCCTCTTCTCCAAGAAACGATCCTAACGGTGGACCGAAATCTATAAATACCCATCACATTTCACTTCATTTCTCACAAGAATCTGATCATTTGTGCTCTAAGTTGAAACCTTTGTTTCATACCTGAGCTATTTTGATCAAGATTAGCATTCGGGGACCCTTCGTAAGTGTTCCTTCGTTCTTTTATTGCTTTTCGAGTCCGAAAGTCAAACTTTGTTTGACTTTCTGCATTGACCAGTTTATGGTCGATGCAAAGTTCGTTTGAACTTCATAACGTGAGCGTGATCACGATGGTTATAGTCCCTAGTGACTATACCTACTGATTACCACGTTATCTAGGCTCAGTGACGAGCCGTAGTTTCGGTCAGAATACGTATTCTTGCGTATTTTGTAACCAAACTACTTATGGGTATCAAAACCGTTTGTTTTGATACCAAACCTGTTTTCTAAACTTAGTTAAGCATGTTTTAACATGCTTAGCTCGTCACTTTTAGTTTAGTGCTTATATAGGGTCGTAAGGTAAGCGATCTAAACAATCGCTTATACTTTCGAACCCGACCCGTTTGGTCGATCATTAGGATCCGACCAAGCACATTAGGTGGCCATAGTATATAGGGAATAACCTTATGAGGTTATACCTTATGGTCGCTTCGTTTAAGTAGTTGTATGATAGGTAGTTTATATGCCGTAGGTAAATTACCAAAATACCCCTATGATGCCAAAATTCATTTTAAACATATGTAACATAACTTTCGACATCTAAACTGATTTGACAACCATATTAGACATGTTAAGGCATATATTACTTGTCATAGGACTAGTTAGGCGGTCCGAACGCGTTTCACGCGAACGACGCGTTAAAGTAGCATAAGCTACCTAAACGGGTCGTAATGGGTCACAAGCACTTAGGTTAGGTTTCATTTAGTATGTAGGCTTTGTTAAACCATACGACATGAGTTCCCATACTCATTTGGTTTACGAGCCTCATTCTATCCGGTCTTCCGATTTAGGTCCGGGTTATTAATGTAGTTACCTATATTAGGTGCCGTTTGATATTCCGTGATCTCTAGCATTGCTTGGTGGTTATCTTAGGACTTCTGAGCAATCTCAAGTGAGTACATAGACCCCTCTTTTACTGTTTTCCAAACGTTTTGGGGTGGAACACATGTGCCTACTTGTTACTTTCGTGCTTTCCTGTTTTTCACATCATATACCTGCTATGTTCGTTAGTACATTATAGTACATGATTCATTACATTTCATGCTAGGTGTGCCCATTGTGTGCATTACTTAGTACATCGTTTTACATTACATTTCACGCTACGTATGTTCATTTGATTACATACTTAGTGCATCGTTTTCACATGCTTACATTTTGGATGTATATTACATGATTTACATTGATCATGCATTTCCACAGGACATAACTTTGATTTAAACCAAGTTTTACTTCAATACTATGTTCTTGTGCATATGGTTTAGTTGATGCATTTCACTAGCCGTACATATCATTTTGGTTACACATTACATGGTTTACATTTGACACATAAACACTTTTGACATTGGTTATACATTATATGATTTACATCTTGACATAAACATTTTAACATATTATTGCAATACATTTGGAAGTCGGTTTAAACATAGACATCTTACATTGTTTGGTTTGGTTTGGTTTGAGTAAGTGATTAAGTAACGAGGCGTGTGTAATATGATACAAGCATGGTGGATACGCCGCTGGTACTTCCTATATATAAGTGTTTGTATGGTATTACATGTCGTAGCGTTATTTGAATCATTTCAATTTGAGACATATAACATTTTATACAAATAACATACTTTTCACAAGACATTGTTTTACAAACAACTTATGTTATACAAACTCATTTTTACATGGTTATTCATTTAACCTTACATTTATTTATACATATCATCTGATCTTATCGTTTTTCAAATGATTTACAAAACAAAGCAAATTACAAGGTTCATGACTAAACATTTTCTCAAACATAAGTCATGAAACCTATTTTCACAAAACCTATGTATCTCACAGGCATTTTTATGCTGACGTACCTATTTTCACATGTGTTTTTCAGGAGCTGTTGCATAAGATGATCAATATACACATAGGCAGACTTGGGCTTTAGTGACAATAAAAGATGCAAGACTAGTTAATTATGTTGTATTTCTTTGTTTGTTAAGACATTGTAACACTTCTAATCAATAAAACGAAACTTAAATTGCCATGGATTTGAAACAATTAATTCTGTTACAACACTCCCCGACATTTCCGCCACGTTTTGTATGTTCTACGTGGTCGGGGTGTGACAGAAAAGATGGTATCAGAGCCAATGGTTATAGGGAATTAGGTTATTAGTAATGCTTTGACCTAGTCTATAACCTTCTTAGGACCCTAACGCGAGTTTACTTGCGTTTAGTCATAAAACAATACTGTCACCTATCCTTAGGTGACGACCACAACAAGAACATAAATTTCAAAACCGCTTTGAAAACTAATCATCTGTTCTAGGATGATTGATTACTAGGTTTTGAACCCTCTATTGTAAGGTTTTGAACCCTCTGTTATAAGGTTTTGAACCCCTTTTGAATTTTCAAACTCTTGCCAAAGTTTTGAGTCCTAAACAATGTGAACACGTGCAAACTGGAAGGGTGAATGCCTGTATTCTGGGTTTTCTGTCTAGGCAAGCACTTCGTATACATCTCATCAGACGCGAGACCAGTTGTGCTTACCTGGGAATTCTTGGGATGAGTGTTCACTTATAGGCGAGCATGTCTTCGCGATACATTATTTTTGACCTATTTACTTTGATTAATCACCGAGGTCGTTTGTTGCTTTGTAGTAACAAACAAATGACCACTATCCTTGCTTTCATCAAATTTGTTTCATCTCATTCTTTTCGTCTAATTCTCTCACTCGTTTCCTTTCATGTTCTTCTCTTTTAGAATGCCTCCACGACGCGAAAATCCGGTATCTATTGATGATCTGGCAGCTGTCATTACACAGCAAATAACTGCTGCAATCCCGACCATCATTGCCCAATGTCACCAAGCTATCAACAACAATAATGCCCTCTGCAACTTCAAGACGTTCAACTCGGCCAAGCCATCAAAGTTTTCTGGGTCTCAAGGAGCGACAACACTTCTGCAATGGTTCGAGAGTCTAGAGAGCACCTTCAGGCATGTACAATGTCCAAATGAGCGAAAGGTAGATTTCGCATCTAGTGTCTTTGAGAAACGAGCTTTGACATGGTGGAACGGTGTGGTGAGAGATAGGGGTGCCGAAGTGGCACTGGCTCAAACATGGGAAGAACTTAGAGCACTGATGATGAAGGAATTCTGTCCTCGTCACGAGATCAGGGCCTTGGAAAGGGAATTCGACGATCTTAAGCAAGACAGCGGTGAACATCGAGCATACACTGATCGATATGAGGAGCTGAGCCTGTTGTGCCCTACCATGGTTACGCCTTTGGATAAGGCGATCGAGAAATACATTGATGGTCTCCCTGACTCAGTTCAGGATATTGTTACTGGTAGTAACCCCACTACGGTTAGGCAGGCCATTGAGCTATCTGCAACCTTGACTGAATCTCAGATCAGGAAACATAAGCTTTTCCGAAAGGGTGACAAGAAACCGGTCAAGGAATCGAAACCAATGGAGGAATCAAAGACCATGGATGAACAGACTGGATCCCCTAAGGAGTCAAAGAAGCGAAAGGCTTCTCAGAACTTCGCCATGGTTACTCACAATGATCAAGCCGTCCCAACCAACCAGCTCAACCCCGTACTAGGAAGCCATACAATGGGACTTCACCCTTGTGCAACAAATGTAACCTTTATCATCATGCTATGGTGAAGTGCCGCGAATGCCAAATTTGTGGACGTAAAGGTCATACAGCAAAAGTTTGCGTAGCAGCAGTTGCACCAAATCAAGCTAACAACAATCCTGCTCAAGCTCGTTTTCCACCAGGTTCTTGCTACAAGTGTGGCGAGATGGGTCATTTCCGAAGAAATTGCCCAAAGCTTGCCAATGCTAATCCAGCACAGAGATGAGCATCTGACCGACTAGAAGACAACACTCTTTAGAAATAATCATGTCTTATGTATTATTTTCTTTTGTTGTCAAGGTCCATGAAACAGTTGTTATCATTGTTCATAAATAAATCTTTTATTTACATTACAATGTATTTATGTGGTTGTATGTATAAACAACATATCTCTTACAATACCGACAATCAAAGAACCGTATTCCTTAAAGGACAGACTACCCCCAAACTTTCTTCCACTTTATGATCTCTTGCATTTTCCATGAAATTCCTAAGTACCCGTTTCTTCTAAGGAAACGAAGTACAAGGCGCAAGTTACAACACTGGATGAATACCCAAAGTACCACTATAAATCCTTAATAGGGTACCTAAGGGTATTTTCATGAATCCTAAAATCGTTGTGTCCCTTAATTCAGATATTATGTTTCTTTGAAAACAAAATCGAAATTTTGGGAGATTTTCATATCTTTTCAGATAGATCCCAGAGGACATTGAAGTCAATTGACTGGTTTCCATATCCATTTTTAATCGATAACAAGTTAATAACAAATTAAACAACTATGTAATTATGTGCTTATGTGTTCCCTTTTTATGTTCTTGTGTAATCCAAGTTTTGTTATCTAAATCCTCGTAGAATCTTCCATATCTTTGTGTACTATATTAAATCCTCAATGGGCTTTTACGTAATAGTAAAGACCCTTGGATTATATTGTACTATTCCATAATTAGACCCCTAGAGAGGTCTAGTTAAACAGATCTGGTTAGGATTATCATGTGATGAGATAGCTGAAAGGACTCCTTGGTGGCCTAATTAATAAGATCATATGTTGATCTAATTAAAAGGACCCTATGGTAGTCTAGTCATACTTATCACAGGTTTGATTTTTCCTCCCCTAAAACATTTCAAGACAAACTGTGCGGACTATGCAAGGAATTACGTAATTATGGATGCATACATAATTATGGAATTCAGTGCACAGAAACCACAGCAAGTTTTGTCGTGTATCTAGAGTTAACCCTATTCATTTTTGTTTCTGAAGAAATGGTGAAAAATGACTCATTTCGTTCATTTTTGTTTCTGAAGAAATGGTGAAAAATGACTCATTTCGTTCATTTTTGTTTCTGAAGAAATGGTGAAAAATGACTCATTTCGTTCATTTTTGTTTCTGAAGAAATGGTGAAAAATGACTCATTTCGTTCATTTTTCGGTTCTGAAGAAGTTGTGGAAAATGACTCATTTCGTTCATTTTCGGTTCTGAAGAAGTTGTGGAAAATGACTCATTTCGTTCATTTTTCGGTTCTGAAGAAGTTATGGAAAATGACTCATTTCGTTCATTTTCGGTTCTGAAGAAGTTGTGGAAAATGACTCATTTCGTTCATTTTCGGTTCTGAAGAAGTTGTGGAAAATGACTCATTTCGTTCATTTTCGGTTCTGAAGAAGTTGTGGAAAATGACTCATTTCGTTCATTTTCGTTGCTGAAGAAGTTGTGGAAAATGACTCATTTCGTTCATTTTCGGTTCTGAGGACTATCCGTTAAGGAAATTTCAGGATTATGCCTTTCATATCTCTGGTGGTTATTTGACACAAAGCCACAGATAGACTCTTACGAATGAATTTCGGGACGAAATTTCCTAAAGTAGGGGAGACTGTAACACCTGGATCACTGCGACCATCAAACAAATACTGAACCAATGGAATATTATATTTCATACTTGGGATTTGTTAAAAATATGTGTATCATTTACACCTATCAATTTTTGTTCAATTTCAAACTCTAAATCGCTTTCTGGAAGGTTATACGCGCACCGATGCGTAAATATAACCAGTTTAATGCAACAAACAGTCCAGAATAGTGACATAGGCTTAACATACCTTAAATAACCTTTACATAACTTAGAAATAAGTTTTGAAGGCTTTGGTATGGCAAAAGCAAGCTAAATAGCTTACAGGGACTAAAGTTGACAAACTGTGAAAGTATGCCAATTTGAACTGTAACGAACATTCCGGAACATGACCATAAGTTAAACACACCTTAAATATCCTTTATATAGCTTAGAAATAGGCTTTGAGAGGTTCGGTGTGCTAAAATAAACTTTTGGGTCATTCAGGGACTAAAAGTGTCAAAAAGTGCACAAGTTTGCATTTTCGCGCATATCTTACGTTCTGAATACATTCGGACATCCAAAAATTTATGTAAGCACTAAAATATTTTATTTTAGTGTTTGGCATAAGAAAAATCCATTCGTCACGCAATTTAGATCGTTTTTCGCGCTTATGCGCATTCCGTCGTAATTAACCGAACATCGCGTTCGTACGACCAAACGAACTGACATCCGGCATATTTTTGAGCATGTTTCATGCCCACAATGTTTAGGCATCCTTGTGGAGCCTTGAAAATGATTTAACGAGCCTTAAACATGTCGGAAATGGCCTTAATACGCGATGGGGACTGAAAGGTGGACATTTGAAATTGTTTGCTGATCAGGGGACCCCTAGCGCGACGCCTAGCCCCCCTAGCGTCACGCTAGGCCCCTTCTGATCAGGAAAGGTCATTTAAACACAAGATTAACATCCCCTAGCATCCCCCAAAGGTCAAGTGCCACATGTTAAACTCTTATGGTGGCCAAAATCAGTAACCACAACATTTCAACAAGTGTAGGGATGTGATCATTCCCTCTTCTCCAAGAAACGATCCTAACGGTGGACCGAAATCTATAAATACCCATCACATTTCACTTCATTTCTCACAAGAATCTGATCATTTGTGCTCTAAGTTGAAACCTTTTTTTGATACCTGAGCTATTTTGATCAAGATTAGCATTCGGGGACCCTTCGTAAGTGTTCCTTCGTTCTTTTATTGCTTTTCGAGTCCGAAAGTCAAACTTTGTTTGACTTTCTGCATTGACCAGTTTATGGTCGATGCGAAGTTCGTTTGAACTTCATAACGTGAGCGTGATCACGATGGTTATAGTCCCTAGTGACTATACCTACTGATTACCACGTTATCTAGGCTCAGTGACGAGCCGTAGTTTCGGTCAGAATGCGTATTCTTGCGTATTTTGTAACCAAACTACTTATGGGTATCAAAACCGTTTGTTTTGATACCAAACCTGTTTTCTAAACTTAGTTAAGCATGTTTTAACATGCTTAGCTCGTCACTTTTAGTTTAGTGCTTATATAGGGTCGTAAGGTAAGCGATCTAAACAATCGCTTATACTTTCGAACCCGACCCGTTTGGTCGATCATTAGGATCCGACCAAGCACATTAGGTGGCCATAGTATATAGGGAATAACCTTATGAGGTTATACCTTATGGTCGCTTCGTTTAAGTAGTTGTATGATAGGTAGTTTATATGCCGTAGGTAAATTACCAAAATACCCCTATGATGCCAAAATTCATTTTAAACATATGTAACATAACTTTCGACATCTAAACTGATTTGACAACCATATTAGACATGTTAAGGCATATATTACTTGTCATAGGACTAGTTAGGCGGTCCGAACGCGTTTCACGCGAACGACGCGTTAAAGTAGCATAAGCTACCTAAACGGGTCGTAATGGGTCACAAGCACTTAGGTTAGGTTTCATTTAGTATGTAGGCTTTGTTAAACCATACTACATGAGTTCCCATACTCATTTGGTTTACGAGCCTCATTCTATCCGGTCTTCCGATTTAGGTCCGGGTTATTAATGTAGTTACCTATATTAGGTGCCGTTTGATATTCCGTGATCTCTAGCATTGCTTGGTGGTTATCTTAGGACTTCTGAGCAATCTCAAGTGAGTACATAGACCCCTCTTTTACTGTTTTCCAAACGTTTTGGGGTGGAACACATGTGCCTACTTGTTACTTTCATGCTTTCCTGTTTTTCACATCATATACCTGCTATGTTCGTTAGTACATTATAGTACATGATTCATTACATTTCATGCTAGGTGTGCCCATTGTGTGCATTACTTAGTACATCGTTTTACATTACATTTCACGCTACGTATGTTCATTTGATTACATACTTAGTGCATCGTTTTCACATGCTTACATTTTGGATGTATATTACATGATTTACATTGATCATGCATTTCCACAGGACATAACTTTGATTTAAACCAAGTTTTACTTCAATACTATGTTCTTGTGCATATGGTTTAGTTGATGCATTTCACTAGCCGTACATATCATTTTGGTTACACATTACATGGTTTACATTTGACACATAAACACTTTTGACATTGGTTATACATTATATGATTTACATCTTGACATAAACATTTTAACATATTATTGCAATACATTTGGAAGTCGGTTTAAACATAGACATCTTACATTGTTTGGTTTGGTTTGGTTTGAGTAAGTGATTAAGTAACGAGGCGTGTGTAATATGATACAAGCATGGTGGATACGCCGCTGGTACTTCCTATATATAAGTGTTTGTATGGTATTACATGTCGTAGCGTTATTTGAATCATTTCAATTTGAGACATATAACATTTTATACAAATAACATACTTTTCACAAGACATTGTTTTACAAACAACTTATGTTATACAAACTCATTTTTACATGGTTATTCATTTAACCTTACATTTATTTATACATATCATCTGATCTTATCGTTTTTCAAATGATTTACAAAACAAAGCAAATTACAAGGTTCATGACTAAACATTTTCTCAAACATAAGTCATGAAACCTATTTTCACAAAACCTATGTATCTCACAGGCATTTTTATGCTGACGTACCTATTTTCACATGTGTTTTTCAGGAGCTGTTGCATAAGATGATCAAGATACACATAGGCAGACTTGGGCTTTAGTGACAATAAAAGATGCAAGACTAGTTAATTATGTTGTATTTCTTTGTTTGTTAAGACATTGTAACACTTCTAATCAATAAAACGAAACTTAAATTGCCATGGATTTGAAACAATTAATTCTGTTACAACACTCCCCGACATTTCCGCCACGTTTTGTATGTTCTACGTGGTCGGGGTGTGACACTTAGTATCGCGCGGTACGCGCTTAAACTCGAAAAATAGAGTTTTTAAGCGTTTTAATTTAACTTTCCTTCCGGACATGATTAAAATTACTATTCTAATCATAAGAAATTATTTTTAGGATTTTAACATTGATCCGGCGGTCACCGACGTTCGTTTCACATTTTGTTCGTTACGCGATAAGCGTTTATCTTATTATTGCCAACATAATTTTTATCAGAGTTTGGATTTACCAACATTAAATATCACACATAAACATTAATATCAGTCAAATAGAACGTTTTATTCATTCACGACACGTGTTACATTTGTACGGTACAACCTAAATAGCTAGGTGTCACACAAGACTCCATGCGGTTCATGAGTATAGCATGGAGTTCTACATCTCTTTCGTGTTCAAAGCAAAAGCAGAGCCATTCGACGGAGAAGGAGTTCAGTTCTGATGTGCGGGATAGGTGCTTTCAATTTCTATCGTACAATTTGGAGTGCAAGTGGGTCTGTTCACCGAGGAAGAGTCCGGTGAAGAAGAGAACACGGGTGGTTTCCGTGAAATCTCAGCTAACATGCGTGGGCTCAAATCGGGGATGGTGCATATGATCCAAGTGTCACAAAGAGCTCCCAGTTGCGGGACCCTCTCTACCGCTACATTCATAGGGTCCTTAGCAACTCTCTTAGTCAAAGGCGTGATAGCACCGGTGTTGTCAAATTGCGTGATCTTACGGTCTTGTATTGCATCCACAACCACGTTCCTCTTGATGTCCCACACCTACTCCTCCTTAACATGCATCTGAATCAGTTGGCTTCCACCCGACACCTATCTTCTTTGGGGGATGGATCTACCGCCTCTTTATGACCTATGTTCAACACATGCCGAAATCATTCCGTAAGGGTCCATGGTCGGGAAGAGTAGACCTCACCCAATGCCGTTCGATGGGGATCATCCACGAGACGGATGACGGGACAGTCCACTTCCAAACTACTGACAGACACGTTTGGAACCTGGAGGAAACCCTCGTTCTTCATGCCAACCCAAACCGTCCTCTTCCTCAGTTTCAAGGCCAACCGGGTTCCTCCTCTTCCCAAGGGGTGGTTTTCCTAACTTTCAAAGTTTACATGATCTTTTGCAGGAAAACTTAGTGTGCACCCGCAACACTACAACATGGCCAGCAACACCTACACCCGGGTTGGAGTAATGGAGCGCAACATCTTTGACATGCAAGATGACATCACCTACATCCAGGGAGCATATGGTGTACCAAGGAGGAGACGATGAAGACGAGGACATGGACTGATCAGAGGCAGTGGAAGTGGTGTGACATTGGATGGAGTTTCTCAGGTTAACCCTTTCTATCCCACAAAACAATTTCTGGCCTGCATGCCATAGTTTGAACAATTTACTTTCCTAAACACTTTTTATTTTTTGCATTTTATTTTGGTTTATGTGTGATGATGGATGATTAACTTTGGTAAGTTTAGGATGTTTGTTATGTAGTGTGTGGTGTGGTATTTAAGCAAAACAGGTACCCAGGAAGCTTGGATGCACTAAGTATTAGTGTTACATAAGCCCGGAAACCCGAACCAAAAACCACAAACCTGTAATCATCATTTGCCTGTCACCATGGGGCCGTGCTCACTGACCACGCCCCCGTGCCCACAACCCTAAGCTGTTGTTTGTCTGAACCCTACCCACCACGGGGTCGTGTCCACCAGGCACTCCCCAAGGCCACATTTCAGTAAGTTGCTGTTACTAGCACTCTTACCACGGGGTCGTGCTTAGCCAGCACGAGGCCGTGGCCAGGTGCCCAGTAACCCCAAATTTTGTTTTTCAACACATTTTTACACGTTCAATCAACCTAAAAACTTATTTTTGGGATACATTGAAGACGATGTATAATTTAAGTATGGGGGGGGGGGATGCAAAAACCTTGAATCTTGCAAGTCCTAATAACAAGCCTTACACAAAACTCTACTGGAACCGCTAATCACCCCAAAATTTTTCAAAATTTTTCATTTTTTTACTTGTCTTGGTTTAATTTGGGAATAACAAGTTCTAAAAAGGTTATATTTTTACAAATTTACAACCGATAGTGTCATGATAAAAAGAACCAAATAAGAAAATTATGAAAAGGCATGACAAATCTAATTAAAATTTGATTATATATACTTGATCACATTATAAACCCATTCCCACAACAAGTGAGTTTTGAGCCTTTATAGAGCATACAAGCATATATCGTTAAACTAAATGCTCATTTTTTGTTTCTTGTGTGAATAGCCGCTTGGTTCTTACGACTCAAGAACTTGCCACGACGATACATTTCCGGTCCTTACCAACTAGAACTCAAGTAAGTAAATGATGGAGGCATTAGGACTAACACATTTTCTTTCAACACCATTATTTTTCATATTTTTTTAACCTACCCAAAATCCCCTTAGTTAACCCCTTTGAGTCTAAACCTTTTCATTTCAAAACCCACAAAAACAAACACCCTTTACCCACCAAAACCATTTTCTTTTCAACCCCTTTTATTTTAGTAAAAAGCTCGATTATCTTGTGACGTTTCTTTATATAAAAAAATGAAAGTCTGGCAATAAACAAATAAGTTCCTCAAAGAAACTTTGTTAGAATATGCTTAGTTTGAATAAAAGTCACAAAAACAAAAAAGTTTTACGACGACCGACGCTTTTTATGCTTTTAGCCGTTTTTTTAACCACTAACCAAAACCACCTACCCTTAGCCCAAGCCTAACCCTTTCCCAAAGTCCTCTTGATATTTACGAAGGTTTATAGTTAAAAAGGAGGAGGTTTGATTTCTTGGCAAGCATATGGTAGAAGTAAGTTCCATGTCAGCCTCGAGTGTTTCACAAAAATACATCTTCGGCCGAGTGTTGAGTGATCTCCCGTGAGGTATGAGAACTTGTATATAAATAGAATTTTAAAGAGGCATGTTATGCCCAAATAAGTAATTTTTCTTATAAAATGTTTTAAATAAATCATAACGAATAGGATTGTAAATAAAATAAAAATAAAACCCAATAAAGATCTAGGATTCCCGACACTCAAGACAAGCCCAAAACTTCTCTCCTACCTCTTCCATTTGGGTATGTAAAGCCACATGTTAAAAAAGTTTTCTTGAGGACAAACAAAGATTCAAGTGTGGGGGTATTTGATGTGTGCAAAATGTAACATATAAATTACATCAAATGAGGCATAAAACTAACCCTTTTTTAGTACTAATGTTGGAAAAAGTGTGTTTTTCCTTTTGAATTTACCGGACCAAATGAGCTTAAATGAACAAAAGGAACAAATATACAGCCAAAACCAACATAAATACAAAGAAAAGGAATAAACGTGACATGCCCGACCCCTCGGCAGCATCCCCAAAGCAAAAAAAAAGTCAACAGAAGACTGACCACAGGGCTGTGCCCACTGGACACGGGGGCGTGGTCAGATGCCTGCAGAAAAGACCAAGTTGTAGAACCTTCCACGCCCACCAGGGGGGCGTGCCCAGCTCGACACGGGGCGTGGTCAACGCTAAGCTACACAGAATCTTGCAAAATCTTGATAGTACAGATACGGTTCTGACCACGGGGCCGTGCCCACTGGACACGGGGCCGTGTGGGACCCTCTGCAGGCTATAAATAGAGGTGCTTGGTTCACTTCAAAGGCATCTCATGGCAAACCACTACTCTCCCACTTTGCCACCACTCTACCACCACTACACCACCAACACCCATCACAATCATCCATCATCCATCTTTAGAATGTGTGATAGTCTCGGGATCCAAGATTGATAGTAAGAGTTCTTGCCAATCAAAGGCCATGTTTGGATAAGCCTCTTACATCACTTGGTGAAGACAAGTCTTTTATGTATTACTTTTAATTTTTAATCTTTCGGCACTTTTAATTTGGTTTTGTATTAATGACTTTAATAACTAGTTTCTTATGTTGAAGGTGAATTTTCTTTATCATTTGTCCGTGGTGTCTTGGGGTTACTTTACTGTCTATGTAAAGTAAAAGATTTACACCATTCATGTCTATACGGTCTATATAGAGGCATGTTGGCTACCTGGTCGGGGGTTAAGGGAATAGTTTAGTAAGGTTCTTGCCTTGTTCAGTGTATAGATCCTGCAAGGACCTGGTTCAAGCTTACTAGTACCTCCTTCAATACCCACTGGTATTGGATGACGGGGGTGCGAATAGCTTGAACCCCTCATATGTAAACTACTATTAATACATTAAACGGGCTACTTGGGATTGTATCCCTACTGACTCAAACCACTTAGCCGAGGGTAACGTCACCTTCAAAAGAGAGGCCTACCATTTTTCGCATTAATAACTTAATTAATTATCTTTCAATATTCCGACCCTTTGGGATTGTATCCTTGCTGACTCAAACCACTGTGTTGAGGGTAACGTCACCTTTGAAAGATAATTAAAGAAGTTATTAATGCGAAAAGTGGTAGGCCCCACTTTTGAAGGTGACGTCACCCTCGACTAAATGGTTTGAGTCAGCAAGGATACAATCCTAAGAAGCCGGTTTAATGTTTTAATAGTAGTTTACATATGAGGGGTTCAAGCTATTCGCACCCACGCCATCCAATACCTTTGGGGCATTGAAGGTGGTCCTAGTAAGCTTGAACCAAGTCCTTGCAGGATCTATACACTGAACGATACAAGAATTTTACCAAACCACCTTCTAACCCCCTTCCAAGTAAATAATGTGCTTTATATAGACCGTAAAGACACGATTGAGCAAATCAATGACATCATGAAGAAATGGTAAAGTCATTAATACATACCCAACTAAAAAGTGCCGAAAGATTAAAAATTGAAAGTAATATGCTAAAGACTTGCCATCACCAAGTGATGTAAGACATTAGCCAAGCATGGCCTTTGATTGACAAGAACTCTTACTATCAATCTTGGATCCCTAGACTACTACACACTCTAAAGATGATAGATGGATGATGGTGGTGGGTGTTGTACTGGTGGTAGAATGGTGACAAAGTAAGAGAGAAGCGGTTTGCCAAGGGATGCCTTTGAAGTGAACCAAGCACCCCTATTTATAGTCAGAACAATACCCCGACCACGGCCCTGTGTCCAGTAGGCACGGCCGGTGGCCAGCTCCTTCTTTTCCTTCATTAATTGCAGCTGTCAGCAGAGGGCTCCACACGACCCCGTGGCTTCTGGACACGACCTCGTGTTCAACTCTTTGTTGTACTATCAAGATTCTGCAAATCTGAGAGTTGACCACGCCCCATGGTGAGCTGGGCACGGCCCCGTGGTGGGCATAGAAGCTTCTGTAGTCTTTGTCTTTATGTGTGAGGTCTGACCACGACCTATGCCTGGCTGGGCACGGCCCCGTGGTCAGCTTCTGTTTTCTTGTTTTTGTGTTGGGAGATGCTGCCGAGGGGTTGGGCATGTCACGTTATTCCTTCTTCTTGTATTTATGTTGGTTTTTGGCTGCTTATTTGTTCCTTTCGTTCTTTTAAGCTCATTTTGTCCTGTAAATTCAAAAGGAAGAAAGAAACGCGCTTTTACCAACATCAGTACTAAAAAAGGGTTATTTTTTTTGTCTCTATTGATGTAATTTATATGTTGCATTTTGTACACATCAAATACCCCCACACTTGAATCTTTGCTTGTCCTCAAGCAAAACTCTTTAAATCTGGCTTACACACCCAAATGGAATAGGTAGAGAAGAAGTTTTGTGGCTTATCTTGAGTGTCGGGAATCCAAGATCTTTATATAATTTTGTTTTTATTTCATTTACAATTCTATTTGTCATGATTTATTTAGAAAAAACTTGTTAAATTATTTATTTGGGCATAACATGCCTCTTTAAAATTCTATTTATATACAAGTTCACGTACCTCACGGGAGATCACTCAACACTTGGCCGAAGGTGTATTTTTGTGATAACACTCGATTCCGGCATGGGACTTACTTCTACCATATGCTTGCCAAGCGATCAAACCTCCTCCTTTTTAACAAAAAACCTTTGTAAATAACAAGAGGACTTTGGAAAGGGTTAGGCTTGGGCTAAGGTAGGTGGTTTTTGGGTTAGTAGTTAGCGAAATGGTGAAAATCGTAAAAAGCGTCGGTTGTCGTAAAACTTTTTTTTTGTTTTTGTGACATTTATTCAAACTAAGCATATTCAAACAAGATTTTTGAGGAACTTGTTTGGTTATTGCAAAACTCTATATATATATATTTCATGTCACAAGATAACCGAGTTTTTTTCTAAAACAAATGGGTTTGAAAGGAAAAAGGTTTTAGTGGTTAATGGTTGTTTGTTTTTCGGGTTTTTGAAACGAAAAGGTTTAGGCTCAAAGGGGTTAACTAGGGGGATTTTAGGTGGTGATGTAAAAAGAATGAAAACAATGGTTTTGAAAGAAAATGTTAGTCCTAATGCCTCCATCATTTACTTATTTGGGTTTAAGTTGGTAAGGACCGGGAATGTATCGTCTTGGCAAGTTCTAGAGTCATAAGAACCAAGCGGCTATTCACACAAGAAACGAAAATGAGCATTTAGTTTAAAGATGTATGCGTGTATGCTCAATAAAGGCTCAAAACTCACTTATTGTGGGAATGAGTTTATAGAGTGAACAAGTATATATAATCAAATTTTTAAAAATATTTGTCATGCGTTTTTATAATTTTCTTATTTGGTTCTTTTTATCACGAAACTATCGGTTGTAAATTTGTAAAAACATAACCTTTTTAGAACTTGTTTTTCCCAAATTAAACCAAGACAAGTAAAAAAAATGAAAAATTTTGAAAAGATTTGGGGTGATTAGCAGTTCCAATACGAGTTTTGTGTAAGGCTTGTTATTAGGACTTGCAAGATTCAAGGTTTTAGCTCCCCCCCCCCCCACTTAAATTACACATTGTCCTCAATGTGTCCAAAAATAAGTTTTTAGGTTGATTTGCATGTGTAAAAGCGTGTTTAAAAACAAGATTTTGTGTTACTGTGCACCCGGCCACGGGCCCTTGTGGTCTGGGCACGGCCCTGTGGTCAGAGTGCCAGTAAACAAAATTATACAGAAGGCTGACCATGGGGCGTGTCCACTGGGCACGGCCCGTGGTTAGTTACCTGACCAGTTGCTGTTTTCTGCAGAATCTTGGCACGGGGCGTGTTGGGCTGGGCATGGCCCCGTGCTGCACATGCTGGGAAGCTGAAAAAGTTGTCAAAAATACTGTTTACCTGCATGGGGTGCGGTTTTAACGTCCCTTTAGCAGTTTTCATCTTTTTCGAGTGTTATTTATTCCTGAAAAGTAAGACTAGACTAGAAAACATAAAAGTTAAACTAAATTAACAATAAGGATAGTTCCGCAGAATGCCTCCGTGCTGCGCCACATTTATAAAGGTCCTTGGCTAGACCCAAAGCTCGTCATATGTTACCCGAGCAAAGATGTCTCGCATCCCGTGTTGCACCGTCGGAGAGCGTCATACAAGCTTGAGTCTAAGACATCCATGTAGTTGACTAGGTCGTCCTCTACTCTTTTTCCAACCCTGAATTTCATCTCCTTGTCTCCAACCCTCAATGTTAACTTCCCGTCACTCATATATATCATGGCACGAGCGGTGGAGAGGAATGGTCTTCCTAGAATGAGGGGAACTTTGGTGTCTTCTTCCATGTCGAGTATGACAAAGTCGGCTGGAAAGACAAATTCTCCGACCTCTACCAATGGATTCTCGCTGACACCTTGTGGGTATTTGAAAGACCTATTGGCGAGTTGTATGCTCATTTTTGTAGGCCTTGGTTTTCCTAGTCCGAGTCGGTCAAACATTGATGCGGTTATAAGATTGATGCTAGCCCCAAAGTCGGCTAGTGCATTTCGTATGGCTGATCCCCCGATGGAGCAAGGGATGGTAAAGCTTCCGTGGTCGATATTCTTTTATGGGAGTTTATTGAGGAGTACGGCTGAGCATTCTTCACTTAGGTTGACCAATTGCAAAGTTTCAATCTTTCTTTTGTGGGTGAGGAAGTCTCTCATGAATTTGAGTATTTTGGCATTTGAGTGAGGACTTCTACAAATGGGAGATTGATATACAATTGCTTTAGTAAGCTTATGAATTTTGTGAATTGCTCATTGGTCTTTTGGCGAAGTAACCGACCGGGGTAGGGTACCGAGGGGTTTTTGGTGGGTTCGGAATTTTGTGGGATAGTTGTTTCTTGGTTGGTTGAGGGTGTGTTTATGGTTTGGCCGGGTGGATTGTTGTTGGTGGGGGGTAGTGGTGTTTTCTCGGGACCTACTTTCCGGTTTCTTAATGTTATGAGGTGTACTTGCGACTTTAGATTGGTTTCGGTATTGCTAGGTAATGCGCCTTGTGGTCCCTCGGAGAAACTTTGGGCTAGTTGGCTTATTTGTTTTTCAATGTTTTGAAGACTAGCTCGTTGGTTTCTAATTTCGGATTCCATTTGCAGGAACCGATCTGAGTACCTTTTATCGGTCTCTGAGATGAGGCGTGTGATGAGGTCTTCAAGCCTCTCCCGGCCCCCTTGTTGTTGAGTGAAATTCTGTTACTCATTTCTTGGTTGTTGTTGAAAGTTTGGTCGTTGATTTTGATTTTGTTGGTTACTACTATTCCCGGGCTCCCTCTAACCAAGGTTAGGGTGGTTACGCCAACCTTGGTTGTAGGTACCCGTTGGGGGACCTGACGGTCTAGGTTGATTATCAATATAGTTTACCAGTTCCGTATGGTTTTCCATTTCATTCATACAACTCCAATTTTCATGCGGTCCACCACACCCTTCACAAGCCATAACCGAGGTCATTTTTGTCATTTCTAATTTTTTGATTTTTGAGGATAGGGCCTCGATTTGGGCTTGTAAGGAGGTGTTCTCATCTACTTTATGGGCACCCGGGGCAATAGACTTTGAGCCTCGGGGGGTGTGCCATTGAAAATTGTTTTGAGCAATTTCCTCAATTTGATTATAGATTTCATTTGGGCGTCTATTACCTAGAACTCTCCCGGAGCTTGAGTCGAGTATTTGTCTCGTGTGTGGCAATAATCCATTACAGAAAGTGGATACTTGTTGCCACTGCGAGACCATGATGAGGGCATTTCCTCAATAGCTCTTTGAATCTTTCCCAAGTTTCATATAAGGATTCTCCGTCCTCTTGTGAATATGTATTTATTTCAGTCATTAACTTAGCGGTTTTAGAGGGCAGGAAATACTTATATAGAAATTTTTGGGCAAGTTCATCCCAAGTGTTTACCGATTCACTTGGGACGGTGTTGAGCCAAGCCTTGGCTCGGTCTTTTAGTGAAAATGGGAACATTCAGAGGTGGACGACGTCGTTTGATGCTCCGTTGATCCGGAGAGGGTCACATATTTCCAAAAAGTTGGTAATATGTAAATGGGAATCTTCATCGGGTAGGCCATCGAATGTTGCGGAATTTTGGAGCATTTGGATCAAATGCGGCCGAAGTTCGAAGTTGTTGGCATCGACGTTCGGTGCATTGATGGCGGCTCCGAGGTTACCGACCATGGGCCGGAGGTAATTCACTAGGGTACGTTGATCCGCCATCGGGATTTGTTCCTCCGAAGCCTTCTCTTGATTCTTGGCTTTTAGTCTTTTCCTTAGAAAGCGTTCGGTTCGTCTAGAGGTTCTTTTATGTCTTTATCGGAACTGGAGCTCATGCACTGCATAGAGATTTCAGGCCCTACAATTGAGTTCTAAGTCCTACTATAAAAAAACAGAAATGTCGGTCAGATCTTTTACCACGGCCCCGTGGTCAATGGCTACGGCCCATGGTCGTGTTACAGTTGCTGTTTTCTGGATCCCAGTTACTAGGGAGTTCAGCACGGCCCCGTGGTGCACCTCCACGGCCCGTGGTCGCTCTTCTGTAACTCAAAAAACAAAAACTGATTGTAAAAATGATGGACATGGCCACGTGTCTGACCGGGCACGACCCATGCTGAGTTCTGCAGATTTTGATAAAAATAAAAAAATCCTAAAAAAAAGGAAAAAATGTTAAAAATAATTAGGTCATTGATTTTAAACTTTCTTAAAATCCTTGTGTCCCCGGCAACGGCGGCAAAAACTTGGTGTGCGTGAAGCGTGATATCATTTTATTAATATTTTAAGTTTGTTTTACGCATTAGTCAAGTTTTAAATTTATAAAACACGATATTGTACTAACACTAAACACACACTAGGGCAAGTGCACCCATCGCGAGCGTAGTATAGTGTTGGTAAGATACCGAGATCGTCCAAGGACACAACAACTTTTAATACCGGTTTATTGTCAACGTCTAATCGTTCTAAATTTTTTGATAAAAGTTTTTAAACATGAAAATAAATCTAAAAATTAAAAGATAAATAAAATGAAAAAAAAAACAAATAGACAAGATAGAATCACTTGGATCCAACTCCTCTTTAATGTACCCTTTGATGATTTTCGCACTTTCGGACTTTTTAAGAGATTATCTTAGTTATAGTAGTAGGCCCCTCTTTTGAAGGTGACGTTACCCTCAACCCAGTGGTTTGAGTCAGCAAGGATACAATCCCAAAGGGTCGGAATATTGAAAGATAATTAAATAAGTTATTAATACTAAAAGTGGTAGGCCCCTCTTTTGTAGGTGACGTTACCCTTGGCTAAGTGGTTTGACTCAGCAAGGATACAATCCCAAGAAGCCGGTTTAATGTTTTAATAGTAGTTAACATATGAGGGGTTCAAGCTATTTGCACCCCCGCCATCTAATACATTTGGGGCATTGAAGGAGGTCCTAGTAAGCTTGAACCAAGTCCTCGCATGATCTATACACTGAATGAGACAAGAACTTTAGCAAACCACCATTCTAACCCCCTTCCAAGTAGTTAACATGCTTTATATAGAACGTAAAGACACGAATGAGCAAATCAATGACATCATGAAGAAATGGTAAAGAAAATTCACTTTCAACATAAGAAACTAGTTATTAAAGTCATTAATACATACCCAATTAAAAAGAGCCGAAAGATTAAAAATCAAAAGTAATACATTAAAGACTTGTCTTCACCAAGTGATATAAGAGATTAGCCAAGGATGGCCTTTGATTGACAAGAAATCTTACTATCAATCTTGGATCACGAGACTACTACACACTCTAAAGATGATAGATGGATGATGGTGGTGGGTTGGTGTTGTAGTGGTGGTGGAATGGTGCCAAAGTGAGAGAGAAGTGGTTTGCCAAGAGATGCCTTTGAAGTGAACCAATCACCCCTATTTATAGTCAGAACAGTACCCCGGCCACGGCCCCGTGTCCAGTGGGCACGTTCCGTGGCCAGCTCCTTCTCTTTTTTCATTAATTGCAGCTGTCAGCAGAGGGCTCCACACGACCTCGTGGCTTCTGGACACGGCCCTGTGGTCAACTCTTTCTGTACTATCAAGATTTTGCAAATTTAAGAGTTGACCACACCCCATGGTGAGCTGGGCACGACCCCGTGGCGGGCGTAGAAGTTTCTGCAGTCTTTGACTTTATGTGTGAGGTCTGACCATGACCCATGGCCTGGCTGGGCACGACCCCGTGGTCAGCTTCTGTTTTCTTCTTTTTGTCTTGAGAGATGCTACCAAGGGGTTGGGCATGTCACGTTATTCCTTCTTCTTGTATTTAAGTTGGTTTTTGGCTGTTTATTTGTTCCTTTTGTTCTTTTAAGCTCATTTGGTCCTGTAAATTCAAAAGAGAGAAATAAACGCGCTTTTTCCAACATTAGTACTAAAAAGGGGTTGGTTTTATGCCTCTATTGATGTAATTTATATGTTGCATCAGTTGATTACATTGTATCATTGAAGAACTCACAAATTAGTGTGAGTTCTTTTAGGGTTTGGTGGTTGTTTTTTTGGTTTGGACATAAACTTTAGTAAAATCTTTTGTCACAGTTTTGTCGCTATTATTGTGTTCTAATGTACATTCATGGTTCTTGATATGGTATCAGCCTATCAGGACCATGGGGCTTTGTCATCGTCCCTCAATTACTAGCTTTTTTTCCTTCAGATTCCATCGAATTTTTGATTTTAGGGTTCTATGGTACAATAATCAAAATAGGGAGGTTATTTTTTGTTCTCTTATAGTTGAGATCTGATCTCAATGAATAGGTGAAAGTTATGGTAAATCAAGCGTTTTCTCGAATCTTAAGTGTACTAAATCTGGTATTTAGATTAATTCATGGTTTATATATCCTATAAATCTTGATTGGGACTTGTCTTTGTGTCAATCTCTTCTAGTCTTTCTTTTTTTTTTTGTTTTTTGAAAATTAAACTTCATTAAAAAACCGACAAACTTGCCTCCAAGGCGGAGAGCAAGCAGGCCCTAAAACCCATTACATCAAGTTGAATTTACACCATGATTCCCGGTCACAATAATTATCCTTATGCCTATGTTTGTACTATAAAAAACCAAACGCCTTTATGTCCGAGACTATCTCCGCCATATTTGCATCTTTACCTCCAAATATCAATTCTTCTAGTCTTTCTTATCGGTTGTAATTCTGGTGTTTAGTTTTAATCTTTCTTGTAGTTTCAATCATTATCTTTTTTAGAACAGCGACTTTCAATTTATGCAACCAAGGTCGCAGCTCCCGCAATGGGAGACCCACCACCCTACTCTGGCTAGTTATGTTGTCTTAACCGGGCTCACACTGGCATCAGAGTTTGGCTAGGCGTTCAAGGAAAAACCACACAGGTACTCGAGCGAGTGATTAATAGGGAGTGACCCCACCTATGTGTAAAACCTTGATGGCTCCCAGACTTGAACCCCAGACCAAAGCCGGTTCCGAAGCCTTATCATTGCCTTAGGTGTCCACTTGGCCAAGGGCCAGGGACTTTCAATCATTATCTAGTTCAAGTAAGATGTTCATGTAAGGTTTTAATGTAATCATGTTGGATGTTATTTTCGATGTTTAAGTATTAGCGTAGTATTAATGTATTAACTTCTTTTGAATGAAATATAATCCATGAATGTTAAGTTTAAATAAGACTGTATTTGGGTATATTGCAGGGTTGATGTGGGGGAGGGTTTTATTATGCCGGTATTCCTAAATACAATCTTATTCAAACTAAACATTCATGGATTATATTTCATTCAAAAGAAGTTAATACATTAATACTATGTTAATACTGAAACATCCAAAATAGCATCCAACATGATTACATTAAAACCCTATTGCATACAGAAGTTGCTAACTAAAGATATTTAAATAAATGTATTAAAACTATGGGTAAATTACTTTTTGAGTCCCTGTATTTTAGTAGTTTTAACTAGTTGAGTACAAAAGCAAAAAGTTTAACGACCTAAGTCCCTATAAGCATTTTCATTAACCATTTGAGTCCTTTTGGGTCCAAATTTTAACCTTTTATTGGACTCAAATCGTTATAAAATGAACAAAATTGGACTCAAAACGTTATAAAATAAATGGCTAGGGACTCAGGGCGTTAAACTTTTAGATTTTGGACTCAAGTGGTTAAAACCACTAAAACACGGGGACTCAAAAAGTAATTTACTCTAAAACTATTTATGTATTAAACTATTTTTATAATGATTTTTATCACATGGAATGTGCATTTAACTCAAAATAAAACAAATAAAGAAGAAGAAGAAAAAAAAAGTTATATTTCGATTTGAATTTTAGCCTATAAGTATTTTGTTGCTATTTAAAAGTTTCGACCTCAAAAAATCAATTTATCGTGTATTTTGATGTTCTTAACAACCTTCTGCCTAAAAAATTCCATTTTATAGTGGTGTATAATATGTAAGCATTTGATGATGTTGTGTAATCTATAATAATGGGTTAATGTTATTTGGTGCTTTGTATTATAAGAAAGATGATATACAAAGTTTTATGCTTGAATTTCTTGAAGAAGAGATATCATCGTTAGTGATGAACGACCTATTCTATCAACTTACACTTGCTTTTGGTGATGAATTACAATTTTAACAATCAGTTGCCACCAGTGGCGGACCCAGGATTTTTTTCCTGGGGGTGCGGAAATTTTTCGAAGAATTTAGACCACTAGCTATAAAAAAAATCGGTTCATAGCGGGTCGGATCGGGTCGGGTCATGTAAAACAAGTAAAAACAAACAAACAAAGTTTCATAGCGGGTCGAATCAGATCGGGTCGAGTCCATTTCAATTCTCAAACTATCAAACCCTAGTTCCTAACTTCCTATCACATTAACAAACAAAAAAAACATCAAAGTTCAAACCATCCCTACTTTTATTTCTCTTAATCAATTAATAAAAGAACAAAAAAAACTTATCTATAACATAACTTGGTCTTTAATTAGAATAATCCTGCGAAAAAAAGTGATTCAACCCCTTTCCTCTTGAGAAATTGCGGCATAACTTCCATGCTCATTGTTCATTCCTAATCCTATCACATACAAAATAAACAAGGATCTTCAAGTGTTCAACCATAGCCCATGTTCCTTAATTTTCAATTTAAAATTTTGAATTTCAAGTCCTAGTAATTATTATTTGCCAACCAACAATCATATAATCAACAAACATGTTTGCCAACCAAAATTTTGAATTTCAAGCCCTAGTAATTATTATAATCCCTAGTAAAAAACATGTACCTGTCAGGGGCGGCCTGAATTAACCAGTTTGCAGCCGAAATTTTTGCAGTCGCCGTCCGGAATTATGCTGTCGGTGGGCGCTGAAGTAAGGCAAAGGGAGGGCGGGAGTCGCTGGCAAGTGGCAACGATTTGGGTTTTTTTTATTATGTGGACTGGTTTGTTTAACAAAACTAGTAGTTGGGTTGGGCTTTAATGGGTATTAAGTTATTGGGCTTGATGGATTGAATTTAAGTTTCATTAAAGGGGTTAGTAGGCTAACTTGTTTACATAATTTGATCGGGTTTCAATCCGTGTTCACAATTTTTTTTACATAAATTCCTAACATTTTTTTCTAAGGGGTGCGGACGAAAATTTCCAAAGGGTGCGGTCGGAATTTTTCAAGGGGTGCGGACGAAAATTTCCAAGGGGTGCGGTCTGGATTTTTCGCAAAAAATACCACTAAATTTTTTTTTCAAGGGGTGCGGCCGCCCACCCACCCCATAACTTGGGTCCGCCCCTGGTTGCCACTAATTGGCAATGAAATACGAGATATGTTATCACCAGCTCTTAAACTTAGAACATGGGGTGTGGGGATCGTCCCCTCCCCCTCGTCGCGTCGCCAACGGATCAGTTTGGATGTTTGGGACGAGCTGAATGTGGGCCGCCCATATAGAGAGAGAGTTATTATTGTTTTTGTTTTAATTATTGTTTTTGTTTTAATTGTTTTAATAATAAAAAAGGGAGGGAGGATTATCCTCCACACCTTTGGGTAGTCCCCAAGAAGATAGTCCTTCATCCATGCTGACGTGGCGCCTACTTGACGAATAATCACCAAACAGACCACCTAAACCACACCTCATGATATTAATGAACACTTTAGTCATTATATACTACAAACACCATGAGCTACTGACAAAACATTAACACTGACAGAATCACATGCTAAGACCATGTGTAGTGGTTAAGAAAAATAATACCCCCACTATGGGGCATTATCCGACATGTGGCAGTCCAGTCAGCATGGGGCGTTATTGCAAAAGTGACGTAGTGGGAATAATGCCCAAATAATGCCCCTTCCAATCATTAAACAAAAAAAAAAAAAGGCAAACTATATCCTCATTGGCCAGTCAAACCTTGGACCACTCCCATGCAATTCTCAATTGTAGCTATTCAGCGTTATTATAAAAACGCTAAACCAATTTTTTTTTTCAAAAATAACCCCCCAAAACGCCTAGTGTAATGGTGGTGGGGGCGTTTTTTTTCAATTTTTTTCAAAAATACCGCCCCACTACGGATGGTCTAAAGATTGAGTGGAAATTGGGCACTGACCGGTGTCACTTGGTTTTTACACAAATAACATTTATATTGGCATTAAATTAAAGTAATTAGCATCCCATCACTTTGGCTACACCCTAAAAAATCCCTCTTTTGTCGGTACTAGAACAAGAGTTGTAGGTGCAATAAATGTTTAAAGGGTCATGCTATTCACACACGGGGAAAATTATTTTCACACCTCAAAGCGCCGCGCTATGGCCATAGCGGGGCGCTTAGCTCGACAAAAGGTGATTTGACTGACTGAACTGAAACATAAGTTGCAGAGACATAAAGGTGAAACGAGGTTGCAGGTCTCGTGAACCCTAAGCGCCGCGCTATGGCCAAAGCGCGGCGCTTCGACCCCAAATTTTCACTACTTAAACCTTCTCAGACACAACATTTAGCATTCGGGGGTTTGTGTTGTTTGTCGATTTCTTTGCTGTATTAGTTACGTGTCTTGAAAAAACGATGTCGTGGTTAAGCAACTATCTTTTCGGTCAATATTCTAACGAGTCAGTTGTTCCTGATTCTTACGAGGGGATCGCTATTTCTGACTCGTATGAGAAACCGGTCTCGTCCAACTTGAGGGAGGCAGAGGTTGTATCTGGCATTCGTTATCGTGATAACACGGTGAAGCTGGATTTGAATACCCCTGTGGAGGACCCTTACGCACAACAAGGTTATTCGAATTTCGGTTACGGTGGCGAGTACAGCTTTGTACAGCAGGAGTGTTATCCAAACCACAGTTACGGTTGTCAACAGAGCTTACAAGGTTATTCGAATTTCGGTTACGGTGGCGAGCACAACTTTGTACAGCAGGAGTGTTATCCAAACCACAGTTACGGTTGTGAACAGAGCTTTGAACATCAAGTCTATTCGGACCTCGGTGACGATGGTGAGCCGGAGGTTGTGTCTGTTGACGAGGAAGGCTGTTACCCGGTTACATTTTCGTTTGATACAACGCAAACCTTTTCGTCACGTAAAGAGTTGGTGCGTTGGGTACAAGACACGGCAAAAGACAATGGTTACCTCATTGTGATTAAGAGGTCGAATAAAAGAGGAGAGAATTACAAGATTTGGTTTCAATGTACTTTTGGTGGGGAGCATAAGAGTATAGCTACACAGAGGAAAACGGGTAACAAGAAAATAGGCTGCCCGTTCGAGATGATCGGGTTTTCGGAATCATCCGGAAGTGTTTGGAGGATCGAGGTGATGAAGGCGAAGCATAACCACACTCATATTGAAAACTTAGAGGGTCACGCGTATGCGAGAAGGCTTTCTTCGAAGGATAAAAAACTGGTTAAGGAGCTGGCAGAGCAAGATATTCCCAACCAAAGTATCTGGCGAACGCTGACAAAAAACAATCCGGCTAGAAAGCTTATTCCGAAAGATATACACAACGCTGTTCAGAAGATCAACGCCGAAAAAAATGTCGGTAAGTCTCCGATGCAAAAACTTGAAAAGATTCTTCTCGAAAAAGATTACACTTATTACATGTGCACGAATGAGATATCGAACGAAGTTGAAGATGTCTTCTTTGTTCACAAAAAAATCATTCACTATGTGGTGTGCCTTCCCGCATGTGCTAATGATTGACGCCACCTACAAAACGAACATGTACAACCTGCCATTTGTTCAGTTCGTAGGCATGACGTCGACAAACAAATCGTTTACGGCTGCTTGTGCGGTAATTTCCGCTGAGAAGTTAGAAAACTACCTATGGGTGTTGCAGAGGATCAAGTCTATGCTGGTAGGATGTATGGAACCGCGCGTGATTTTAACAGACAGGGAATTTGCACTAATGAACGCGTGTGAACAAGTTTTTCCAAAAGCGCATAAGTATCTTTGTCGGTTCCATATTCAACAAAATATTAATAAGAACAGCAAGAAGAAATTCTCTGACAAGGAGTGGAAAGAATTCGTACGTACATTTTGGACATTGTGCGAGTCTACGACCGAGGAAATATACAGGTATAACTTGGAAAACCTTGAAGCACAGCTGAAAGAAGATGGCCGTGAACGTGGGTATTTCTTACATAATAATGTTCAAATTTTATATAATAACAAAAACTAACTATTTACGTTTTTTAATTTTAGAGGTTTTTGATTATTTGATGAAATCCTGGTTGGATCCGTATCGTGAAAAGTTTGTATCTTGCTGGATTAACAAAACTATCAACTTTCACCAAACTACGACCAACAGGGTTGAGGGCATGCATGCAACACTAAAAAGTCACTTTCCAAGTCATCGCAACACATTGGATAAACTTGTACTGTATGTTGATCATGTTGTTGATAGACAATACGCCGAGATAAGAAGTAGCTTTGAAACAAGCCTCCGAAAAGTGATGAAGCACCACAAGGATCAGCCCATGCTTGCATATATTCTCAGAAAGGTTTCAATATATGCGATTGAGCTTTTGAGTATGGAACTAAAACGTAAGGAAGACGGGTTGAGAGCCTACGGTGCAAGTTGTGGTTGCCAACTTTTTACCAGCTGTGGTTTGCCATGTGCCTGTCGTTTGGAAAAGTTGGAAAATAAAGGTAATTAATATTTTTGACCTTTCTCGTTATGATTTTGCCACCTAATTTGTTTTCATCCACAGGTCAGCAAATCCGGATCACACACATAGACGTGTTCTTGAAGAAGCTTGACTTCAAGCCTGCAAGGAACAACATAGAGGATATCGATGTAGACGCGGAATTTGAAAAATTTAAACAACAGATCGATCCAACACCCCCTCAAGTGAAAAGGAGCTTCTTTGAAAAGTTTCAGCAAATCCTCAATCCAGGGAACAATAACAAAAAACCTCCTGTTGTTCTGAAGAAAACTCGTGGTCGCCCAACATTGAAAACGCAGGAACAAAGAAAGGTTGAAGCCGCTAGAAAAAGCTCGTACATTCCGTCGAAAGAAACCTGGGTCGAGGCCTCAGACGATCTTCCCCGTCACAGCTCGTACATATCATCCGAAGATTCTAGAAGACAAAAGAATACCAAACCGCTCAACCTACACCCTGATTTCCCGATGATCAAGCTCGGTCCTAAGACGGATATAGCGATCCGCAACTACGCATCTCAGATTCCCAAAGTGATCCATCCATACATCGTGAGAATAAAGGACGTGAAACCAGATGGTCATTGTGGGTTTCGATCGGTGGCTGTTGGGTTAGGAGTGAAACAAAATTCATATTTGATGATCCGGAAACAACTTATAATGGAGTTACGTATGAACGAATCGCTTTGGAGGCAGGTTTTCGATCCGGAAAACATAGGACATTATGATGCGCTGGTTAGACGGATCGATTTCAAGGGGGTGGGACGAGCAGGTATCGAAAATTACATGACGATGCCTGAGACGGGGTTTCTTATTGCCCAACGATACGGTGTGATTGTTCACACCTTCGACATTCGTGGGAGCGATACAATTTTCCCTCTGCTGGGCGGGCCAAACGAAGCTAAGCAACCTCACCTGGTGGTTGCGGTTGTGTTCGTCGACGATGGGCATTTCATACATGTAGAGCTTGGAGGTTGTTATCCAATGCCTCCCCCAAACCTACTCTGGACAGCGAACAGAACAGAGCGCGCAGCAGCCTGGCATACATTATACAGGGATCGGATCAACGCGTACGAAATGCTTACGTATCGTCCCCCTGACCTTAATGTAACCCCATATGTTCAAGATGTATGTTAAATGTGTTTAATAATAATCATGTTAATTCTTTTACAATCCAAAAGTACGTTTGTGTTTGTTCAATATATGCGTTACATCACGTTAAAAACCGAATGTCACCCCCACGACCCAATCAGATTCAAAATGACAATATACATCATAATACTACAATTAATGAAAAAATACGTCATGTACATGTACGGTAGGCGACTGATACACATAACACTACTCATAGGAGTACTTGTGCTTTCAAACCAAAATGATACGATATAATGGAATATGACATCACACGTAACCGATTTGATCTGGAACTTGCAGTATAGTCCATATATATTAAAAAGTGATGTATAATGGAAAAAGCGTAAAATTTAAACTATTATCGACGCGTTTGTGAATTAAAAACAATTTTAAAAAAATAAAAAAAGGCCCTAAGCGCCGTGCTTTGACCTAAGCGGGGCGCTTTGGAACCTCAGCGGGGCGCTTTGCCCATAGCGGGGCGCTTTGGTCCTTCGTTTAACCTGAAGCGGAGCAGCTTCTCCCCCATTTCATCACAAACACAAACACACACACAAAGGTGCACACACTATATCGTTTTCGAGATTTCAACCGCTAAAAGGTAAGATCGAACATCCTATATCGTTTTCGTTAAATAGTTATGTTTCATATTGTTTTGATTTGGGCGGGTTTTGATCCAGAACTGGGTTCTGTTTGTGAAAACGAAGAACTAAAGCGCCGCGCCGAGGCCAAAGCGGGGCGCTTTAGTTCATGTTTAATTTTTTTTTTCTATTATTTATTTATTATTTGTTTATTATTTAAATTGTTTAATAATAGTATTTGTTTATTATTTTTTATTTAATATTATTTGTTTATTATCTTTTATTTAAATTGTTTAATAATATTATTTGTTTATTATCTTTTATTTAAATTGTTTAATAATATTATTTGTTTATTATTTTTTATTTAAATTGTTTAATAATATTATTTGTTTATTATTTTTTATTTAAATTGTTTAATAATATTATTTGTTTATTATTTTTTATTTAAATTGTTTAATAATATTATTTGTTTATTATCTTTTATTTAATATTATTTGTTTATTATCTTTTTTTAAATTGTTTAATAATATTATTTGTTTATTATCTTTTATTTAAATTGTTTAATAATATTATTTGTTTATTATCTTTTAAACGTGCAGGGATGGATTCCGATGACGAGATTGAGCATATGGACGCTGAGGGAGAGGTGGGAGATGTGGGAGAGGAGCTATGTCCGTACCTGCAGTTTCCGCAGGGGTCACGGGCGGCGAGGAGATGCGCTAGATTGCGCACCATGGAGATTGGGGGGCATGTAGGGATAGACTGGGACCTGCTGGAGACCGTGGGAGAGGCCGCGCGGACGCGTGATATAGTTGGACTAGATACTCTTTGGTCGCGCCTATTTCAGATAGCGATTGAGGACTCGTACCGTGAGCTTACGGTCGAGTTTCTTTCTACGTTTAGATACGCGCCGCATCTGGCGGATTACGTGGAGGACCCGGATTTTCCAGTCCACGAGGTTACATTCCGTCTCGCCGGTCAGCAGTTTCAGATGAGTGTGCGGGAGTTTGCTGTCCATACAGGTTTGTACACAGAGCCCGAGCTTGATACTGATTTATATACGCAGGCGGTTATGGCGATGGACAGGTAGACGCTTATCAGTTTCTGGAGGGCCATTTCCAAGGTTCCCTTTGGGAAATCCTGGCAAAAGGCCACCACCATTAGAGACCCCTTGTACCGATACCTGCACCATATTATCGCGTCATCTATCGTGCCGCGGGGTACCAGCAGGGAGAAGGTCAACATCAGTGACCTTTTCTTTCTATACTGCCTACTTCGCGGCCAGCCCTGCGATCTAGCAGCCTGCCTGGCAGATTACTTTGCCAGTGCATACCACCGGCAGCTTTGCGGGCAGCTGCACACTGGCTCATACATCACCGCCATTGCACGCTCGCTAGGGCTCGTGCCCGAGAGTGATCCGGAGCTGTCCGATCCGATCCCGTCAACCAGGTTGGGCCGCGCGTCAGTATCTAGCATGTAGATCACCCGTGTCTTTGATGTTGGTCTGAGGTTTAGGGGCCGTGACGGGCAGATTTGGCATGCGGAGGTGTTGCCGGAGGTCATCCCGGTTGTTATTGAGCTGAGGATGGAGTGTTAGCCGCTCCTCATGTTCAGGAGGCCGCTCGGCAGGCTCAGCTACAGGCTCTGGGCCTCGATCAGTACCCGGGCCAGGCTCAGGATCAGGCTCAGGCTCAGGCTCAGCCTCAGCCTCAGGCTCGGCCTCAGGCTCAGGCTCAGCCTGTATTCGAGGATCCGGCTCAGGAGGAGCATGCCGAGGAGATCCCGGTACCACCAGTTCAGCCACCTCCTGAGCCGCCAGAGTACCCGCAGCACGTTTACGCTGACCTGCCTCAGGTAGCGCGTGCGGTGGCTCGGGACTTCGACCGGCGCCTCAGACGCCAGGGCACACTCATTGACTGGATGGTCGAGACGTTCGTTGCTTTACGAGAGCTCGCCGGGTTTCCTCCACTTCCCCTCCCACCGTCCCCACCGCACGAGGATTAGCACCTTAGTTTGTTTGTATAGTGTTTTGTTATGTATTATGTACTCAGTTGTACCTTTTTGTTTTGTATGTACAAACTGATATATATATATATATATATATATATATGGGTTGAGTTCATTTCAGAACTCTAAATAACTACAGAACTTTCAGAACTCCTAATAAACAATCATTTTATATATAAGTTTTTGTATTTATGATATTTTTATCATCTATTATATGTATTTCTTTGATTACATACATGTTAAAAGTAGTTTACATATGTTTAATTGCCAAAATTATATATATGTGTCATAACTAATTACATATAAAAAATGATAAAACTACTCTTAACATGTATGTAATCGTAAAAATACACATAATAAACGATAAAATTATCTTAAACATAAAAATATATATATAAAAAGATTGTCTATTAAGAGTTCTGCGAGTTCTGTAAATATTTATGGTTCTGAAATGATCCTGGCCTAGATATATATATATAGGGGAAGGTTCATTGAGGAACACTAAAAAAGTGGGGAACGGGGGAACACTTTTAAAAATTATACTTAATATGTTAAAAAAAATATTTTTCTAATTTTTTATCGGCGCTTTTTCTTATAATACAAGTAGAAACATTTTTGATAAAAAAAATCAAAAACCAAAAATATAAAAAAATGTTTAAAAAACAGTTATATCTTATAGAATTAACTTAACATGTTAAAAATATTTTTTTTTAAAATTTTTTTCAGCGCTTTTCTTTATAAAAAGGAGGAGAAACTTGTCGAGTAAAAAAATAATTTTTCTAGAAAAAACATTTTTTAGCCTTTTTTTAAATTGTTTTTTTTAATTTTTTTAATTTTTGATTTTTTTATTAAAAATGCTTCTACAAGTATATATAAGGAGAAGCGTCGAAAAAGATGTTTAAAAAATTAATTTTTAACATGTTAAGTTAAATTTTTAAAAGTGTTCCCCGGTTCCCCACTTTTTTAGTGTTCCCCAATGAACCTCACTATATATATATATATATATATACATATTATATATATACATATATATACATATATATACATATATATATAGGGAGGGGCTCATGCGAGAACCACCCTTATTGTGAGAACCTTGAGAACCAATGTGAACACAACCTAAAATAGCTAAAAAAACCTAACCCCCACCCCCCCCCCCCCCCCAAAAAAAAAAACCTAAACCCCCCACCCACCCCCCCCCCCCTAAAAAAAACCTAACCCCCCACCCACCCCCCCCCCCCCAAAAAAAAAACCTAAACCCCCCCAAGCTAAATGCTAAAAAAAACCTAAAAAAAACCTAACCCCCCCCCCCCCCCCCCCAAAAAAAAAACCTAAACCCCCCTCCCCCACCCCCCAAAAAAAACCTAAACCCCCCCCCCCCCCACCCAAGCTAAAATGCTAAAAACTAAACCCCCAAAAAACCTAACAAAAAATCTAAAAAAATCAAAAAAAAATCTAAAAAAGTTTTTTTGAATTTTTTAATATTAAATACTGAATTTAAACATGGCCTGGTCTATTCGCACACACCATTTGTCTTTTTGCACACCCAAAGCGCCGCGCTTAGGCCAAAGCGGGGCGCTTTGGGATAAGTCAACAGACAAGGTCTCGGCGCTTTGAGTGTGCAAAAAGACAAATGGCCAGTGAAGATGAGTTTGTGTTGTTTTTTTTTTAAATAGGTGGGATGTGGGTTATTTTGGTAGTGTTTTTTGGAGGAAAAAATTGTATTTGAGTTTTATTATTATTATAAAATATTAGTATTACATATAATTCATAGTTGTTTTATAATTACGTTTTTTTACGTCATTATTTTTATAGAACGTATAAAATTTAAGTGCGTCTTTATAAACTGTTAACGTAGTTTATTTTGTTAAATTAAACGAACACGTTAAATAAAATGTATAGAAAGCCATAAGAATTAAACGTAAACAATCCAAAACCAACGTGATGTAAATAGAAGATGAACTGCAATATATATATAAAGGACGAACTTTGAAATTTACTCATAAATAAATAACAAACAAAATAGAAAACGCAGCTGACTCTAGCATTGTCTCTTTGTGGTTGCTCCAAGCCAAAGACTGTAGCATTGTCTTTATTTGCCTAATCAATACTAGAAAATAACAACAAAAGTTATGCTTCTTGACCCTTCTTTTAGCCACAAATTATTTTACTCAACAATAAATGGCCATAGATCTACACATATGCTAGTACAAGCAAAGAAAGTCATAGACGAAGGCACAATGAAGAACTTTATTATACTACAAGCGTCCTTTTACGTGTTGCTCATTCTCATAATTTCAAATTCCTTGCAAACTAATGCTCAGACTTGCAGGCCAAGTGGACACATCAGAGGCAGGAAACCCCCTCCAGGACAGTGCATGGAAAACAACGATTCACTTTGTTGCGTTCCACACAAACTTTACTCAACTTACAGATGTTCTCCCCCAGTTTCAGCTAATACTAGCGCCACACTCACTATAAATAGTTTTCAGAAGGGGGGAGATGGTGGTTCTCCTTCAAAGTGTGATAACCGGTATCACTCTGATGACAACCCAGTGGTGGCATTATCAACTGGATGGTACAAAAACGGGGAGAGGTGCCGTAACTTCATCAGGATCCACGCCAACAATAGAAGTATAAAAGCAATGGTTGTAGATGAATGTGATTCATCGGTGGGTTGTGATAAAGACCATGACTACTTACCTCCGTGCCAAAACAATTTAGTTGTTGCTTCTAAAGCTGTATGGGAAGGCCTAGGAATTCCAATAACGAGTTGGGGAGAAATGCACATCACATGGACTGACGCATAATGTTCATCTTATTTCTTTTCTTTCATGTTGTTTACATAAATTTCTTGTTATATATGTTCCCCGTTGTGAGTTTATTATATACACATACATATATATATATATATATATAGGGTAAGGTTCATTTGAGAACCACCCTTATTGCGAGAACCGCGAGAACCAATGTGAACACAAAATAAAATCTAAAAAAAAATAAAAAAAGCACTCAAAAATTTTTATTTTTATTTTTTAATATTTTTTTTAGCAAAAATCGCTATATTTAGTTACAAAAAAAAAAAAAACTTTTTTTGTCGAGTAACAGTTATCCATGCACATGTGCATATGTATCATTACTTCAACAAATTCCGTAATACGTTATCAGTAATAGACAATTGCACTTTAATTTACAAATACACTACTTTTTACAATACCAATATTCAAAATGCACATGTGCATCATTAGGTATAACCATGATATAACATGTTTTGTTACAAAAAGTTTGTGATTTTGAATGGAGAAGTAGGCCCATATACATGTTTTTTGGTTAGTTATATCTAGTGGTTGATGGTTTGGCTATAGTTGTTACTTTATGATGTAATATGATGATTGGATGGTATAAATGATGTTGATATACATGTAATAAAGTCCAAAATATTGGTAATGGTATTGTATTATGGATGGTAGGAGGTAATGATATTGTATTATGGATGGTAGGAGGTAATGGTAGTGTATTATGGATGGTATGATATATGAAAGGGAAATTGTATTCAAAGTAGTGTACCAAAACACCTTATTTCATGTTGATACATAGAGATGCACATGTGCATTTCTAATATTAGTAATGTAGAAAGTAGTGTATTACATATGGTAGTGTAAATGAAAGTGCAATTGTTTAATATTTGTAATGAGTTACGAAATTTGTCAAAGAAATGATACATATGCACATGTGCATGTGCATGTGCATGTTTGTGTATTATGGATAGAATGCTAGATGAAAGAGAAAGTGTATTCAAAGTAGTGTACCAAAACACCTTATTTCATGTTAATACATATAGATGCAAATGTGCATTTCTAATATTGTTAACGTAAAAAGTAGTGTATTACACGTGGTAGTGTAAATGAAAGTGCAATTGACTAATATTTGTAATGAATTACGGAATTTGACAAAGAAATGATACATATGCACATGTGCATGGATAACTGTTACTCGAATTTTTTTTTGAATTTTTTTATTAACAAAATATAGCGATTTTTTCAAAAAAAAATAGTAAAAAAAAAAAATTGGGTGTTTTTTAGATTCTTTTAGGAATTACTGTTTGTGTTCACACTGATTCTCGCGGTTCTCACAATAAAGGGTGGTTCCTAACGGATCCTTCTCCTATATATATATATATATATATATATATTCGTGCAAAGGATACGATGACAATTTGGTAAATCCTATGTTCAAACAATTGAAGAAATAAATAGAGAAAGGGTATTGTGGTTTTTTCTCACTTTAACAACTTCTCTCCTTCATTTTCAAATAGCTACGACTTTTTCATACTTTAATATTTTTTTTTAAAATTACACCGTATTAATGAGAATTTTATTCTCTTTAATTCAAGCAACTTATTGTTATATTTTTCTTAAATCTTTTTTATAGGATTTTGAATATCAGTTACGTGGTTATGTGATTTTGAATACCCAGCACCTGACTACGTGATTACATGATTTTGAATACACATTACATGATTTCATTATAGTATTTTATGTGAAACCCACTAAGTGATTGCATGATTACGTAACAATAGTTGACTATGTATTATTACTTGACTATGTGATTTTGAATACCCATTTTGTGATTTCATTATAGTATTTTATGTGAAACTCCACTTAGTGATTACGTAATTACGTAAAAACAAAACATGTAATACAAAATATCTTATATATAATACCTAATACTTCAGGTCTAGTCACATATTAAGGATAAATTATATACAAAACATTAGCTAAATCAACCTATAATAACCTTATAATGACGTAAATTAGAGATTTAGCCACGTAATAAAGCGTAAACAATCAAGTTCTTATTATTGAAATGTGTAATCACGTAGAAAGCATAATTGTAATAACATTAGTTATAACAAATCATATTGAATGTGTAATCTCGTAATTGATTTATATTAAATTTGTAATCACGTAATGGTTTATTTTGAATGTGTAATCACGTAACGGGTAATCAAAATAACGTAGTCATGTGCTGGGTATTCAAAATTACGTAATGGACTAATGGGTATTCAAAATTCTATAAAATCTTTTTAAGAAAACTATAGTAATAGGCTACTCGAATTAAAGAGAATGAAATGCTAGTTAATATCGTGTAATTTTTTTTAATATTAACGTATGAAAAAGTAATAGCTGTTTGAAAATCAAGGGGGAAGCTATTCTAGTGAGAAAAGACTAAATTACCCTTCAAGCCAAATGACACTTGTCCTCATCTCCTAATCACGTATGCTTGGTACAAAACTTGTGTATTATACAGGATCCAGCCCCCATCTCTCTCTCTCTCTCAATACACTCAGTTCGCAAGCTACACTAGTGTTCACTCTTGAACCTAATCCATATATATATGTATGTATGTATGTATGTATGTATGTATGTATGTATAGGGAAATGGTAAATCGAAAACACACTCTAGTTAAAAAAAAAACCCAAAAAACCTCATCTTCACCATTTATCTCATATGATCAATGGTGGATATTAAAAAGTTACAAAAAGTTACTTTTTATACAAATGTTACAATATGACAAATCGTATAAAGTGTTATATTTTTCCCTCTCCTCTCATTTGACACAAAAAAATATTACAACTCCATTGTTACATAAAAATCTCGTTGTAAAAAATGTAATATGTTTTTTTACGCGCATTACAAAATAAAACCTTCGTAAATTATAAGCTCTAAACTCAATACACTGACTATAATCTAAAAAATTGCTGTAAAAAAATAATAAAAAAGTGTAACATGTGATTTACAAAAGAATGTGAACGGTTAAAAAAGTTGTAACACATTCTCTCTTGTCTCTCCACTATTACGAAAAATGTGTTAGTGTCAGAAAATATTGCTGATGTCAGTAAAAGTTTTGCAGTGAAAAAGTGTAACTCGTCTTAGCTTAAAGTCCATCCATTTAATTTTCAGAGAGTTTTTGTAACTCAAATGGAATTTATCCCTATAATTCATCTATATATTTATATATTGTATGTGAACCAGTGTATATTATGAAATGCAATTAGTTTTCCAAATGACATTATTGTTTGACTTAATTTCGTTAAATTGTTATGCGGACAAATAATCTTGATGACGGGGGTAGCCCAAGACCAAATAAAATGAGTTAGACACATTAAAGCTAAAAGGGTTAAACGGTTCGAAGGTTGGAAACCCGGGAGACCAGATAAAATAGTACGTGAACAGTAGGCAGTCACATCTCTGATTGCTTCACCAAACTCTCCAGCCGCAAAAGTAACACAGGTCCACAGAGTACAACCTTTTACCCGCAGGTCAAAGGCTTCAACCCCCAAAAAGGGCAAAACCCCCATTGCAAGCATGTTCACTAGTCAACACATTTCTCTTTGAGCTAAGGCTCTCCCTATAAAAGTGACACTTCATTAAGTGTGCAAGACATTCCAAAGGCCAGCTCTGATTCCTGAAATCTCTGGTCATTCTCTTCGAGTACTTGCTTTATGCAAGTCACTTTCTTTCACATTCAACACACACATTCCTTTTGCTCATACATCCGAATCTGAACACACATCAGAGGAGGATCTTTAGCAAACAACAAAACCAATCTAGTGAACCTCTCTCCACGTCTTGCAAACGTGGGGGGACCCCGCGAACTACATTAGGCAAAGTTGAACCCTTCAACCCTTTTGCCTAACCAGCCCAGCTACTATCCTTGGTCTATTCTTTGTTGCATCAACAAGTTGGCGCCCACCGTGGGGCTACGCCACTATTTTTCTCCAAAAGACCTAGTAGTGTAGCTCCATTCTCTCGAAATTACCATGTCAGAAAGTGGATCCCCGTGAGAAGTGACTCAGGTTCCAAACACTTCTACCCCAGGTACTAGCCAAGCTCATGTGGCTATACCAACTTCTTTTTCGACACCGGGAAGCACTCCCGAGTTTCTCACTTTCAGCACTCTAACTCCGTCCAGATCAGGGGTCCCTTCCCCTAATATCGGTGTCTCTCGCACCCCATCACATGTTGAACTTACCCCTGAGGGGGTCTCCAACAATTTCCTTGAGTTGAGGTCTCTCCTCAACCAATATGTGAGTAGGGAAATGGACAAGGGAGTGAGGATTCGTTTGGACTATGACGAGCTGGAGCCAGATGATGGCCAGCTTCCTGTGGCAACACTTTATTAATCAGCTGCTGGCCACTCAAGGGAACAACAACAACAACAACAGCAACAACGCGGGTACAAGGGTTGAAGAAGATTTGGCCAAGCCTTATAAGACGAGTAGCCTCTCATGCCTTTCACAGCAAATAGCCGATTATGATTTTCAAACGAAGATCAAGATGCCATCCCACATCAAAACATATGATGGGACTGAAGATCCTGAAGACCGTCTCCAGAACTTTACTGGTGCTGCAAGAATTGAGAAATGGTCAAATGCTGAATGTTGCCTAATGTTCATGCAAACCCTTGTCGGATCAGCCAGAATCTGGTTCAATGATTTACCTGCTCGAAGCGTTTGAAGCTTCGATGACCTCAGCAAGGGGTTCCTGGCCAATTTCTCCCAACAGAGGCGGTACGTTAAAGATGCTACAGTAATCTTTCAGATAAAACAAAGAGATGATGAAAGCCTTCGAGAGTTCATAAAAAGATACAAGAATGAAGGTCTAACATATGTAGGGGCAGACGAAAAGATGAGGGTGGCCGGTTTTATGAACGCCATTACATCCAAATATCTCACAAGAGAGTTCAACAAATCCCTGCCCAAGACCTTGGAAGAAGCTCTCGAAAGGGCTGAAGCCCACATCCGGGGAGAGGAGGCAGTAGACATTAAAGAGCAAAGGAAAAGAGGATCCAGCTGGCGAGGCAACAGCCCAGGTAGAAAAAGGGGGAACTTTAGCTCCTATGACAGCCGCCAAAAGGGTTCAGACCATCGAAGGTCTGAAGGCCGGAACCCTTCCAGCAGGGAGAAAGGCATAAGTTTCACACCCCTTACCAAGACCCCTCAAGAAATCCTCGCAACAGAAGAAGTCAAGCAAAACTTTCGGCCTCCTAGGCCTCTCCCCAAAAGCAGAAAAACGAAAATTCCACACAATACTGTGAATTTCATGAAGAAAAGGGGCACCACACCAATGATTGCTTCCAGCTTAAGAAAAGAATAGAAGAAGCCGTTAAGTCCGGGGAACTTGCTCACTTGGTGAGGGGAGTAAGGGACAAAATGGCTGAAGGAAAGGGCAAGGAAGTCAATATGGTGGATTTTGATGG
The DNA here is from genome assembly GCA_030545235.1 of Helianthus tuberosus. Taxonomy (NCBI): domain Eukaryota; kingdom Viridiplantae; phylum Streptophyta; class Magnoliopsida; order Asterales; family Asteraceae; genus Helianthus; species Helianthus tuberosus. Next base: position 86,813,247 of record CM060353.1, read on the forward strand.
AAGGGTTCCACACAAAAGGCAGCGGTTGGAAGCTTGGGAGCTTCAGTGTGTTTGCTTCCCTCCAATGGAGAAAGACCCTCTTTCAAACCCTCTTGTGGTTGAGGCTACTGTGGGAATATTACAAACGAGCAAAACATACATAGACACTGGTGCTACCACCGAAATCATGTTTGAGAAGTTCTTCAATCGTTTGAACAATGAAGAACGTTCAAGGCTCCAACCCTCCGGGACCTCCATAAAAGGTATTGTCGACATACCCCTTAAGCCTTTAGGGCAACTGACTCTTGATGTTCATTTCAGCGAAGGTCAGAAGGAGAGAGTCCAACCACTCACCTTTGTGGTTATCAATATGCCTTAAACTATGATGTGATCATTGGAAGGCCGGGGCAGTGTGCATTCTATATGGTTGTATCTGTTGGCCATGTCACTGTCAAATTTCCTACCGAGAGGGAAATAGCAACCCTTCAACCTACTCAGGAGGCCTACATTGTTGAAGGTGAAAGCTCCGAAAGTGAAGAAGACAAGCAAAGGGTAATCATAAACCCGAAGTACCATGAGCAAAGGATAAGGGTCAATCTAAGCCTTTCACAAGAAACCCTCTCATATCTTGAAAAGTTGTTGACACATTATAGCAATGTCTTTGCTTGGTGCCCGGAAGATATGACAGGCATCCCTCGAAGCATTGTTGAACATGAGTTGGCCTGTTTTCCAAAAGAAACGAAGTCTAGCACCCGAAAGAAGATTGGCTGCATGCCAAGAGGTTGAAAAGCTTGTGTCAGCCGGCATTCTCCGAGAAGTCAAGTATCAATCCTGGGTTGCAAACCCGGTCATGGTTCGAAAGCCAGAAAATTCTTGGAGAATGTGTATAGACTTCAAGGATCTTAACAAGGCTTGTCCCAAAGATTGTTACCAGTTGCCAGAGATTGATCTCAAGGTTGAATCTGTGACAACTCGTATTTCAGAACCTATCTTTGTGCTTTATGTAACGTATGTGAACCTTGTGTGATAATCTGATGTGTTGATGTAATGAATGTTTATGAGACTTTACGTTGTATTATGTGAATCTTTGTATGTATATATATATATATATATGACTCGGATCGCACAACATAACCCAGTCGCACAAGCCCTTGTTGGGCCACACTCCTTGCACTCGAACCAAAAGGCAAACCGTAATGGTTTCGGCCCATTCTCTTATTTGCGCATAATACTTAGGAGATAGGGTATACTCCTCATAACTTGCAAAACACAACACACACACAAAACCCTAATACCTCTCCTTCCCTTCCTCTCAAATCCGACGGCAGCCACTTCTCCATCTCTCGAAGCTTTCTAGTTCGGACTCCTCTACATTCTACCTTCTAACCGGTTAGTGTTTTATTGTGGTTTCATGATTTAATGATGTTATGATTTATATGACCTTATAAAATGATTTGAGAATGATTTGAGAATGATATGTAATGATTTATGAAAGATAGATGACTGATCATGAATGAAGTGTAATCGGCCATATATGTGTTTAGATCCGAATGGTTTGATTTTGTGTTAGTATGAATTGGATTTGTAGATGATGAATGAAAACCGAATGCTTGTTAATTGGCTGTGATATGTTTACGTTAGGATGATTTATTGTGTTGTCATGATAGGATGTTTCCTAGTGATCGAGAATATGAATCATGTAATATGGTTGGTGTTGTGATTATTGTTCATGTTTTGATTATGTTAGGGTTCGTAAGAATTGGTGTTAAAACACTAGTTTGATCGAAAATGTTATGATTGGAAAATAATAGTGTTGTTGATTGATAACTACATAAATGGAAACCATGTAACTGATTGCAAGATGTTAGGAATAATTAAACTGATCGCACAAGTTCTCTCTCAGTCGCACAAGATCAGGTCGCACAAGACCTGATCTGATCGCACAAGTGCCAGACGCACAAGCTCAGTCTCACAAGATATCAATAGTCGCACAAGACTATTGGATCGCACAAGTTATGCTTTGTTAATTGTTTGGGCCGGGTACATGCTGGGCCGGGCTAGTTTCCAATCGCACAAGAGATCCCGGATCGCACAAGAGATCCATGTTTTTTTGGGCCGTTTACTTACTGAACTGCTTATGTTATTTGGGCCGGGTTTAAGACTGATCGCACAACCCATTGTGGATCGCACAATAGGTTGGGCCGCCTATTTGTTGGGCTTTATCTTTCGGGTCGCACAAGTTGGACGTGTTTGGTACTTGAATGCTACTGTAAATGCGTTAACATGTATTATGTGTTTGCCATGATCAACACGTGTTCATAACCTGTTAAACTATGCGTAATCATATGTGCATTACTTGAACCTAGACCTGACTTGTATGGTAACCATGTTAGGACGTGGTTGACCACTTATAGCTCAAGCAACCTTTTCGTGTATCTGCCGAGCTAACCTAAGGTGAGTTCACACTTTCTACAAAGCATGGGATTCCCAGGGGTTAGGAATTGGTTAAGGAATATGGATTCCTCGTCCTTTCTTGGGTAGGATAGTACGGGTTAAGGAATATAATTCCTCGTCCTCTTGGACAGTTAAATTTCACTAGACCAAAACTCTATCACGAAGTCCCTCCTTTTTATATCGACTTAATCGCCGGGCCAATGGCGAGCGGGTCATTAGTTAGATAGCGCTATTTAGGTCTGACAAGCCTCACACCGTACCGCAGAGGACGGGCGTGAACTAATGGATCTGGGCACGTCAATGATGATAGACATTGACAGTTCAGGGCACATAAACATGACTACAGTCAACAGTCGATATGGTAACGAGTCTAGTAGTATATACATGGGGTAGCCCCCACGGCCAGAGAGCCAGATAATTAAACATGGGGTAGCCCCCACGGCTAGATAGCCAGATTGAACGGGATTAAATAAAACACGTTTTTCAACTATGGGGTAACCCCCACGGCAGGGATGCCAGTTAAAGGAAACTGTTTTTGGAACAACTTAAAACAAACACCCAACTGTGAACTCGCTCAACATTGTTGTTGACTCGTTACTACATACTTTGCAGGTCAATAGGTACTTAGCTGGAGCTTGCATGGGGAAGAGTCGTTGTGGGACATGGACAATTGTGTGCCATGTTAAACATTGAAACATTTGAACTTATATCTTGATTTGGATTTAATCGTTATGCTTTCGCTTGCAACTTAAACTATGTTTTGTTTGGACACCAATTGTATTGGTTGGACTTTTATAATTACTTACATGCTTGTTCAATATGATTGGTGGCTGGATCCTGGTCAGTCACGCCTCCAAGCGGTGATACTCCGCGTGTGGATTTTGGGGGTGTGACAGATTGGTATCAGAGCCATTGGTTATAGTGAACTTGGTTTTAATAAGGGTAAAGAATTTTTGTTAAAACCAGACTATAACCTGTACAGTGCTCAATGATCCACAACGACGCTTCACTCCACGTGCAAGGCTCAACATTCTAGGTGGTATGATTTATGTTTATATTGCCTACTTGCTAGATTGCATAGAACTTTGCTTATGGTATGCTTAGATAAACGTAGCAACGATAGTTTGAAAATGCATGTGTGCTTACTCTCTTCTGTCATTGAACTTTCATGAACCTCTCTCACTCATACTTTCCTTTGATATGAAGATCATGAGTGGACGCGTTAACATGACTCAAGCCCAGTTGACGGCTCTGATTAACCAACAAGTTGCTGCGGCACTTGCAGCCGCACAAGCAGGAGGTATACCCTGCAGTCTAAACTCACCCTAGGATCTTTAGGTCCTACTCTCGTAAACCAACACTTGTGCTTAGCCTTGTCCTTTCTTACACCCACGACAGGTCAACATGCTCAGCCACCTGTGTGCACCTTCAAAACTTTTATGGACTGCCGACCTAGTACCTTTAGTGGTACCGAAGGAGCTGTAGGTCTCCTCCACTGGTTTGAAAAGCTCGAATCTATCTTCAAGATGTGTGAATGCCCTGAGGCTCGCAGGTTGAAGTACGCTACCGGTACTCTCGAGGGTATAGCGTTCACGTGGTGGAACGCTCAAGTACAAATGCTGGGGTTGGTTGCTGCTAATGCCACCCCATGGAACAATTTTAAGGAAATGATTAAGGAAGAGTACTGCAATCGTGATGACATTCATAAGGTGGAAGTAGAGTTCTTCAACCTCAAGATGACGGGGTCAGAAATTGAAGCTTATACAAAAAGATCGAACGAGCTGTCAATTTTGTGTCCTACTATGGTAGACCCTCCCATTAAACGCATCGAACTATACCTTAAGGGCTTAGTGCCAGAGATTCAAAGTCATGTGACTTCAGCTAACCTCGCTACCATCCAGCAAGTTGTTCAACTGGCTCATCGTCTCACTGATCAGGCGGTGGAGCAGAACAGGTTACCAAAGCGTATTAGTGCTACAGCTACTTCTGATACTCCCAACGACAACAAGCGTAAATGGGATGGAACTTCAAGCAAAGGTTCAACCTCTGTTCAATCTCAGTCTCAGCAGAGAAGGACTGACGACTACAAGAGCCCTAGTCAGCAATCATCTGGTAGTCAAAGTCATGGTGGGTACAAGGGAAATCACCCCAAATGCAATCGCTGTAACCTACACCACAGCGGGCCATGCACCGGGAGTAACTGTCATCGGTGCAACAAGCCAGGCCACGCCGCAAAGGATTGCAGAAGTTTATACCCTGCAAACCAGAATCGTCAGCAACAGCAAGCCCCACAAAATCAACGCCAGCAGCAGCAGCAGCAAGGCATCAACAAAGGGTGCTTTCAGTGTGGAGCTAAAGGCCACTTCAAGAGAGATTGTCCCCAACTGAACCGGAACCAGAACAGCAACAACAATAATAACAACCAGGGGAATGGAAACAACGGGGGTAACAATGGCAATGGTGCAAGGGGTCGTGCATTCGTTATTGGACAGGGTGAAGCAAGGAACGATCCCAACGTCGTGATGGGTAAGTTCCTATTGGACGACTTGTATGTTACTGCTTTATTTGATTCGGGTGCTGATACTAGCTACGTGTCCCTAAAAGTTAGTCAAATGCTTAAGCGTACCCCAACACTTTTGAACACCAAGCACATTGTAGAGTTAGCTAATGGTAAGAGTTTAGAGGCCACACACGTAGTCAAGGGTTGTAATCTCGTTCTTGCTAATCAGACCTCCTCCATCGACCTCATTCCTATCGTTCTGGGTAGTTTTGACGTTGTCATTGGGATGGATTGGTTATCCCAACACCGAGCAGAGATTCTTTGCAACGAGAAAATTGTCCGTATTCCTTGTTCAGGTGATGAACCTCTCATAATTCGTGGCGACAAGAGGGGTGCTATTGAGAGCATCATCTCTTTCCTTAAGGCCCAGAAGTGTTTGAGAAAGGGCCACACTGCTATTTTGGCTCTCGTTACTGACACCTCGAAGAAAGAGAAGAAGATAGAAGATTTTCCGATTGTACGCGACTATCCTGAGGTATTTCCTGAGGAACTACCTGGTCTCCCGCCACATCATCAAGTCGAGTTTCAAATCGAGCTAGCTCCTGGAGCAGCACCTATAGCTCGTGCACCTTATCGTCTAGCTCCATCAGAATTGGAAGAACTATCCACGCAATTACAAGAGCTTTTGAATAAGGGTTTTATTCGTCCTAGCTCTTCGCCATGGGGAGCTCCAGTGCTATTTATGAAGAAGAAAGATGGTACCTTCAGAATGTGCATCGACTACCGTGAACTCAATAAGGTGACGGTGAAGAACCGTTATCCTCTTCCACGCATTGATGACCTATTCGACCAGTTGCAAGGGTCGAGCTTTTACTCGAAGATTGATTTGAGATCAGGATATCACCAGCTGAGAGTCCGAGAAGAGGACGTCTCCAAAACAGCCTTTAGAACTCATTCTGGACACTACGAGTTTTTGGTCATGCCTTTTGGGCTGACAAACGCACCTGCGGTCTTTATGGACATGATGAATCGAGTGTGCAAGCCTTACTTAGACAAGTTCGTTATAGTATTCATCGATAACATCCTGATCTATTCTAAGAGTCAGGAGGAACACGAGCAGCATCTACGACTTATTTTGGAACTCCTTCGAACAGAACAACTTTATGCAAAGTTCTCGAAATACGAATTCTGGCTTCGTGAAGTCCATTTCCTAGGCCACGTGGTAAACAAGGATGGGATCCATGTTGATCCATCCAAGGTAGATTCGATCAGGAACTGGCCTGCACCCCGTACACCCACGGAAATCCGCCAATTCTTGGGTTTGGCTGGATACTACAGAAGGTTTATCAAGGATTTCTCCAAGATTGCGCAACCTCTGAAAGGTGTCACCTATCGTTGGGGGGATGCACAGGAAGATGCGTTTCAACACTTAAAGGATAGGCTTTGTAGTGCCCCTATCCTCTCATTTCCTGAAGGCACAGACGATTTTGGTGGTATATTGTGACGCATCCATTCAGGGACTTGGATGTGTGCTGATGCAACGCGACAAGGTTAATGCTTATGCGTCACGTCAACTTAAGATTCACGAAAGGAACTACACTACGCATGATTTGAAGCTGGGAGCTGTGGTTTTCGCACTCAAGATATGGAGACATTACCTGTACAGTACCAGGTGCACCATTTACACCGATCATAGGAGTCTCGAGCATATCTTCAAGCAGAAGGAGTTAAACATGCGTCAACGACGATGGGCCGAGTTATTGAATGATTACGAATGCGCAATCAAGTACCATCCATGCAAAGCCAATGTTGTGGCTGACGCCCTCAGTCGAAAGGACACTACACCTAAGCGCGTGCGATCATTACAACTCACCATTCAATCTAGTCTTCCTTCCCAGATACGAGATACTCAGGTAGAAGCATGGAAACCAGAGAACGTCAGGGCTGAAGCCCTATGCGGCTCAAGGCAACGATTAGAACAAAAGGAAGACGGTGCTTACTACGTAACAGGACGCATTTGGGTCCCACTCTATGGCAACCTACGAGAGCTTGTGATGGATGAGGCACACAAGTCTCGCTACTCAGTACATCCTGGTTCGGATAAGATGTACCACGATCTCAAAACTACATATTGGTGGCCTAGCATGAAAGCCCACATAGCAACCTACGTTAGTAAATGTTTGACTTGTGCGAGAGTCAAAGTCGAATACCAGAAACCCTCAGGCCTACTTCAATAACCAGAGATACCACAATGGAAGTGGGAGCAAATCTCCATGGATTTTGTTACTGGCCTACCTAGATCTCAGCGCGGAAATGATACTATTTGGGTGATCGTGGATCGACTCACAAAGTCTGCACACTTCTTGGCTATCAAAGAAACAGATAAGTTCTCAAATTTAGCAGACGTATATCTTAAGGAAGTTGTCTCGAGGCACGGGGTGCCCACCTCTACTATCTCTGATCGAGATGCATGTTTTACTTCAGAACTGTGGCAAGCAATGCACAAATCCTTTGGCTCACGTTTAGATATGAGCACAGCTTATCACCCGCAAATGGATGGGCAGTCTGAACGCACCATCCAGACCCTTGAAGACATGCTTAGGGCATGTGTGATTGACTTTGGCAATGGTTGGGAAAGACATCTGCCACTAGTGGAATTCTCGTATAATAACAGTTACCACACTAGCATTCGGGCCGCACCATTTGAGGCATTGTACGGGCGTAAATGCCGATCACCTCTTTGTTGGGCAGACGTGGGGGATAGTCAGATCACTGGCCCAGAACTTGTGGTAGACACAACAGAACGGATTGCTCAAATACGACAGCGAATGGCGGCAGCTCGTAACCGTTAGAAAAGCTACGCTGATAAGGGCAGGAAACCACTCGAGTTCCAGATTGGGGATCGAGTGCTACTCAAAGTCTCACCCTGGAAGGGTGTGGTTCGTTTTGGCAAACGGGGCAAACTTAACCCGCGATATGTCGGACCTTTCGAAATCATAGAGAAAATAGGCAAGGTGGCCAACAAACTGAACCTACCAGCAGAACTCAGTTCAGTTCACAACGTATTCCACGTGTCGAATCTGAAGAAGTGTCTGTCAGATGAGACCCTCGTAGTTCCTTTGAAGGAGCTCACTATCGATGAACAGTTGCGATTCGTCGAGGAACCAGTTGAAATCACGGACCGGGACGTTAAGGTCCTCAAGCGAACTAGAATACCTCTCGTTCGAGTTCGTTGGAACTCCCGTCGTGGCCCAGAGTTCACCTGGGAACGTGAAGATCAAATGAAACAAACGTATCCCCAACTATTCGCAAACAGTACAACCACTACTGAGGCTGAAGCTACTACGGAATTTCAGAGATCAACGGGGGGAGGATGTGACACCCCAGGAAAACCATGCAACTTAACTAGCTTCCTCAGTAAGTATGTACCAAATTTCGGGACGAAATTTCTTTCAACTTGGGGATAATGTGACAACTCATATTTCAGAACCTATCTTTGTGCTTTATGTAACGTATGTGAACCTTGTGTGATAATCTGATGTGTTGATGTAATGAATGTTTATGAGACTTTACGTTGTATTATGTGAATCTTTGTATGTATATATATATATGACTCGGATCGCACAACATAACCCAGTCGCACAAGCCCTTGTTGGGCCACACTCCTCGCACTCGAACCACAAGGCAAACCGTAATGGTTTCGGCCCATTCTCTTATTTGCGCATAACACTTAGGAGATAGGGTATATTCCTCATAACTTGCAAAACACAACACACACACAAAACCCTAATACCTCTCCTTCCCTTCCTCTCAAACCCGACGGCAGCCACTTCTCCATCTCTCGAAGCTTTCTAGTTCGGATTCCTCTTCATTCTACCTTCTAACCGGTTAGTGTTTTATTGTGGTTTCATGATTTAATGATGTTATAATTTATATGACCTTATACAATGATTTGAGAATGATATGTAATGATTTATGAATGATAGATGATTGATCATGAATGAAGTGTAATCGGCCATATATGTGTTTAGATCCGAATGGTTTGATTTTGTGTTAGTATGAATTGGATTTGTAGATGATGAATGAAAACCGAATGCTTGTTAATCGGCTGTGATATGTTTATGTTAGGATGATTTATTGTGCTGTCATGATAGGATGTTTGCTAGTGATCGAGAATATGAATCATGTAATATGGTTGGTGTTGTGATTATTGTTCATGTTTTGATTATGTTAGGGTTCATAAGAATTGGTGTTAAAACACTAGTTTGATCGAATATCTTATGATTGGAAAATAATAGTGTTGTTGATTGATAACTACGTAAATGGAAACCATGTAACTGATAGCAAGATGTTAGGAATAATTAAACTGATCGCACAAGTTCTCTCTCAGTCGCACAAGATCAGGTCGCACAAGACCTGATCTGATCGCACAAGTGCCAGCGCACAAGCTCAGTCGCACAAGATATCAATAGTCGCACAAGACTATTGGATCGCACGAGTTATGCTTTGTTAATTGTTTGGGCCGGGTACATGCTGGGCTGGGCTAGTTTCCAATCGCACAAGAGATCCCGGATCGCACAAGAGATCCATGTTTATTTGGGCCGTTTACTTACTGAACTGCTTATGTTATTTGGGTCGGGTTTAAGACTGAACGCACAACCCATTGTGGATCGCACAAGTTGTGCTGATCGCACAATAGGTTGGGCGGCCTATTTGTTGGGCTTTATCTTTCGGGTCGCACAAGTTGGACGTGTTTGGTACTTGAATGCTACTGTTAATGTGTTAACATGTATTATGTGTTTGCCATGATCAACACGTGTTCATAACCTATTAAACTATGTGTAATCATACGTGCATTACTTGAACCTAGACCTGACTTGTATGGTAACCATGTTAGGACGTGGTTGACCACTTATAGCTCAAGCAACCTTTTCGTGTATCTGCCGAGCTAACCTAAGGTGAGTTCACACTTTCTACAAAGCATGGGATTCCCAGGGGTTGGGAATTGGTTAAGGAATATGGATTCCTCGTCCTTTCTTGGGTAGGATAGTACGGGTTAAGGAATATAATTCCTCGTCCTCTTGGACAGTTAAATTTCACTAGACCAAAACTCTATCACGAAGTCCCTCCTTTTTATATCGACTTAATCGCCGGGCCAATGGCGAGCAGGTCATTAGTTAGATAGCGCTATTTAGGTCTGACAAGCCTCACACCGTACCGCAGAGGACGGGCGTGAACTAATGGATCTGGGCACGTCAATGATGATAGACATTGACAGTTCAGGGCACATAAACATGACTACAGTCAGTAGTCGATATGGTAACGATTCTAGTAGTATATACATGGGGTAGCCCCCACGGCCAGAGAGCCAGATAATTAAACATGGGGTAGCCCCCACGGCTAGATAGCCAGAGTTAACGAGATTAAACAAAACACGTTTTTCAACTATGGGGTAACCCCCACGGCAGGAATGCCAGTTAAAGGAAATTGATTTTGAAACAACTTAAAACAAACACCCAACTGTGAACTCGCTCAACATTGTTGTTGACTCGTTACTACATGCTTTGCAGGTCAATAGGTACTTAGCTGGAGCTTGCATGGGGGAGAGTCGTTGTGGGACATGGACAATTGTGTGCCATGTTAAACATTGAAACATTTGAACTTATATCTTGATTTGGATTTAATCGTTATGCTTCCGCTTGCAACTTGAACTATGTTTTGTTTGGACACCAATTGTATTGGTTGGACTTTTATAATTACTTACATGCTTGTTAAATATGATTGGTGGCTGGATCCTGGCCAGTCACCCCTCCAAGCGGTGATACTCCGCGTGTGGATTTTGGGGGTATGACAGAATCCCTCACTGGTTACCCGTTCAAATGTTTTCCTTATGCCTACAAGGGTTACCATCAAATCCTCATGAAGGAAGAAGATGAAAAAAAGACCGCCTTTCACACGGACAAAGGGATCTTTTGTTATCAAAAGATGCCTTTTGGCCTAAAAAACGCTGGAGCAACCTACCAACGCCTAGTTGACAAGGCCTTTGCAAGTCAAATTGGTAGAAACATGGAGGCATATGTCGATGACGTGGTGATCAAAAGCAAAACGGAATATCAAATGCTCGATGACATCCAAGAAACCTTCAAAAACCTAAGGAAGGTCAACATGAAACTCAACCCCGAGAAATGCTCATTTGGGTTTGAGAAAGGTAAGTTCCTTAGGCATATTGTGGGAAAACAAAGCATCAAGGCCAATCCAAACAAGGTGAAAGTTGTTCTTGAAACCAAACCACCGAGAAGCAAGAAGGAGGTTGAAAGCTTAAATGGGAAGCTTACAGCCTTGAAGCGTTTTACCTCAAAATTGGCTGAAAGGTCTTTACCCTTTTTCAAAATGCTCAAGGGTTGCTCCGATAAGAAGGATTTCAAATGGACTGAGGAGGCCGAAGAAGCCTTCAACCAGATGAAGCAACGCCTAGCTTCCCTACCTGACATTGCAGCCCCAGAAACGGGAGACTTGATCTCGGTATACCTTTCAGTTGCTGAAGAAGCAACAAGTGCGGTCCTCACCATTGAATGAGACAAGGTTCAGGTACCTGTTTATTTCTTCAGCAAAACTCTAAAATTGGCTGAAATCAAATATCCTCCCCTGGAAAAACTAGCTCTAGCCCTAGTCCAAACAGCTAGAAGGCTTCAAAGGTATTTACAAGCACACCCTATACAAGTGGTCACCGACCAACCTATTAAGAGTGTGCTTGAAAGACCAGAAAACTCGGCACGATTAGCTAAATAGGCAGTGGAACTAGGTGAACATAATATCACCTATGTTCCAAGAAAAGCCATCAAAGCCCAAGTCTTGGCTGATTTCATTGTAGAAGTCCCAAAGCAAACAATCACTGAAGTGAACACAGCTACCACTGAACCCTCAGACCTTGAAGGCTGGAGGCTTTTTACCAATGGGGCTTCAAGCGTTGAAGGGTCAGGGGCTGGGCTCATTCTGATCAACCCAGAAGGGTTAGAATTCACATATGCTCATCGCTTTGATTTTCAGACCTCCAACAACGAAGCTGAATACGAAGCACTGATAGCCGGCTTAAGACTGGCTAAAGAAATGAAGGTCCAAAAGCTTGAAGTGTTCATAGATTCGTTGCTGGTCTCAAGCCAAGTGAATGATAGCTACATTGCAAAAGAGCTCGGTACAAAGAAAAATCCAAAGAATTGATGAACACCTTCCAAACATGTACCATCAAGCAAATTCCCAGGTCTCAAAACAAGAAAGCGGATGCCTTGAGTAAGCTCGCATCTCTCACTTTTGCCCACCTTACCAAGAAAGTATTGGTAGAAGTATTAAAGGCTCCGTCAATTGATGAGTTGGAGGTTCAAGACGTAATCGCCGAAGAAGATCCAAATTGGATGACTCCAATCAAGAAATTCCTTAAAAATGGTGAATTGCCCGCTGATCAAACAGAGGTTGAAAGGGTTAAAATCAAGGCAAGGCAGTATATACTGCAAGGTGAAATCCTCTACAAGAAGGGTTACCTCGCACCCTTGCTAAGATGTGTTGGTCCCGAGCAAAGCCAGTATTTGGTCAAAGAGGTTCATGAAGGTATATACGGAGCTCATTTTGGAGCTAGATCGGTGGTTGCAAAACTAATGAACCATGGGTATTTTTGGCCCTCAATGCACCGAGACACCAGTGAGCAACTAAGGAAGTGTGATGCCTGCCAAATTCATGCACCCGTCCCGAAAAATCCCAAGCATGATCTTGTCCCAATAACCTCAGCATGGCCATTCTATAAATGTCACACCCCTTTCTGCGGCGGAAGCACAAGGTGTGATCATGAAAGGTTCTCATTGCATACGAAAGGTAAACATAGTACATTCTCATAAAAATAACTTCAAATGTCATTACCATTACATAACGGTAAGCATAGTTAAGAGTTTACATCACGAAACGACACATTGTCTGAAAGTTTACAACTTATATAAAACAAACATAAACGACATCCACGAGCATGAGTAAGACCGTGCGCACATCCACTTTTAGTTACCTGAAATACATGTGAGTTTTGGAAAAATGTCAACATAATGTTGGTGTGAATTCATGCAATTTTTGTATTGAACACGTTTGTATACTTTGTATCAAAACATGATATGTATCTTGTGAAAATAAAGTATTCTTGTGTAAATAAAGTATTCTTGTGGTATGAACCAAATAAAGTATTCTTGTGTACGAACCTCGTACAAATAAAGTATTCTTGTATATTTAACGGGTTGCAAGGCCATTAACATGTGACACGGCATAGGAAGTCACCGAACCATAGACATTTTTCTAGTTGTTGATTCACGACGGAGACACAAAAGCACTACTCGGTACTAGTGTTCACCGAGAGTGTGGCTGCCCGGACACCCGTTAGATCTAACCTTTTGTTCTGCGGTCTAAGTATGTACACGATTAATGGTGCTTATGGTACCCTATTCGTGACACGATTTCTCGTATCATTCCTCAAAATGCATCATACTTGGTACTAGTGATCACCAAGAGTGCTTCTTGTTTATGTATTCATCATGTCAAGTATCAATTCTCGTTTATTATATCAAGTATCAATTCTCGTTTATTATATCATGTATCAATTCTCGTTTATTATATCATGTATCAATTCTCGTTTATTATATCAAGTATCAATTTTCATGTGTTCGCCCCAAGTTTAAAAGTATGTAAAAGATTAAAAGTGGGGACACGAAATTTCCTGTAAACATTCAGTAACATGTATTTCACCCCCGAAGTTATAAAACTGAAAACAGTTAAAGAAAAGGGGGAGCATGAACTCACAATTTTGTGTTCCTGCGTCGTAAACTTCACCGGATTTGCTTATCTAGCGTCGTGACCTAAACGTGTTTTATTAACGTCAGTCACTAGACTTGTATCGTACAAGTACAAGTCACTATCTTTTGTATATGTTTTCTTGTGTTAAAAATAATTTATATTTTTAACTAAGTGGCTTACTTATATTATTTTCTCAAAAATAAATATAAGTTTCTTGTATTTTGCACCCGAGTTATGTATCTTATATGTTGTATGTGTATTTTTGTGTTTTTACTTCTCATGAGTAATTAGTGTATTTTCAAGTCCTAATACACTATCACGTATAGTACATACTACATATACTTAGCACGAAATTTGGTGACCATTAAATACATATATTTTCCTAAAAAATATACATACTTAATATTAATTTTAATCTTGAAGAAATCATCATTTCTTATCACCAAAAAAATTAGGGAAACCTTGGTAATATTTTTAGATACATTTTTAGGGAATAAGTTTCTCAAAAACTTATATTTTTTTCTAAGTGTCAAAATTTATAAAAATTTTGACAGAGTTTCCCCTAAAAATGGAGGTTTCCCATGTTTTCAAAACATGTGTTTATTTTCTTTTAAATCATCAACAATCAATTTTCAACAACAATCATCAACAACATATACCAATTTCTCTACTTCATGAACTTGAAAGTTTATAAAAAGGTGTAGTAACTTACTAGTGTGTTTAGTAAGTCTTGTTACCCTTAAAAGTGTGATTGCTTCTTTAAAAACTCCATTTTTAAAGAATATGATTCTTTACAACTTATGTTCATGTTTTCTAAAAATACTTCTTCATGTATTTTTCTTGTTACACATGTGTTTCTTTACTTTGTTAACCACTAAAAATGTTGTTTATTTATGTAAGAACCAAGGTTTAGTGAAACTTGTATTTTTGACTTGGTTTCTTGGTAAATCATACTTGAAATATTTAGATTTACAAGACTTTAAACTTACTTGTTCATCATTTTACAAGAAACATCATATTTATTCAAGTTCATGACTTTTTGTGAGGATGATTCACAACCTTTAACATGTTCATCCCCTCATCTTGCTAGGTTATGTTTTTAATCATGATCTAGCAAGACCACATGATGATCAACATCATTTCTACAAACAATCAACCATCAACAAGTATATCAACACTAAACAACATGATCTCTTCACATTTAAAGCTTATGTTTAAGTTTACTTCTTATGTATCTTAGTGTTCTTCAAGATTTACATCATGTATCATTCTTTAACCACTTAAATATGATGTAAAATGAAGGGATTCAAGTTCTTACCACTAGCTCAAGGCTAGGGATGTTCAAGAGAAGAGAAGAGGTGGGTAATAGCAAATAGAGAAGGTCCTTCAAGTTCCGTTGCTTCCACACTTCCTAACATAGCTTCTTACACCTTAGAATGCACTTGGGAAGGTTGGATTGAATTGAAAAATGGTGGTGGTGTTGGCTCTATGTTCAGCCGAGAGCAAGGGGGGCAAAGGAGGGAGGGTATGAAGTGTTAGTTGTGAAGATGAAGATGTTTATGCGTTTAACTTATAACCACAAGTTTCTATTACCCATTGGTTATTATGTTTCAATAAGTACATGCAAATCCTTACACCAAATTACTAGAGATTTTAAGATATAATGGCAAGATTGTGGAAGATTATGTGGGCCATCTTGATGACCGATTTTACTAGCATGGGGGGGGGGGTAAAGTGTAAATTGTGAACCATGTAGTTACTTGTAATCATATACCAAGTATCTAGTTAGTGTAGTTAGTTACTAGATATTCTAGTGTGTGTTAGGGTGTTCGGGGATCATGACTAGCTCAGTAATAATAAAATAGTGCTTCTAGTAATATTTTGATGTTCCGGGTAATGTCCGGTTGTTCGGTTAGATACCGGTTCGTTAAAGTGCTAAATTGCACCGTTTAGTGTACTTTATATCCCCTTTTGTAACACTTTCAATTCCCAACACTTGGGGAGGTATTCTGAATGATAAATCATGAATTCTGCATAATATTTACACGTTAAAAGCTGATTTATAGCTGAATTTAAATAAATTATGCACTTAAAGTGCGTTTTGGGTGCTTTTTAGCGTATATTTTAGCTTCCGGAATGTCTATATGTTAACCCTTGTATGTACTCTTGGGTTTTAATGTATTCTTGTTGTTGGACCTACATCTAGGCCTCAATTCTAATGTCTGACTGCTTTCTACAGAGTTGTTGACATATTGTGTTTTATCGGTGAGTTTACTAGTATTTCTGACGCAACGCTCTCGTTAATGCATAAAGCAATATTTTGTAGTATAAAACGTGCATGAATTCACTTGTATTGTATGTAATCAGATAATGTTGACATTTAAGCATGTAATTTTAGTCATTAAATAATAATTAAAGTGTACGGAAATTACCGGTTTGGTGCCAGTTGTCACAATAAATGGGGATGGACATTGTCGGTCCATTTCCCCCAAGCATATGTGGAGTAAAATTCTTGTTGGTGGCCATAGATTATTTCACCAAGTGGCCTGAGGTTAAACCACTTTCAAAAATCACGGGCAAACAGGTCATTGACTTCGTTTGGGAAAACATTATTTGTCGTTATGGATTTCCAGGAGTACTTGTCACCGACAATGGAAAGCAATTTGCTGAGAAGCCTTTCAGCTTTTGGTGCAAAGAATTCAAAATAAATCAGGTTTTCAGCTCAGTGGCATACCGACAATAAAACGGTCAAGTTGAGAGGACGAATCGAAGCATAGTGGAAGGAATCAAAACCAGATTGGGAAGGTATGAAAGCAATTGGCTTGAAGAATTGCCAAGTGTTCTATGGGCCACAAAAACAACCGAAAAAACAAGCCACAAAAGAACACCCTACAGCTTGGTATTTGGGTTCGAAGCCGTGATTCCAGCTGAAGTAGGAGTTGTAACACAACGAATTGTCAACATGGATCCCGAAACAAACCAAAAAGAGACCATGTTGAACTTACAACTCCTAGAGGAAGCACGAGACCAAGCTGCAATTCAAGAGGCCAAGTACAAACAACGAATGGAAGCCTACTATAACAAGAGAGTCAAGAATGAACGCTTCAAACCAGGAGATCTGGTGCTTAGAAACAATGAAGCTAGCAAAAAAGAGAACCAAGGAAAGCTTGGCCCAAAATGGGAGGGCCCGTATACCATCCTTGAAGCGCATAAGGGTGGATCTTACAAGCTAGCAGACTCAGAGGGTAAAAGGCTTCCAAGACACTGGAATGGAAAAACCTTGAAAAGGTTCCATGTCTGAACGGGAGAGATTGGTTTGTATTTCACAAGTTGTATTTCAAGAGTGGCACTATGAATACCTTTTGTAAAAACAATATCTCTTGAATGAATGAAGTTGTTTTATCAAATTTGTCTTTCTATCCTAAGATCAGGTTGAGAACCTAGCAAAAAACTCCATGGCAAGGGCCATGTAAGGGGATGAGCTCCCAGGCCACATCGCTCAATAGGTTCAAGGGTTGAATGAACCTATATAAGGGGTGAGTTTCTAAATCAATACAACTCCCTGAGACTTATTATTGAAAACAAAGTTGTCTCATAGACGGGTTTGAACAACCTACACCAAATGTTCCTTAAGCCTTAGAAAAATAATCAACAAACAGGCTTACGAAATCAAATGAAAACAAGAAAATGATGAACAGGATAGGTGATATGTCTTCTTGTTAAAAATACCAAGGCTAAGTGACTGCAACACTAAACCCTTTAAGGTATAAAAACACGAAGGCAACACAAACCTAAAAATGACAAAGGTACAAGGAAAAGAAATAATCTAAGGAACGATACAACAACGTGAGCAAAAAGGTTACAAAGCTAAAAAATACAAACCAAGTCATGAAACTAAAAGACAAGTCACGAAACTGAGAAGCCTTGAAGGCTTTAAGCTACATAGGTGATAGCCTGAAGCCTTAAAGGCTTCAACCTACATGCATGATAGCCAGAAAGCTTGGAGGCTTGAAGCCAACCAAGCTGCCTTAACGAAATAGGCACAAGTATAAAAAACACAACACAAGACAAATAGTTAAACCCAATAGCATAGCAAAGAAAGTCTTAACAGACTTCCAAACAAAGTTAAAAGCAAGCCCTAACAATTTGCAAGTTGAGAAATTGTTCAAACGGCCATACAGGCCCCACCACAACCACATAACAAGAACCTCAAGGGTTCCTGTGAAACCTAACATTGTTTTAGTTAACATACAAACCACAAATTGTTTTCAAGAGTGCTAAGAAAGCTACGAATATCCATTAAGCATCAGCAGGAGGCTTGGAAGCCCCGGAACCTTCACCTTTAACCTTCTTCGCTTTCTTTGACTTCTTAGCTTTCATGCCACCGTCACCACCTACCGCCGAAGCCTCCAAGCTTGCATCCTTCGAAGCATCAGGTCCTCCTGAAAGGGTGTCATCACTATCTCCCGAGTAAGATCGCTTTCTTGAAAGGGAACCCAGGACTTCAGCACAGACTTTTTCATTAAGGCCCTCCGGTTTTAGCTCCTGCAAAACAGTAAGAGGCTTACCAAAACAAGTAGAAACTTGATTGACATACGAGTAGGTCAGCCTCTCCATCTGTTCAACAGAACCCTTGAAGACCTCAGAAGCTTCAGGACGAAATAAGGGAGACTTTTCTAAAGGATGGCCGGATTCATGAAGCTTGTAACCAGCGATGAGACCATGATATTTCCCCAAGTTGAGCAATTTAGTGTAAACTTCACCAAGAGCGGAATTGAACTCCTTGGAGTGAAGAAGGTAAGTAACAACTTGCTGGAAACCTTGCTCAATTAACCATTGGTTATCACTGGTGGTTTGAGCAACCAAAGCCTTCAGGCCTTCCTTCTCCTCATCAAAGGCTCTCTGTTGAACAGACAAAGCCTCCCTATCAGCTTTGAGCTTC
Organism: Helianthus tuberosus; assembly: GCA_030545235.1. Taxonomy (NCBI): domain Eukaryota; kingdom Viridiplantae; phylum Streptophyta; class Magnoliopsida; order Asterales; family Asteraceae; genus Helianthus; species Helianthus tuberosus. The sequence continues at coordinate 86,831,945 of CM060353.1, forward strand.
AACCGATCGGCCTCGAAGCTTTTCTTAAGATCACCCATTTCAATCTCATGCCTTCTAGTCAGTTCACCAACCTTTTTGACCCAGGCTTCCTCCTTCTCAGCAAACCCACTAATCTCTTTCTTCATCACAGCCATCGAAGACTTCATCTTCTCCTTCTTCTTAGAAAATTCTTCATACTCATGCATCCTCTTATGAAAACGAGCAACACCTTAAGGAAGCATGGCAGCAAGGTTGCAAGTACTTAAAATCATTCGAGATAGCATCATGTCATCATCCATCTCAGCAATGGTACTATGAACCGAAGGAGGAGCAATATGGCTTAGCACATCTTCACAAACAGCAGCATCCTTAAAACTATCATCAAGCTTCACAGACCAACTAGGCACATAAACCTCATCATTCAACCCTTCAACGTCCCTGCTTGAAGAACCCTGAACAAGAGTAGACATAACCTTCTTGGCTGGAGTCTTCTTGCCATGAACAACCAGTTTCTTCTCCTTTTTGGCATCCATATCAACACCTTGATCTTCAGAAACCTCGACATCATCACTCAATTCTACTGGTTCAGAAGAAGTGGATTGAGGAGCACCCTTCAACAAACGGCAAGTAGATCGACGGGTTGAAGCCTTGGGAGCACCCTTAGTATTAGAGACACTAACATACCCAGTATCCTCAAACCTCTGGTAACAACATCATCCCATTCAGCGGCTCGAGCATCCGTAAAAACAACGTCAGATGTATCGTCACTCTTGATAAAGTCCAAAGAAGACATGACTGCAAAATGTTTAAAAAAAAAACAAAAAACAAATAAGTCACCAAACAAAGATGTTGCCAAACACAAAACAAGAAAAAAAGGCATACCCTGGCCATTCCTCATAAGAACCGGATCCCGATTGGCCTGTTCCCACAATTTACTAACCCCCAACAAAACTAACAAATGTTCAGGGAAAGGACGAACCCTTGAAGGGCACTCTCGGATGGCTTTGAGAAAAGCATCATTCAAATCAGATTCGGAGGGTTCCGGTTCATTGAGAACAACATCTGGGTGCCTCCACACCATTTTGAAAGGGATAATAGAATCAGAGACCCAGAAAAAACGATCTTTCTAAGTACCAAGTGTGGTAACCATGGAAGAGATGAGACAAGTATCAACCTTGGATGTTTCAAAGGTGAACCAATCACCGTTTTTTGCCCAACAAAAAACCAGTTGAATAACAACAACGAAGGATCATAACCAAGGGCACGACATAAAACCTCAAAGCGCAAAACCCTAGCCATGCCCTTCGGATGAATTTGACCAAAGGAGACTCGGTAATACTCCAACAGATTTAAAACAAAGAGGGAAAATGGATGACGGAGGTTCGAAAACTCAAAATGACGACAAAGAGCAATCGAACTGGCCGGACATTTATCAATCGGAACGTCACAAGCCGGAGCAGTTGGTCAAAATTTCTTCCCAATACCATATTCCATGCAAAACATTTCTACCTCTTCTTGGGTTAATCAAGAAAAGGATTTTGCCAAATCCTTACGAGCACCCATTTTACAGAAAAATAAGAAGAAAACAAGGAAACAGAGGAAACCGGAACTAACCTGAAGAGTGGAAAGAAAATGTGGAAGAAACTTGAGAGATAATGAAGGATTGATTGCTTGTCTTGAATAATAAATCAAAATAAAAGCCAAATAGAGGTTATAATTGCATAACAATTATTAACCTAATCTCTGCAAAAACTGCCGACCTATAAACTGCCACACATCAATCAAATCAGTTGTCAGTTTTTTTTTAAATTGAAAAAATCAACTGACTCCAAGCCTTCAAGCTTTCAAGCCTTTAAGCAATAAAAGTAAGTGTGAAAAAGTCAGAAGTCTTTGAGCTCACTCCCAAAAACCTCTGACTTGGGGGGCTGATGACGGGGGTAGCCCAAGACCAAATAAAATGACTTAGACACATTAAAGCTAAAAAGGTTAAACAGTTCGAAGGTTGGAAACCCGGGAGACCAGATAAAATTGTACGTGAACAGTAGGCAGTCACATCTCTGATTGCTTCACCAAACTCCCCAGCCGCAAAAGTAACACAGGTCTACAGAGCACAGCCTTTTACCAGCAGGTCAAAGGCTTCAACCCCCAAAAAGGGCAAAACCCCCACTGCAAGCATGTTCACTAGTCAACACATTCCTCTTTAAGATAAGGCTCACCCTATAAAAGTGACACTTCATTAAGTGTGCAAGACATTCCAAAGGCCAGCTCTGATTCCTGAAATCTCTGGTCATTCTCTTTGAGTACTTGCTTCATGCAAGTGACTTTCTTTCACATTCAACACACACATTCCTTTTGCTCATACATCCGAATCTGAACACACATCAGAGGATGATCTTTAGCAAACAACAAAACCAATCTAGTGAACCTCTCTCCACGTCTTGCAAACGTGGGGGGGACCCCGCGACCTGTGTTAATCAAAGTTGAACCCTTCAACCCTTTTGCCTAACCAGCCCAGCTACTATCCTTGGTCTATTCTTTGTTGTATCAACAAATCCCATAACAGGACATGAAAACAAGTTGACATTTTGGTTAACCTTTACAAGTTTATTTCAACTACATTATCACCATAATCATTGTTCCCGCAATATATTGACTTCTTTATACATGCAATAGCATTGAATTTTGTTTTTGAAAGGCAATACTTCATTAGAACAAACCAGCTAGCAAGTATAGAGAAACAACCCAGCAACAACAAAAACAGAAAGAACAAGAGACTGGCCACAAATTACAAATTACAAAAAACTTAAAACGACCCCTACTAGACTCATTCAAACCAACAACCTCAGCCTGATTTTTAAGCCAAAAAACCCAGGGGACTTGTTTTAAATCAAAACTGCTTCATAAGTATTTTTTTAATAAAGTATTGCGAGTATCAGGGTATTTGATGCGTGTGAAATGTGTATATAAGTTCAAGTATATTTTAAGCCCTTTTACACTTTTTAGCCAAGTTTTAAATTTATAAAACACGATATTTACTAAGACTAAACACACATATGGGGAAGTGCACCCATCGTGAGCGTAGTATAGTGTTGGTAAGATACCGAGGTCGTCCAAGGACACAAGAGCTTTTAGTACCGGTTTATCCTCAACGTCTAATCAAATCAAAAGTTAGAAAAAGGTTTTAAATTAGAAAATTAAAAACTAACTAAAATGCTGAAAAATAAAAGTAAAAACAGGTAAACAAGATGAATCACTTGGCCCCGACTCGTGTATAGTGTAACCTTTGATTATTTCCTCACTTTTGCACTTTTTAGGAGATTATCTTAGTTATTGTAGTAGGCCCCTCTTTTGAAGGTGACGTTACCCTCAACCCAGTAGTTTGAGTCAGCAAGGATACAATCCTAAAGGGTTGGATTATTGAAAGATAACTAATTAAGTTATTAATGCATATTGTTGTTAGTGCACTATGTCTGTTGACTTCGTCTTGTATCATGTCATGTAATAGGATAGGATAACCAGTGCTCGGGTTGCTAGAAACTGAGTTTAGTGAGTTTTATGGTAATTCCGATTGAAAGGGTCAAGGGCCAGTTCAACCGGAATTTACATAGTTAATTCCGCTTGAAACTGTCTTTGTCCATTTCAAACGGAATTACAAGTCTATAAATAGGTGAGCATGGTTAGTCATTTGAAACGGGATTAGGTCTTGTGATTCGGTAACGAAGTGCTGCCGAATTGTCTCCAGGTGCTGTAATTCTATCAAATCAATACAAGAGACATTTAAATTGAACTGAGCATCCGTGTCATTGATTCCGCCTTTGATTCGGAAAAACAACTCTTCTGATCGACTCATTCAGGTCGTACAACGATCCTACAAGTGGTATCAGAGCTCAGGAGGTAGAGTTTAGCTTGAATTTATCAGTTTTCTGACTTCTACACCTTCTTTTTCAATATTGACAAGATTTCACGGTCAAAATGGACAGAATTTCACACATTACATGTGAAACAGTGTTTTAACAAAGCCTTGAGAAAATCAGACCTAAATACGGCTTAAAAGTGACAAAAATGGACCAGAATTGTAATTTCGTTTGAACGAGCATTGTAATTCCGTTTGAATAGTCCACCTGATCTCGCTTCAAATCGTAATTCCGTTTGAAATTTACGGGTGATTCCACTTGAATCTGCTATTTCGCTTGAAAAGTTCAGCTATTCCGCTTCAAAGTGTAATTCCGCTTGAAGATTTCGTTTCAAAGTGGGATTCCGTTTGAAGTTTTAATTTCGTTTGAAGTGACATCTAGGGATTCCGTTTGAAAGCTGCTATTCCATTTGAACAAGTGGTTTCGCTTGAGAAGTGATTCCGCTTGAAATCATTATTCCGTTTGAAAGTGGATATTCCGTGTCAAGATCATTTTACGTCAACCGAGTGTCAGTTTGTATCAAGTTGTTTGTTATTGTTTAATCTGATTATGTTTGTTTAATTGTCTTTGTCTCCGGGAAATTCAAATTCACATCATGGCTGAAGAATTCTACAACACGTTCTACAACGCGTTCACATCCGAGTCTTCAGAAATCTCAACTGTCACACCAAAAACCATTACGAAAGCGATCAATGAGAATATTAAACATGAAAATTTTTATGGTACACATTCAAAACCACCAACTCTTGAAAGTATTGAAGACTATACTTGGTGGAAAGAATGGTTTCTCAACTGGGCAATAGCGTATGCACACGAGAGTTGGTTCTGTTTGGAGTTTGGGTATAAAAGGCCGACTGATGATAAAGGAGAAGAGATTCCACTCAAGAAATTACCTAAAGATGAGAAAGCAGAATTCTCAGCAGAACAAAGAATGATTGCTTTGATTCAAACTTCTATCAGGAATGACATGTTTGCTTTATTGCAACATGATGGAACATCGAAATCAGTTTGGGAAGCCTTGAGGGTAAAAGCTGAGGGGGGTAAACAAATTAAGAAAAACAAAATTGCTTTATTAAAGAAAGAATTTGATTTGTTTGACAGTTTGAAAGATGAATCAGTTAGGCAAATGATAGAGATATTTGGTCACTTGAAAATCGAACTTGATCGGTTTGGGATTGTTAAAACTAGAGAAGAAATCATTGATAAGATAATAGAAGCGTTACCACGAGCTGATCAGTGGCAAACGTTTGTTTTCATTTTGAAAAATGATGCTTTGTATGATACAATTTCTCTTGATGTCTTGATTGAAAAGATAGAAAGTCATGAGCTAGAGTTGCAAAAGCAGAACAAGATGAGCAGTTCTTCGCATCAACAGAATGTGAGTCTCTATTACAAAGGTAATCTACCTTCGGTAAAAGTTGCAGAATCACCAAAGACAGCATTCAGTGGTGAGAGGACAAAAGAGCCACAGAAAAGTTCATCAAGTTACGATCCGGGTTATCATTCATCTTCATCTAAAGCAAGTGTTGAAGAATTTGATGAAGTTCTGTGCAACATTGCTCTCAAATTGAAGAATTCCCCGACAATGAGCATCAATGCAGCTAAGCAGCAAATGAGCTTCCTTGCACCTGTTCTGGAATCGTATGAAGGTCTTGTAGTTGGTAAAATTGGAAACTCTGAGTTAACCAAAGAAGACTACGACCAGATTGATCCGGAAGAGATGGAACTCATTGACATTCATTGGTGTTTGGCAAGTTGCATTCGCAGAGCTCAGAGGTACATGGAGATTACTGGGAAACAATCTCTCGGTGGTGCATCAACAAAACTTGGATTTGATAAATCCAAAGTGACTTGCTTCAAATGTAAGCAAAAAGGTCATTTCAAGAGAGAGTGCAATAATTCTGCGGTTGGTGGAAATGAACATCCGTTCAATGACGATTATTACCGAAAGGCAATCTACCACCGAAGCAAAGAAGAGCCAAAAATGATTGAAGACAAACCTAGAGATAAGTCAAGAGCTTGTGCTGTGATCCATGATGATGAAGGATATGATTGGAGTCAGATTCTTCCAGAAGAAGATCGTGTTGATATTCGAAAAATAGCTCATGGCAAAACTATATCAAAGAACAACCATTATGTTTTCATTGCCGAAATTAAAGAGCAAAACAAAGAAGAAAATGTTGTTGCTGAGGTCAAAAAGAAAACCAGAGAAGAAATTCTGAGTGAGAAAACAAACAGAGAAATAAGAATGGCTTGGAACAGAATGAATGAAATGCAAGAAGAATATGAAGAGGCTGTTAGCTACAATAGATGGGATAAGAAGCAAGAGTGTTATATCAACCATTATGGTGAACCGGTTATTCCCAAGAAGGACATAATTCATGAGGATGTTCTTCTAGTGATTCCTCGAGTCGGAGAATATTATTCAAATGCTTTGAAAGACAACTCATATGAAAGAAAGCTTAGAAAAATCATAAGAGATGTCATGACTTCAAGCTTGAGGAAGAGGGATGAAGAGAGAATGAAGAAGAATGTTGAGAATATGGTTGAAGAGTTGAAGAAAGTTGTTGAGGAAGATGTGAAGATTGTTGAAGAAGTGAAAGAAGACGTTGTGGTGAATGTAGAAGTTGTGAAAGAAGTTGTTACTGAAGAACAGCAGGTTGGAGAAGATGTGAAGAAAGCAGAAGAAGAAGTGAAGAATGAGAGTTTAGTTGTTGGTGATGTTGGTGTTGATGCTGGAAAGCAGAAAGATGCTGATCAGACAGATGCAGCAGAGAACACCGAGGTGCCAATCACTGAGGTAAATTCTGATTCTGAAACTCAAATCAAAATCATTGAACAGTGCAAGAAATGCATGGAAACGTGCAGTGCTTGTACTGAAAAAGACAAACAATTCAAAATAAGAAATCTTGAATTCAATAAAATTGAAGAAGCTTTCAAAAATAAATGCAAAGAAATGTTAGAAAACGAAAAAGTTTTGAAAGAAAATGATGAAAAACTTTTGGAAAAATGTAAAAAGTTAAAAAAAGAAAATGAAATTTTAAAAGAAAATGTTTTGAAAAAGACAGAAGAATGTGATCAAAAAGAAATTGTTTGTCAAGAAATGAAGAAAGAATATGATTCAATTAAATTGGCATATCACATTACAAAAGAGTCATATGAAAAAGTGAAAGATGAAATGAAATTTGCTCAATCAAGAATGAATTATTATTCTGAAACAACTAAAGAGCTTAAGCGAATGTATGAAATAAAACAAGGTGTTGTTAATTCCTATATTGAGGATGTTGCTAAGCTAAAGCGTCAGATTGCTGATTTAGAACAGGATAATAACAAGTTAAAAAGCTATTACGTGTCGTCATATGTGCTTGAAAGAATTTTTAACATAAAACCGGATGGAAAAGATTCTGAGCAAAACAAGAAAGGTATTGGCTCAAAGTTTCATCAAGTTCCACCACCGGAAAAGTTTGCATTTTATGATGATGAAAAGGTCGAAAAAGCTTTCAACATGGTAGATCAATTGCCAGATAACATTGACATGACCTATTCCAAATCTGATGATTCTAGTGATTCAGAGGTGGTAGGTAAGGTCGTTGAAAGTGTGTTGAAAGAAGAGTCGGTTGATACAGGTAAATCTGAATCACAGAATGAAAATGAAGTAAATTTTCATGATGGATATCTGAAAAACTCAAAGTCTGAGAAAAATTTGAATGATGATTCAAAAGGATTGGTTTATACCATGATTGGATCGGACAAATTATTCTTAGATATTGTATTCCCGATTCAGAATGTGATTTCAGAAAAGGTTGATAAAGTTTTCAAAATGGTTGAGATTGAGAAATCTGAAATTCCAAAGTTTGCTGGAAAAGGTCACAAAACTTTTTATAACAAACCTGGTTACAATAAGAAAAACATGAAGGCTAGGTTGGGTTATAAGAAGAAACGAAATTGGAATAAAAATGAAACTCAAAATTTTCAGACAAAAATGAATTTTGTTCACGGGACAAGTTCTGAAGAAGAGAAAGAACTCAAATTTAGACGACAGTCTAATGAAGAGTTTTATGCTCAAAAGAAAAGGCAACAACCACAGGTCAAAGATGTTTCAAAAAGAACATGTTTTAAGTGTGATCAAATTGGACATCTCGCACGAAAGTATCCAAATCTGAAACCCGTGGATGTTGATAAAAAGAAGTCTGAAAATGTTGAGAAACAGAAATCTGAGGATGTTAAACAAAGGTCAACCAAGTTTGATTCGAAACAAACTTGGAGGTACAATACAAACAAGTTTGCTTCAAATCAAAATTGGAAATTAAACCAGAACAGGTTCGATTCAAGACAGACCTGGAATTCTCACACATCCAGATTAAGAACAACACAACGTTGGAAAACAACTGTAGATACAATTAAACCAAATGAGTTTTGGAAACCAAAAGTTGTTCAGAATGAAAATGTTCAAAACGAGTTACATTTTTACAAAAGAGGTACTCCGAAAGGTCAAACTTGGACTGCTAAGAAACAAATGACTTTGGTAAATGATGAAAAAGTTGAAGTCAAAGTTGAAAAAGTCTTTGATGACAAGGATTTTCCGAAGTTGAATGATACATATTGTGTTGAAATGCCTAAGGTCCAACAGACCTGGGCTAAATTGTTCAAGTAATCAAGTAGTCTGAATGTGCAGGTGCTCAAGAAAATTGAAGATTGTGAAAATGGTATTCGGAGCAGCCTGGCACAACAAGAAGAGGAGGCTGCTGAACCCTGGTTTGGTTGAAACAGGGAGTTTGTTTCATTTCTGTATATAAATAAACAATATTTCAAAAACCCTAAAAATTGAAAAATTTAAAAACCAAAATTATGTTTTTATTTTGTCAAAATTTTGAAAAACCAAAAATATGTTTGTTTTTAAATTTCTCAAAAATCAAAAATTACAAAAAATATGTTGATTGAATTTGCCGAAACCCTCATGGCGGAACAAACATGATTACTTTCACAAGATTGAAAAACGGTTTTCAAACTGTAAAATATCAGTGTGTTGTAAATCATGGGGGTATGTTGTAATTGTTACTTCATATGTTAGATTTTCTGCAAAACAGAGCACAATAGCAGAAAATGGATGGCGTGACAAAGTTATCAGTATTGCTTGTCAAATTTTCTTTAAATGATTTTGCATTTTAGGGGGAGTTTTGTTGTTAGAAAATCCAAAAACATTTGAAAATTTGAAAAAGTCAAAAACATGATAAAATTCAAAAATTGAGTTTTTGCGTAAAAAGAGGAAATGATAGTACATCAGTAGACAGTTACAGTATGCTAAAGAAATGTAATGTTTAAATAGTGTTAAACAGTCTCACTGATGATATGCCGATAGGTTTTTATACATTTAGTAAACTTTTTCGGGATATAAACTTAAAATCAAACTTGCTTATTTTGTGGGGAACACTACTTGGATATATAGGTAACCCCTGAATCCTCGTTTGAAGGACCCCTCTTTCTGAGATACTAGGTCTTTATGCTTAGTGATATCTGGGGTATTATCCCGAGACTTCTGATTTTGCGGAAGCAATGGCCTAGCCCCCATATAATACTTTCTGCATGCTTGAAATATAGCAAACGCCCTCAGTACAAAAATGATGAAACATTGAAAAATGCTAATCATGTGCTGTTGAAGAAAAGATCCTCTAAAGGGGACACACCAAAAGTCGAAGCCGTCATCTCTCTGCTGAACGGAAGTTCTGACCTGAGCTCTCACGGTTCTTCGCATTTTAACCCCTTACAGATATCATCTAGGTATATTCACCTGTAAGACTGAATATTGGGATCTGGATACGGGAGTATATTCAAGAGGTGGGACACATGAATGAGTTTAAGTTCTTAATACACCTAATTCGTATCCTGAATCAGTTGAAATTTGTGTAAAAATTTAAGTGGATCAGTATATCGACAATCTAAGTGAATTGTTTAATTCTTAATGTGTAAATAAGCTTAACAGTACTTGTGACTTGTCAAAAACTGATATGATCCTCTAACGCAAACTCAAACAAAAATATTGTATGTAAATATGTTTGTAAATATTTCTTTACTGCTTTATATTTCAGAAAATACAAAAAGATTTTTGATTCTGCTTTATTTTCGACAACCGATGTCTGAGTGCTAAGTTTCAAAATCTAAGTATACTGATTGTGTTTCTAAAAATAAAACAAGTTCATTAATTTGAAACTTGAGTTTTTAACTAAAATCAAAAACAGTTTGTGATATCTCCAAGGTCATTAGTTTGGACTTGGATGATTAACTGTGAGGGATTTGGATGCTTATTTTGTTAGAGAGCCAGTTTCTGATCCTGTTCGCTGAAACTGCAAATTCAATGAGATTTGTTAAAAAGTGTTAGTTTAGAAAGATTGGTAGAGTCAGGTTTTCATTCTTGGAAGTTCAAAATGTTGTTACTTATAAATATTTGAGTGTTGCAGAAGTGATACCAGACTACGATCCCAATAGCAGAGTCTAAGGGGGAGTCTAAAGACGAGCTCAAAGCAAGGGGGAGCTTGTAACCTGAAAGCAAGGTGTCGATCCCTAAAGCACGGAAGCTTGACGAAAGGGGGAGCCTGAGAAAAGTGTTTCTGAAGAAGCTGATAATGTTAGAGCTAGAGTCAGATCCTGGTAAAACATTCAAAGATAGAAGCTGATCATTGAAGAAAGATTGAAGTATGCTTACAGTGTTAGACAATTTGGTAAGAGCATGAAGACTGATCAAGACTGAAGATGTGTCATGATAAAGACTCGACACTAAAGACTCCTCTAACATCCAAGGGGGAGTCTGTTAGTGCACTATGTATGTTGCCTTCGTCTTGTATCATGTCATGTAATAGGATAGGATAACCAGTGCTCGGGTTGCTAGAAACTGAGTTTAGTGAGTTTTATGGTAATTCCACTTGAAAGTGTCAAGGGCCAGTTCAAACGGAATTAACATAGTTAATTCCGCTTGAAACTGTCTTTGTCCATTTCAAATGGAATTACAAGTCTATAAATAGGTGAGCATGGTTAGTCATTTGAAACGGGATTAGGTCTTGTGATTCGGTAACGAAGTGCTACCGAATTGTCTCCAGGTGCTGTAATTCTATCAAATCAATACAAGAGACATTTAAATTGAATTGAGCATCCGTGTCATTGATTCCGCCTTTGATTCGGATAAACAACTCTTCTGATCGACTCATTTAGATCATACAACGATCCTACAATTGTGGTAGGCCCCTCTTTTGAAGGTGACGTTACCCTCGGCTAAGTAGTCTGAGTCAGCAGGGATACAGTCCTAAGTAGCCGGGTTAAAGTATTAATAGTAGCTTACAAATGAGGGGATCAAAGAGTTTGGACCCCCGCCATCCAATACCGGTGGGTATTGAAGGAGGTCCTACTAAATTTGACCCAGGTCCTTGCAGGATCTATACACTGAACAAGGCAAGACTCTTACCAAACCGTTCCCTTAACCCCCGACCAGGTAGCCAACATACCTCCATATAGACCGTGGAGATATGAATGGTGAAAATCTTTTATTTTATATAGACAGTAAAATAATGCCAAGACACCACGGACAAACGATAAGGAAGAATCACCTTCAACATAAGAAACTAGTTATTAATTTCATTAATACATAACCAAGTAAAAAGTGCGATAAGATTAAAAATAAAAAGTATTACAGTAGACACTTGTCTTCACCAAGTGATGTAAAAGACTTAGGCAAACATGGCCTTTGATTGTCAAGAACTCTTACGATCAATCTTGGATCCTGAGACGACTCACACACTCTATGATGGACAATGGATGATGGTGGTGGATGATGGTGTTGTGATGGTGGTGGGTGGTGGGTGGTGGGTGGTGGGTGAAGTGTGAGAGAGGTGGTGTGCCAAGGGATGGTGTGACACCTGTGTCACTGCGACCATCAAACAAATACCAAACCAATGAAATATTGTATTTCATACTTTGGACTTGTATAAATATGTGTATCTTTTGCACATATCAACTCTTGTTCGATTTCAAGCTCTAAATCGCTTTCTGGAAGGTTATACGCGCACTAATGCGTAAATATAACCAGTTTAATGCAACAAACACTCCGGAATAGTGAAATAGGCTTAACATACCTTAAATAACCTCTACATAACTTAGAAATAAGTTTTGGAAGGTTTGGTATGCCGAAATCAAGTTATATCGCTTACAGGGACTAAAGTTGACAAACTGCGAAAGTATGCCAATTTGAACTGTAACAGACATTCCGGAACATGACCATAAGTTAAACATACCATAAATATCCTTTACATAGCTTAGAAATAGGCTTTGGGGTGTTCGGTATGCTAAAATAAACTTTTGTGTCATTCAGGGACTAAAAGCGTCAAAAAGTGCACAAGTTTGCATTTTCGCGCATAACTTACGTTCTGAATACATCCGGATATCCAAAAATTTATGTAAGCACTAAAATATTTTATTTTAGTGTTTGGCATAAGAAAAATCCATTCGTCACGCCATTTGGATCGTTTTTCGCGCTTTTGCGCATTCCGTCGTAATTAAGCGAACATCGCGTTCGTACGACCAAACGAACCAACATCCGACTTATTTTTGAGCATGTTTCATGTCCACAATGTTTAGACATCATGTTAGGGCCTTAAAGTTGGCTTTACGGGCCTTAGAAGTGTCGGAAATGGGCTTAAACACGTGCAGGGGCTGAAACTGTAATTTCTGGAACTTGTTTCTGATCTGTGCAGGCCAGGCGGCCCGCGTGAGATCCTTGTGTCCATTACGCGGCCTGCGTCCGACTCCCTGATCAGATAATATCGAACAGTCAGCATGTTCTAGCTGTTTTAACCACAAACACACACTCACCACTTGCATATTCAGCTGATAAGGATTGTTTTTAGGCACCATAACTTTCCGACACTTGTACGGATACGATTAAGGCACGATATTCGAAAAACGATCTTAATGGTTCTCCGAATACTATAAATACCCCATCACCCCAACTTCAAAAACCACTAGAATCTGATCTAAGTGACTCTAAGTTGGAACCATTGTTTCATACCTGAGTTATTAAGATCTAGATTAGCATTCGGGGACCCTTCGTAAGTATTCTTTCGTTCTTTTCTTTCTTTTATTGCTTTTCGAGTCATAAAGTCAAACTTTGTTTGACTTTCAGCGTTGACCAGCTTATGGTCAATGCGAAGTTCGTTTGAACTTCGCAACGTGAGTGTAATCACGTTGGTTATAGTCCCTTGGGACTATGCCTACTGATTACCACGTTGTCTAGGGTCGTAGGGTAAGCGATCTAATAAATCGCTTATACCTTCGAACCCGACCCAGTTTGGTCGATCATTAGGATCCGACCAAACACATTAGGTGACCATAGTAGGTAGGGAATAACCTTCCGAGGTTATACCCTATGGTCGCTTCGTTTGAATAGTTGTATGATAGGTAGTTTATATGCCTTAGGTAAATTACCAGAATACCCTTTTCATGTATAATTGGTAATTAAGCATATGTAACCTAAACTTTTGTCACATAACCGATTATGTAACATGTTTAGGCATATAACACTTGTCATAGGGCTAGTTAGACGGTCCGAACGCGTTTCACGCGAACGACGCGTTAAAGTAGCATAAGCTACCTAAACGGGTCGTAATGGGTCGTAAGCACTTAGATTAAGGTTTCATTTAGTATGTAGGCTTTGTTAAACCATATGACACGAGTCTCTATACTCGTTTGGTTTACGAACCCTCATTCTATCAGATCTTCCGATTTAGGTCCGGTTTATTAACATAGTTACCTATATTAGGTGCCGTTTGATATCCGCGATCTCTAGCATTGTTTGGTTGTTATTCAAGGACTACTGAGCAATCTCAAGTGAGTACATAGACCCCTCTTTTACTGTTTTCCAAACTGTTTTGGGGTGGAACACATGTGCCTACTTGTTACTTTCATGCTTTCCTGTTTTCACATCATATACCTGCTATGTTCGTTAGTACATTATAGTACATGATTCTATTACATCTTATGCTAGGTATGCCCATTGTGTGCATTACTTAGTACATCGTTTTACATTACATTACATGCTACGTATGTCTATTATTGTATACGTAGTACAGGTCACATGCTACGTATGTCTATTGTTGTATACGTAGTACAGGTCACATGCTACGTATGTCTATTGTTGCATACTTAGTACAGGTCACATGCTACGTATGTCTATTGTTGCATACTTAGTACAGGTCACATGCTACGTATGTCTATTGTTGTATACGTAGTACAGGTCACATGCTACGTATGTCTATTGTTGTATACGTAGTACAGGTCACATGCTACGTATGTCTATTGTTGCATACTTAGTACAGGTCACATGCTACGTATGTCTATTGTTGCATACTTGGTACATTTGTTATTCATCACATGCTTACATTTTGGATACATATTCCACCACACCCTTCACAAGCCATAACCGAGGTCATTTTTGTCATTTCTAATTTTTTGATTTTTGAGGATAGGGCCTCGATTTGGGCTTGTAAGGAGGTGTTCTCATCTACTTTATGGGCACCCGGGGCAATAGACTTTGAGCCTCGGGGGGTGTGCCATTGAAAATTGTTTTGTGCAATTTCCTCAATTTGATTATAGATTTCATTTGGGCGTCTATTACCTAGAACTCTCCCGGAGCTTGAGTCGAGTATTTGTCTCGTGTGTGGCAATAATCCATTACAGAAAGTGGATACTTGTTGCCACTGCGAGACCATGATGAGGGCATTTCCTCAATAGCTCTTTGAATCTTTCCCAAGTTTCATATAAGGATTCTCCGTCCTCTTGTGAATATGTATTTATTTCAGTCATTAACTTAGCGGTTTTAGAGGGCAGGAAATACTTATATAGAAATTTTTGGGCAAGTTCATCCCAAGTGTTTACCGATTCACTTGGGACGGTGTTGAGCCAAGCCTTGGCTCGGTCTTTTAGTGAAAATGGGAACATTCAGAGGTGGACGACGTCGTTTGATGCTCCGTTGATCCGGAGAGGGTCACATATTTCCAAAAAGTTGGTAATATGTAAATGGGAATCTTCATCGGGTAGGCCATCGAATGTTGCGGAATTTTGGAGCATTTGGATCAAATGCGGCCGAAGTTCGAAGTTGTTGGCATCGACGTTCGGTGCATTGATGGCGGCTCCGAGGTTACCGACCATGGGCCGGAGGTAATTCACTAGGGTACGTTGATCCGCCATCGGGATTTGTTCCTCCGAAGCCTTCTCTTGATTCTTGGCTTTTAGTCTTTTCCTTAGAAAGCGTTCGGTTCGTCTAGAGGTTCTTTTATGTCTTTATCGGAACTGGAGCTCATGCACTGCATAGAGATTTCAGGCCCTACAATTGAGTTCTAAGTCCTACTATAAAAAAACAGAAATGTCGGTCAGATCTTTTACCACGGCCCCGTGGTCAATGGCTACGGCCCATGGTCGTGTTACAGTTGCTGTTTTCTGGATCCCAGTTACTAGGGAGTTCAGCACGGCCCCGTGGTGCACCTCCACGGCCCGTGGTCGCTCTTCTGTAACTCAAAAAACAAAAACTGATTGTAAAAATGATGGACATGGCCACGTGTCTGACCGGGCACGACCCATGCTGAGTTCTGCAGATTTTGATAAAAATAAAAAAATCCTAAAAAAAAGGAAAAAATGTTAAAAATAATTAGGTCATTGATTTTAAACTTTCTTAAAATCCTTGTGTCCCCGGCAACGGCGGCAAAAACTTGGTGTGCGTGAAGCGTGATATCATTTTATTAATATTTTAAGTTTGTTTTACGCATTAGTCAAGTTTTAAATTTATAAAACACGATATTGTACTAACACTAAACACACACTAGGGCAAGTGCACCCATCGCGAGCGTAGTATAGTGTTGGTAAGATACCGAGATCGTCCAAGGACACAACAACTTTTAATACCGGTTTATTGTCAACGTCTAATCGTTCTAAATTTTTTGATAAAAGTTTTTAAACATGAAAATAAATCTAAAAATTAAAAGATAAATAAAATGAAAAAAAAAACAAATAGACAAGATAGAATCACTTGGATCCAACTCCTCTTTAATGTACCCTTTGATGATTTTCGCACTTTCGGACTTTTTAAGAGATTATCTTAGTTATAGTAGTAGGCCCCTCTTTTGAAGGTGACGTTACCCTCAACCCAGTGGTTTGAGTCAGCAAGGATACAATCCCAAAGGGTCGGAATATTGAAAGATAATTAAATAAGTTATTAATACTAAAAGTGGTAGGCCCCTCTTTTGTAGGTGACGTTACCCTTGGCTAAGTGGTTTGACTCAGCAAGGATACAATCCCAAGAAGCCGGTTTAATGTTTTAATAGTAGTTAACATATGAGGGGTTCAAGCTATTTGCACCCCCGCCATCTAATACATTTGGGGCATTGAAGGAGGTCCTAGTAAGCTTGAACCAAGTCCTCGCATGATCTATACACTGAATGAGACAAGAACTTTAGCAAACCACCATTCTAACCCCCTTCCAAGTAGTTAACATGCTTTATATAGAACGTAAAGACACGAATGAGCAAATCAATGACATCATGAAGAAATGGTAAAGAAAATTCACTTTCAACATAAGAAACTAGTTATTAAAGTCATTAATACATACCCAATTAAAAAGAGCCGAAAGATTAAAAATCAAAAGTAATACATTAAAGACTTGTCTTCACCAAGTGATATAAGAGATTAGCCAAGGATGGCCTTTGATTGACAAGAAATCTTACTATCAATCTTGGATCACGAGACTACTACACACTCTAAAGATGATAGATGGATGATGGTGGTGGGTTGGTGTTGTAGTGGTGGTGGAATGGTGCCAAAGTGAGAGAGAAGTGGTTTGCCAAGAGATGCCTTTGAAGTGAACCAATCACCCCTATTTATAGTCAGAACAGTACCCCGGCCACGGCCCCGTGTCCAGTGGGCACGTTCCGTGGCCAGCTCCTTCTCTTTTTTCATTAATTGCAGCTGTCAGCAGAGGGCTCCACACGACCTCGTGGCTTCTGGACACGGCCCTGTGGTCAACTCTTTCTGTACTATCAAGATTTTGCAAATTTAAGAGTTGACCACACCCCATGGTGAGCTGGGCACGACCCCGTGGCGGGCGTAGAAGTTTCTGCAGTCTTTGACTTTATGTGTGAGGTCTGACCATGACCCATGGCCTGGCTGGGCACGACCCCGTGGTCAGCTTCTGTTTTCTTCTTTTTGTCTTGAGAGATGCTACCAAGGGGTTGGGCATGTCACGTTATTCCTTCTTCTTGTATTTAAGTTGGTTTTTGGCTGTTTATTTGTTCCTTTTGTTCTTTTAAGCTCATTTGGTCCTGTAAATTCAAAAGAGAGAAATAAACGCGCTTTTTCCAACATTAGTACTAAAAATGGGTTGGTTTTATGCCTCTATTGATGTAATTTATATGTTGCATCAGTTGATTACATTGTATCATTGAAGAACTCATAAATTAGTGTGAGTTCTTTTAGGGTTTGGTGGTTGTTTTTTTGGTTTGGACATAAACTTTAGTAAAATCTTTTGTCACAGTTTTGTCGCTATTATTGTGTTCTAATGTACATTCATGGTTCTTGATATGGTATCAGCCTATCAGGACCATGGGTCTTTGTCATCGTCCCTCAATTACTAGCTTTTTTTCCTTCAGATTCCATCGAATTTTTGATTTTAGGGTTCTATGGTACAATAATCAAAATAGGGAGGTTATTTTTTGTTCTCTTATAGTTGAGATCTGATCTCAATGAATAGGTGAAAGTTATGGTAAATCAAGCGTTTTCTCGAATCTTAAGTGTACTAAATCTGGTATTTAGATTAATTCATGGTTTATATATCCTATAAATCTTGATTGGGACTTGTCTTTGTGTCAATCTCTTCTAGTCTTTCTTTTTTTTTTTGTTTTTTGAAAATTAAACTTCATTAAAAAACCGACAAACTTGCCTCCAAGGCGGAGAGCAAGCAGGCCCTAAAACCCATTACATCAAGTTGAATTTACACCATGATTCCCGGTCACAATAATTATCCTTATGCCTATGTTTGTACTATAAAAAACCAAACGCCTTTATGTCCGAGACTATCTCCGCCATATTTGCATCTTTACCTCCAAATATCAATTCTTCTAGTCTTTCTTATCGGTTGTAATTCTGGTGTTTAGTTTTAATCTTTCTTGTAGTTTCAATCATTATCTTTTTTAGAACAGCGACTTTCAATTTATGCAACCAAGGTCGCAGCTCCCGCAATGGGAGACCCACCACCCTACTCTGGCTAGTTATGTTGTCTTAACCGGGCTCACACTGGCATCAGAGTTTGGCTAGGCGTTCAAGGAAAAACCACACAGGTACTCGAGCGAGTGATTAATAGGGAGTGACCCCACCTATGTGTAAAACCTTGATGGCTCCCAGACTTGAACCCCAGACCAAAGCCGGTTCCGAAGCCTTATCATTGCCTTAGGTGTCCACTTGGCCAAGGGCCAGGGACTTTCAATCATTATCTAGTTCAAGTAAGATGTTCATGTAAGGTTTTAATGTAATCATGTTGGATGTTATTTTGGATGTTTAAGTATTAGCGTAGTATTAATGTATTAACTTCTTTTGAATGAAATATAATCCATGAATGTTTAGTTTAAATAAGACTGTATTTGGGTATATTGCAGGGTTGATGTGGGGGAGGGTTTTATTATGCCGGTATTCCTAAATACAATCTTATTCAAACTAAACATTCATGGATTATATTTCATTCAAAAGAAGTTAATACATTAATACTATGTTAATACTGAAACATCCAAAATAGCATCCAACATGATTACATTAAAACCCTATTGCATACAGAAGTTGCTAACTAAAGATATTTAAATAAATGTATTAAAACTATGGGTAAATTACTTTTTGAGTCCCTGTATTTTAGTAGTTTTAACTAGTTGAGTACAAAAGCAAAAAGTTTAACGACCTAAGTCCCTATAAGCATTTTCATTAACCATTTGAGTCCTTTTGGGTCCAAATTTTAACCTTTTATTGGACTCAAATCGTTATAAAATGAACAAAATTGGACTCAAAACGTTATAAAATAAATGGCTAGGGACTCAGGGCGTTAAACTTTTAGATTTTGGACTCAAGTGGTTAAAACCACTAAAACACGGGGACTCAAAAAGTAATTTACTCTAAAACTATTTATGTATTAAACTATTTTTATAATGATTTTTATCACATGGAATGTGCATTTAACTCAAAATAAAACAAATAAAGAAGAAGAAGAAAAAAAAAGTTATATTTCGATTTGAATTTTAGCCTATAAGTATTTTGTTGCTATTTAAAAGTTTCGACCTCAAAAAATCAATTTATCGTGTATTTTGATGTTCTTAACAACCTTCTGCCTAAAAAATTCCATTTTATAGTGGTGTATAATATGTAAGCATTTGATGATGTTGTGTAATCTATAATAATGGGTTAATGTTATTTGGTGCTTTGTATTATAAGAAAGATGATATACAAAGTTTTATGCTTGAATTTCTTGAAGAAGAGATATCATCGTTAGTGATGAACGACCTATTCTATCAACTTACACTTGCTTTTGGTGATGAATTACAATTTTAACAATCAGTTGCCACCAGTGGCGGACCCAGGATTTTTTTCCTGGGGGTGCGGAAATTTTTCGAAGAATTTAGACCACTAGCTATAAAAAAAATCGGTTCATAGCGGGTCGGATCGGGTCGGGTCATGTAAAACAAGTAAAAACAAACAAACAAAGTTTCATAGCGGGTCGAATCAGATCGGGTCGAGTCCATTTCAATTCTCAAACTATCAAACCCTAGTTCCTAACTTCCTATCACATTAACAAACAAAAAAAACATCAAAGTTCAAACCATCCCTACTTTTATTTCTCTTAATCAATTAATAAAAGAACAAAAAAACTTATCTATAACATAACTTGGTCTTTAATTAGAATAATCCTGCGAAAAAAAGTGATTCAACCCCTTTCCTCTTGAGAAATTGCGGCATAACTTCCATGCTCATTGTTCATTCCTAATCCTATCACATACAAAATAAACAAGGATCTTCAAGTGTTCAACCATAGCCCATGTTCCTTAATTTTCAATTTAAAATTTTGAATTTCAAGTCCTAGTAATTATTATTTGCCAACCAACAATCATATAATCAACAAACATGTTTGCCAACCAAAATTTTGAATTTCAAGCCCTAGTAATTATTATAATCCCTAGTAAAAAACATGTACCTGTCAGGGGCGGCCTGAATTAACCAGTTTGCAGCCGAAATTTTTGCAGTCGCCGTCCGGAATTATGCTGTCGGTGGGCGCTGAAGTAAGGCAAAGGGAGGGCGGGAGTCGCTGGCAAGTGGCAACGATTTGGGTTTTTTTTATTATGTGGACTGGTTTGTTTAACAAAACTAGTAGTTGGGTTGGGCTTTAATGGGTATTAAGTTATTGGGCTTGATGGATTGAATTTAAGTTTCATTAAAGGGGTTAGTAGGCTAACTTGTTTACATAATTTGATCGGGTTTCAATCCGTGTTCACAATTTTTTTTACATAAATTCCTAACATTTTTTTCTAAGGGGTGCGGACGAAAATTTCCAAAGGGTGCGGTCGGAATTTTTCAAGGGGTGCGGACGAAAATTTCCAAGGGGTGCGGTCTGGATTTTTCGCAAAAAATACCACTAAATTTTTTTTTCAAGGGGTGCGGCCGCCCACCCACCCCATAACTTGGGTCCGCCCCTGGTTGCCACTAATTGGCAATGAAATACGAGATATGTTATCACCAGCTCTTAAACTTAGAACATGGGGTGTGGGGATCGTCCCCTCCCCCTCGTCGCGTCGCCAACGGATCAGTTTGGATGTTTGGGACGAGCTGAATGTGGGCCGCCCATATAGAGAGAGAGTTATTATTGTTTTTGTTTTAATTAATGTTTTTGTTTTAATTGTTTTAATAATAAAAAAGGGAGGGAGGATTATCCTCCACACCTTTGGGTAGTCCCCAAGAAGATAGTCCTTCATCCATGCTGACGTGGCGCCTACTTGACGAATAATCACCAAACAGACCACCTAAACCACACCTCATGATATTAATGAACACTTTAGTCATTATATACTACAAACACCATGAGCTACTGACAAAACATTAACACTGACAGAATCACATGCTAAGACCATGTGTAGTGGTTAAGAAAAATAATACCCCCACTATGGGGCATTATCCGACATGTGGCAGTCCAGTCAGCATGGGGCGTTATTGCAAAAGTGACGTAGTGGGAATAATGCCCAAATAATGCCCCTTCCAATCATTAAACAAAAAAAAAAGGCAAACTATATCCTCATTGGCCAGTCAAACCTTGGACCACTCACATGCAATTCTCAATTGTAGCTATTCAGCGTTATTATAAAAACGCTAAACCAATTTTTTTTTTCAAAAATAACCCCCCAAAACGCCTAGTGTAATGGTGGTGGGGGCGTTTTTTTTCAATTTTTTTCAAAAATACCGCCCCACTACGGATGGTCTAAAGATTGAGTGGAAATTGGGCACTGACCGGTGTCACTTGGTTTTTACACAAATAACATTTATATTGGCATTAAATTAAAGTAATTAGCATCCCATCACTTTGGCTACACCCTAAAAAATCCCTCTTTTGTCGGTACTAGAACAAGAGTTGTAGGTGCAATAAATGTTTAAAGGGTCATGCTATTCACACACGGGGAAAATTATTTTCACACCTCAAAGCGCCGCGCTATGGCCATAGCGGGGCGCTTAGCTCGACAAAAGGTGATTTGACTGACTGAACTGAAACATAAGTTGCAGAGACATAAAGGTGAAACGAGGTTGCAGGTCTCGTGAACCCTAAGCGCCGCGCTATGGCCAAAGCGCGGCGCTTCGACCCCAAATTTTCACTACTTAAACCTTCTCAGACACAACATTTAGCATTCGGGGGTTTGTGTTGTTTGTCGATTTCTTTGCTGTATTAGTTACGTGTCTTGAAAAAACGATGTCGTGGTTAAGCAACTATCTTTTCGGTCAATATTCTAACGAGTCAGTTGTTCCTGATTCTTACGAGGGGATCGCTATTTCTGACTCGTATGAGAAACCGGTCTCGTCCAACTTGAGGGAGGCAGAGGTTGTATCTGGCATTCGTTATCGTGATAACACGGTGAAGCTGGATTTGAATACCCCTGTGGAGGACCCTTACGCACAACAAGGTTATTCGAATTTCGGTTACGGTGGCGAGTACAGCTTTGTACAGCAGGAGTGTTATCCAAACCACAGTTACGGTTGTGAACAGAGCTTTGAACATCAAGTCTATTCGGACCTCGGTGACGATGGTGAGCCGGAGGATGTGTCTGTTGACGAGGAAGGCTGTTACCCGGTTACATTTTCGTTTGATACAACGCAAACCTTTTCGTCACGTAAAGAGTTGGTGCGTTGGGTACAAGACACGGCAAAAGACAATGGTTACCTCATTGTGATTAAGAGGTCGAATAAAAGAGGAGAGAATTACAAGATTTGGTTTCAATGTACTTTTGGTGGGGAGCATAAGAGTATAGCTACACAGAGGAAAACGGGTAACAAGAAAATAGGCTGCCCGTTCGAGATGATCGGGTTTTCGGAATCATCCGGAAGTGTTTGGAGGATCGAGGTGATGAAGGCGAAGCATAACCACACTCATATTGAAAACTTAGAGGGTCACGCGTATGCGAGAATGCTTTCTTCGAAGGATAAAAAACTGGTTAAGGAGCTGGCAGAGCAAGATATTCCCAACCAAAGTATCTGGCGAACGCTGACAAAAAACAATCCGGCTAGAAAGCTTATTCCGAAAGATATACACAACGCTGTTCAGAAGATCAACGCCGAAAAAAATGTCGGTAAGTCTCCGATGCAAAAACTTGAAAAGATTCTTCTCGAAAAAGATTACACTTATTACATGCGCACGAATGAGATATCGAACGAAGTTGAAGATGTCTTCTTTGTTCACAAAAAAATCATTCACTATGTGGTGTGCCTTCCCGCATGTGCTAATGATTGACGCCACCTACAAAACGAACATGTACAACCTGCCATTTGTTCAGTTCGTAGGCATGACGTCGACAAACAAATCGTTTACGGCTGCTTGTGCGGTAATTTCCGCTGAGAAGTTAGAAAACTACCTATGGGTGTTGCAGAGGATCAAGTCTATGCTGGTAGGATGTATGGAACCGCGCGTGATTTTAACAGACAGGGAATTTGCACTAATGAACGCGTGTGAACAAGTTTTTCCAAAAGCGCATAAGTATCTTTGTCGGTTCCATATTCAACAAAATATTAATAAGAACAGCAAGAAGAAATTCTCTGACAAGGAGTGGAAAGAATTCGTACGTACATTTTGGACATTCTGCGAGTCTACGACCGAGGAAATATACAGGTATAACTTGGAAAACCTTGAAGCACAGCTGAAAGAAGATGGCCGTGAACGTGGGTATTTCTTACATAATAATGTTCAAATTTTATATAATAACAAAAACTAACTATTTACGTTTTTTAATTTTAGAGGTTTTTGATTATTTGATGAAATCCTGGTTGGATCCGTATCGTGAAAAGTTTGTATCTTGCTGGATTAACAAAACTATCAACTTTCACCAAACTACGACCAACAGGGTTGAGGGCATGCATGCAACACTAAAAAGTCACTTTCCAAGTCATCGCAACACATTGGATAAACTTGTACTGTATGTTGATCATGTTGTTGATAGACAATACGCCGAGATAAGAAGTAGCTTTGAAACAAGCCTCCGAAAAGTGATGAAACACCACAAGGATCAGCCCATGCTTGCATATATTCTCAGAAAGGTTTCAATATATGCGATTGAGCTTTTGAGTATGGAACTAAAACGTAAGGAAGACGGGTTGAGAGCCTACGGTGCAAGTTGTGGTTGCCAACTTTTTACCAGCTGTGGTTTGCCATGTGCCTGTCGTTTGGAAAAGTTGGAAAATAAAGGTAATTAATATTTTTGACCTTTCTCGTTATGATTTTGCCACCTAATTTGTTTTCATCCACAGGTCAGCAAATCCGGATCACACACATAGACGTGTTCTTGAAGAAGCTTGACTTCAAGCCTGCAAGGAACAACATAGAGGATATCGATGTAGACGCGGAATTTGAAAAATTTAAACAACAGATCGATCCAACACCCCCTCAAGTGAAAAGGAGCTTCTTTGAAAAGTTTCAGCAAATCCTCAATCCAGGGAACAATAACAAAAAACCTCCTGTTGTTCTGAAGAAAACTCGTGGTCGCCCAACATTGAAAACGCAGGAACAAAGAAAGGTTGAAGCCGCTAGAAAAAGCTCGTACATTCCGTCGAAAGAAACTTGGGTCGAGGCCTCAGACGATCTTCCCCGTCACAGCTCGTACATATCATCCGAAGATTCTAGAAGACAAAAGAATACCAAACCGCTCAACCTACACCCTGATTTCCCGATGATCAAGCTCGGTCCTAAGACGGATATAGCGATCCGCAACTACGCATCTCAGATTCCCAAAGTGATCCATCCATACATCGTGAGAATAAAGGACGTGAAACCAGATGGTCATTGTGGGTTTCGATCGGTGGCTGTTGGGTTAGGAGTGAAACAAAATTCATATTTGATGATCCGGAAACAACTTATAATGGAGTTACGTATGAACGAATCGCTTTGGAGGCAGGTTTTCGATCCGGAAAACATAGGACATTATGATGCGCTGGTTAGACGGATCGATTTCAAGGGGGTGGGACGAGCAGGTATCGAAAATTACATGACGATGCCTGAGACGGGGTTTCTTATTGCCCAACGATACGGTGTGATTGTTCACACCTTCGACATTCGTGGGAGCGATACAATTTTCCCTCTGCTGGGCGGGCCAAACGAAGCTAAGCAACCTCACCTGGTGGTTGCGGTTGTGTTCGTCGACGATGGGCATTTCATACATGTAGAGCTTGGAGGTTGTTATCCAATGCCTCCCCCAAACCTACTCTGGACAGCGAACAGAACAGAGCGCGCAGCAGCCTGGCATACATTATACAGGGATCGGATCAACGCGTACGAAATGCTTACGTATCGTCCCCCTGACCTTAATGTAACCCCATATGTTCAAGATGTATGTTAAATGTGTTTAATAATAATCATGTTAATTCTTTTACAATCCAAAAGTACGTTTGTGTTTGTTCAATATATGCGTTACATCACGTTAAAAACCGAATGTCACCCCCACGACCCAATCAGATTCAAAATGACAATATACATCATAATACTACAATTAATGAAAAAATACGTCATGTACATGTACGGTAGGCGACTGATACACATAACACTACTCATAGGAGTACTTGTGCTTTCAAACCAAAATGATACGATATAATGGAATATGACATCACACGTAACCGATTTGATCTGGAACTTGCAGTATAGTCCATATATATTAAAAAGTGATGTATAATGGAAAAAGCGTAAAATTTAAACTATTATCGACGCGTTTGTGAATTAAAAACAATTTTAAAAAAATAAAAAAAGGCCCTAAGCGCCGTGCTTTGACCTAAGCGGGGCGCTTTGGAACCTCAGCGGGGCGCTTTGCCCATAGCGGGGCGCTTTGGTCCTTCGTTTAACCTGAAGCGGAGCAGCTTCTCCCCCATTTCATCACAAACACAAACACACACACAAAGGTGCACACACTATATCGTTTTCGAGATTTCAACCGCTAAAAGGTAAGATCGAACATCCTATATCGTTTTCGTTAAATAGTTATGTTTCATATTGTTTTGATTTGGGCGGGTTTTGATCCAGAACTGGGTTCTGTTTGTGAAAACGAAGAACTAAAGCGCCGCGCCGAGGCCAAAGCGGGGCGCTTTAGTTCATGTTTAATTTTTTTTTTCTATTATTTATTTATTATTTGTTTATTATTTAAATTGTTTAATAATAGTATTTGTTTATTATTTTTTATTTAATATTATTTGTTTATTATCTTTTATTTAAATTGTTTAATAATATTATTTGTTTATTATCTTTTATTTAAATTGTTTAATAATATTATTTGTTTATTATTTTTTATTTAAATTGTTTAATAATATTATTTGTTTATTATTTTTTATTTAAATTGTTTAATAATATTATTTGTTTATTATTTTTTATTTAAATTGTTTAATAATATTATTTGTTTATTATCTTTTATTTAATATTATTTGTTTATTATCTTTTTTTAAATTGTTTAATAATATTATTTGTTTATTATCTTTTATTTAAATTGTTTAATAATATTATTTGTTTATTATCTTTTAAACGTGCAGGGATGGATTCCGATGACGAGATTGAGCATATGGACGCTGAGGGAGAGGTGGGAGATGTGGGAGAGGAGCTATGTCCGTACCTGCAGTTTCCGCAGGGGTCACGGGCGGCGAGGAGATGCGCTAGATTGCGCACCATGGAGATTGGGGGCATGTAGGGATAGACTGGGACCTGCTGGAGACCGTGGGAGAGGCCGCGCGGACGCGTGATATAGTTGGACTAGATACTCTTTGGTCGCGCCTATTTCAGATAGCGATTGAGGACTCGTACCGTGAGCTTACGGTCGAGTTTCTTTCTACGTTTAGATACGCGCCGCATCTGGCGGATTACGTGGAGGACCCGGATTTTCCAGTCCACGAGGTTACATTCCGTCTCGCCGGTCAGCAGTTTCAGATGAGTGTGCGGGAGTTTGCTGTCCATACAGGTTTGTACACAGAGCCCGAGCTTGATACTGATTTATATACGCAGGCGGTTATGGCGATGGACAGGTAGACGCTTATCAGTTTCTGGAGGGCCATTTCCAAGGTTCCCTTTGGGAAATCCTGGCAAAAGGCCACCACCATTAGAGACCCCTTGTACCGATACCTGCACCATATTATCGCGTCATCTATCGTGCCGCGGGGTACCAGCAGGGAGAAGGTCAACATCAGTGACCTTTTCTTTCTATACTGCCTACTTCGCGGCCAGCCCTGCGATCTAGCAGCCTGCCTGGCAGATTACTTTGCCAGTGCATACCACCGGCAGCTTTGCGGGCAGCTGCACACTGGCTCATACATCACCGCCATTGCACGCTCGCTAGGGCTCGTGCCCGAGAGTGATCCGGAGCTGTCCGATCCGATCCCGTCAACCAGGTTGGGCCGCGCGTCAGTATCTAGCATGTAGATCACCCGTGTCTTTGATGTTGGTCTGAGGTTTAGGGGCCGTGACGGGCAGATTTGGCATGCGGAGGTGTTGCCGGAGGTCATCCCGGTTGTTATTGAGCTGAGGATGGAGTGTTAGCCGCTCCTCATGTTCAGGAGGCCGCTCGGCAGGCTCAGCTACAGGCTCTGGGCCTCGATCAGTACCCGGGCCAGGCTCAGGATCAGGCTCAGGCTCAGGCTCAGCCTCAGCCTCAGGCTCGGCCTCAGGCTCAGGCTCAGCCTGTATTCAAGGATCCGGCTCAGGAGGAGCATGCCGAGGAGATCCCGGTACCACCAGTTCAGCCACCTCCTGAGCCGCCAGAGTACCCGCAGCACGTTTACGCTGACCTGCCTCAGGTAGCGCGTGCGGTGGCTCGGGACTTCGACCGGCGCCTCAGACGCCAGGGCACACTCATTGACTGGATGGTCGAGACGCTCGTTGCTTTACGAGAGCTCGCCGGGTTTCCTCCACTTCCCCTCCCACTGTCCCCACCGCACGAGGATTAGCACCTTAGTTTGTTTGTATAGTGTTTTGTTATGTATTATGTACTCAGTTGTACCTTTTTGTTTTGTATGTACAAACTGATATATATATATATATATATATGGGTTGAGTTCATTTCAGAACTCTAAATAACTACAGAACTTTCAGAACTCCTAATAAACAATCATTTTATATATAAGTTTTTGTATTTATGATATTTTTATCATCTATTATATGTATTTCTTTGATTACATACATGTTAAAAGTAGTTTACATATGTTTAATTGCCAAAATTATATATATGTATCATAACTAATTACATATAAAAAATGATAAAACTACTCTTAACATGTATGTAATCGTAAAAATACACATAATAAACGATAAAATTATCTTAAACATAAAAATATATATATAAAAAGATTGTCTATTAGGAGTTCTGCGAGTTCTGTAAATATTTATGGTTCTTAAATGATCCTGGCCTAGATATATATATATAGGGGAAGGTTCATTGAGGAACACTAAAAAAGTGGGGAACGGGGGAACACTTTTAAAAATTATACTTAATATGTTAAAAAAAATATTTTTCTAATTTTTTATCGGCGCTTTTTCTTATAATACAAGTAGAAACATTTTTGATAAAAAAAATCAAAAACCAAAAATATAAAAAAATGTTTAAAAAACAGTTATATCTTATAGAATTAACTTAACATGTTAAAAATATTTTTTTTTAAAATTTTTTTCAGCGCTTTTCTTTATAAAAAGGAGGAGAAACTTGTCGAGTAAAAAAATAATTTTTCTAGAAAAAACATTTTTTAGCCTTTTTTTTAATTGTTTTTTTTTATTTTTTTAATTTTTGATTTTTTTATTAAAAATGCTTCTACAAGTATATATAAGGAGAAGCGTCGAAAAAGATGTTTAAAAAATTAATTTTTAACATGTTAAGTTAAATTTTTAAAAGTGTTCCCCGGTTCCCCACTTTTTTAGTGTTCCCAAATGAACCTCACTATATATATATATATATATATATAT
Organism: Helianthus tuberosus; assembly: GCA_030545235.1. NCBI lineage: Eukaryota > Viridiplantae > Streptophyta > Magnoliopsida > Asterales > Asteraceae > Helianthus > Helianthus tuberosus. The sequence goes on from CM060353.1 coordinate 86,860,571, forward strand.
ATATATATATATGTATATATATACATATTATATATATACATATATATACATATATATACATATATATATAGGGAGGGGCTCATGCGAGAACCACCCTTATTGTGAGAACCTTGAGAACCAATGTGAACACAACCTAAAATAGCTAAAAAAACCTAACCCCCACCCCCCCCCCCCCCCAAAAAAAAACCTAAACCCCCCACCCACCCCCCCCCCCCCCCAAAAAAAAAAACCTAAACCCCCCCAAGCCAAATGCTAAAAAAAACCTAACCCCCCCCCCCAAAAAAAAAACCTAAACCCCCCTCCCCCACCCCCCAAAAACCTAAACCCCCCCCCACCCAAGCTAAAATGCTAAAAACTAAACCCCCAAAAAACCTAACAAAAAATCTAAAAAAATCAAAAAAAAATCTAAAAAAGTTTTTTGAATTTTTTAATATTAAATACTGAATTTAAACATGGCCTGGTCTATTCGCACACACCATTTGTCTTTTTGCACACCCAAAGCGCCGCGCTTAGGCCAAAGCGGGGCGCTTTGGGATAAGTCAACAGACAAGGTCTCGGCGCTTTGAGTGTGCAAAAAGACAAATGGCCAGTGGAGATGAGTTTGTGTTGTTTTTTTTTTAAATAGGTGGGATGTGGGTTATTTTGGTAGTGTTTTTTGGAGGAAAAAATTGTATTTGAGTTTTATTATTATTATAAAATATTAGTATTACATATAATTCATAGTTGTTTTATAATTACGTTTTTTTACGTCATTATTTTTATAGAACGTATAAAATTTAAGTGCGTCTTTATAAACTGTTAACCTAGTTTATTTTGTTAAATTAAACGAACACGTTAAATAAAATGTATAGAAAGCCATAAGAATTAAACGTAAACAATCCAAAACCAACGTGATGTAAATAGAAGATGAACTGCAATATATATATAAAGGACGAACTTTGAAATTTACTCATAAATAAATAACAAACAAAATAGAAAACGCAGCTGACTCTAGCATTGTCTCTTTGTGGTTGCTCCAAGCCAAAGACTGTAGCATTGTCTTTATTTGCCTAATCAATACTAGAAAATAACAACAAAAGTTATGCTTCTTGACCCTTCTTTTAGCCACAAATTATTTTACTCAACAATAAATGGCCATAGATCTACACATATGCTAGTACAAGCAAAGAAAGTCATAGACGAAGGCACAATGAAGAACTTTATTATACTACAAGCGTCCTTTTACGTGTTGCTCATTCTCATAATTTCAAATTCCTTGCAAACTAATGCTCAGACTTGCAGGCCAAGTGGACACATCAGAGGCAGGAAACCCCCTCCAGGACAGTGCATGGAAAACAACGATTCACTTTGTTGCGTTCCACACAAACTTTACTCAACTTACAGATGTTCTCCCCCAGTTTCAGCTAATACTAGCGCCACACTCACTATAAATAGTTTTCAGAAGGGGGGAGATGGTGGTTCTCCTTCAAAGTGTGATAACCGGTATCACTCTGATGACAACCCAGTGGTGGCATTATCAACTGGATGGTACAAAAACGGGGAGAGGTGCCGTAACTTCATCAGGATCCACGCCAACAATAGAAGTATAAAAGCAATGGTTGTAGATGAATGTGATTCATCGGTGGGTTGTGATAAAGACCATGACTACTTACCTCCGTGCCAAAACAATTTAGTTGTTGCTTCTAAAGCTGTATGGGAAGGCCTAGGAATTCCAATAACGAGTTGGGGAGAAATGCACATCACATGGACTGACGCATAATGTTCATCTTATTTCTTTTCTTTCATGTTGTTTACATAAATTTCTTGTTATATATGTTCCCCGTTGTGAGTTTATTATATATACATACATATATATATATATATAGGGTAAGGTTCATTTGAGAACCACCCTTATTGCGAGAACCGCGAGAACTAATGTGAACACAAAATAAAATCTAAAAAAAAATAAAAAAAGCACTCAAAAATTTTTATTTTTATTTTTTAATATTTTTTTTAGCAAAAATCGCTATATTTAGTTACAAAAAAAAAAAACTTTTTTTGTCGAGTAACAGTTATCCATGCACATGTGCATATGTATCATTACTTCAACAAATTCCGTAATACGTTATCAGTAATAGACAATTGCACTTTAATTTACAAATACACTACTTTTTACAATACCAATATTCAAAATGCACATGTGCATCATTAGGTATAACCATGATATAACATGTTTTGTTACAAAAAGTTTGTGATTTTGAATGGAGAAGTAGGCCCATATACATGTTTTTTGGTTAGTTATATCTAGTGGTTGATGGTTTGGCTATAGTTGTTACTTTATGATGTAATATGATGATTGGATGGTATAAATGATGTTGATATACATGTAATAAAGTCAAAATATTGGTAATGGTATTGTATTATGGATGGTAGGAGGTAATGATATTGTATTATGGATGGTAGGAGGTAATGGTAGTGTATTATGGATGGTATGATATATGAAAGGGAAATTGTATTCAAAGTAGTGTACCAAAACACCTTATTTCATGTTGATACATAGAGATGCACATGTGCATTTCTAATATTAGTAATGTAGAAAGTAGTGTATTACATATGGTAGTGTAAATGAAAGTGCAATTGTTTAATATTTGTAATGAGTTACGAAATTTGTCAAAGAAATGATACATATGCACATGTGCATGTGCATGTGCATGTTTGTGTATTATGGATAGAATGCTAGATGAAAGAGAAAGTGTATTCAAAGTAGTGTACCAAAACACCTTATTTCATGTTAATACATATAGATGCAAATGTGCATTTCTAATATTGTTAACGTAAAAAGTAGTGTATTACACGTGGTAGTGTAAATGAAAGTGCAATTGACTAATATTTGTAATGAATTACGGAATTTGACAAAGAAATGATACATATGCACATGTGCATGGATAACTGTTACTCGAATTTTTTTTTGAATTTTTTTATTAACAAAATATAGCGATTTTTTCAAAAAAAAATAGTAAAAAAAAAAAATTGGGTGTTTTTTAGATTCTTTTAGGAATTACTGTTTGTGTTCACACTGATTCTCGCGGTTCTCACAATAAAGGGTGGTTCCTAACGGATCCTTCTCCTATATATATATATATATATATATATATATATTCGTGCAAAGGATACGATGACAATTTGGTAAATCCTATGTTCAAACAATTGAAGAAATAAATAGAGAAAGGGTATTGTGGTTTTTTCTCACTTTAACAACTTCTCTCCTTCATTTTCAAATAGCTACGACTTTTTCATACTTTAATATTTTTTTAAAATTACACCGTATTAATGAGAATTTTATTCTCTTTAATTCAAGCAACTTATTGTTATATTTTTCTTAAATCTTTTTTATAGGATTTTGAATATCAGTTACGTGGTTATGTGATTTTGAATACCTAACACCTGACTACGTGATTACATGATTTTGAATACACATTACGTGATTTCATTATAGTATTTTATGTGAAACCCACTAAGTGATTGCATGATTACGTAACAATAGTTGACTATGTATTATTACTTGACTATGTGATTTTGAATACCCATTTTGTGATTTCATTATAGTATTTTATGTGAAACTCCACTTAGTGATTACGTAATTACGTAAAAACAAAACATGTAATACAAAATATCTTATATATAATACCTAATACTTCAGGTCTAGTCACATATTAAGGATAAATTATATACAAAACATTAGCTAAATCAACCTATAATAACCTTATAATGACGTAAATTAGAGATTTAGCCACGTAATAAAGCGTAAACAATCAAGTTCTTATTATTGAAATGTGTAATCACGTAGTAAGCATAATTGTAATAACATTAGTTATAACAAATCATATTGAATGTGTAATCTCGTAATTGATTTATATTAAATTTGTAATCACGTAATGGTTTATTTTGAATGTGTAATCACGTAACGGGTAATCAAAATAACGTAGTCATGTGCTGGGTATTCAAAATTACGTAATGGACTAATGGGTATTCAAAATTCTATAAAATCTTTTTAAGAAAACTATAGTAATAGGCTACTCGAATTAAAGAGAATGAAATGCTAGTTAATATCGTGTAATTTTTTTTAATATTAACGTATGAAAAAGTAATAGCTGTTTGAAAATCAAGGGGGAAGCTATTCTAGTGAGAAAAGACTAAATTACCCTTCAAGCCAAATGACACTTGTCCTCATCTCCTAATCACGTATGCTTGGTACAAAACTTGTGTATTATACAGGATCCAGCCCCCATCTCTCTCTCTCTCTCAATACACTCAGTTCGCAAGCTACACTAGTGTTCACTCTTGAACCTAATCCATATATATATGTATGTATGTATGTATGTATGTATGTATGTATGTATGTATGTATGTATGTATGTATGTATGTATGTATGTATAGGGAAATGGTAAATCGAAAACACACTCTAGTTAAAAAAAAAACCCAAAAAACCTCATCTTCACCATTTATCTCATATGATCAATGGTGGATATTAAAAAGTTACAAAAAGTTACTTTTTATACAAATGTTACAATATGACAAATCGTATAAAGTGTTATATTTTTCCCTCTCCTCTCATTTGACACAAAAAAATATTACAACTCCATTGTTACATAAAAATCTCGTTGTAAAAAATGTAATATGTTTTTTTACGCGCATTACAAAATAAAACCTTCGTAAATTATAAGCTCTAAACTCAATACACTGACTATAATCTAAAAAATTGCTGTAAAAAAATAATAAAAAAGTGTAACATGTGATTTACAAAAGAATGTGAACGGTTAAAAAAGTTGTAACACATTCTCTCTTGTCTCTCCACTATTACGAAAAATGTGTTAGTGTCAGAAAATATTGCTGATGTCAGTAAAAGTTTTGCAGTGAAAAAGTGTAACTCGTCTCAGCTTAAAGTCCATCCATTTAATTTTCAGAGAGTTTTTGTAACTCAAATGGAATTTATCCCTATAATTCATCTATATATTTATATATTGTATGTGAACCAGTGTATATTATGAAATGCAATTAGTTTTCCAAATGACATTATTGTTTGACTTAATTTCGTTAAATTGTTATGCGGACAAATAATCTTGATGACGGGGGTAGCCCAAGACCAAATAAAATGAGTTAGACACATTAAAGCTAAAAGGGTTAAACGGTTCGAAGGTTGGAAACCCGGGAGACCAGATAAAATAGTACGTGAACAGTAGGCAGTCACATCTCTGATTGCTTCACCAAACTCTCCAGCCGCAAAAGTAACACAGGTCCACAGAGTACAACCTTTTACCCGCAGGTCAAAGGCTTCAACCCCCAAAAAGGGCAAAACCCCCACTGCAAGCATGTTCACTAGTCAACACATTTCTCTTTGAGCTAAGGCTCTCCCTATAAAAGTGACACTTCATTAAGTGTGCAAGACATTCCAAAGGCCAGCTCTGATTCCTGAAATCTCTGGTCATTCTCTTCGAGTACTTGCTTTATGCAAGTCACTTTCTTTCACATTCAACACACACATTCCTTTTGCTCATACATCCGAATCTGAACACACATCAGAGGAGGATCTTTAGCAAACAACAAAACCAATCTAGTGAACCTCTCTCCACGTCTTGCAAACGTGGGGGGACCCCGCGAACTACATTAGGCAAAGTTGAACCCTTCAACCCTTTTGCCTAACCAGCCCAGCTACTATCCTTGGTCTATTCTTTGTTGCATCAACAAGTTGGCGCCCACCGTGGGGCTACGCCACTATTTTTCTCCAAAAGACCTAGTAGTGTAGCTCCATTCTCTCGAAATTACCATGTCAGAAAGTGGATCCCCGTGAGAAGTGACTCAGGTTCCAAACACTTCTACCCCAGGTACTAGCCAAGCTCATGTGGCTATACCAACTTCTTTTTCGACACCGGGAAGCACTCCCGAGTTTCTCACTTTCAGCACTCTAACTCCGTCCAGATCAGGGGTCCCTTCCCCTAATATCGGTGTCTCTCGCACCCCATCACATGTTGAACTTACCCCTGAGGGGGTCTCCAACAATTTCCTTGAGTTGAGGTCTCTCCTCAACCAATATGTGAGTAGGGAAATGGACAAGGGAGTGAGGATTCGTTTGGACTATGACGAGCTGGAGCCAGATGATGGCCAGCTTCCCGTGGCAACACTTTATTAATCAGCTGCTGGCCACTCAAGGGAACAACAACAACAACAACAGCAACAACGCGGGTACAAGGGTTGAAGAAGATTTGGCCAAGCCTTATAAGACGAGTAGCCTCTCATGCCTTTCACAGCAAATAGCCGATTATGATTTTCAAACGAAGATCAAGATGCCATCCCACATCAAAACATATGATGGGACTGAAGATCCTGAAGACCGTCTCCAGAACTTTACTGGTGCTGCAAGAATTGAGAAATGGTCAAATGCTGAATGTTGCCTAATGTTCATGCAAACCCTTGTCGGATCAGCCAGAATCTGGTTCAATGATTTACCTGCTCGAAGCGTTTGAAGCTTCGATGACCTCAGCAAGGGGTTCCTGGCCAATTTCTCCCAACAGAGGCGGTACGTTAAAGATGCTACAGTAATCTTTCAGATAAAACAAAGAGATGATGAAAGCCTTCGAGAGTTCATAAAAAGATACAAGAATGAAGGTCTAACATATGTAGGGGCAGACGAAAAGATGAGGGTGGCCGGTTTTATGAACGCCATTACATCCAAATATCTCACAAGAGAGTTCAACAAATCCCTGCCCAAGACCTTGGAAGAAGCTCTCGAAAGGGCTGAAGCCCACATCCGGGGAGAGGAGGCAGTAGACATTAAAGAGCAAAGGAAAAGAGGATCCAGCTGGCGAGGCAACAGCCCAGGTAGAAAAAGGGGGAACTTTAGCTCCTATGACAGCCGCCAAAAAGGGTTCAGACCATCGAAGGTCTGAAGGCCGGAACCCTTCAAGCAGGGAGAAAGGCATAAGTTTCACACCCCTTACCAAGACCCCTCAAGAAATCCTCGCAACAGAAGAAGTCAAGCAAAACTTTCGGCCTCCTAGGCCTCTCCCCAAAAGCAGAAAAACGAAAATTCCACACAATACTGTGAATTTCATGAAGAAAAGGGGCACCACACCAATGATTGCTTCCAGCTTAAGAAAAGAATAGAAGAAGCCGTTAAGTCCGGGGAACTTGCTCACTTGGTGAGGGGAGTAAGGGACAAAATGGCTGAAGGAAAGGGCAAGGAAGTCAATATGGTGGATTTTGATGGAAGGGTTCCACACAAAAGGCAGCGGTTGGAAGCTTGGGAGCTTCAGTGTGTTTGCTTCCCTCCAACGGAGAAAGACCCTCTTTCAAACCCTCTTGTGGTTGAGGCTACTGTGGGAATATTACAAACGAGCAAAGCATACATAGACACTGGTGCTACCACCGAAATCATGTTTGAGAAGTTCTTCAATCGTTTGAACAATGAAGAACGTTCAAGGCTCCAACCCTCCGGGACCTCCATAAAAGGTATTGTCGACATACCCCTTAAGCCTTTAGGGCAACTGACTCTTGATGTTCGTTTCAGCGAAGGTCAGAAGGAGAGAGTCCAACCACTCACCTTTGTGGTTATCAATATGCCTTAAACTATGATGTGATCATTGGAAGGCCGGGGCAGTGTGCATTCTATATGGTTGTATCTGTTGGCCATGTCACTGTCAAATTTCCTACCGAGAGGGAAATAGCAACCCTTCAACCTACTCAGGAGGCCTACATTGTTGAAGGTGAAAGCTCCGAAAGTGAAGAAGACAAGCAAAGGGTAATCATAAACCCGAAGTACCATGAGCAAAGGATAAGGGTCAATCTAAGCCTTTCACAAGAAACCCTCTCATATCTTGAAAAGTTGTTGACACATTATAGCAATGTCTTTGCTTGGTGCCCGGAAGATATGACAGGCATCCCTCGAAGCATTGTTGAACATGAGTTGGCCTGTTTTCCAAAAGAAACGAAGTCTAGCACCCGAAAGAAGATTGGCTGCATGCCAAGAGGTTGAAAAGCTTGTGTCAGCCGGCATTCTCCGAGAAGTCAAGTATCAATCCTGGGTTGCAAACCCGGTCATGGTTCGAAAGCCAGAAAATTCTTGGAGAATGTGTATAGACTTCAAGGATCTTAACAAGGCTTGTCCCAAAGATTGTTACCAGTTGCCAGAGATTGATCTCAAGGTTGAATCTGTGACAACTCGTATTTTAGAACCTATCTTTGTGCTTTATGTAACGTATGTGAACCTTGTGTGATAATCTGATGTGTTGATGTAATGAATGTTTATGAGACTTTACGTTGTATTATGTGAATCTTTGTATGTATATATATATATATATATGACTCGGATCGCACAACATAACCCAGTCGCACAAGCCCTTGTTGGGCCACACTCCTTGCACTCGAACCAAAAGGCAAACCGTAATGGTTTCGGCCCATTCTCTTATTTGCGCATAATACTTAGGAGATAGGGTATACTCCTCATAACTTGCAAAACACAACACACACACAAAACCCTAATACCTCTCCTTCCCTTCCTCTCAAATCCGACGGCAGCCACTTCTCCATCTCTCGAAGCATTCTAGTTCGGACTCCTCTTCATTCTACCTTCTAACCGGTTAGTGTTTTATTGTGGTTTCATGATTTAATGATGTTATGATTTATATGACCTTATAAAATGATTTGAGAATGATATGTAATGATTTATGAAAGATAGATGACTGATCATGAATGAAGTGTAATCGGCCATATATGTGTTTAGAACCGAATGGTTTGATTTTGTGTTAGTATGAATTGGATTTGTAGATGATGAATGAAAACCGAATGCTTGTTAATTGGCTGTGATATGTTTACGTTAGGATGATTTATTGTGTTGTCATGATAGGATGTTTCCTAGTGATCGAGAATATGAATCATGTAATATGGTTGGTGTTGTGATTATTGTTCATGTTTTGATTATGTTAGGGTTCGTAAGAATTGGTGTTAAAACACTAGTTTGATCGAAAATGTTATGATTGGAAAATAATAGTGTTGTTGATTGATAACTACATAAATGGAAACCATGTAACTGATTGCAAGATGTTAGGAATAATTAAACTGATCGCACAAGTTCTCTCTCAGTCGCACAAGATCAGGTCGCACAAGACCTGATCTGATCGCACAAGTGCCAGACGCACAAGCTCAGTCTCACAAGATATCAATAGTCGCACAAGACTATTGGATCGCACAAGTTATGCTTTGTTAATTGTTTGGGCCGGGTACATGCTGGGCCGGGCTAGTTTCCAATCGCACAAGAGATCCCGGATCGCACAAGAGATCCATGTTTTTTTGGGCCGTTTACTTACTGAACTGCTTATGTTATTTGGGCCGGGTTTAAGACTGATCGCACAACCCATTGTGGATCGCACAATAGGTTGGGCCGCCTATTTGTTGGGCTTTATCTTTCGGGTCGCACAAGTTGGACGTGTTTGGTACTTGAATGCTACTGTAAATGCGTTAACATGTATTATGTGTTTGCCATGGTCAACACGTGTTCATAACCTGTTAAACTATGCGTAATCATATGTGCATTACTTGAACCTAGACCTGACTTGTATGGTAACCATGTTAGGACGTGGTTGACCACTTATAGCTCAAGCAACCTTTTCGTGTATCTGCCGAGCTAACCTAAGGTGAGTTCACACTTTCTACAAAGCATGGGATTCCCAGGGGTTAGGAATTGGTTAAGGAATATGGATTCCTCGTCCTTTCTTGGGTAGGATAGTACGGGTTAAGGAATATAATTCCTCGTCCTCTTGGACAGTTAAATTTCACTAGACCAAAACTCTATCACGAAGTCCCTCCTTTTTATATCGACTTAATCGCCGGGCCAATGGCGAGCGGGTCATTAGTTAGATAGCGCTATTTAGGTCTGACAAGCCTCACACCGTACCGCAGAGGACGGGCGTGAACTAATGGATCTGGGCACGTCAATGATGATAGACATTGACAGTTCAGGGCACATAAACATGACTACAGTCAACAGTCGATATGGTAACGAGTCTAGTAGTATATACATGGGGTAGCCCCCACGGCCAGAGAGCCAGATAATTAAACATGGGGTAGCCCCCACGGCTAGATAGCCAGATTGAACGGGATTAAATAAAACACGTTTTCAACTATGGGGTAACCCCCACGGCAGGGATGCCAGTTAAAGGAAACTGTTTTTGGAACAACTTAAAACAAACACCCAACTGTGAACTCGCTCAACATTGTTGTTGACTCGTTACTACATACTTTGCAGGTCAATAGGTACTTAGCTGGAGCTTGCATGGGGAAGAGTCGTTGTGGGACATGGACAATTGTGTGCCATGTTAAACATTGAAACATTTGAACTTATATCTTGATTTGGATTTAATCGTTATGCTTTCGCTTGCAACTTAAACTATGTTTTGTTTGGACACCAATTGTATTGGTTGGACTTTTATAATTACTTACATGCTTGTTCAATATGATTGGTGGCTGGATCCTGGTCAGTCACGCCTCCAAGCGGTGATACTCCGCGTGTGGATTTTGGGGGTGTGACAGATTGGTATCAGAGCCATTGGTTATAGTGAACTTGGTTTTAATAAGGGTAAAGAATTTTTGTTAAAACCAGACTATAACCTGTACAGTGCTCAATGATCCACAACGACGCTTCACTCCACGTGCAAGGCTCAACATTCTAGGTGGTATGATTTATGTTTATATTGCCTACTTGCTAGATTGCATAGAACTTTGCTTATGGTATGCTTAGATAAACGTAGCAACGATAGTTTGAAAATGCATGTGTGCTTACTCTCTTCTGTCATTGAACTTTCATGAACCTCTCTCACTCATACTTTCCTTTGATATGAAGATCATGAGTGGACGCGTTAACATGACTCAAGCCCAGTTGACGGCTCTGATTAACCAACAAGTTGCTGCGGCACTTGCAGCCGCACAAGCAGGAGGTATACCCTGCAGTCTAAACTCACCCTAGGATCTTTAGGTCCTACTCTCGTAAACCAACACTTGTGCTTAGCCTTGTCCTTTCTTACACCCACGACAGGTCAACATGCTCAGCCACCTGTGTGCACCTTCAAAACTTTTATGGACTGCCGACCTAGTACCTTTAGTGGTACCGAAGGAGCTGTAGGTCTCCTCCACTGGTTTGAAAAGCTCGAATCTATCTTCAAGATGTGTGAATGCCCTGAGGCTCGCAGGTTGAAGTACGCTACCAGTACTCTCGAGGGTATAGCGTTCACGTGGTGGAACGCTCAAGTACAAATGCTGGGGTTGGTTGCTGCTAATGCCACCCCATGGAACAATTTTAAGGAAATGATTAAGGAAGAGTACTGCAATCGTGATGACATTCATAAGGTGGAAGTAGAGTTCTTCAACCTCAAGATGACGGGGTCAGAAATTGAAGCTTATACAAAAAGATCGAACGAGCTGTCAATTTTGTGTCCTACTATGGTAGACCCTCCCATTAAACGCATCGAACTATACCTTAAGGGCTTAGTGCCAGAGATTCAAAGTCATGTGACTTCAGCTAACCTCGCTACCATCCAGCAAGTTGTTCAACTGGCTCATCGTCTCACTGATCAGGCGGTGGAGCAGAACAGGTTACCAAAGCGTATTAGTGCTACAGCTACTTCTGATACTCCCAACGACAACAAGCGTAAATGGGATGGAACTTCAAGCAAAGGTTCAACCTCTGTTCAATCTCAGTCTCAGCAGAGAAGGACTGACGACTACAAGAGCCCTAGTCAGCAATCATCTGGTAGTCAAAGTCATGGTGGGTACAAGGGAAATCACCCCAAATGCAATCGCTGTAACCTACACCACAGCGGGCCATGCACCGGGAGTAACTGTCATCGGTGCAACAAGCCAGGCCACGCCGCAAAGGATTGCAGAAGTTTATACCCTGCAAACCAGAATCGTCAGCAACAGCAAGCCCCACAAAATCAACGCCAGCAGCAGCAGCAGCAAGGCATCAACAAAGGGTGCTTTCAGTGTGGAGCTAAAGGCCACTTCAAGAGAGATTGTCCCCAACTGAACCGGAACCAGAACAGCAACAACAATAATAACAACCAGGGGAATGGAAACAACGGGGGTAACAATGGCAATGGTGCAAGGGGTCGTGCATTCGTTATTGGCCAGGGTGAAGCAAGGAACGATCCCAACGTCGTGATGGGTAAGTTCCTATTGGATGACTTGTATGTTACTGCTTTATTTGATTCGGGTGCTGATACTAGCTACGTGTCCCTAAAAGTTAGTCAAATGCTTAAGCGTACCCCAACACTTTTGAACACCAAGCACATTGTAGAGTTAGCTAATGGTAAGAGTTTAGAGGCCACACACGTAGTCAAGGGTTGTAATCTCGTTCTTGCTAATCAGACCTCCTCCATCGACCTCATTCCTATCGTTCTGGGTAGTTTTGACGTTGTCATTGGGATGGATTGGTTATCCCAACACCGAGCAGAGATTCTTTGCAACGAGAAGATTGTCCGTATTCCTTGTTCAGGTGATGAACCTCTCATAATTCGTGGCGACAAGAGGGGTGCTATTGAGAGCATCATCTCTTTCCTTAAGGCCCAGAAGTGTTTGAGAAAGGGCCACACTGCTATTTTGGCTCTCGTTACTGACACCTCGAAGAAAGAGAAGAAGATAGAAGATTTTCCGATTGTACGCGACTATCCTGAGGTATTTCCTGAGGAACTACCTGGTCTCCCGCCACATCATCAAGTCGAGTTTCAAATCGAGCTAGCTCCTGGAGCAGCACCTATAGCTCGTGCACCTTATCGTCTAGCTCCATCAGAATTGGAAGAACTATCCACGCAATTACAAGAGCTTTTGAATAAGGGTTTTATTCGTCCTAGCTCTTCGCCATGGGGAGCTCCAGTGCTATTTATGAAGAAGAAATATGGTACCTTCAGAATGTGCATCGACTACCGTGAACTCAATAAGGTGACGGTGAAGAACCGTTATCCTCTTCCACGCATTGATGACCTATTCGACCAGTTGCAAGGGTCGAGCTTTTACTCGAAGATTGATTTGAGATCAGGATATCACCAGCTGAGAGTCTGAGAAGAGGACGTCTCCAAAACAGCCTTTAGAACTCATTCTGGACACTACGAGTTTTTGGTCATGCCTTTTGGGCTGACAAACGCACCTGCGGTCTTCATGGACATGATGAATCGAGTGTGCAAGCCTTACTTAGACAAGTTCGTTATAGTATTCATCGATAACATCCTGATCTATTCTAAGAGTCAGGAGGAACACGAGCAGCATCTACGACTTATTTTGGAACTCCTTCGAACAGAACAACTTTATGCAAAGTTCTCGAAATACGAATTCTGGCTTCGTGAAGTCCATTTCCTAGGCCACGTGGTAAACAAGGATGGGATCCATGTTGATCCATCCAAGGTAGATTCGATCAGGAACTGGCCTGCACCCCGTACACCCACGGAAATCCGCCAATTCTTGGGCTTGGCTGGATACTACAGAAGGTTTATCAAGGATTTCTCCAAGATTGCGCAACCTCTGAAAGGTGTCACCTATCGTTGGGGGGATGCACAGGAAGATGCGTTTCAACACTTAAAGGATAGGCTTTGTAGTGCCCCTATCCTCTCATTTCCTGAAGGCACAGACGATTTTGGTGGTATATTGTGACGCATCCATTCAGGGACTTGGATGTGTGCTGATGCAACGCGACAAGGTTAATGCTTATGCGTCACGTCAACTTAAGATTCACGAAAGGAACTACACTACGCATGATTTGAAGCTGGGAGCTGTGGTTTTCGCACTCAAGATATGGAGACATTACCTGTACAGTACCAGGTGCACCATTTACACCGATCATAGGAGTCTCGAGCATATCTTCAAGCAGAAGGAGTTAAACATGCGTCAACGACGATGGGCCGAGTTATTGAATGATTACGAATGCGCAATCAAGTACCATCCATGCAAAGCCAATGTTGTGGCTGACGCCCTCAGTCGAAAGGACACTACACCTAAGCGCGTGCGATCATTACAACTCACCATTCAATCTAGTCTTCCTTCCCAGATACGAGATACTCAGGTAGAAGCATGGAAACCAGAGAACGTCAGGGCTGAAGCCCTATGCGGCTCAAGGCAACGATTAGAACAAAAGGAAGACGGTGCTTACTACGTAACAGGACGCATTTGGGTCCCACTCTATGGCAACTTACGAGAGCTTGTGATGGATGAGGCACACAAGTCTCGCTACTCAGTACATCCTGGTTCGGATAAGATGTACCACGATCTCAAAACTACATATTGGTGGCCTAGCATGAAAGCCCACATAGCAACCTACGTTAGTAAATGTTTGACTTGTGCGAGAGTCAAAGTCGAATACCAGAAACCCTCAGGCCTACTTCAATAACCAGAGATACCACAATGGAAGTGGGAGCAAATCTCCATGGATTTTGTTACTGGCCTACCTAGATCTCAGCGCGGAAATGATACTATTTGGGTGATCGTGGATCGACTCACAAAGTCTGCACACTTCTTGGCTATCAAAGAAACAGATAAGTTCTCAAATTTAGCAGACGTATATCTTAAGGAAGTTGTCTCGAGGCACGGGGTGCCCACCTCTACTATCTCTGATCGAGATGCATGTTTTACTTCAGAACTGTGGCAAGCAATGCACAAATCCTTTGGCTCACGTTTAGATATGAGCACAGCTTATCACCCGCAAATGGATGGGCAGTCTGAACGCACCATCCAGACCCTTGAAGACATGCTTAGGGCATGTGTGATTGACTTTGGCAATGGTTGGGAAAGACATCTGCCACTAGTGGAATTCTCGTATAATAACAGTTACCACACTAGCATTCAGGCCGCACCATTTGAGGCATTGTACGGGCGTAAATGCCGATCACCTCTTTGTTGGGCAGACGTGGGGGATAGTCAGATCACTGGCCCAGAACTTGTGGTAGACACAACAGAACGGATTCCTCAAATACGACAGCGAATGGCGGCAGCTCGTAACCGTTAGAAAAGCTACGCTGATAAGGGCAGGAAACCACTCGAGTTCCAGATTGGGGATCGAGTGCTACTCAAAGTCTCACCCTGGAAGGGTGTGGTTCGTTTTGGCAAACGGGGCAAACTTAACCCGCGATATGTCGGACCTTTCGAAATCATAGAGAAAATAGGCAAGGTGGCCAACAAACTGAACCTACCAGCAGAACTCAGTTCAGTTCACAACGTATTCCACGTGTCGAATCTGAAGAAGTGTCTGTCAGATGAGACCCTCGTAGTTCCTTTGAAGGAGCTCACTATCGATGAACAGTTGCGATTCGTCGAGGAACCAGTTGAAATCACGGACCGGGACGTTAAGGTCCTCAAGCGAACTAGAATACCTCTCGTTCGAGTTCGTTGGAACTCCCGTCGTGGCCCAGAGTTCACCTGGGAACGTGAAGATCAAATGAAACAAACGTATCCCCAACTATTCGCAAACAGTACAACCACTACTGAGGCTGAAGCTACTACGGAATTTCAGAGATCAACGGGGGGAGGATGTGACACCCCAGGAAAACCATGCAACTTAACTAGCTTCCTCAGTAAGTATGTACCAAATTTCGGGACGAAATTTCTTTCAACTTGGGGATAATGTGACAACTCATATTTCAGAACCTATCTTTGTGCTTTATGTAACGTATGTGAACCTTGTGTGATAATCTGATGTGTTGATGTAATGAATGTTTATGAGACTTTACGTTGTATTATGTGAATCTTTGTATGTATATATATATATGACTCGGATCGCACAACATAACCCAGTCGCACAAGCCCTTGTTGGGCCACACTCCTTGCACTCGAACCACAAGGCAAACCGTAATGGTTTCGGCCCATTCTCTTATTTGCGCATAACACTTAGGAGATAGGGTATATTCCTCATAACTTGCAAAACACAACACACACACAAAACCCTAATACCTCTCCTTCCCTTCCTCTCAAACCCGACGGCAGCCACTTCTCCATCTCTCGAAGCTTTCTAGTTCGGACTCCTCTTCATTCTACCTTCTAACCGGTTAGTGTTTTATTGTGGTTTCATGATTTAATGATGTTATAATTTATATGACCTTATACAATGATTTGAGAATGATATGTAATGATTTATGAATGATAGATGATTGATCATGAATGAAGTGTAATCGGCCATATATGTGTTTAGATCTGAATGGTTTGATTTTGTGTTAGTATGAATTGGATTTGTAGATGATGAATGAAAACCGAATGCTTGTTAATCGGCTGTGATATGTTTATGTTAGGATGATTTATTGTGCTGTCATGATAGGATGTTTGCTAGTGATCGAGAATATGAATCATGTAATATGGTTGGTGTTGTGATTATTGTTCATGTTTTGATTATGTTAGGGTTCATAAGAATTGGTGTTAAAACACTAGTTTGATCGAATATCTTATGATTGGAAAATAATAGTGTTGTTGATTGATAACTACGTAAATGGAAACCATGTAACTGATAGCAAGATGTTAGGAATAATTAAACTGATCGCACAAGTTCTCTCTCAGTCGCACAAGATCAGGTCGCACAAGACCTGATCTGATCGCACAAGTGCCAGCGCACAAGCTCAGTCGCACAAGATATCAATAGTCGCACAAGACTATTGGATCGCACGAGTTATGCTTTGTTAATTGTTTGGGCCGGGTACATGCTGGGCTGGGCTAGTTTCCAATCGCACAAGAGATCCCGGATCGCACAAGAGATCCATGTTTATTTGGGCCGTTTACTTACTGAACTGCTTATGTTATTTGGGTCGGGTTTAAGACTGAACGCACAACCCATTGTGGATCGCACAAGTTGTGCTGATCGCACAATAGGTTGGGCGGCCTATTTGTTGGGCTTTATCTTTCGGGTCGCACAAGTTGGACGTGTTTGGTACTTGAATGCTACTGTTAATGTGTTAACATGTATTATGTGTTTGCCATGATCAACACGTGTTCATAACCTATTAAACTATGTGTAATCATACGTGCATTACTTGAACCTAGACCTGACTTGTATGGTAACCATGTTAGGACGTGGTTGACCACTTATAGCTCAAGCAACCTTTTCGTGTATCTGCCGAGCTAACCTAAGGTGAGTTCACACTTTCTACAAAGCATGGGATTCCCAGGGGTTGGGAATTGGTTAAGGAATATGGATTCCTCGTCCTTTCTTGGGTAGGATAGTACGGGTTAAGGAATATAATTCCTCGTCCTCTTGGACAGTTAAATTTCACTAGACCAAAACTCTATCACGAAGTCCCTCCTTTTTATATCGACTTAATCGCCGGGCCAATGGCGAGCAGGTCATTAGTTAGATAGCGCTATTTAGGTCTGACAAGCCTCACACCGTACCGCAGAGGACGGGCGTGAACTAATGGATCTGGGCACGTCAATGATGATAGACATTGACAGTTCAGGGCACATAAACATGACTACAGTCAGTAGTCGATATGGTAACGATTCTAGTAGTATATACATGGGGTAGCCCCCACGGCCAGAGAGCCAGATAATTAAACATGGGGTAGCCCCCACGGCTAGATAGCCAGAGTTAACGAGATTAAACAAAACACGTTTTTCAACTATGGGGTAACCCCCACGGCAGGAATGCCAGTTAAAGGAAATTGTTTTTGAAACAACTTAAAACAAACACCCAACTGTGAACTCGCTCAACATTGTTGTTGACTCGTTACTACATGCTTTGCAGGTCAATAGGTACTTAGCTGGAGCTTGCATGGGGAAGAGTCGTTGTGGGACATGGACAATTGTGTGCCATGTTAAACATTGAAACATTTGAACTTATATCTTGATTTGGATTTAATCGTTATGCTTCCGCTTGCAACTTGAACTATGTTTTGTTTGGACACCAATTGTATTGGTTGGACTTTTATAATTACTTACATGCTTGTTAAATATGATTGGTGGCTGGATCCTGGCCAGTCACCCCTCCAAGCGGTGATACTCCGCGTGTGGATTTTGGGGGTATGACAGAATCCCTCACTGGTTACCCGTTCAAATGTTTTCCTTATGCCTACAAGGGTTACCATCAAATCCTCATGAAGGAAGAAGATGAAAAAAAGACCGCCTTTCACACGGACAAAGGGATCTTTTGTTATCAAAAGATGCCTTTTGGCCTCAAAAACGCTGGAGCAACCTACCAACGCCTAGTTGACAAGGCCTTTGCAAGTCAAATTGGTAGAAACATGGAGGCATATGTCGATGACGTGGTGATCAAAAGAAAAACGGAATATCAAATGCTCGATGACATCCAAGAAACCTTCAAAAACCTAAGGAAGGTCAACATGAAACTCAACCCCGAGAAATGCTCATTTGGGTTTGAGAAAGGTAAGTTCCTTAGGCATATTGTGGGAAAACAAAGCATCAAGGCCAATC
The DNA here is from genome assembly GCA_030545235.1 of Helianthus tuberosus. Lineage (NCBI taxonomy): Eukaryota > Viridiplantae > Streptophyta > Magnoliopsida > Asterales > Asteraceae > Helianthus > Helianthus tuberosus. Next base: position 86,878,992 of record CM060353.1, read on the forward strand.
CAAACAAGGTGAAAGTTGTTCTTGAAACCAAACCACCGAGAAGCAAGAAGGAGGTTGAAAGCTTAAATGGGAAGCTTACAGCCTTGAAGCGTTTTACCTCAAAATTGGCTGAAAGGTCTTTACCCTTTTTCAAAATGCTCAAGGGTTGCTCCGATAAGAAGGATTTCAAATGGACTGAGGAGGCCGAAGAAGCCTTCAACCAGATGAAGCAACGCCTAGCTTCCCTACCTGACATTGCAGCCCCAGAAACGGGAGACTTGATCTCGGTATACCTTTCAGTTGCTGAAGAAGCAACAAGTGCGGTCCTCACCATTGAATGAGACAAGGTTCAGGTACCTGTTTATTTCTTCAGCAAAACTCTAAAATTGGCTGAAATCAAATATCCTCCCCTGGAAAAACTAGCTCTAGCCCTAGTCCAAACAGCTAGAAGGCTTCAAAGGTATTTACAAGCACACCCTATACAAGTGGTCACCGACCAACCTATTAAGAGTGTGCTTGAAAGACCAGAAAACTCGGCACGATTAGCTAAATAGGCAGTGGAACTAGGTGAACATAATATCACCTATGTTCCAAGAAAAGCCATCAAAGCCCAAGTCTTGGCTGATTTCATTGTAGAAGTCCCAAAGCAAACAATCACTGAAGTGAACACAGCTACCACTGAACCCTCAGACCTTGAAGGCTGGAGGCTTTTTACCAATGGGGCTTCAAGCGTTGAAGGGTCAGGGGCTGGGCTCATTCTGATCAACCCAGAAGGGTTAGAATTCACATATGCTCATCGCTTTGATTTTCAGACCTCCAACAACGAAGCTGAATACGAAGCACTGATAGCCGGCTTAAGACTGGCTAAAGAAATGAAGGTCCAAAAGCTTGAAGTGTTCATAGATTCGTTGCTGGTCTCAAGCCAAGTGAATGATAGCTACATTGCAAAAGAGCTCGGTACAAAGAAAAATCCAAAGAATTGATGAACACCTTCCAAACATGTACCATCAAGCAAATTCCCAGGTCTCAAAACAAGAAAGCGGATGCCTTGAGTAAGCTCGCATCTCTCACTTTTGCCCACCTTACCAAGAAAGTATTGGTAGAAGTATTAAAGGCTCCGTCAATTGATGAGTTGGAGGTTCAAGACGTAATCGCCGAAGAAGATCCAAATTGGATGACTCCAATCAAGAAATTCCTTAAAAATGGTGAATTGCCCGCTGATCAAACAGAGGTTGAAAGGGTTAAAATCAAGGCAAGGCAGTATATACTGCAAGGTGAAATCCTCTACAAGAAGGGTTACCTCGCACCCTTGCTAAGATGTGTTGGTCCCGAGCAAAGCCAGTATTTGGTCAAAGAGGTTCATGAAGGTATATACGGAGCTCATTTTGGAGCTAGATCGGTGGTTGCAAAACTAATGAACCATGGGTATTTTTGGCCCTCAATGCACCGAGACACCAGTGAGCAACTAAGGAAGTGTGATGCCTGCCAAATTCATGCACCCGTCCCGAAAAATCCCAAGCATGATCTTGTCCCAATAACCTCAGCATGGCCATTCTATAAATGTCACACCCCTTTCTGCGGCGGAAGCACAAGGTGTGATCATGAAAGGTTCTCATTGCATACGAAAGGTAAACATAGTACATTCTCATAAAAATAACTTCAAATGTCATTACCATTACATAACGGTAAGCATAGTTAAGAGTTTACATCACGAAACGACACATTGTCTGAAAGTTTACAACTTATATAAAACAAACATAAACGACATCCACGAGCATGAGTAAGACCGTGCGCACATCCACTTTTAGTTACCTGAAATACATGTGAGTTTTGGAAAAATGTCAACATAATGTTGGTGTGAATTCATGCAATTTTTGTATTGAACACGTTTGTATACTTTGTATCAAAACATGATATGTATCTTGTGAAAATAAAGTATTCTTGTGTAAATAAAGTATTCTTGTGGTATGAACCAAATAAAGTATTCTTGTGTACGAACCTCGTACAAATAAAGTATTCTTGTATATTTAACGGGTTGCAAGGCCATTAACATGTGACACGGCATAGGAAGTCACCGAACCATAGACATTTTTCTAGTTGTTGATTCACGACGGAGACACAAAAGCACTACTCGGTACTAGTGTTCACCGAGAGTGTGGCTGCCCGGACACCCGTTAGATCTAACCTTTTGTTCTGCGGTCTAAGTATGTACACGATTAATGGTGCTTATGGTACCCTATTCGTGACACGATTTCTCGTATCATTCCTCAAAATGCATCATACTTGGTACTAGTGATCACCAAGAGTGCTTCTTGTTTATGTATTCATCATGTCAAGTATCAATTCTCGTTTATTATATCAAGTATCAATTCTCGTTTATTATATCATGTATCAATTCTCGTTTATTATATCATGTATCAATTCTCGTTTATTATATCAAGTATCAATTTTCATGTGTTCGCCCCAAGTTTAAAAGTATGTAAAAGATTAAAAGTGAGGACACGAAATTTCCTGTAAACATTCAGTAACATGTATTTCACCCCCGAAGTTATAAAACTGAAAACAGTTAAAGAAAAGGGGGAGCATGAACTCACAATTTTGTGTTCCTGCGTCGTAAACTTCACCGGATTTGCTTATCTAGCGTCGTGACCTAAACGTGTTTTATTAACGTCAGTCACTAGACTTGTATCGTACAAGTACAAGTCACTATCTTTTGTATATGTTTTCTTGTGTTAAAAATAATTTATATTTTTAACTAAGTGGCTTACTTATATTATTTTCTCAAAAATAAATATAAGTTTCTTGTATTTTGCACCCGAGTTATGTATCTTATATGTTGTATGTGTATTTTTGTGTTTTTACTTCTCATGAGTAATTAGTGTATTTTCAAGTCCTAATACACTATCACGTATAGTACATACTACATACACTTAGCACGAAATTTGGTGACCATTAAATACATATATTTTCCTAAAAAATATACATACTTAATATTAATTTTAATCTTGAAGAAATCATCATTTCTTATCACCAAAAAAATTAGGGAAACCTTGGTAATATTTTTAGATACATTTTTAGGGAATAAGTTTCTCAAAAACTTATATTTTTTTCTAAGTGTCAAAATTTATAAAAATTTTGACAGAGTTTCCCCTAAAAATGGAGGTTTCCCATGTTTTCAAAACATGTGTTTATTTTCTTTTAAATCATCAACAATCAATTTTCAACAACAATCATCAACAACATATACCAATTTCTCTACTTCATGAACTTGAAAGTTTATAAAAAGGTGTAGTAACTTACTAGTGTGTTTAGTAAGTCTTGTTACCCTTAAAAGTGTGATTGCTTCTTTAAAAACTCCATTTTTAAAGAATATGATTCTTTACAACTTATGTTCATGTTTTCTAAAAATACTTCTTCATGTATTTTTCTTGTTACACATGTGTTTCTTTACTTTGTTAACCACTAAAAATGTTGTTTATTTATGTAAGAACCAAGGTTTAGTGAAACTTGTATTTTTGACTTGGTTTCTTGGTAAATCATACTTGAAATATTTAGATTTACAAGACTTTAAACTTACTTGTTCATCATTTTACAAGAAACATCATATTTATTCAAGTTCATGACTTTTTGTGAGGATGATTCACAACCTTTAACATGTTCATCCCCTCATCTTGCTAGGTTATGTTTTTAATCATGATCTAGCAAGACCACATGATGATCAACATCATTTCTACAAACAATCAACCATCAACAAGTATATCAACACTAAACAACATGATCTCTTCACATTTAAAGCTTATGTTTAAGTTTACTTCTTATGTATCTTAGTGTTCTTCAAGATTTACATCATGTATCATTCTTTAACCACTTAAATATGATGTAAAATGAAGGGATTCAAGTTCTTACCACTAGCTCAAGGCTAGGGATGTTCAAGAGAAGAGAAGAGGTGGGTAATAGCAAATAGAGAAGGTCCTTCAAGTTCCGTTGCTTCCACACTTCCTAACTTAGCTTCTTACACCTTAGAATGCACTTGGGAAGGTTGGATTGAATTGAAAAATGGTGGTGGTGTTGGCTCTATGTTCAGCCGAGAGCAAGGGGGGCAAAGGAGGGAGGGTATGAAGTGTTAGTTGTGAAGATGAAGATGTTTATGCGTTTAACTTATAACCACAAGTTTCTATTACCCATTGGTTATTATGTTTCAATAAGTACATGCAAATCCTTACACCAAATTACTAGAGATTTTAAGATATAATGGCAAGATTGTGGAAGATTATGTGGGCCATCTTGATGACCGATTTTACTAGCATGGGGGGGGGGGGTAAAGTGTAAATTGTGAACCATGTAGTTACTTGTAATCATATACCAAGTATCTAGTTAGTGTAGTTAGTTACTAGATATTCTAGTGTGTGTTAGGGTGTTCGGGGATCATGACTAGCTCAGTAATAATAAAATAGTGCTTCTAGTAATATTTTGATGTTCCGGGTAATGTCCGGTTGTTCGGTTAGATACCGGTTCGTTAAAGTGCTAAATTGCACCGTTTAGTGTACTTTATGTCCCCTTTTGTAACACTTTCAATTCCCAACACTTGGGGAGGTATTCTGAATGATAAATCATGAATTCTGCATAATATTTACACGTTAAAAGCTGATTTATAGCTGAATTTAAATAAATTATGCACTTAAAGTGCGTTTTGGGTGCTTTTTAGCGTATATTTTAGCTTCCGGAATGTCTATATGTTAACCCTTGTATGTACTCTTGGGTTTTAATGTATTCTTGTTGTTGGACCTACATCTAGGCCTCAATTCTAATGTCTGACTGCTTTCTGCAGAGTTGTTGACATATTGTGTTTTATCGGTGAGTTTACTAGTATTTCTGACGCAACGCTCTCGTTAATGCATAAAGCAATATTTTGTAGTATAAAACGTGCATGAATTCACTTGTATTGTATGTAATCAGATAATGTTGACATTTAAGCATGTAATTTTAGTCATTAAATAATAATTAAAGTGTACGGAAATTACCGGTTTGGTGCCAGTTGTCACAATAAATGGGGATGGACATTGTCGGTCCATTTCCCCCAAGCATATGTGGAGTAAAATTCTTGTTGGTGGCCATAGATTATTTCACCAAGTGGCCTGAGGTTAAACCACTTTCAAAAATCACGGGCAAACAGGTCATTGACTTCGTTTGGGAAAACATTATTTGTCGTTATGGATTTCCAGGAGTACTTGTCACCGACAATGGAAAGCAATTTGCTGAGAAGCCTTTCAGCTTTTGGTGCAAAGAATTCAAAATAAATCAGGTTTTCAGCTCAGTGGCATACCGACAATAAAACGGTCAAGTTGAGAGGACGAATCGAAGCATAGTGGAAGGAATCAAAACCAGATTGGGAAGGTATGAAAGCAATTGGCTTGAAGAATTGCCAAGTGTTCTATGGGCCACAAAAACAACCGAAAAAACAAGCCACAAAAGAACACCCTACAGCTTGGTATTTGGGTTCGAAGCCGTGATTCCAGCTGAAGTAGGAGTTGTAACACAACGAATTGTCAACATGGATCCCGAAACAAACCAAAAAGAGACCATGTTGAACTTACAACTCCTAGAGGAAGCACGAGACCAAGCTGCAATTCAAGAGGCCAAGTACAAACAACGAATGGAAGCCTACTATAACAAGAGAGTCAAGAATGAACGCTTCAAACCAGGAGATCTGGTGCTTAGAAACAATGAAGCTAGCAAAAAAGAGAACCAAGGAAAGCTTGGCCCAAAATGGGAGGGCCCGTATACCATCCTTGAAGCGCATAAGGGTGGATCTTACAAGCTAGCAGACTCAGAGGGTAAAAGGCTTCCAAGACACTGGAATGGAAAAACCTTGAAAAGGTTCCATGTCTGAACGGGAGAGATTGGTTTGTATTTCACAAGTTGTATTTCAAGAGTGGCACTATGAATACCTTTTGTAAAAACAATATCTCTTGAATGAATGAAGTTGTTTTATCAAATTTGTCTTTCTATCCTAAGATCAGGTTGAGAACCTAGCAAAAAACTCCATGGCAAGGGCCATGTAAGGGGATGAGCTCCCAGGCCACATCGCTCAATAGGTTCAAGGGTTGAATGAACCTATATAAGGGGTGAGTTTCTAAATCAATACAACTCCCTGAGACTTATTATTGAAAACAAAGTTGTCTCATAGACGGGTTTGAACAACCTACACCAAATGTTCCTTAAGCCTTAGAAAAATAATCAACAAACAGGCTTACGAAATCAAATGAAAACAAGAAAATGATGAACAGGATAGGTGATATGTCTTCTTGTTAAAAATACCAAGGCTAAGTGACTGCAACACTAAACCCTTTAAGGTATAAAAACACGAAGGCAACACAAACCTAAAAATGACAAAGGTACAAGGAAAAGAAATAATCTAAGGAACGATACAACAACGTGAGCAAAAAGGTTACAAAGCTAAAAAATACAAACCAAGTCATGAAACTAAAAGACAAGTCACGAAACTGAGAAGCCTTGAAGGCTTTAAGCTACATAGGTGATAGCCTGAAGCCTTAAAGGCTTCAACCTACATGCATGATAGCCAGAAAGCTTGGAGGCTTGAAGCCAACCAAGCTGCCTTAACGAAATAGGCACAAGTATAAAAAACACAACACAAGACAAATAGTTAAACCCAATAGCATAGCAAAGAAAGTCTTAACAGACTTCCAAACAAAGTTAAAAGCAAGCCCTAACAATTTGCAAGTTGAGAAATTGTTCAAACGGCCATACAGGCCCCACCACAACCACATAACAAGAACCTCAAGGGTTCCTGTGAAACCTAACATTGTTTTAGTTAACATACAAACCACAAATTGTTTTCAAGAGTGCTAAGAAAGCTACGAATATCCATTAAGCATCAGCAGGAGGCTTGGAAGCCCCGGAACCTTCACCTTTAACCTTCTTCACTTTCTTTGACTTCTTAGCTTTCATGCCACCGTCACCACCTACCGCCGAAGCCTCCAAGCTTGCATCCTTCGAAGCATCAGGTCCTCCTGAAAGGGTGTCATCACTATCTCCCGAGTAAGTTCGCTTTCTTGAAAGGGAACCCAGGACTTCAGCACAGACTTTTTCATTAAGGCCCTCCGGTTTTAGCTCCTGCAAAACAGTAAGAGGCTTACCAAAACAAGTAGAAACTTGATTGACATACGAGTAGGTCAGCCTCTCCATCTGTTCAACAGAACCCTTGAAGACCTCAGAAGCTTCAGGACGAAATAAGGGAGACTTTTCTAAAGGATGGCCGGATTCATGAAGCTTGTAACCAGCGATGAGACCATGATATTTCCCCAAGTTGAGCAATTTAGTGTAAACTTCACCAAGAGCGGAATTGAACTCCTTGGAGTGAAGAAGGTAAGTAACAACTTGCTGGAAACCTTGCTCAATTAACCATTGGTTATCACTGGTGGTTTGAGCAACCAAAGCCTTCAGGCCTTCCTTCTCCTCATCAAAGGCTCTCTGTTGAACAGACAAAGCCTCCCTATCAGCTTTGAGCTTCAACCGATCGGCCTCGAAGCTTTTCTTAAGATCACCCATTTCAATCTCATGCCTTCTAGTCAGTTCACCAACCTTTTTGACCCAGGCTTCCTCCTTCTCAGCAAACCCACTAATCTCTTTCTTCATCACAGCCATCGAAGACTTCATCTTCTCCTTCTTCTTAGAAAATTCTTCATACTCATGCATCCTCTTACGAAAACGAGCAACACCTTAAGGAAGCATGGCAGCAAGGTTGCAAGTACTTAAAATCATTCGAGATAGCATCATGTCATCATCCATCTCAGCAATGGTACTATGAACCGAAGGAGGAGCAATATGGCTTAGCACATCTTCACAAACAGCAGCATCCTTAAAACTATCATCAAGCTTCACAGACCAACTAGGCACATAAACCTCATCATTCAACCCTTCAACGTCCCTGCTTGAAGAACCCTGAACAAGAGTAGACATAACCTTCTTGGCTGGAGTCTTCTTGCCATGAACAACCAGTTTCTTCTCCTTTTTGGCATCCATATCAACACCTTGATCTTCAGAAACCTCGACATCATCACTCAATTCTACTGGTTCAGAAGAAGTGGATTGAGGAGCACCCTTCAACAAACGGCAAGTAGATCGACGGGTTGAAGCCTTGGGAGCACCCTTAGTATTAGAGACACTAACATACCCAGTATCCTCAAACCTCTGGTAACAACATCATCCCATTCAGCGGCTCGAGCATCCGTAAAAACAACGTCAGATGTATCGTCACTCTTGATAAAGTCCAAAGAAGACATGACTGCAAAATGTTTAAAAAAAAAACAAAAAACAAATAAGTCACCAAACAAAGATGTTGCCAAACACAAAACAAGAAAAAAAGGCATACCCTGGCCATTCCTCATAAGAACCGGATCCCGATTGGCCTGTTCCCACAATTTACTAACCCCCAACAAAACTAACAAATGTTCAGGGAAAGGACGAACCCTTGAAGGGCACTCTCGGATGGCTTTGAGAAAAGCATCATTCAAATCAGATTCGGAGGGTTCCGGTTCATTGAGAACAACATCTGGGTGCCTCCACACCATTTTGAAAGGGATAATAGAATCAGAGACCCAGAAAAAACGATCTTTCTAAGTACCAAGTGTGGTAACCATGGAAGAGATGAGACAAGTATCAACCTTGGATGTTTCAAAGGTGAACCAATCACTGTTTTTTGCCCAACAAAAAACCAGTTGAATAACAACAACGAAGGATCATAACCAAGGGCACGACATAAAACCTCAAAGCGCAAAACCCTAGCCATGCCCTTCGGATGAATTTGACCAAAGGAGACTCGGTAATACTCCAACAGATTTAAAACAAAGAGGGAAAATGGATGACGGAGGTTCGAAAACTCAAAATGACGACAAAGAGCAATCGAACTGGCCGGACATTTATCAATCGGAACGTCACAAGCCGGAGCAGTTGGTCAAAATTTCTTCCCAATACCATATTCCATGCAAAACATTTCTACCTCTTCTTGGGTTAATCAAGAAAAGGATTTTGCCAAATCCTTACGAGCACCCATTTTACAGAAAAATAAGAAGAAAACAAGGAAACAGAGGAAACCGGAACTAACCTGAAGAGTGGAAAGAAAATGTGGAAGAAACTTGAGAGATAATGAAGGATTGATTGCTTGTCTTGAATAATAAATCAAAATAAAAGCCAAATAGAGGTTATAATTGCATAACAATTATTAACCTAATCTCTGCAAAAACTGCCGACCTATAAACTGCCACACATCAATCAAATCAGTTGTCAGTTTTTTTTTTAAATTGAAAAAATCAACTGACTCCAAGCCTTCAAGCTTTCAAGCCTTTAAGCAATAAAAGTAAGTGTGAAAAAGTCAGAAGTCTTTGAGCTCACTCCCAAAAACCTCTGACTTGGGGGGCTGATGACGGGGGTAGCCCAAGACCAAATAAAATGACTTAGACACATTAAAGCTAAAAAGGTTAAACAGTTCGAAGGTTGGAAACCCGGGAGACCAGATAAAATTGTACGTGAACAGTAGGCAGTCACATCTCTGATTGCTTCACCAAACTCCCCAGCCGCAAAAGTAACACAGGTCTATAGAGCACAGCCTTTTACCAGCAGGTCAAAGGCTTCAACCCCCAAAAAGGGCAAAACCCCCACTGCAAGCATGTTCACTAGTCAACACATTCCTCTTTAAGATAAGGCTCACCCTATAAAAGTGACACTTCATTAAGTGTGCAAGACATTCCAAAGGCCAGCTCTGATTCCTGAAATCTCTGGTCATTCTCTTTGAGTACTTGCTTCATGCAAGTGACTTTCTTTCACATTCAACACACACATTCCTTTTGCTCATACATCCGAATCTGAACACACATCAGAGGATGATCTTTAGCAAACAACAAAACCAATCTAGTGAACCTCTCTCCACGTCTTGCAAACGTGGGGGGGACCCCGTGACCTGTGTTAATCAAAGTTGAACCCTTCAACCCTTTTGCCTAACCAGCCCAGCTACTATCCTTGGTCTATTCTTTGTTGTATCAACAAATCCCATAACAGGACATGAAAACAAGTTGACATTTTGGTTAACCTTTACAAGTTTATTTCAACTACATTATCACCATAATCATTGTTCCCGCAATATATTGACTTCTTTATACATGCAATAGCATTGAATTTTGTTTTTGAAAGGCAATACTTCATTAGAACAAACCAGCTAGCAAGTATAGAGAAACAACCCAGCAACAACAAAAACAGAAAGAACAAGAGACTGGCCACAAATTACAAATTACAAAAAACTTAAAACGACCCCTACTAGACTCATTCAAACCAACAACCTCAGCTTGATTTTTAAGCCAAAAAACCCAGGGGACTTGTTTTAAATCAAAACTGCTTCATAAGTATTTTTTTAATAAAGTATTGCGAGTATCAGGGTATTTGATGCGTGTGAAATGTGTATATAAGTTCAAGTATATTTTAAGCCCTTTTACACTTTTTAGCCAAGTTTTAAATTTATAAAACACGATATTTACTAAGACTAAACACACATATGGGGAAGTGCACCCATCGTGAGCGTAGTATAGTGTTGGTAAGATACCGAGGTCGTCCAAGGACACAAGAGCTTTTAGTACCGGTTTATCCTCAACGTCTAATCAAATCAAAAGTTAGAAAAAGGTTTTAAATTAGAAAATTAAAAACTAACTAAAATGCTGAAAAATAAAAGTAAAAACAGGTAAACAAGATGAATCACTTGGCCCCGACTCGTGTATAGTGTAACCTTTGATTATTTCCTCACTTTTGCACTTTTTAGGAGATTATCTTAGTTATTGTAGTAGGCCCCTCTTTTGAAGGTGACGTTACCCTCAACCCAGTAGTTTGAGTCAGCAAGGATACAATCCTAAAGGGTTGGATTATTGAAAGATAACTAATTAAGTTATTAATGCATATTGTTGTTAGTGCACTATGTCTGTTGACTTCGTCTTGTATCATGTCATGTAATAGGATAGGATAACCAGTGCTCGGGTTGCTAGAAACTGAGTTTAGTGAGTTTTATGGTAATTCCGATTGAAAGTGTCAAGGGCCAGTTCAACCGGAATTTACATAGTTAATTCCGCTTGAAACTGTCTTTGTCCATTTCAAACGGAATTACAAGTCTATAAATAGGTGAGCATGGTTAGTCATTTGAAACGGGATTAGGTCTTGTGATTCGGTAACGAAGTGCTGCCGAATTGTCTCCAGGTGCTGTAATTCTATCAAATCAATACAAGAGACATTTAAATTGAACTGAGCATCCGTGTCATTGATTCCGCCTTTGATTCGGAAAAACAACTCTTCTGATCGACTCATTCAGGTCGTACAACGATCCTACAAGTGGTATCAGAGCTCAGGAGGTAGAGTTTAGCTTGAATTTATCAGTTTTCTGACTTCTACACCTTCTTTTTCAATATTGACAAGATTTCACGGTCAAAATGGACAGAATTTCACACATTACATGTGAAACAGTGTTTTAACAAAGCCTTGAGAAAATCAGACCTAAATACGGCTTAAAAGTGACAAAAATGGACCAGAATTGTAATTTCGTTTGAACGAGCATTGTAATTCCGTTTGAATAGTCCACCTGATCTCGCTTCAAATCGTAATTCCGTTTGAAATTTACGGGTGATTCCACTTGAATCTGCTATTTCGCTTGAAAAGTTCAACTATTCCGCTTCAAAGTGTAATTCCGCTTGAAGATTTCGTTTCAAAGTGGGATTCCGTTTGAAGTTTTAATTTCGTTTGAAGTGACATCTAGGGATTCCGTTTGAAAGCTGCTATTCCATTTGAACAAGTGGTTTCGCTTGAGAAGTGATTCCGCTTGAAATCATTATTCCGTTTGAAAGTGGATATTCCGTGTCAAGATCATTTTACGTCAACCGAGTGTCAGTTTGTATCAAGTTGTTTGTTATTGTTTAATCTGATTATGTTTGTTTAATTGTCTTTGTCTCCGGGAAATTCAAATTCACATCATGGCTGAAGAATTCTACAACACGTTCTACAACGCGTTCACATCCGAGTCTTCAGAAATCTCAACTGTCACACCAAAAACCATTACGAAAGCGATCAATGAGAATATTAAACATGAAAATTTTTATGGTACACATTCAAAACCACCAACTCTTGAAAGTATTGAAGACTATACTTGGTGGAAAGAATGGTTTCTCAACTGGGCAATAGTGTATGCACACGAGAGTTGGTTCTGTTTGGAGTTTGGGTATAAAAGGCCGACTGATGATAAAGGAGAAGAGATTCCACTCAAGAAATTACCTAAAGATGAGAAAGCAGAATTCTCAGCAGAACAAAGAATGATTGCTTTGATTCAAACTTCTATCAGGAATGACATGTTTGCTTTATTGCAACATGATGGAACATCGAAATCGGTTTGGGAAGCCTTGAGGGTAAAAGCTGAGGGGGGTAAACAAATTAAGAAAAACAAAATTGCTTTATTAAAGAAAGAATTTGATTTGTTTGACAGTTTGAAAGATGAATCAGTTAGGCAAATGATAGAGAGATTTGGTCACTTGAAAATCGAACTTGATCGGTTTGGGATTGTTAAAACTAGAGAAGAAATCATTGATAAGATAATAGAAGCGTTACCACGAGCTGATCAGTGGCAAACGTTTGTTTTCATTTTGAAAAATGATGCTTTGTATGATACAATTTCTCTTGATGTCTTGATTGAAAAGATAGAAAGTCATGAGCTAGAGTTGCAAAAGCAGAACAAGATGAGCAGTTCTTCGCATCAACAGAATGTGAGTCTCTATTACAAAGGTAATCTACCTTCGGTAAAAGTTGCAGAATCACCAAAGACAGCATTCAGTGGTGAGAGGACAAAAGAGCCACAGAAAAGTTCATCAAGTTACGATCCGGGTTATCATTCATCTTCATCTAAAGCAAGTGTTGAAGAATTTGATGAAGTTCTGTGCAACATTGCTCTCAAATTGAAGAATTCCCCGACAATGAGCATCAATGCAGCTAAGCAGCAAATGAGCTTCCTTGCACCTGTTCTGGAATCGTATGAAGGTCTTGTAGTTGGTAAAATTGGAAACTCTGAGTTAACCAAAGAAGACTACGACCAGATTGATCCGGAAGAGATGGAACTCATTGACATTCATTGGTGTTTGGCAAGTTGCATTCGCAGAGCTCAGAGGTACATGGAGATTACTGGGAAACAATCTCTCGGTGGTGCATCAACAAAACTTGGATTTGATAAATCCAAAGTGACTTGCTTCAAATGTAAGCAAAAAGGTCATTTCAAGAGAGAGTGCAATAATTCTGCGGTTGGTGGAAATGAACATCCGTTCAATGACGATTATTACCGAAAGGCAATCTACCACCGAAGCAAAGAAGAGCCAAAAATGATTGAAGACAAACCTAGAGATAAGTCAAGAGCTTGTGCTGTGATCCATGATGATGAAGGATATGATTGGAGTCAGATTCTTCCAGAAGAAGATCGTGTTGATATTCGAAAAATAGCTCATGGCAAAACTATATCAAAGAACAACCATTATGTTTTCATTGCCGAAATTAAAGAGCAAAACAAAGAAGAAAATGTTGTTGCTGAGGTCAAAAAGAAAACCAGAGAAGAAATTCTGAGTGAGAAAACAAACAGAGAAATAAGAATGGCTTGGAACAGAATGAATGAAATGCAAGAAGAATATGAAGAGGCTGTTAGCTACAATAGATGGGATAAGAAGCAAGAGTGTTATATCAACCATTATGGTGAACCGGTTATTCCCAAGAAGGACATAATTCATGAGGATGTTCTTCTAGTGATTCCTCGAGTCGGAGAATATTATTCAAATGCTTTGAAAGACAACTCATATGAAAGAAAGCTTAGAAAAATCATAAGAGATGTCATGACTTCAAGCTTGAGGAAGAGGGATGAAGAGAGAATGAAGAAGAATGTTGAGAATATGGTTGAAGAGTTGAAGAAAGTTGTTGAGGAAGATGTGAAGATTGTTGAAGAAGTGAAAGAAGACGTTGTGGTGAATGTAGAAGTTGTGAAAGAAGTTGTTACTGAAGAACAGCAGGTTGGAGAAGATGTGAAGAAAGCAGAAGAAGAAGTGAAGAATGAGAGTTTAGTTGTTGGTGATGTTGGTGTTGATGCTGGAAAGCAGAAAGATGCTGATCAGACAGATGCAGCAGAGAACACCGAGGTGCCAATCACTGAGGTAAATTCTGATTCTGAAACTCAAATCAAAATCATTGAACAGTGCAAGAAATGCATGGAAACGTGCAGTGCTTGTACTGAAAAAGACAAACAATTCAAAATAAGAAATCTTGAATTCAATAAAATTGAAGAAGCTTTCAAAAATAAATGCAAAGAAATGTTAGAAAACGAAAAAGTTTTGAAAGAAAATGATGAAAAACTTTTGGAAAAATGTAAAAAGTTAAAAAAAGAAAATGAAATTTTAAAAGAAAATGTTTTGAAAAAGACAGAAGAATGTGATCAAAAAGAAATTGTTTGTCAAGAAATGAAGAAAGAATATGATTCAATTAAATTGGCATATCACATTACAAAAGAGTCATATGAAAAAGTGAAAGATGAAATGAAATTTGCTCAATCAAGAATGAATTATTATTCTGAAACAACTAAAGAGCTTAAGCGAATGTATGAAATAAAACAAGGTGTTGTTAATTCCTATATTGAGGATGTTGCTAAGCTAAAGCGTCAGATTGCTGATTTAGAACAGGATAATAACAAGTTAAAAAGCTATTACGTGTCGTCATATGTGCTTGAAAGAATTTTTAACATAAAACCGGATGGAAAAGATTCTGAGCAAAACAAGAAAGGTATTGGCTCAAAGTTTCATCAAGTTCCACCACCGGAAAAGTTTGCATTTTATGATGATGAAAAGGTCGAAAAAGCTTTCAACATGGTAGATCAATTGCCAGATAACATTGACATGACCTATTCCAAATCTGATGATTCTAGTGATTCAGAGGTGGTAGGTAAGGTCGTTGAAAGTGTGTTGAAAGAAGAGTCGGTTGATACAGGTAAATCTGAATCACAGAATGAAAATGAAGTAAATTTTCATGATGGATATCTGAAAAACTCAAAGTCTGAGAAAAATTTGAATGATGATTCAAAAGGATTGGTTTATACCATGATTGGATCGGACAAATTATTCTTAGATATTGTATTCCCGATTCAGAATGTGATTTCAGAAAAGGTTGATAAAGTTTTCAAAATGGTTGAGATTGAGAAATCTGAAATTCCAAAGTTTGCTGGAAAAGGTCACAAAACTTTTTATAACAAACCTGGTTACAATAAGAAAAACATGAAGGCTAGGTTGGGTTATAAGAAGAAACGAAATTGGAATAAAAATGAAACTCAAAATTTTCAGACAAAAATGAATTTTGTTCACGGGACAAGTTCTGAAGAAGAGAAAGAACTCAAATTTAGACGACAGTCTAATGAAGAGTTTTATGCTCAAAAGAAAAGGCAACAACCACAGGTCAAAGATGTTTCAAAAAGAACATGTTTTAAGTGTGATCAAATTGGACATCTCGCACGAAAGTATCCAAATCTGAAACCCGTGGATGTTGATAAAAAGAATTCTGAAAATGTTGAGAAACAGAAATCTGAGGATGTTAAACAAAGGTCAACCAAGTTTGATTCGAAACAAACTTGGAGGTACAATACAAACAAGTTTGCTTCAAATCAAAATTGGAAATTAAACCAGAACAGGTTCGATTCAAGACAGACCTGGAATTCTCACACATCCAGATTAAGAACAACACAACGTTGGAAAACAACTGTAGATACAATTAAACCAAATGAGTTTTGGAAACCAAAAGTTGTTCAGAATGAAAATGTTCAAAACGAGTTACATTTTTACAAAAGAGGTACTCCGAAAGGTCAAACTTGGACTGCTAAGAAACAAATGACTTTGGTAAATGATGAAAAAGTTGAAGTCAAAGTTGAAAAAGTCTTTGATGACAAGGATTTTCCGAAGTTGAATGATACATATTGTGTTGAAATGCCTAAGGTCCAACAGACCTGGGCTAAATTGTTCAAGTAATCAAGTAGTCTGAATGTGCAGGTGCTCAAGAAAATTGAAGATTGTGAAAATGGTATTCGGAGCAGCCTGGCACAACAAGAAGAGGAGGCTGCTGAACCCTGGTTTGGTTGAAACAGGGAGTTTGTTTCATTTCTGTATATAAATAAACAATATTTCAAAAACCCTAAAAATTGAAAAATTTAAAAACCAAAATTATGTTTTTATTTTGTCAAAATTTTGAAAAACCAAAAATATGTTTGTTTTTAAATTTCTCAAAAATCAAAAATTACAAAAAATATGTTGATTGAATTTGCCGAAACCCTCATGGCGGAACAAACATGATTACTTTCACAAGATTGAAAAACGGTTTTCAAACTGTAAAATATCAGTGTGTTGTAAATCATGGGGGTATGTTGTAATTGTTACTTCATATGTTAGATTTTCTGCAAAACAGAGCACAATAGCAGAAAATGGATGGCGAGACAAAGTTATCAGTATTGCTTGTCAAATTTTCTTTAAATGATTTTGCATTTTAGGGGGAGTTTTGTTGTTAGAAAATCCAAAAACATTTGAAAATTTGAAAAAGTCAAAAACATGATAAAATTCAAAAATTGAGTTTTTGCGTAAAAAGAGGAAATGATAGTACATCAGTAGACAGTTACAGTATGCTAAAGAAATGTAATGTTTAAATAGTGTTAAACAGTCTCACTGATGATATGCCGATAGGTTTTTATACATTTAGTAAACTTTTTCGGGATATAAACTTAAAATCAAACTTGCTTATTTTGTGGGGAACACTACTTGGATATATAGGTAACCCCTGAATCCTCGTTTGAAGGACCCCTCTTTCTGAGATACTAGGTCTTTATGCTTAGTGATATCTGGGGTATTATCCCGAGACTTCTGATTTTGCGGAAGCAATGGCCTAGTCCCCATATAATACTTTCTGCATGCTTGAAATATAGCAAACGCCCTCAGTACAAAAATGATGAAACATTGAAAAATGCTAATCATGTGCTGTTGAAGAAAAGATCCTCTAAAGGGGACACACCAAAAGTCGAAGCCGTCATCTCTCTGCTGAACGGAAGTTCTGACCTGAGCTCTCACGGTTCTTCGCATTTTAACCCCTTACAGATATCATCTAGGTATATTCACCTGTAAGACTGAATATTGGGATCTGGATACGGGAGTATATTCAAGAGGTGGGACACATGAATGAGTTTAAGTTCTTAATACACCTAATTCGTATCCTGAATCAGTTGAAATTTGTGTGAAAATTTAAGTGGATCAGTATATCGACAATCTAAGTGAATTGTTTAATTCTTAATGTGTAAATAAGCTCAACAGTACTTGTGACTTGTCAAAAACTGATATGATCCTCTAACGCAAACTCAAACAAAAATATTGTATGTAAATATGTTTGTAAATATTTCTTTACTGCTTTATATTTCAGAAAATACAAAAAGATTTTTGATTCTGCTTTATTTTCGACAACCGATGTCTGAGTGCTAAGTTTCAAAATCTAAGTATACTGATTGTGTTTCTAAAAATAAAACAAGTTCATTAATTTGAAACTTGAGTTTTTAACTAAAATCAAAAACAGTTTGTGATATCTCCAAGGTCATTAGTTTGGACTTGGATGATTAACTGTGAGGGATTTGGATGCTTATTTTGTTAGAGAGCCAGTTTCTGATCCTGTTCGCTGAAACTGCAAATTCAATGAGATTTGTTAAAAAGTGTTAGTTTAGAAAGATTGGTAGAGTCAGGTTTTCATTCTTGGAAGTTCAAAATGTTGTTACTTATAAATATTTGAGTGTTGCAGAAGTGATACCAGACTACGATCCCAATAGCAGAGTCTAAGGGGGAGTCTAAAGACGAGCTCAAAGCAAGGGGGAGCTTGTAACCTGAAAGCAAGGTGTCGATCCCTAAAGCACGGAAGCTTGACGAAAGGGGGAGCCTGAGAAAAGTGTTTCTGAAGAAGCTGATAATGTTAGAGCTAGAGTCAGATCCTGGTAAAACATTCAAAGATAGAAGCTGATCATTGAAGAAAGATTGAAGTATGCTTACAGTGTTAGACAATTTGGTAAGAGCATGAAGACTGATCAAGACTGAAGATGTGTCATGATAAAGACTCGACACTAAAGACTTCTCTAACATCCAAGGGGGAGTCTGTTAGTGCACTATGTATGTTGCCTTCGTCTTGTATCATGTCATGTAATAGGATAGGATAACCAGTGCTCGGGTTGCTAGAAACTGAGTTTAGTGAGTTTTATGGTAATTCCACTTGAAAGTGTCAAGGGCCAGTTCAAACGGAATTAACATAGTTAATTCCGCTTGAAACTGTCTTTGTCCATTTCAAATGGAATTACAAGTCTATAAATAGGTGAGCATGGTTAGTCATTTGAAACGGGATTAGGTCTTGTGATTCGGTAACGAAGTGCTACCGAATTGTCTCCAGGTGCGGTAATTCTATCAAATCAATACAAGAGACATTTAAATTGAATTGAGCATCCGTGTCATTGATTCCGCCTTTGATTCGGATAAACAACTCTTCTGATCGACTCATTTAGATCATACAACGATCCTACAATTGTGGTAGGCCCCTCTTTTGAAGGTGACGTTACCCTCGGCTAAGTAGTCTGAGTCAGCAGGGATACAGTCCTAAGTAGCCGGGTTAAAGTATTAATAGTAGCTTACAAATGAGGGGATCAAAGAGTTTGGACCCCCGCCATCCAATACCGGTGGGTATTGAAGGAGGTCCTACTAAATTTGACCCAGGTCCTTGCAGGATCTATACACTGAACAAGGCAAGACTCTTACCAAACCGTTCCCTTAACCCCCGACCAGGTAGCCAACATACCTCCATATAGACCGTGGAGATATGAATGGTGAAAATCTTTTATTTTATATAGACAGTAAAATAATGCCAAGACACCACGGACAAACGATAAGGAAGAATCACCTTCAACATAAGAAACTAGTTATTAATTTCATTAATACATAACCAAGTAAAAAGTGCGATAAGATTAAAAATAAAAAGTATTACAGTAGACACTTGTCTTCACCAAGTGATGTAAAAGACTTAGGCAAACATGGCCTTTGATTGTCAAGAACTCTTACGATCAATCTTGGATCCTGAGACGACTCACACACTCTATGATGGACAATGGATGATGGTGGTGGATGATGGTGTTGTGATGGTGGTGGGTGGTGGGTGAAGTGTGAGAGAGGTGGTGTGCCAAGGGATGGTGTGACACCTGTGTCACTGCGACCATCAAACAAATACCAAACCAATGAAATATTGTATTTCATACTTTGAACTTGTATAAATATGTGTATCTTTTGCACATATCAACTCTTGTTCGATTTCAAGCTATAAATCGCTTTCTGGAAGGTTATACGCGCACTAATGCGTAAATATAACCAGTTTAATGCAACAAACACTCCGGAATAGTGAAATAGGCTTAACATACCTTAAATAACCTCTACATAACTTAGAAATAAGTTTTGGAAGGTTTGGTATGCCGAAATCAAGTTATATCGCTTACAGGGACTAAAGTTGACAAACTGCGAAAGTAAGCCAATTTGAACTGTAACAGACATTCCGGAACATGACCATAAGTTAAACATACCATAAATATCCTTTACATAGCTTAGAAATAGGCTTTGGGGTGTTCGGTATGCTAAAATAAACTTTTGTGTCATTCAGGGACTAAAAGCGTCAAAAAGTGCACAAGTTTGCATTTTCGCGCATAACTTACGTTCTGAATACATCCGGATATCCAAAAATTTATGTAAGCACTAAAATATTTTATTTTAGTGTTTGGCATAAGAAAAATCCATTCGTCACGCCATTTGGATCGTTTTTCGCGCTTTTGCGCATTCCGTCGTAATTAAGCGAACATCGCGTTCGTACGACCAAACGAACCAACATCCGACTTATTTTTTAGCATGTTTCATGTCCACAATGTTTAGACATCATGTTAGGGCCTTAAAGTTGGCTTTACGGGCCTTAGAAGTGTCGGAAATGGGCTTAAACACGTGCAGGGGCTGAAACTGTAATTTCTGGAACTTGTTTCTGATCTGTGCAGGCCAGGCGGCCCGCGTGAGATCCTTGTGTCCATTACGCGGCCTGCGTCCGACTCCCTGATCAGATAATATCGAACAGTCAGCATGTTCTAGCTGTTTTAACCACAAACACACACTCACCACTTGCATATTCAGCTGATAAGGATTGTTTTTAGGCACCATAACTTTCCGACACTTGTACGGATACGATTAAGGCACGATATTCGACAAACGATCTTAACGGTTCTCCGAATACTATAAATACCCCATCACCCCAACTTCAAAAACCACTAGAATCTGATCTAAGTGACTCTAAGTTGGAACCATTGTTTCATACCTGAGTTATTAAGATCTAGATTAGCATTCGGGGACCCTTCGTAAGTATTCTTTCGTTCTTTTCTTTCTTTTATTGCTTTTCGAGTCATAAAGTCAAACTTTGTTTGACTTTCAGCGTTGACCAGCTTATAGTCAATGCGAAGTTCGTTTGAACTTCGCAACGTGAGTGTAATCACGTTGGTTATAGTCCCTTGGGACTATGCCTACTGATTACCACGTTGTCTAGGGTCGTAGGGTAAGCGATCTAATAAATCGCTTATACCTTCGAACCCGACCCAGTTTGGTCGATCATTAGGATCCGACCAAACACATTAGGTGACCATAGTAGGTAGGGAATAACCTTCCGAGGTTATACCCTATGGTCGCTTCGTTTGAATAGTTGTATGATAGGTAATTTATATGCCTTAGGTAAATTACCAGAATACCCTTTTCATGTATAATTGGTAATTAAGCATATGTAACCTAAACTTTTGTCACATAACCGATTATGTAACATGTTTAGGCATATAACACTTGTCATAGGGCTAGTTAGACGGTCCGAACGCGTTTCACGCGAACGACGCGTTAAAGTAGCATAAGCTACCTAAACGGGTCGTAATGGGTCGTAAGCACTTAGATTAAGGTTTCATTTAGTATGTAGGCTTTGTTAAACCATATGACACGAGTCTCTATACTCGTTTGGTTTACGAACCCTCATTCTATCAGATCTTCCGATTTAGGTCCGGTTTATTAACATAGTTACCTATATTAGGTGCCGTTTGATATCCGCGATCTCTAGCATTGTTTGGTTGTTATTCAAGGACTACTGAGCAATCTCAAGTGAGTACATAGACCCCTCTTTTACTGTTTTCCAAACTGTTTTGGGGTGGAACACATGTGCCTACTTGTTACTTTCATGCTTTCCTGTTTTCACATCATATACCTGCTATGTTCGTTAGTACATTATAGTACATGATTCTATTACATCTTATGCTAGGTATGCCCATTGTGTGCATTACTTAGTACATCGTTTTACATTACATTACATGCTACGTATGTCTATTATTGTATACGTAGTACAGGTCACATGCTACGTATGTCTATTGTTGTATACGTAGTACAGGTCACATGCTACGTATGTCTATTGTTGCATACTTAGTACAGGTCACATGCTACGTATGTCTATTGTTGCATACTTAGTACAGGTCACATGCTACGTATGTCTATTGTTGTATACGTAGTACAGGTCACATGCTACGTATGTCTATTGTTGTATACGTAGTACAGGTCACATGCTACGTATGTCTATTGTTGCATACTTAGTACAGGTCACATGCTACGTATGTCTATTGTTGCATACTTGGTACATTTGTTATTCATCACATGCTTACATTTTGGATACATATTGCATGATTTACATTAGACATGAACATTTTACTTTGATAGTTTGGTTTGAGTAAGTGATTAAGTAACGAGGCGTGTGTAATATGATACAAGCATGGTGGATACGCCGCTGGTACTTCCTATATATAAGTGTTTGTATGGTATTACATGTCGTAGCGTTATTTGAATCATTTCAGTTTGAGACATATAACATTTTATACAAATAACATACTTTTCACAAGACATTGTTTTACAAACAACTTATCTTATACAAACTCATTTTTACATGGTTATTCATTTAACCTGACATTTATTTATACATATCATCTGATCTTATCATTTTTCAAATGATTTACAAAACAAAGCAAATTACAAGGTTCATGACTAAACATTTTCTCAAACATAAGTCATGAAACCTATTTTCACAAAACCTATGTATCTCACAGGCATTTTTATGCTGACGTACCTATTTTCACATGTGTTTTTCAGGAGCTGTTGCATAAGATGATCAAGATACACATAGGCAGACTTGGGCTTTAGTGACAATAAAAGATGCAAGACTAGTTAATTATGTTGTATTTCCTTGTTTGTTAAGACATTGTAACACTTTTAATCAATAAAACGAAACTTTAATTGCCATGGATTTGAAACAATTAATTCTGTTACAACACTCCCCGACATTTCCGCCACGTTTTGTATGTTCTACGTGGTCGGGGTGTGACAGAAAAGATGGTATCAGAGCCAATGGTTATAGGGAATTAGGTTATTAGTAATGCTTTGACCTAGTCTATAACCTTTCTAGGACCCTAACGCGAGTTTACTTGCGTTTAGTCATAAAACAAAATTTCAAAACCGCTTTGAAAACTAATCATCTGTTCTAGGATGATTGATTACTAGGTTTTGAACCCTCTATTGTAAGGTTTTGAACCCTTTGAATTTTCAAAAAAATCTCGTCAAGGTTTTGGGTTTTAAATAATGTTAACACGTGCAAACTGGAAGGGTGAATGCCTGTATTCTGGGTTTTCTGTCTAGGCAAGCACTTCGTATACATCTCATCAGACGCGAGACCAGTTGTGCTTACCTGGGAATTCTTGGGATGAGTGTTCACTTATAGGCGAGCATGTCTTCGCGATACATTATTTTTGACCTATTTACTTTGATTATCACCGAGGTCGTTTGTTGCTTTGTAGTAACAAACAAATGACCACTATCCTTGTTTTCATCAGATTTGTTTCATCTCATTCTTTTCGTCTAATTCTCTCACTCGTTTCCTTTCATGTTTCCTCTTTTAGAATGCCTCCTCGACGCGAAAGCCAGATAGCGACTGCCGAACTGGCAGAAATCATCACGCAGCAAATGGCTGCTGCCTTCCCAAATCTTTATGCTCAAATGATGCAAGCCATCAACAACAACAATGCTCCATGCAACTTCAAGAGTTTCAACTCGGCTAAACCGCTCAAGTTTAGTGGTTCTGAGGGAGCAACTGGGCTTCTTCAATGGTTCGAGAGCATTGAGAATACGTTCCGTCACGTTCAGTGTCCTGAAAATCGCAAGGTCGAGTTTTCTTCGAGCGTGTTTCAGAAGAGGGCTCTTACGTGGTGGAACGGGATTATGAGAGACCGGGGTGCTGAAATTGCACTAGCACAGACTTGGGCCGAGCTTAGAGCTCTTATGATGAGGGAATTCTGTCCTCGTCATGAACTGCGAGCGTTGGAGAAAGAATTTGATGATTTGAAGCAAGACAGTGGGGAACATCGAGCCTATACTGACCGTTTTGAAGAATTGAGCCTGTTGTGTCCTGCTATGGTTACTCCTGTGGATAAGGCGATCGAGAAATATACTGATGGTCTTCCTGACCTAGTTCAGGATATTGTTACTGGCAGCAACCCTACTACTGTCAGACAAGCCATTGAATTGTCTGCTACTCTAACTGAATCCCACATCAGAAAGAAAAAGCTTTTTCGAAAAGGCGACCCAAGACCATCCGACAAGACTGCTCAAGTGGAACCAAAGGAAGAACATGCTGAGGTGTCCAAGAATAAGAAGCGTAAGGCTTCGCAGAATTTTGCGATTGCTGCTCAACCCAACCAAAACATCCGCCACCAACCAGCTCAGCCTCCTGCAAGGAAACCTTATGCCGGTACTGCACCAATATGCGACAAATATAATGCACACCACTTAGCTCACCTACAGTGTCGTTTGTGTGCATCATGTGGGCGACTCGGTCACCTGGAAAATGCTTGTCGTTTTACCCCGAACCAAGCTGGTCCAAACCAATCTCGGTTCAATGCTACTCAAGCTCGTCTTCCACGAGGTCCTTGCTTCAACTGTGGCGAGATGAGCCATTTCCGAAGAAATTGCCCAAAGATTGCTAATGCGAATCCAGCGCAGGGATGAGCATCGGACCAACTAGAAGACAATGTTGTTTGGAAATAATAGCCTTATGTATTATTTTCTTTTGTTGTCAAGGTCCATGAAACAGTTGTTGTTGTTTATAAATAAATCTTTTTATTTTGCATTGCAATGTACAAATATGATGGCATGTATAAACAACGTATTCCCTACAATAACGATAACCAAGGAACCGTATTCCTTGAAGAACAGACTACCCCGTAATTTCTTTCATTTTATTACCTCTTGCATTTTCCACGGAAATCCAAAGTACCTGTTTCTTCCAAGGAAACGAAGTACAAGACGCAAGTTACAACTCTGTACGAATACCCAAAGTACCACTATAAATTCTTAATAGGGTACCTAAGGGTATTTCAGTATCTTCAAATTTTTGTGTTCCTTAATTCGAATATTGTGTTTTCTTCAAAACGAAATCGAATTTTTGGAAGATCTTGCTATCGTCATAGTTAGATTCTTGCTAATGTTTAAAGTACCGAATAAAATCCATGAAATGGATTCCTAGTGTGCTTTAAATACATGTACGTAATTAACAAAACAAAACTTACAAATTAAAGATCTAGATAATCAATTTTGTGATTAGGTGACTATGTGTTTATGCATCTTGTCTTTCCTTTTAAGCATTTTGTGTTTTGTATACTCTGGATATTCGCTATCCAAATTCTCATAAAATCTTTCTTATCTTCATATGAAGGATTCGTAGTAGGATATTCAAAAAGGTACTATCTTAAATCCTTAATGGACTTCTACGTTGTAGTTAAGTCCCTTGGATTATAAAGTACTATTCCAAAGTTTAAGGACAACATGTGTTGATTTAGTTAAAGAGATCCTACGTCGATCTAAGTTAAATAGATTGGTCCGACAATCTAGTTAAATACATCCTACGTCGATGTAGTTAAATATTCCCCGTAGGTAGTTTAGTTAAAGAGATCCTACGTCGATCTAAGTTAAATAGATTGGTCCGACAATCTAGTTAAATACATCCTACGTCGATGTAGTTAAATATTCCCCGTGGGTAGTTTAGTTAAAGAGATCCTACGTCGATCTAAGTTAAATAGATTGGTTCGACAATCTAGTTAAATATATCATGTGTTTATGTAGTTAAATAGGCCCTCGGGTGGTCTAAATCAAGAGATTGTTCGTTAATCTAATCCTTTGGTGACCTAGTTAAAGAGACTCTATTGCAGTCAAGTTAAATCACCACAGGATTATTCGTTTGATTTTTCCCCCATACGCATTATGAAATGAACTGTGCGGACTGTGCAAGGAACTACGTAATTATGGAGGCCTACATAATTATGGAATTCAGTGCACAGAAACCACATGAAGTTTTGTCATGTGTTAAGACCAACAGTGGCAAGAGTAATGATACGGGAGAAGTCTTGGACTTCGACCAATGTCATTTATTCTCACACTCCCCAATTCTGATCTCAATCACACACACAGTTTCCTATGATAAGTCTTCATAAGAAACGTTCTTCTGTCCGTAGTTCAAAACTCCATGTTTTGTTACTACAAGGACTTCACTTTGAGGGTTGAAGTTTTTGCTAAGAATCCTAACATGGCCCAGAGTTTTACTTAAGGGTTTAATGGATCTATCAGAAGGCGAAACCGTCACAGCTGTCTTCACAAGTTTCCTCTAGAAATTAATTTCGGGACAAAATTTCCTAAAGTAGGGGAGACTGTGACACCTGTGTCACTGCGACCATCAAACAAATACCAAACCAATGAAATATTGTATTTCATACTTTGGACTTGTATAAATATGTGTATCTTTTGCACATATCAACTCTTGTTCGATTTCAAGCTCTAAATCGCTTTCTGGAAGGTTATACGCGCACTAATGCGTAAATATAACCAGTTTAATGCAACAAACACTCCGGAATAGTGAAATAGGCTTAACATACCTTAAATAACCTCTACATAACTTAGAAATAAGTTTTGGAAGGTTTGGTATGCCGAAATCAAGTTATATCGCTTACAGGGACTAAAGTTGACAAACTGCGAAAGTATGCCAATTTGAACTGTAACAGACATTCCGGAACATGACCATAAGTTAAACATACCATAAATATCCTTTACATAGCTTAGAAATAGGCTTTGGGGTGTTCGGTATGCTAAAATAAACTTTTGTGTCATTCAGGGACTAAAAGCGTCAAAAAGTGCGCAAGTTTGCATTTTCGCGCATAACTTACGTTCTGAATACATCCGGACATCCAAAAATTTATGTAAGCACTAAAATATTTTATTTTAGTGTTTGGCATAAGAAAAATCCATTCGTCACGCCATTTGGATCGTTTTTCGCGCTTGTGCGCATTCCGTCGTAATTAAGCGAACATCGCGTTCGTACGACCAAAGGAACCAACATCCGACTTATTTTTTAGCATGTTTCATGTCCACAATGTTTAGACATCATGTTAGGGCCTTAAAGTTGGCTTTACGGGCCTTAGAAGTGTCGGAAATGGGCTTAAACACGTGCAGGGGCTGAAACTGTAATTTCTGGAACTTGTTTCTGATCTGTGCAGGCCAGGCGGCCCGCGTGAGATCCTTGTGTCCATTACGCGGCCCGCGTCCGACTCCCTGATCAGATAATATCGAACAGTCAGCATGTTCCAGCTGTTTTAACCACAACCACACACTCACCACTTGCATATTCAGCTGATAAGGATTGTTTTTAGGCACCATAACTTTCCGACACTTGTACGGATACGATTAAGGCACGATATTCGACAAACGATCTTAACGGTTCTCCGAATACTATAAATACCCCATCACCCCAACTTCAAAAACCACTAGAATCTGATCTAAGTGACTCTAAGTTGGAACCATTGTTTCATACCTGAGTTATTAAGATCTAGATTAGCATTCGGGGACCCTTCGTAAGTATTCTTTCGTTCTTTTCTTTCTTTTATTGCTTTTCGAGTCAGAAAGTCAAACTTTTTTTGACTTTCAGCGTTGACCAGCTTATGGTCAATGCGAAGTTCGTTTGAACTTCGCAACGTGAGTGTAATCACGTTGGTTATAGTCCCTTGGGACTATGCCTACTGATTACCACGTTGTCTAGGGTCGTAGGGTAAGCGATCTAATAAATCGCTTATACCTTCGAACCCGACCCAGTTTGGTCGATCATTAGGATCCGACCAAACACATTAGGTGACCATAGTAGGTAGGGAATAACCTTCCGAGGTTATACCCTATGGTCGCTTCGTTTGAATAGTTGTATGATAGGTAGTTTATATGCCTTAGGTAAATTACCAGAATACCCTTTTCATGTATAATTGGTAATTAAGCATATGTAACCTAAACTTTTGTCACATAACCGATTATGTAACATGTTTAGGCATATAACACTTGTCATAGGGCTAGTTAGACGGTCCGAACGCGTTTCACGCGAACGACGCGTTAAAGTAGCATAAGCTACCTAAACGGGTCGTAATGGGTCGTAAGCACTTAGATTAAGGTTTCATTTAGTATGTAGGCTTTGTTAAACCATATGACACGAGTCTCTATACTCGTTTGGTTTACGAACCCTCATTCTATCAGATCTTCCGATTTAGGTCCGGTTTATTAACATAGTTACCTATATTAGGTGCCGTTTGATATCCGCGATCTCTAGCATTGTTTGGTTGTTATTCAAGGACTACTGAGCAATCTCAAGTGAGTACATAGACCCCTCTTTTACTGTTTTCCAAACTGTTTTGGGGTGGAACACATGTGCCTACTTGTTACTTTCATGCTTTCCTGTTTTCACATCATATACCTGCTATGTTCGTTAGTACATTATAGTACATGATTCTATTACATCTTATGCTAGGTATGCCCATTGTGTGCATTACTTAGTACATCGTTTTACATTACATTACATGCTACGTATGTCTATTATTGTATACGTAGTACAGGTCACATGCTACGTATGTCTATTGTTGTATACGTAGTACAGGTCACATGCTACGTATGTCTATTGTTGCATACTTAGTACAGGTCACATGCTACGTATGTCTATTGTTGCATACTTAGTACAGGTCACATGCTACGTATGTCTATTGTTGTATACGTAGTACAGGTCACATGCTACGTATGTCTATTGTTGTATACGTAGTACAGGTCACATGCTACGTATGTCTATTGTTGCATACTTAGTACAGGTCACATGCTACGTATGTCTATTGTTGCATACTTGGTACATTTGTTATTCATCACATGCTTACATTTTGGATACATATTGCATGATTTACATTAGACATGAACATTTTACTTTGATAGTTTGGTTTGAGTAAGTGATTAAGTAACGAGGCGTGTGTAATATGATACAAGCATGGTGGATACGCCGCTGGTACTTCCTATATATAAGTGTTTGTATGGTATTACATGTCGTAGCGTTATTTGAATCATTTCAGTTTGAGACATATAACATTTTATACAAATAACATACTTTTCACAAGACATTGTTTTACAAACAACTTATCTTATACAAACTCATTTTTACATGGTTATTCATTTAACCTGACATTTATTTATACATATCATCTGATCTTATCATTTTTCAAATGATTTACAAAACAAAGCAAATTACAAGGTTCATGACTAAACATTTTCTCAAACATAAGTCATGAAACCTATTTTCACAAAACCTATGTATCTCACAGGCATTTTTATGCTGACGTACCTATTTTCACATGTGTTTTTCAGGAGCTGTTGCATAAGATGATCAAGATACACATAGGCAGACTTGGGCTTTAGTGACAATAAAAGATGCAAGACTAGTTAATTATGTTGTATTTCCTTGTTTGTTAAGACATTGTAACACTTTTAATCAATAAAACGAAACTTCAATTGCCATGGATTTGAAACAATTAATTATGTTACAACACTCCTCGACATTTCCGCCACGTTTTGTATGTTCTACATGGTCGGGGTGTGACAGATGGTTTGCAAATGAGCCAAACACCCCTATTTATAGCCTGAACAGTAGCTCGGGCACGGCCCCGTGTCCAGTGGGCACGACCCCGTGTCCATCCTCTTCTTTGTCTTCATTAATTGCAGTTTGTCTGCGTTAGTTGACCACGCCCCCGTGTGCAGAAGCGTATCTGTACTATCAAGATTTTCCTGGATTCTGCGAATCTTATAGTTGACCACGGCCCCGTGTCCGCTGAGCACGGCCTTGTGGTGGGCGATAGAAGCTTCTATAGCTTTGTCTTTTATGATGGCACTTGGGCACGCCCCCGTGTTCACTAAGCACGGGGCGTGTTCAGCCTTCTGTTCTCTTGTTTTGCTTGGGAAGATGCTGTCGGGGAGGTCGGGCATGCCACGTTTGTTCCTTTTCTTGTATTTATGTTAGATTTAGCTGCCTTTTTGCTTCTTTTGTTAATTTGAGCTCATTTAATCCTGAAAATACAAAAGGAAGACAAAAGCACACTTTTCCAACATTAGTACTAAAAAAGGGTTAGTTTTATACCACAATTGATGTAATTTATATGTTGCATTTTGCCACATCAAATACCCCCACACTTGAATCTTTCCTTGTCCTCAAGCAAAACTCTTTATAATGTGGCTTTACACTCCCAAATGGAATGGGTTGAAGAGAAGGTTTTTGGGCTTGTCATAGAGTGTCGGGATTTCCAAGATTCTTTATTAAGTTTTTATTTTTATTTATTTACAATCCTATTCGTCATGATTTATTTAAAACATTACATAAGATAAATTACTTATTAGGGCATAACATTCATTTTTAAAATTCTATTTATATACAAGTTCACATACCTCACGGGGGATCACTCAACACTCGGCCGAAGATGTATTTTAGTCAATCACTCGAGAGCGGCATGGAACTTACTCCTACCATAGGCTTGCCAAGCAATCAATCCTCCTCCTTTTTAACTATATACCTTTGTAAATATCAAGAGGACTTTTGGGGTGAAGGGTTAGGCTTGGGTTAGTGGTTAGTAGAAAAGGGTGAAGAAGCGTAAAAAGCGTCGGTTTTCGTAAGACTTTATTTTTGCAAATTTTTATTTGGATGAAGCTATTATTCAAACAAAGTTATTTTTGATGAACTTGCTTGTTTATTTCTTTTGCTTCATCATCAACATTTTTTTTTGAAAAGTTATACGAGAAACCGAGCTTGTTACTAAAACAAAGGGTTAAAAATAAAAAAAAGGTTTTGGTGGGTGAAAGGGTGTTTGGTTTGGGTTAAGAAATGAAAAGGTTTAGGCTCAAAGGGGTTAACTAGGGGGATTTTGGGTAGGTGGTAAAAAAAGAAAAATAATGGTGTAGAAATAAAAAGGGTTAGTCCTAATGCCTCCATCATTTACTTACTTGGGTTTAAGTTGGTAAGGACCGGGAATGTATTGTCGTGGCAAGTTCTAGAGTTGTAAGAACCAATCGGCTATTCACACAAGAAACGAAAAATGAGCATGTAGTTTAAAGATATGTATTTGTATGCTCAATAAAAGCTCAAAACTCACTTTTGTGGGAATGGGTTTTTATGTGATCAAGTATATATAATCAAATTTTAACTAAACTTGTCATGCCTTTTCATAATTTTCTTATGTTGGTTCTTTTTATCACGACGCTATCGGTTGTAAATTTGTAAAAATATAACCTTTTTAGAACTTGAAATTCCCAAGTTAAACCTAGACAAGTAAAAAAATGAAATTTTTTGAAAAAATTTGGGGTGATTAGCGGTTCCAATAGAGTTTTGTGTAAGGCTTGTAATTAGGACTTGCAAGATTCAAAGTTTTAGCATCCCCCCACACTTAAATTACACATTGTCCTCAATGTGTCCCAAAAATAAGTTTTTAGGCTGATTGAATGTGTAAAAAGGTGTTAAAAAGCAAAATTTTATGTTACTGGGCGTCTGGACACGGCCCCGTGGTGTCCGGGCATGACCCCGTGTTCAGGTGCCAGTAACAAAAAGTTGAACAAAAGAAACAGAAGCCTGGACACGGGGGCGTGTTGGGTGAACACGGCCCGTGTCCAGTTTACTTGAACTGGGCATTTTCTGCAGACTGTGCAGCACGGGGCCGTGTTGGGCGGGCACGACCCGTGCTGAACCTGCTGTAATGAAGAAAATTTGTCGGATGGCCCTGTTTTCGTGCATGGGGTGCTGGTCCAAGTTTCCCTTGTTATCCTTTACCATCCCGAGTGTGTTTTATTTATTACAACATCATCCAAACACCAAATTAGCTAAAACCATCATTCATTAAGTCATAGAGAGAATTACATAATAATCCTAAAAAGTTAAAAACAAAGCAGAAAATAAAATTAAAGGGTCCTAAATTAGATAGGTCAAGTGATAAGTAAAATCATCCTATGGAGCTCTACGAGTACAATAAGAACCAAAAATCCGGAAATAGTTTTCCGGTATCTAAAAGCTTTGTAGAACTCCAAGCCGAGGGGCATTAAAGCCATTCTTCTATCTCTCTTGGGAGGAAGAAGGCGGCGTCATTCTCCTCAACATCTTGTGGAGGAGGAGCGACACCAACCGGAACCCCTTGTAGTATGTCCCCAGGAGGCTCCAGATGCATGACGTACCATTCGGTTGGTATGATGACTTCGGGAACCACATTCCATGCCCTTTGGGTAATGATTGGAACCAAAGGAGGAGAAGCGAGAATGTTCAACCTTCGGTGCAAAAGGTTGACCTCTCGAAGACATCCTTCTAGTTCCACCGTCAAATGATTGATACGGTCGATCAATGCTTCTTCCACTCCTGTCATCTCATCAATGGCTTCTCTTAAGGCGTAAACGTAGTTTACAAGGAGGGAATCTTCAACCGTTGACGATCTTCTCCCTTGTCGGTTGTTTCTGGAGTGTGATGAAGATGTTCCGCTAGTTCTGCTCGCCATTCTGAGAAAACATACCGAAAAGAGTTCAACTTTATGGGATCAGTACTTCGGACACGGCCCCGTGTTCAATGAACACGGCCCGTGTCCAGATGTTTGCAGATTTTTGGGACAAGGGATCATGGAGTTTTAATTTGTTTTCATGATGTTTAAAACGTTTTTAAGCATAAACAACTTAAAACATTGTTGTAGAACTTACTTTTAACAAGATCCCATGAATAAAAATCTAACAAACATCTCAATAAAGCTTGAAATTATGGAGATTTCAAGTTTTAATGGAAGCATGAAGGAGAATTGAAGAAGATGAAAGGGGATAAAAGAGGAAAGGACAAGAAGGTTATTGAGAAACTTCTTTTAGAAAATACCTAGGATGGTATGTGAGAATATTCCCCAAATCTCTGTCCCTTGAATGGTTCAAATGTGCAGGATTCTTGGCTGCATTTATAGAAACGACAGTATGCTACACACGGCCCCGTGTTCAGGTGGAATCCTGACACATTTTGTCCGTATTCTGACATGAAATCAGACGGGAATCTTTGAGTGGACACGGGGGCGTGTTGACCTGGACACGGCCCCGTGTCTAGAGGCTGTCTTATGGAGTTTTCCCTCTTTTAAGGATTTTATCCAGATCGGGCGGTTCCTTACTGGATGGAACAATCCCAAAGTGCCTAAGATACCTTAATTGTTCTAGATTAAGACGAGAACGCAAGAGGTTGTCGGTGAGGGTGATTCCTATGCTAAATGTAGGTGGACAAGTCCAACCCTTTCCCGGGCTCTCGTTAAAGAAGGTGTATGCCGAATCGCTCAGGTCTATGTATGCATCGAACGAAGTCGATGGGGAGTCCTTCACGGCACAATCGACACAGGGACGACTATCGCTCAAGTCCTCACTAGAGTTAGAGGTAACATCGGTAGCAACGAAGTTGTTTTTATTTGAATGCGATCCCAACAATTCTTCTTGGTTATCGCCTTGAGATAAATTA
Source organism: Helianthus tuberosus (assembly GCA_030545235.1). Taxonomy (NCBI): domain Eukaryota; kingdom Viridiplantae; phylum Streptophyta; class Magnoliopsida; order Asterales; family Asteraceae; genus Helianthus; species Helianthus tuberosus. The sequence continues at coordinate 86,912,028 of CM060353.1, forward strand.
TTATTGAAATCTATCCTAAGTTCTTCTAACCAATTAAGAATTAGATCTTCCATTTGAAATAGTTCATCAAGAAGCATTTCCCCTAGAAGATCCGGTTGAGAGCATTCGAGGGAGAGATATGGATTATTTTTACTTTCGCCCCTCTTAAGGCTACATGAAAACAATGGGTCTATATAGTGGGGCTTATAATTTAGAAAATAACATTCTAATTCTTTATGGGGGCCGCCACATATTTGACACCACGTACCATAAGAGTGCCGAAAGTAAAAAATATCAGTATCACTCATGTTTGTGTCAGAAATTACCAACCGTCAGGATCTTACGGTTCTGTTTTCATTAACTGAATCTTGGGCACGGGGCGTGTTGAGTGGGCACGGCCCCGTGTTCAGCTTATTGTCTGACTTAAAACAGGATTGCCAGTTCCAATGATTGGGCACGGGGCGTGTTCAGCGCTGAGTTCAGCAGAAGCTGAAAAACTAAGAAAAATCCTAAAAAAATAGAAAAATAAGAAAAACGATTAGGCCGTTGATTCCTAACTTTCTTAATATCCTTGTGTCCTCGGCAGCGGCGCCAAAAACTTGATGCGTGTGAAGTGTGTATATAAGTTTAAGTATATTTTAAGCCCTTTTACACTTTTTAGCCAAGTTTTAAATTTATAAAACACGATATTTACTAACACTAAGCACACATATGGGCAAGTGCACCCATCGTGAGCGTAGTATAGTGTTGGTAAGATACCGAGGTCGTCCAAGGACACAAGAGCTTTTAGTACCGGTTTATCCTCAACGTCTAATCAAATCAAAAGTTAGAAAAATGTTTTAAATTAGAAAAGTAAAAACTAACTAAAATGCTGAAAAATAAAAATAAAAGTAAAAACAGATAGACAAGATGAATCACTTGACTCCGACTCGTGTATAGTGTAACATTTGATTATTTCCGCACTTTTGCACTTTTTATGAGATTATCTTAGTTATTGTAGTATGCCCCTCTTTTGAAGGTGACGTTACCCTCAACCCAGTAGTTTGAGTCAACAAGGATACAATCCTAAAGGGTTGGATTATTGAAAGATAATTAATTAAGTTATTAATGCATATTGTGGTAGGCCCCTCTTTTGAAAGTGACGTTACCCTCGGCTAAGTAGTCTGAGTCAGCTGGGATACAGTCATAAGTAGCCGGGTTAAAGTATTAATAGTAGCTTACATATGAGGGGATCAAAGAGTTTGGACCCCCGCCATCCAATACCGATGGGTATTGAAGGAGGTACTACTAAATTTGACCCAGGTCCTTGCAGGATCTATACACTGAACAAGGCAAGACTCTTACCAAACCGTTCCCTTAACCCCGACCAGGTAGCCAACATACCTCCATATAGACCGTGGAGATATGAATGGTGAAAATATTTTATTTTATATAGACAGTAAAATAATGCCAAGACACCACGGACAAACGATAAGGAAGAATGACCTTCAACATAAGAAACTAGTTATTAAAGTCATTAATACATAACCAAGTAAAAAGTGCGAAAATATTAAAAATAAAAATTATTACACTAGACATTTGTCTTCACCAAGTAATGTAAGAGACTTAGGCAAACAAGGCCTTTGATTGTCAAGAACTCTTACGATCAATCTTGGATCCCGAGACGACTCACACACTCTATGATGGACAATTGATGATGGTGGTGGATGATGGTGGTGGGTGGTGGGTGAAGTGTGAGAGAGGTGGTGTTCCAAGGGATGGTTTGTAAATGAGCCAAGCACCCCTATTTATCGCCTGAACAGTAGCTCGGGCACGGCCCCGTGTCTAGTGGGCACGACCCCGTGTCCAGTGGCCACGGCCCCGTGTCCATCCTCTTCTCTGTCTTCATTAATTGTAGTTTGTTTGCATTAGTTGACCACGCCCCCGTGTCCGCTGGGCACGCCCCCGTGTGCAGAAGCGTATCTGTACTATCAAGATTTGCCTGGATTCTGCGAATCTTATAGTTGACTACGGCTCCGTGTCCGCTGAGCACGGCCCCGTGGTAGGAGATAGAAGTTTCTATAGCTTTGTCTTTTATGCTGGCACTTGGGCACACCCCCGTGTTCACTGAGCACGGGGCGTGTTCAGCCTTTTGTTCTTTTGTTTTGCTTGGGAAGATGCTGTCGGGGAGGTCGGGCATGCCACGTTTGTTCCTTTTCTTGTATTTATGTTAGATTTAGCTGCCTTTTTGCTTCTTTTGTTAATTTGAGCTCATTTAATCCTGAAAAATACAAAAGGAAGACAAAAGCACACTTTTTTCAACATTAGTACTAAAAAATGGTTAGTTTTATGCCACAATTGATGTAATTTATATGTTGCATTTTGCACACATCAGTATTGCAACTAGTTATGGAAAGAAGTTTGAAGTATTGTACAAATCTCTTATTTTAATTTGTCCAAAACATATTTTTCTAGCTTTGTGGATGCTTTGGCTTTTGGTCTAGCCATACTCTTCTTTTTTTATGTAGGCTTTGGTTTAGGACCATGATTGAACAGTTGAGTTCTTTGACCATAGATCATGAGGTGTGGATGAGGAGTGGGTCAAAGAGCTGGCAATTTCTTATCTCAACTAGCTTAGCTTGATAAGAAGGATTGAGGTAGTAATGTTCCAAGCTTTTATTATTGAATGTAACTTGGTCTATAGTTGGAATTACGAGACACATGAAATGGTGACCAAAAGGTCTCTATGAGATTTCCCCCTGAATTCACATGGTAGGTGGTTTGTTACAGCTGTCAAATTCGAATTCCTTAATATAAGACTCTGATTTCATTAATTAAAATTTTCCCCCAACTTCGTCAACTTTTTCAAACTTTCCTTTTTCAGCTAATAAAACATAAATATTTGATTACCAAAAATTTTAGTCTTTATTTATGGTGTTAATTTGAACTTCTTTCAATGAATTAGGAATATCAAAAACTTGGCAAACCTGCAAAATTTAGAAAACTAGATTTATCACCCTAGCCGCATTGCGGTGAACTTCTTTTGTTATTTAGTCTGTGTTTACATGTGTTTTGAAATCACTACGAGCTCGTTGCACGCAGAACCACTAACAAGAATAAAAAGAAAATGTAAAAAGGTAAAAAAAATAATCGAAAGAAAATCAACAAATGTATGTTAATGATGTTATTCATATGAAACTCGTGGTCAGAGATGAGCAAATAATATTGGGTACCGGTACTGAATTTCCCAAACTGAAGGATCCTAAGTACCCATTCGGTACCGACTTTTGACGTTCCTAGTACCGGTTCGCTACCGATTTTTACCTTCATATGCCGGTACCGTAACCGATATTTTCGGTATCGGTTGCCACCGAGCTCATCCCTACCCCTGAAACTAAAAAAAGAAATCATTAAAATCTGAAGAAAATCAACAAGAAAAAGTTGTACAATATCGTTGTTGTTTGTATGGCACCCGTGATCAATGATGAGCAAATGGTACCGTGTAGCAGTACCGAATTTCCCGAAATAAAAGATACTCAAACTCAATCCGGTACCGACTTTTGGCGTTTTCTGTATCAGGCTGGTGCCAATTTTTACCTTAATGCACCGATAATGAACCGGACCGTACCTGGATTTTCGATACAAATATTGGTTGACACCAAGCTTATCCAACTGAGAAAGCAAAAAAAAAATAATTATTATTATATTACTATAATATAATAAAACTACTGTTCATTTCAAATGTATTATTAATATATAGTAATATATAGTAATGTATAGTAATATATAGTAATAATTCGTTTAAAAGGGTTCCTCATATGATCTTATAAGCACTCTTAAATTAATCTACTTTTGTTTGAGAATTGTTAATCTTGTCTCTTTGCTTCTACTTTGAGTTAGTTTATATTAGACCAAGGTTATCATCAAGATGGACAATGATGAAAGAGTTCAACGAAGAAACACTGACCTTATGGGTAAGCTGCGGCTAGGACTTCAACTCTTTGGCGATCCGAACAGCTGACTGCAAAACTGAACACCGTTAGGACACGTTATAGGAATGGGGTTATTCCTGTAACCACCCTCCGGCGTGAGAATAAGTCTTAGTTAGGGATTTGCATGATCTTCCCAAAAGGTTGGGAATTTGGTTATGAGGTTTATCCATGCAGAATAGAACATTCTAGAATAAATATATGTAATTAAATATTTATAATAAAATAATAGGTGATGACCAGGTCGGGTTAGCCGATCCGGGCCATACCTCGTTATGTCCCCCCAGTCCGAAGTTATGGAATGAAATTTATGAAATCGGACTAAAAAGGAAAAAGTCGAAATTCCCCCTTTGAGTGTAAGTTTCTCGAGTGGGGTACCGTGATGCTTTTGGAAAAATGGCGACGATGGGAAAGGATGTGACAGTTAAGTCATCATTAGGATGACAGTTGTACCTCCCCTGTCTTGACACGCGTTCCCACCTGTTTGCCTTTTTGAATTCAAAAGGTTGCAATCCCTTATAAATAGGTTTCCCGTTTAGGGTTTGGGATTTCATTTCTGTAACGCCCGTCTTTATATATCAAGATTTTAATAATAAAATACACATTTTAATGCTAAAATATGAATTTACAAAAACTTGTCATACTAACATTCCCATATGTTTACAATATTTCAAAAACCTATTTATAAGTGTTTACATAATTCACTTATAACAAAACAAATCAAGATTTGACGCGGAAGCTTCATTTAACGTGTGTTCGGTTCTTGCTCATCGCTTGATCTTCATCCGGGACTCTCGACATTCACCTATGATCAAAACCAACTTAGAACTCAGTTTTGATAGTTACATAACAAGTACAACAAGGTAATTGGGTCAAATAATCAAAATAAACAAAATAAACAAGATTTTCAACATTTTAGGCCGTCGCCATGCGCGACGGCAAAAGGCTTTGGCCGTGGCGCGACGCCACGGTCCCATTTTGACAGAAAGTGCGATGCTGGTGCTGCAGATTCCCAGCCAAGCTTGATTTTACGAAAACGAGCATAACTCTTTCGTTATTGATCCGTTTTACACGATTATTTTTCCTACGCGTCTGTAATTTAATTCTCCATCACATAGAGTTAAAATCCGACATCTGAATTTATAAAATTTTAGGTTTCAAGCTCTCAGCTTGAAATTAATTATTACTCTTTTTGACCCATTCACGATTTTATCAAACAACTTGTGTCCAAACCATTTTAAAACCCTGGTTTACTAGTTATTTCAAATCCTTGGCGCGTAAACATAGATTTTATGAAATATGTGACTATTACACAAGCTATATGCATAACCCATATTGACCCGTTTAGGGAATTTAACAATTTAATCTAACACTTTCTCTTTTCTTTTGACACTTCAAGATTCCATATCAAATTAACTACATATATTCCACCACAACTATTTTGTGGTGGATTTAACATAATGAACCCCTTCTTCTCAATTTTACCCTTCGGCTAGTTCTTTTTCGCAAATGTCTATTTCTAGGCATCCGACCCACCGATGTTTTTGCCTAGAACTTTTATACGCATCTAAGGGTTACGAAAGCATAATATAAGTTTCTAAACAACCTCTATGGGTTGTTTACCCGGTTTACCCATCAAGGGCTTAATGGTCATTTTTAATCCTTCATTCTTTTACGATGAAGGACTTCACAAATATTCGACCTTACTTGCACTTTTAACTATAAATTCATATGAGCGTACCTGGCCCGGGTCAACAAATAGACCCGATTTATACCTCGCTTATATTATCACACAATCTATGGTGACGCAATTATCCGATTTGCTAATCGCTCCTGTCAACATAAGACTTGACAACCACATTAGTCGATATTGTCAAATGATGTTAACACCATCATTCGACCCGTTTGGCCCATATGCCCAACGTTACCTATTTAATCAAAAACACGGTTTTATATTTCCAAATTCATACATCTATCCCATCCCGAATTTTTATTACCAAATCCTTTTTCCTCATTATTAGATTACTCTACAAGGTAATCTTAACGGAAATCCGTATTTTCGATATTATCGCTATCGCAACTATAACACATAGGATAAATAAGTATTTTACATAAGTGCGTAAGTTTCACTTACCTTGCATCCTTGCCACGCTTTCCTTTCCGTACTTGCTCCGTTTGACCCGCTTCATCCACAAGCTTCCACCTAGCTTGTTAGCCGTCAAACTATCATCATATTTCGTAAGATGGTTAATTTAGTCATTGTCAATCATGACTATTACATCTTACGTATTTTCTATCAAAATTATCATTCGATCTTATTAATGGTCAGTTTGACTTTTTAAAAGTCAAATCACCAATTAACACATATGATTGCACTATCAAGTTCACAAGACTCAATTAGGCACATTATCAACACTTAGTGAGCATCATCTTTTGAGACGCCAAATTAGCTAACATGTCATCCAATTCATACCTCAAGTAATAATAAATCAACATGTAATTTCAGTTATTATAAGCATATACACACTTTGACCATCATAATCATGGCTTTAACTCTTATGTCAAGACCCACTTCTAATCACTCATGAACTCTTAACAAAATCCCTAATTTGTTCAAGTAGTTCATTCATATGAGTTAGTATGATGTTTATAAACTCCAATACAACATCAATTTCGTCGAATCAACAAAACCCACTTAACTCATACTTGATTAGTTGACTAATCACTAGTTTATGACACAATTCTTCAGGTTCGCATCTAGGGTTTGTTCCTAGACTTATACTCACATCAATATCACTATAACATTCAACATTCATACACAAATTTCATTCATGCATGTTTTTCACAAATTCGAAATATCACCAAACATCAAAATTCAACATACCTTGTGATCCCCTAAGCTTGGTGATCACGATTTTATTAAAAGCCCCATTTTTCGGCTCGATTTCTCTTTGATTTTGTTGAATTTTGAGTGTTTAGGGTTCTTGAAGAGAACCCCCCTTCTCTTCTCCTGTGGACATCGACCAACACACTTTGTGTGTGTGTGTTTTGGTTTTTGTTTTGTTTTTAATCATAAACTTCATTCACATATTACCCATTTTAGTAGCTCTTAGTTTAAAGGTTTTATAAATGGGTCAATTACTACAAGTTCCTTCCTTGTTTTACTAAACAATAACTAACTAGGTTAATTATTCCTAGTTAACTTAGTGGGTTCCGGGAGTTATAACCCGTTTTATTTTAAGTCCCGTTAACTCGGGCATTTTTATGTACTTTGTTTTCTCAAAGTATTTATCCTCTTTCCAAATAATATTAGGTTTATTTATTTAAATTCCTAATATTTACATGGTTAATTTTTACCACTAACGGTATTTTACCCGTCTTTACTATTAACGTGGTTTGATTACCAAACCCGTTTTTGGGGTGTTACAAGTCTACCCCCCTTAAAGAGGTTTCGTCCCCGAAACCTTTCTTACGTATTTCCTTAGGTTCAACTCTACGGACTTAATTTCAGCAACTACTTGAGCAATGCTCACATATAATAATCTTACAAAAAAAGTATGGTAATGTGTTCTTGGTTTTAAGGTGTATGCGCCTCTCACGTGTAAGGCCATTACTTTCAGCTTGAATTTCTTATTCTGGTCACTTGTTTGACCGAGTTGTCTTCAGATCACTCAGTTATATTTATTTTCAACATGCTTACTTCAAGCTATTCTTATATCGACAAGTGCTTTGTATAAGTCGTAACACTAATATGACTTTAAAAGGTTTTTACCGGCTAGACTGATTAGTCGCCGTCACTTTATTCCCCGTCATTCGGGTATATCTTATTGCCAACCCGGCCTTTTACGTGTTTTCTGATTTTCATTTCTCGTAACTCACATTACGATTTGATTGTATTCTATATCACTTTTTGTGACCGTGATTACATCATGTTTTGTTTAAGTTTATGTCGACTTTTATTATCGGAAATCTTTCCTTCGAATGTATCGCTTTGCACCTACCGGTGTCAAGATCCATATTCCTTGATATTAATCATTTTCCGAATTCGTTTCATAATATTCGTATTTGTTAAAGCGTTGTTTCTCACTAATACCGAATTTTAGTTTAACGCTCTTCTTCTGAACCCATGTCAATTCCAAGGATTTATCCCCTTCCGTTGTCATTTCGGTAATGACTTCATCCACTTTTGTGACGTAACACAATTTAAATAATTGTGAATTCTTTTGTCATTTTTGCCCGTTTGAATGTTTTAGTGAAATTCTTCACTTTTGTCAACCAGACCTTTCACAATCTCTTCGCTTTTAACCCATTTAGTTAACTTAGCGAAACCCATCGCTTTTATATGAACTTTATCTCCCGTTATTAATTTATGCGGGAAGTTACAACCAGTTTCCTTGTTTTATACTGTTGACCCGTAGATTCTTCCGTTTAGCCTCGTAGGCTATTTCTTTATATTTTCACCTTTTTACCTTATTTAGGTGAGACCCCAACAATTTGTTTCTTTCTATTTGGGACCCGAAGGTCTTTTTGGTCCCGTGGACCTTAGCCTCATTTATAATCTCGTAGGTTATGATAATCCCGTAGATCATCTTTTATTCAAGTCTTTATTCAAGGGTATATACGTTCATATCTGTATATGGCATTAAGGCACCGTTTTTATGTTCCAAATCATTTATTTTCACCTTGGTATTTCCTTTGACCTTGACCGTAGTCTAAGGCTACATTTGTTTTTCTTTCAGACAAATTTTTCGACTTTATGACTTCTCACGTCATTTATGCGTTGGTTCATCTTATGCTCGCCATTATCCAGTTTACAAATATTCGTATTTGATTATGTCCCATTACCAGGCTCATTATTCTTTTGCTTTTAACGCTACCGTTATCCTGCTTGCGCTTACTCATGCCATCCGGCATTATATTATATTCAACCCGTTTAACTTATTCATGTGAAATTTTATCATTTATGGATGTCAAACTTCATTCTTTGTTCGACCCATTCAACTTTAATATGGTTGAACATAATTTATCAAAATTTCTATTTACATCATCTTGTCGTCTTTTAGTCGTGACTCAAAACCCGAGTCTTCTAACTTTCCATCCGTGTTCCCGTTTCTAAGTCTACACAAGTGTTTAAATCCTTACCCATCAACCGGGTGTTTTATCGAAGTCGTTATTATTGCAACCCTTCCGGTATGCATTAAGACTTCGCTTCACTTTTATATTCCGACTTTGTCCTCAAGTTTGACGTTTTACAAAAACGGCCCGTTAAGAGACTTAATTGCATTCTCCGGGTTCGAGTGTAAGTACACCCCTTCCCAATACATATCTTAATAATTTTACATGTTTACATTCTCCGGGTTCGAGTGTAAGTACACCCCCTCCCAATGCATATCTTAATCATTTTACATGTTTGCATTCTCCGGGTTCGAGTGTAAGTACACCCCCTCCCAATGCATATCTTAATCATTTTACATGTTTGCATTCTCCGGGTTCGAGTGTAAGTACACCCCCTCCTAATTCATATCTTAATCATTTTACATGTTTGCATTTTCTGGGTTCGAGTGTAAGTACACCCCTCCCAATGCATATCTTAATCATTTTACATGTTTGTATTTTCTGGGTTCGAGTGTAAGTACACCCCCTCCTAATGCATATCTTAATCATTTTACATTAATCTTTGTCCCTTCACTCAGGCTCATTATCCTAATGTAATACGCTTCCATCACCTGGCTGTGCGTTTACATTATTATCAATTATTTTGCTCATTTGATTCATTTGGGTACTTTTTAATTTGTCCCACTCACCCCGTCCTTACTACATCGGATGAAAGCATGTCAATCATAAAAAGTTCATGGTATCAAGTGCTCACCACTTACTTGGCCAGAGTAAGCGATCAATACCGGGTAAACATGACCTTTTTATAATTTTCACATTACACCCCATGTAAGTAATGCCTCTATTTGTTTCTCTTGGAAAGAATATCCCAGATAGATTTTCTATTCGGGTTTTTCCAAGTTTTTAATCTACATATGCAACTTTCAATCTCTACGTATTTGTTGCATATTACTATGTGTGCAATTAAATTTAAAATGTGCACCTGGTAATGCTTGCCCTAACGGGCTTCTCTTGCCATTAGCCTTGTTCGCGATCGCTACGTGATTTAGGTCCTTGATAAGCATACTCTTTGGACCATTCCTCTGTCAAATCCGCGATTTGTTAAACTCTCGCTATCTTCATATGCGAGTGTCCTTCAACTAAAACATTTACAACAGTTAGTAATTTTGACATTAATGGATGCCCGTATTATAATACAAGGCTTTTCTACTATACGCATCAACGCGTGTAATTTCGTTGACTATATCTACTCTATATCGTTTTAATTGGTGTAACGTGTATTACACGATAACCATATGTGTTGTTCTCAACACTTTAATCATACTAGACCATTGATATACATGTACTTACCAGATTTGCGATCAAGCCTCGAACCGAACACACTTAATTCTTTAACCATGAGCTCTGATTACCAACTTGTAACGCCCGTCTTTATATATCAAGATTTTAATAATAAAATACACATTTTAATGCTAAAATGTGACTTTACAAAAACTTGTCATACTAACATTCCCATATGTTTACAACATTTCAAAAACCTATTTATAAGTGTATACATAATTCACTTATAACAAAACAAATCAAGATTTGACGCGGAAGCTTCATTTAACGTGTGTTCGGTTCTTGCTCGTCACTTGATCTTCATCCGGGACTGTCGACATTCACCTATGATCAAAACCAACTTAGAAGTCCGTTTTGATAGTTAAATAACAAGTACAACAAGGTAATGGGTCAAATAATCAAAATAAACAAAATAAACAAGATTTTCAACATTTTAGGCCGTCGCCGCGCGCGACGGCAAAAGGCTTTGGCCGTGGCGCGACGCCACGGTCCCATTTTGATAGAAAGTGCGATGCTGGTGCTGCATATTCCCAGCCAAGCTTGATTTTACGAAAACGAGCATAACTCTTTCGTTATTGATCCGTTTTACACGATTCTTTTTCCTACGCGTCCGTAATTTAATTCTCCATCACATGGAGTTCAAATCCGACATCTGAATTTATAAAATTTTAGGTTTCAAGCTCTCGGCTTGAAATCAATTATTACTCTTTTTGACCCATTCACGATTTTATCAAAAAACTTGTGTCCAAACCATTTTAAAACCCTGGTTTACTAGTTATTTCAAATCCTTGGCGCGTAAACATAGCGTTTATGAAATATGTGACTATTACACAAGCTATACGCATAACCCATATTGACCCGTTTAGGGAATTTAACAATTTAATCTAACACTTGCTCTTTTCTTTTGACATTTCAAGATTCCATATCAAATTAACTACATATATTCCACCACAACTATTTTGTGGAGGAATTAACATAATGAACCCCTTCTTCTCAATTTTACCCTTCGGCTAGTTCTTTTTCGCAAATGTCTATTTCTAGGCATCCGATCCACCGATGTTTTTGCCAGAACTTTTATACGCATCTAAGGGCTACGAAATCATAATATAAGTTTCTAAACAACCTCTAAGGGTTGTTTACCCGGTTTACCCATCAAGGGCTTAATGGTCATTTTTAATACTTCATTCATTTACGATGAAGGACTTCACAAATATTCGACCTTACTTGCACTTTTAATTATAAATTCATATGAGCGTACCTGGCCCGGGTCAACAAATAGACCCGATTTATACCTCGCTTTTATTATCACACAATCTATGGCGACGCAATTATCCGATTTGCTAATCGCTCCTGTCAACATAAGACTTGACAACCACATTAGTCGATATTGTCAAATGCTGTTAACACCATCATTCGACCCGTTTGCCCCATATGCCCAACGTTACCTATTTAATCAAAAACATGGTTTTTGATTTCCAAATTCATACATCTATCCCATCCCGGATTTTTATTACCAAATCCTTTTTCCTCATTATTAGATTACTCTACAAGGTAATCTTAACGGAAATCCATATTTTCGATATTATCGCTATCGCAACTATAACACATAGGATAAACAAGTATTTTACATAAGTGCGTAAGTTTCACTTACCTTGCATCCATGCCACGCTTTCCTTTCCGTACTTGCTCCGTTTGACCCGCTTCATCCACAAGCTTCCACGTAGCTTGTTAGGCGTCAAACTATCATCATATTTCGTAAGATGGTTAATTTAGTCATTGTCAATCATGACTATTACATCTTACGTATTTTCTATCAAAATTATCATTCGATCTTATTAATGGTCGGTTTGACTTTTTAAAAGTCAAATCACCAATTAACACATATGATTGCACTATCAAGTTCACAAGACTCAATTAGGCACATTATCAACACTTAGTGAGCATCATCTTTTGAGATGCCAAATTAGCTAACATGTCATCCAATTCGTATCTCAAGTAATAATAAATCAACATGTAATTTCAGTTATTATAAGCATATACACACTTTGACCATCATAATCATGGCTTTAACTCTTATGTCAAGACCCACTTCTAATCACTCATGAACTCTTAACAAAATCCCTAATTTGTTCAAGTAGTTCATTCATATGAGTTAGTATGATGTTTATAAACTCCAATACAACATCAATTTCGACGAATCAACAAAACCCACTTAACTCATACTTGATTAGTTGACTAATCACTAGTTTATGACAAAATTCTCCAGGTTCGCATCTTGGGTTTGTTCCTAGACTTATACTCACATCAATATCACTATAACAATCAACATTCATACACGAATTTCATTCATGCATGTTTATCACAAATTCGAAATATCACCAAACATCAAAATTCAGCATACCTTGTGATCCCCTAAGCTTGATGATCACGATTTTATTAAAAGCCCCAATTTTCCGGCTCGATTTCTCTTTGATTTTGTTGAGTTTTGAGTGTTTAGGGTTCTTGAAGAGAACCCCCCTTCTCTTCTCCTGTGGACATCGACCAACACACCTTGTGTGTGTGTGCTTTGGTTTTGGTTTTGTTTTTAATTATAAACTTCATTCACATATTGTCCATTTTAGTCCCTCTTAGTTTAAAGGTTTTATAAATGGGTCAATTACTACAAGTTCCTTCCTTGTTTTACTATACAATAACTAACTAGGTTAATTATTCCTAGTTAACTTAGTGAGTTCTGGGAGTTATAACCCGTTTTATTTTAAGTCCCGTTAACTCGGGCATCTAAGGGTTACGAAAGCATAATATAAGTTTCCAAACAACCTCTAAGGGTTGTTTACCCGGTTTACCCATCAAGGGCTTAATGGTCATTTTTAATCCTTCATTCTTTTACGATGAAGGAATTCACAAATATTCGACCTTACTTGCACTTTTAACTATAAATTCATATGAGCGTACCTGGCCCGGGTCAACAAATAGACCCGATTTATACCTCGCTTTTATTATCACACAATCTATGGTGACGCAAATATCCGATTTGCTAATCGCTCCTGTCAACATAAGACTTGACAACCACATTAGTCGATATTGTCAAATGATGTTAACACCATCATTCGACCCGTTTGGCCCATATGCCCAACGTTGCCTATTTAATCAAAACCATGGTTTTTGATTTCCAAATTCATACATCTATCCCATCCCGGATTTTTATTACCAAATCCTTTTTCCTCATTATTAGATTACTCTACAAGGTAATCTTAACGGAAATCCGTATTTTCGATATTATCGCTATCGCAACTATAACACATAGGATAAACAAGAATTTTCATAAGTGCGTAAGTTTCACTTACCTTGCATCCTTGCCACGCTTTCCTTTTCGTACTTGCTCCGTTTGACCCGCTTCATCCACAAGCTTCCACCTAGCTTGTTAGGCGTCAAACTATCATCATATTTCGTAAGATGGTTAATTTAGTCATTGTCAATCATGACTATTACATCTTACGTATTTTTTATCAAAATTATCATTCGATCTTATTAATGGTCGGTTTGACTTTTTAAAAGTCAAATCACCAATTAACACATATGATTGCACTATCAAGTTCACAATACTCAATTAGGTACATTATCAACACTTAGTGAGCATCATCTTTTGAGACGCCAAATTAGTTAACATGTCATCCAATTCATACCTCAAGTAATAATAAATCAACATGTAATTTCAGTTATTATAAGCATATACACACTTTGACCATCATAATCATGGCTTTAACTCTTATGTCAAGACCCACTTCTAATCACTCATGAACTCTTAACAAAATCCCTAATTTGTTCAAGTAGTTCATTCATATGAGTTAGTATGATGTTTATAAACACCAATACAACATCAATTTCGTCGAATCAACAAAACCCACTTAACTCATACTTGATTAGTTGACTAATCACTAGTTTATGACACAATTCTTCAGGTTCGCATCTAGGGTTTGTTCCTAGACTTATACTCACATCAATATCACTATAACATTCAACATTCATACACGAATTTCATTCATGCATGTTTATCACAAATTCGAAATATCACCAAACATCAAAATTCAACATACCTTGTGATCCCCTAAGCTTGGTGATCACAATTTTATTAAAAGCCCCAATTTTTCGGCTCGATTTCTCTTTGATTTTGTTGAGTTTTTGAGTGTTTAGGGTTCTTGAAGAGAACCCCCCTTCTCTTCTCCTGTGGACGTCGACCAACACACCTTGTGTGTGTGTGTTTTGGTTTTTGTTTTGTTTTTAATTATAAACTTCATTCACATATTGCCCATTTTAGTCGCTCTTAGTTTAAAGGTTTTATAAATGGGTCAATTACTACAAGTTCCTTCCTTGTTTTACTAAACAATAACTAACTAGGTTAATTATTCCTAGTTAACTTAGTTGGTTCCGGGAGTTATAACCCGTTTTATTTTAAGTCCCGTTAACTCGGGCATTTTTATGTACTTTGTTTTCTCAAAGTATTTATCCTCTTTCCAAATAATATTAGGTTTATTTATTTAAATTCCTAATATTTACTTGGTTAATTTTTACCACTAACGGTATTTTACCCGTCTTTACTATTAACGTGGTTTGATTACCAAACCCGTTTTTGGGGTGTTACAAGTCTACCCCCCCCCTAAAGAGGTTTCGTCCCCAAAACCTTTCTTACGTATTTCCATAGGTTCAACTCTACGGACTTAATTTCAGCAACTACTTGAGCAATGCTCGCATATAATAATCTTACCAAAAGTATGGTAATGTGTTCTTGGTTTTAAGGTGTATGCGCCTCTCACGTGTAAGGCCATTACTTTCAGCTTGAATTTCTTATTCTGGTCACTTGTTTGACCGAGTTGTCTTCAGATCACTCGGTTATATTTATTTCAACATGCTTACTTAAAGCTATTCTTATATCGACAAGTTCTTTGTATAAGTTGTAACACTAATATGACTTTAAAAGGTTTTTACCGGCTAGACTGATTAGTCGCCTTCACTTTATTCCCAGTCATTCGGGTATATCTTATTGCCAACCCGGCCTTTTACGTGTTTTCTGATTTTCATTTCTCGTAACTCACATTACGACTTGATTGTATTCTATATCACTTTTTGTGACCGTGATTACATCATGTTTTGTTTAAGTTTATGTCGACTTTTATTATCGGAAATCTTTCCTTCGAATGTATCGCTTTGCACCTACCGGTGTCAAGATCCATATTCCTTGATAGTAATCATTTTCCGAATTCGTTTCATAATATTCGTATTTGTTCACAACCACTTCCTTCAACTTCTTGAATCCAAAAATGGCTTCCAAAACCGGCGAACCCTCCTCTTCTGACCCTGCAAGTTCTGATGCCTTATATGTCAAATGGGGGCTTACTTCGTTCAACAATCTTATTCAAGATTATGATATTAGGGCAGAGTGGAATCCTGTACTGTCGTCCAAGACAGACACGACATTTCCGTTGAAGAAAGGTAAAATCACTCTGTTTAGTGATTTTTTAAAATTTTGCAACTTCCGATTGCCGATCACTGTCACAGCCCGATATTTCCACGTATTACCGGTGGGCCCGGTGGGGAGTATCGTGACGTAGTTGATATCATCATAGACAATTTATCACAGTTTAATACACAGCGGAAGTCGAAAGATAAAAGCATTACAAACCGATGAAAAGTAATATCAATTATTACAAACGGTTGTAAAGAGGGATCCACAGGCAGATCAAAATAAAAGAAGATAATTGTTCAACAGGCTTTTAAGTGACAAAGCTTGCAAGACTTTTATTTATTCACCCAGGAGTGTCCAACCTATTCCGTCTAGTACCTGCACTTAGCCTTTTGGTATATACATCAGTTTACACTGGTAAATACAATTAACCGACACTTTTGAAAAGTTGTTTAAGAAAATTGATTTAAATGCACAAGGCACAAATAATCTTTTATAACTTGGGATAATTATTTAAAAATAATCTTGTAAAAGAATTATATGTTTATTATACGTTCACTAGCCCGGGTTGAATACCGGGTTGAAGATTAATAGACACACCACATAATATAACCTACGGTGAATTATTCTCGAACAAGCACGTATATCATTTTACATACGCACCGGCAAGTGTATGCCTACACCCCGTGCTTAAGTCGTGGCCATTTCAATGAATGAGCCGAGGATATCCAGGACATGGTCATTAACCCCCCAAAGGCTTTAACAAACGAAACAGATTAAACGGGTTATCTCAATGATTTAACCTTCATACGATTAAAAATTCAATACCCGACCAAGCGGTATTTTATATACCGTACCCCAAGCCCGTATAAGGGAAAATAAGTTAGAAGTATTTACCTGAGAAAATTATACAAATTTATCCCAGTCGTATTCAATTAGCAAGTGCAGTTATCTTTTACTGGGCTCCTAAATATGGAACGAAGGTTTTAATAACCTATTAGATTTCTAACGGGTCTTACTTAAGTTTAAACTTAGACATGTTAGTTTTAAAGAAATGTATACGGTTCAAAACGCATGATTAAGCGAAGACCGGATTAGAATGTGGTTTAGACCCGACAAGTATGAAGACTTGTATTATATGGGTAAACTAAACACATTCTGGATTTTGAAGTGAAAATGATAAGGTTTGACCCGTTTTGGTTAATTTAT
Source organism: Helianthus tuberosus (assembly GCA_030545235.1). NCBI lineage: Eukaryota > Viridiplantae > Streptophyta > Magnoliopsida > Asterales > Asteraceae > Helianthus > Helianthus tuberosus. The sequence continues at coordinate 86,929,098 of CM060353.1, forward strand.
ACAAACTAGTTACATAAACCGTACTGAACGCGATAAATGCATAATGGGTAACCAAATGAGTCCTGAACAGGTTTCCTAAGTTAATATGCATTAAATATGTCATGATATCAGTAGGATACCTTCCATTATGCCTAAAACAGATTTAAAATCAATTTAAGCCTCGTAGGGGTATTTTGGTCATTTTAAGGATTATAAAGGAGGTTAAATATTAATCTGAGGTTCTGACCTTAAATGATCAGTAAAAATATTTATTTTTGCAAGTCATATCAGTAAGGTATTGCATATATGTGAAATTTATCATTTATAACCAAACTATGCACCGTAGGGGCATTTTGGTCATTTCACATAAGCTTTAAAGGTCAAAATTGGAAATCTGAGTTCAAAACTTTTTCTTACTGTTAAAGTATAAAAATTTACTTAAAAAATCAGTAGGAATTAAGTCTTATATGTGACAACCCTCACCAAACCAGGTATCCGTACGAATTAATTAATATTTAATTAATGCTTAATTACTGTGCTTGCTTACAGTTGTGAATAAACTGCTACTTGAATTCTGATATTTACACGTACATGCATCATACTTTACTACTGTCACTCCATTATTTACACAGAACATCAGTGACAACCTTGATGCACAAAAGCACATTAGCACAATGAACGGATAACCCAGTAAACATGCTGACATAGCCAGCATCAGATAGACACTGTCTCTAAGGCCAGTATGAGCCGGGAATAGGTTACTACGCTACTAGGGAGTATAGGGAGGTGAGGATTGTAGAACTGCGTCACTAGGTGATATTTATAGTGTCCGGATGTGCCTAAAACGTACTTTAAGTACAAAATTCTGCACTCTATCACAAAATTCAGCATTTAATATAACTAGTAAAGTGCAAAAATATTGGAAAATAATACTAGACATTTTCCAAAGTGTCGGGAATAATTTGTGTCACTAAAAATAATATTAACGACACTTTAAATGCTTATTTAACACTTTAACGGATCAATATCCAACCGAACAACAGGACTTTACCCGGAACATAAAAATATTGTCATTGACATTGTTTTTCTTTTTCTGAGCTAGTTAGGGTCCCCGAATACCCTAACACCCGTTATATTTCATAACCCACTACTAACTTGTTTAAACCCCCACTAATTAAATTATGTACCCACAAATTTACAATTACCCCCCCCCCCCCCCATATGCACACAACCGTCCCCATGGGACCCCCTATGCAAGACTTTTGTAAACATTTCAAATCCCTATGTATTTACCTAGGAATGTGAAGATATGATTACACTTACACTTAGTACCTTCATGTAATCTTCTAGTTACTAAATAACTTACATAACCCCCCCCCGGCCCCCCGCCACCACCCATGAAAATGGCGGCACAACATGGTCCCCCATCTCAAACCTACGACTTCCATGTGGGTGCTCAAAAAGTCCATCAAATCCCCATGCAACTAACATTGGGATTGTGAGAAGATATTGAGTGTACTACAATTACACTTAGCCTCCCTTAACTATACACCATCTACCCATATAACTTACATCTAAACCCCCATGTCTTGGCTGAATTTTCGGCTCCTTGGGCCTACACACAAGATTCCTTAAGTTTCTTACCTTCCCCATGCAATCTCTTTAGGAATTACGGTGATTATGTTTGTACTAACTTGGACATATGGACCATTGGTTAAAAGAGGTTTAGAGTGTTATAAGTTCACTAACTTCTCATCATCACCATCACACGAAGACACCTCTCTCCCTCTCCATTACTCTCGGCCGAACACCACAACCAACATCCACCCACTTTCAAATTTTGATCTTGCCATTTTACATACAATCCAAGGTGTTAGAGTTCCTACAAACAAGCCCGGTGCTTACGGAATCACAAGGACCTCTCTACGACGCTATTAACCACCCATTTTTCGTCTAGTTTCTTCCCTAGCCTCAAGCTAGTAGTAAGTGTCTCTAAACATTCTCTTGTTCATGTTTAACGTGGTTAATAAGAGATTTAACGGATAAAAATTATGAACACTAGAGATCAAAGTTTAAAGTCTTGTAAAGAAGATGAACTTGGTGGATAAAAAGAAACTAATAGTGTAAAACTTATGGAACTTGTTTTGTTATGATTATTTTATGTTGTTTGATACTAGTAGTAGAACGGATCGTCATCTAACCAGGCTAGGTCATGTTCATGAAACATGAACTAGTGTTATGTTAAATAGAAAAGTTAAAAGATGACGAACCCTTTCATACGGAAACATGAACTTGTGTAAAAATGATTTTTCTTGTAAAATGGAGTTCAAAACTAGTAGATCTATAGATCTACAATTGGTATTTTCGAAGAACCAAGTGTAAGATGAAACCATGTTTAAAAGTCGGATCTTTCTTTAAACAAAGACATTTTTGTGAACCAAAAAGTGTGTAGACACTTGTGTAATGAAAGGATTTAACAAAGAAATGTTTTTGTAATTTTTGACCAAGAAGATGTAAACTTGCATTTTCCTCAAAAATAAGATTTTCAAGAAACCAATTTTATTTATAAAGATAGAAAGATCTACTAAAAATATTGGAAGGTTACTACACGCTTCTACATAACCTACAAGTTCATGTGTTTGTGATTTATGTTTATTTTGACTAGTTTGATGTTTGAAGATGGTATTTTGATGATTGGAAATTGGTTGATTGAAATTTTAAAAGAAAATGATACGCTTTTAAGCATGGCCACCTCCAGTTACAGAGGAAACTCTGGCAAAATTTTTCCAGAAAATAACACTTAGAATATTTTTGGTGACAAGTGTTATGAATATATTTTTGACTTGTTTCCAAACAAACATCGCCATGATTTTTGTTATAAAATGACCAAGTATTCGGAGGTGGATTTTTGTAAACAAAACTTACTAAATATATATTTAGAAAATATATTTCGTAGTAAAACACTTGCGTGATTTTATGATTATTTTGTGAACTATATATTATTTTTTGGGTAAAAATAATATAACTGGAATACATTGTGAAAGCACGACTCCAAAATAATACCAACGCCTTCACAAATAAATATTTAAGTTACACCGGTATTATTAATACCACCCGAGCTCTACAACGTAACTTATGTATTTCCGGAAAAATATTTATATTTTGGAGATAAAATATTTTAGACAACTGAATAAAAATATATTTTGTTAAGTGAGACTTGATAATATATTTTTGGAATTATAAAAACGCACATGTATCGAAACCCCCATCCTTGGGAAGGAATATAACTTTAAATAATTAAGAAGTGTACACACGAAATAGTTGTCTAACTATTTCCCAAAGACATTTAACCCTAAGCCAAGGCACGGCCGTCCGTCTAATAGAAGTTAGTACGTGTAGGTCGTTACGCAGCAGGTTGACTGGGAGATTGCTATTTCGAGATGCACTTCAGTGAGTTCATGTCCCCCTTTTCTCTTAACTATTTTCAGTTTTTATACTTCGAGGGTGAAATACATGTTACTATGATTACGAGTACTTTTTACATGGTATGGTTAGCGTAAGGAGGGTTACTACTTAGATCGTGTGAGTGGGTAGGCGGGAACTGGAGGCCATTAATCCTCATTGTAGGACCGAGGGTCGTAAGCAGTAGATCTATCTGGGTGTAGCGAGCCCAACCCCAGGCCCAGCAGAACGGACGTCGGGGTGACTTTGAGCCCGACGCAAAATCCGCTAGGTTTGAGTCTTCATACAACACTTCACACATATCAATGGCCTTGCAAACCATTGGTGATCTCTTTATTTCCTTATTTGCTACATACCAGGGATTTTTACTCTTACAAAGGTTTTACATACTCACTTTCACATGAACTCACTCAACTTTATGTTGACTTTTTAACTTACATGTATTTCAGGAAATTAACGGATCTGGCTAAGTATGCAAGGGTGTTAAGCTGCGTAAGAGTTACGAGGTCATCCACGTTTAGGGATTGTGACTTTTACCTGGACGAGTCGCAAGTCTTAAACGGTGTTTACTTTATGTTTGTGGTTGTGTCTTTTGAACAATGTTTCTATTTTGTTGGGTTATAACTCGTTGCATGTGTCAACTTTAAACAATGTTGTGGTATTATGTTTTAAAACTTTAATCAATGGATGATCTTCATGGTTTTATTTGAATATAGCTTTGTTGTGATTAAGCTATGGTATTAAGAAGTCACACCATAATAAACCCACGCTTCCGCAAAGCCAGGGTGTGACAGCTTGGTATCAGAGCCTTGATCATAGCGAACTAGGATTCCTTCTCGAGTCTAGACTATGATCACTAGGGCTCTCACGAAAACATTTTTACATTGCATACACTACGTCCAGATCCAGAGTGCAAATTATTTTTAAAAGTGATGGCTCCGTCTGAGAGGCTGAGGTAGAAGTCTAGTGGGACTAGGAGGCTCAGTCTGAGAGACTGAGGGAGTAGTCTAGTGGGACTAGGAGGCTCAGTCTGAGAGGCTGAGGGAGTAGTCTAGTGGGACTAGGAGGATCAGTCTGAGAGACTAGGAAGTTCAGTCGGGGAGACTGAGAGGATAGTCTAGGGTAGACTACGATAATTACTTGATTGCTTAATTGGTTACTAACATGTTTATTTGATTACATGATTGATTATTTGTGCATATATGTGATTGTGTTACAGATGACAGGGCTTTCTCTTCAGATACTGGAGTGTCGGACACTTTGGATCCTTTAGCGATCGTGTCAGACGATGAGATTATGTCAGAGAGTGAGGTGTACACGTCAGACACCAACAGCACGGATGAGGACGATTTTCAGCCGTTTGCTCTTCCCGACTTTGGAGATGACGTTCCTATTGCTGATGGCCCTATCGGTGGGGACCTACCTTTTCCTCAGGTCCCTGCTCCTCTACCGTGTGCCGCAGTTCCTCTCGAGGATCTGCCTCATGATGAGCTTCCTGATGATGACATCGACTTGTTCCTAGAGGGTCCCCCGGAAGGAGACCAGGATGGTGTGGCCCTCATGGACGCCGATGTTCCTCTCGCTGATGATCCTGTTGTCGATCCCGTTGTTCCTTTGGCTGGAGTTCCTGCTGATATGCCCATTGCTGATCCTGTCATTCCTGTCGAGGCTCCCATTAAGGAGGCTCCTTTTGATCTGTTTGGTGCTCACTCCTTCGAGTCAGTAGCGTCCGCCTCACTACATGGCCAGGGCGTACAGCTCCATTCCTCTGATTCCGACTCAGACATGGCGATGTCTATTGCACCTCACGACGTTGACCCAGAGCCTGCTGTGGCCCCTGAGCCAGTTTTCGCTCCTGACCCCGCATTGGAGCATGACCCTGTTCATGCCGATGCACCTGCTGTTGCTCTTTTGGCTGATGATATACCTGTTGATGATCATCCTGTTGTTGTTCCACAGTTGGTGGATGATCATGCTGTTGATGTTCATATTGATGCTCCACTGTTGTTAGAGGATCCCGTTGTCGCACCAGCTCTCGCACCACCTGTTGCGGACCTACCTATTGTCGCACCACATCCAGATCCTATGCCAGTGATGTTAGACCATGCACCATTTGCGACCCACATTGATCCACGATACGCTCACACCCACAATGGGTGGATAGAGGATGACGATGATTACCCACCTTTCGTGATACCAGTTACACCACCTGTAGCCCCCGTTACAGCCCCTGTTTCAGTTCCTATTGAAGTTCCTTTGCTTCCCACACATACTACCGGTGTTCACCGCACCGACTTACCTATCATGTTTCGTCAGGACATACCTCCCCCATGTCCTGGGGAGGGTTCATCTCGTCAGCCGTTTGGTCATACGCCTTTCGTGTCAGGAGGAGATCAGTTTGTACCCCAGATTCCTCATTCCACTGTTGTTCCCACTGTGGCACCGTTTACTGTGCCATCCTTTGCTCCATCTAGTGAGCCGTTTCTCTGGACCACGCCCCCCATTATGCCACCGATGGATCCGTATCATCCATATCACGTCGGGTCTTCTACCGAGGATGTCCTTGTTTCTTTCATGATACAGCAGGAGGCGCTGACCCGTCGCATACAGGAGCTGGAGAGAGCTCAGCGACTCCCGTGCCAGTGCCAGACTCCGCCTGCAGTATCACACCCTCCACGACCACTTTCACCTGATTCTGCTGCTCGTTTTTGGACTCCCGAGCAGCAGATAGCTTACTTATTGTGCTCTCATCGCGCTATGAAGGAGGATTGGCTTCATATGCGTCGCCTACTCTTTTCTCGTTTTCCCCCTCCTCCACCGCCATCAGCGTAGGCACATTTTTGGTTTGTTGCAGGTGATGCTACTTTTGGTGAGACGACCGCGATTGTGCAGACTACACATCTTTTGGAGACCACATTTTGGTGATTATGACTTTTGATGTTTTGTATATTGGTAGTTGATTTGATAGTTTGGTCAAGGGCGATGTGGCCCTTAGTCACTGATGATGTATGATACAGTTATGAACTTGTAAACCTTACATTGTGGTCTTGATTTATGACAGTGCAATCGCAGTATTCTCATTATATGTTGGGTTTATTATTGATTGTTTATGTTCTATAACATGAGATGTTTTGTGGTTGATTTATTTATAACATGAGATGTTATGTGGATGATTTATTTATAACATGAGATGTTATGTGTTGATATTGTTGAATACATACCTATACTTTACTTATTATGACCTGACCAACGTGAACCATCTTTTAGAAGATGCCACCAAGACGTGAGACGCGTATGCCTGCCAACGAGGCAGAACTTCAAGGAATCATTGCTGCCGCCATAGCGCAGTATGCAGCCTCACAAGGGGACCCAGCGGAAGCAGTTCGAATAATAACGGCAATAACAATCCACCACATGGTAATGTTAAGTCGTTGAGACAGATTACAATACATTTGGATATTTATAGCACGTTCGCTAATGCCATTTGTATATTCTAACGTATGTGCAGGGTGCACTTACAAGCAGTTCCTAGACTGCAAGCCTGTGAACTTTGACGGCACCGGAGGTGCTGTTGCTTTTGTAAGATGGGCTGAGAAAACAGATTCTGTTCTTCGAATGAGCAAGTGCGCTCCAGACCAACAAGTGACTTACATTTCTGGGCTATTTTTGGACGGAGCCCTGTCCTGGTGGAACTTACAAGTGCAAACTCTTGGTGAAGCCGCTGCTTACGCGTTGACCTGGGCTAAGTTAAAAGAGTTAATGCGAAAGAAGTATTGTTCTCGTGCTGAGATACAAAGGTTGGAAACTGAGTTTTGGCATTTAAGGATGGATGGCCTCAAGATTGCTGAGTACGTTCAGAGATTCCACGACCTGTCTCATGTGGTACCTTATATGGTGACACCGAAGTTCAAGCGAATCAAGCGCTTTATCTGGGGTTTAGCTCCACAGATCATGAGTATGGTCACTACTTCCATGCCTGCGACTATCACAGAGGCCATAGATCTGAGCGTAGGTCTTACTGAGGAAGCTATCCGCCTGAATAAGTTTTCGAATGTTGAGCCAAAGAAGAAAGAGACTCACGTAGAGTCGTCTGGTAAGAATAAAAGGAAATTCTCGAACTTCAAGCAGAGTACTTGCGGTGTTGGCAAGAAAGGAGAACCAAGCACACTGGTCCAAGCTGCAACCGGTGCTGGGAAGAAAGGAAAAGGATATATGGGTACTCATCCCAAGTGTAACACCTGCCAGCGTCATCATTCTGGCCGATGTGGGCCAAAAGTATGTGAAGCTTGTGGAAAAGTTGGCCACCTGAAGGATTCTTGCTGGGCTAGTGCTGGCTGGGGTGGCTAAGGAGGTTTTGGTAGTAGGAACAATAATTGGGGTGGTAATGGAAATCGTCCACAAGGAAACACCGGAGGAAATGGAAACCGTGGGATCAATGCAAATCAAGCTGGGGACGTGAATCAAAATCAAAACAACAATCAAGCGGGGAATGGAGGAGGTAATGGTCAAAGACTGGGTTGTTTTAACTGTGGTGACATTGGGCACTTTAAGAGGGACTACCCAACATTGAATCAAGCTCGTGGAAGAGTGTTTAACATCGGCGCAAGGGAAGCGCGCCAGGATCCCAACGTTGTTACTGGTACGTTCCCTATAAACCAACGCTTTGCATCCGTTTTGTTTGATACTGGTGCCAATTATAGCTTCGTGTCATTAGAATTTAAGAAAATACTTGGGTTGACACCTAGTAAGTTAGACGTTCCGTACTCCATCGAATTAGCGAATGGGAAACTAATTGAAACCAGTGAAGTTGTCCGAGGATGTGTGATTGAACTAGGAGGGCACGAGTTTACGATAGACTTACTACCTGTCGAGTTGGGAAGCTTTGATGTGGTAGTGGGAATGGACTGGCTATCGAGTAACAAAGCCGAGATCGTTTGCCATGAGAAGACCATCCGCATCCCACTGAGGGATGAAGAAACAATCATAGTGCACGGAGAGAAGCAAGATACGCCACTAAGAATTATTAGCTGTCTAAAAGCTAGAAAGTGCTTGAAGAAGGGATGTGTTGCATTCTTGCCACACATCGTGGATAAGGAAGTTGCTGAACCAAAGATCAAAGACATTCCAGTCGTTAAGGAATATCCGGAAGTCTTTCCAAAAGACTTGCCAGGATTACCGCCTCAAAGGCAAGTCGAGTTCCACATTGATTTGGTTCCAGGCGCCGCGCCTGTAGCCAAAGCAACCTATAGACTTGCGCCATCAGAGATGCAGGAGTTGTCAACACAACTCCAGGAGCTATTGGACAAAGGATTTATCAGACCAAGCTTCTCACCTTGGGGAGCTCCGGTTCTGTTTGTTAAAAAGAAGGACGGTAGTTTCCGTATGTGCATAGACTACCGCGAGCTTAATAAGTTGACGATCAAGAACAGATATCCCTTGCCGAGGATCGATGATCTTTTCGACCAACTCCAAGGTTCAAGCTACTATTCAAAGATCGATCTTCGATCCGGATACCATCAACTTAGGATACAAGAGGAAAGTATCCCGAAGACAGCATTTAGGACTCGTTATGGACACTACGAGTTCCTAGTCATGCCGTTTGGGCTGACCAACGCACCTGCAGTTTTTATGGATTTAATGAATAGAGTATGCAAGCCGTATCTCGACAAGTTAGTAATTGTGTTCATCGATGACATCTTAATCTACTCGAAGACGAAGGATGAGCACGAACAGCATCTATGAGCTATTTTGGAGTTGCTGAAAAAAGAGGAATTATACGCCAAGTTCTCGAAGTGCGAGTTTTGGCTACGCGAAGTCCAGTTTCTTGGACACATGGTTAATGGAAATGGAATCCATGTTGATCCCACAAAGATCGAGGCGATCAAGAGTTGGGAGACTCCAAAGACGCCAACCGAGATTCGACATTTCTTGGGTTTGGCTGGTTATTATCGAAGGTTCATTGAGGATTTTTCCAAAATCGCTCAACCTCTGACCATGCTCACACAGAAGGATAAGAAGTTTGATTGGGGAATCAAACAGGAAGAAGCATTCCAGTTACTGAAAGACAAGCTTTGCAATGCGCCGATCTTAGCGCTACTAGAAGGAACTGATGATTTCGTGGTATACTGTGACGCCTCGCGCCAAGGATTGGGTTGCGTGTTGATGCAACGCCAGAAAGTCATAGCTTACGCTTCACGGCAATTGAAAGTTCATGAAAAGAACTATACCACGCATGATTTGGAACTAGGCGCAGTGGTATTTGCATTAGAGATTTGGAGACACTATTTGTAGGGTACAAAGTGTACAATCTTTACGGATCATAAGAGTCTGCAGCACATATTCGACCAGAAAGAGCTTAATATGAGGCAAAGACGTTGGGTCGAATTACTGAATGATTATGATTGCGAGATCAAGTATCACCCTGGGAAGGCGAATGTGGTCGCTGATGCCCTGAGTCGGAAGGAGAGAATCAAGCCCATAAGGATTAGGGCTTTGGAGATGATTGTACAGACGGATCTCGCTTTGCGTATTCGGGCCGCTCAGAAAGAGGCTCTGAAAGAAAGGAACATTGAAGAGGAATATCTCTGTGGGATGGAGAAACAATTAGTGCCAAACGAGGAAGGAACGCTATGTTTCATGAAAAGGATTTGGGTTCCTCTGTTTGGTGGTTTGAGAAAAGTTATTTTTGATGAAGCCCACAAGTCTCGGTACTCAATTCATCCCGGTGCGGATAAGATGTACCAGGATCTTAAGGATTATTATTGGTGGCCTAGGATGAAAGGTGATGTTGCTGTTTATGTTAGCAAGTGTTTAACGTGCGCCAAAGTGAAAGCTAAATACCAGAAGCCTTCAGGACTTCTGCATCAACCTGAGATTCCCAAGTGGAAATGGGAACAAATTTCAATGGACTTCATAACTAAGTTGCTAAAGATGCCCAGAGGCCATGATATGATTTGGGTAATAGTTGACCGTTTAACAAAGTCCGCACATTTCTTGCCAATCAAAGAGAAAGATAACACTAGTAAACTGGCGGAAATATACATGCGAGAGATCGTCGCACGCCATGGAGTGCCTCTCTCGATTATCTCTGATAGAGATGGGAGATTTGTATCAAGGATTTGGCAATCCTTCCAAGAAGCTTTTGGCTCACAATTGAATATGAGCACTGCGTTTCATCCGCAAACTGATGGGCAAAGTGAAAGAACTATACAGACTTTGGAGGATATGCTGAGAGCATGTGTAATGGATTTGGGTGGTAGCTGGGATAATCATTTACCATTGGCCGAGTTTTCGTACAACAACAGCTACCACACAAGTATCGGAGCCGCGCCATTTGAAGCTCTTTACGGACACAAGTGTCGATCACCACTATGCTGGGCTGATACAGGTAATAGGCAGCTTGTTGGTCTCGAAATAGTCCAAGAGACGACAGACAAGATTGCTCAGATTCGAAAACGCATCGAGGTGGCTCGCGACAGGCAGAAAGCCTATGCAGATCCAAAGCGGAAACCTTTGGAATTTCAAGTTGGAGATATGGTTTTATTAAAAGTTTCACCCTGGAAGGGTGTGGCACGCTTCGGAAAGCGTGGGAGGTTGAATCCGTGTTACATTGGCCCTTTCAGAATCCTGCAAAGGATTGGGCTTGTTGCCCACAAATTGGACCTACCTGCTGAACTCAATGGTGTTCACGATACATTTCATGTATCAAATTTGAGGAAGAGTCCAACACAAGAAACGGTGATCATTCCTGCTGACGAAGTTCATATCGACGACACGCTCCACTTCAGTGAAGAACCTGTTGAGGTCACGGATTGGAAAGTTAACAAAACTCGCAGGAGCAGTGTCAAACTAGTCAAAGTTCGATGGAATGCAAGACATGGGCCTGAATTCACGTGGGAACGTGAGGATCGTATGAAAGAGAAATACCCCCATTTATTTCCCAAGACCCCTGCAACTAGAAGCAGAGCCTAAATTTCGGGACGAAATTTATTTAACGGGGGGAGAATGTGACAACCCTCACCAAACGAGGTATCCGTACGAATTAATTAATATTTAATTAATGCTTAATTACTGTGCTTGCTTACAGTTGTGAATAAACTGCTACTTGAATTCTCATATTTACACGTACATGCATCATACTTTACTACTGTCACTCCATTATTTACACAGCACATCAGTGACAACCTTGATGCACAAAAGCACAGTAGCACAACGAACGGATAACCCAGTAAATATGCTGACATAGCAAGCATCAGACAGACACTGTCTCTAAGGCCAGTATGAGGCGGGAATAGATTACTACGCTACTAGGGAGTATAGGGAGGTGAGGATTGTAGAACTGCGTCACTAGGTGATATTTATAGTGACCGGATGTGCCTAAAACGTACTTTAAGTACAAAATTCTGCACTCTATCACAAAATTCAGCATTTAATATAACTAGTAAAGTGCAAAAATATTGGAAAATAATACTAGACACTTTCCAAAGTGTCGGGAATAATTTGTGTCACTAAAAATAATATTAACGACACTTTAAATGCTTATTTAGCACTTTAACGGATCAATATCCAACCGAACAACCGGACTTTACCCGGAACATAAAAATATTGTCATTGGCATTGTTTTTCTTTTTCTGAGCTAGTTAGGGTCCCCGAATACCCTAACACCCGTTATATTTCATAACCCACTACTAACTTGTTTAAACCCCCACTAATTAAATTATGTACCCACAAAATTACAATTACCCCCCCCCCCCATATGCACACAACCGTCCCCATGGGACCCCCTATGCAAGACTTTTGTAAACATTTCAAATCCCTATCTGTTTACCTAGGAATGTGAAGATATGATTACACTTACACTTAGCACCTTCATGTAATCTTCTAGTTACTAAATAACTTACATAACCCCCCCCCCCCCCCCCCGGCCCCCCGCCGCCACCCATGAAAATGGCGGCACAACATGGTCCCCCATCTCAAACCTACGACTTCCATGTGGGTGCTCAAAAAGTCCATCAAATCCCCATGCAACTAACATTGGGATTGTGAGAAGATATTGAGTGTACTACAATTACACTTAGCCTCCCTTAACTATACACCATCTACCCATATAACTTACATCTAAACCCCCATGTCTTGGCTGAATTTTCGGCTCCTTGGGCCTACACACAAGATTCCTTAAGTTTCTTACCTTCCCCATGCAATCTCTTTAGGAATTACGGTGATTATGTTTGTACTAACTTGGACATATGGACCATTGGTTAAAAGAGGTTTAGAGTGTTATAAGTTCACTAACTTCTCATCATCACCATCACACGAAGACACCTCTCTCCCTCTCCATTACTCTCGGCCGAACACCACAACCAACATCCACCCACTTTCAAATTTTGATCTTGCCATTTTACATACAATCCAAGGTGTTAGAGTTCCTACAAACAAGCCCGGTGCTTACGGAATCACAAGGACCTCTCTACGACGCTATTAACCACCCATTTTTCGTCTAGTTTCTTCCCTAGCCTCAAGCTAGTAGTAAGTGTCTCTAAACATTCTCTTGTTCATGTTTAACGTGGTTAATAAGAGATTTAACGGATAAAAATTATGAACACTAGAGATCAAAGTTTAAAGTCTTGTAAAGAAGATGAACTTGGTGGATAAAAAGAAACTAATAGTGTAAAACTTATGGAACTTGTTTTGTTATGATTATTTTATGTTGTTTGATGCTAGTAGTAGAACGGATCGTCATCTAACCAGGCTAGGTCATTTTCATGAAACATGAACTAGTGTTATTTTAAATAGAAAAGTTAAAAGATGACGAACCCTTTCATACGGAAACATGAACTTGTGTAAAAACGATTTTTCTTGTAAAATGGAGTTCAAAACTAGTAGATCTATAGATCTACAAGTGGTATTTTTGAAGAACCAAGTGTAAGATGAAACCATGTTTACAAGTCGGATCTTTCTTGAAACAAAGACATTTTTGTGAACCAAAAAGTGTGTAGACACTTGTGTAATGAAAGGATTTAACAAAGAAATGTTTTTGTAATTTTTGACCAAGAAGATGTAAACTTGCATTTTCCTCAAAAATAAGATTTTCAAGAAACCAATTTTATTTATAAAGATAGAAAGATCTACTAAAAATATTGGAAGGTTACTACACGCTTCTACATAACCTACAAGTTCATGTGTTTGCGATTTATGTTTATTTTGACTAGTTTGATGTTTGAAGATGGTATTTTGATGATTGGAAATTGGTTGATTGAAATTTTAAAAGAAAATGATACGCTTATAAGCGTGGCCACCTCTAGTTACAGAGGAAACTCTGGCGAAATTTTTCCAGAAAATAACACTTAGAATATTTTTGGTGACAAGTGTTATGAATATATTTTTGACTTGTTTCCAAACAAACTTCGCCATGTTTTTGTTATAAAATGACCAAGTATTCGGAGGTGGATTTTTGTAAACAAAACTTACTAAATATATATTTAGAATATATATTTCGTAGTAAAACACTTGCGTGATTTTATGATTATTTTGTGAACTATATATTATTTTTAGGGTAAAAATAATATAACTGGAATACATTGTGAAAGCACGACTCCAAAATAATACCAACGCCTTCACAAATAAATATTTAAGTTACACCGGTATTATTAATACCACCCGAGCTCTACAACGTAACTTATGTATTTTCGGAAAAATATTTATATTTTGGAGATAAAATAGTTTAGACAACTGAATAAAAATATATTTTATTAAGTGAGACTTGATAATATATTTTTGGAATTATAAAAACGCACATGTATCGAAACCCCCATCCTTGGGAAGGAATATAACTTTAAATAATTAAGAAGTGTACACACGAAATAGTTGTCTAACTATTTCCCAAAGACATTTAACCCTAAGCTAAGGCACGGCCGTCCATCTAATAGAAATTAGTACGTGTAGGTGGTTACGCAGCAGGTTGACTGGGAGATTGCTATTTCGAGACGCACTTCAGTGAGTTCATGTCCCCCTTTTATCTTAACTGTTTTCAGTTTTTATACTTCGGGGGTGAAATACGTGTTACTATGATTACGAGTACTTTTTACATGGTATGGTTAGCGTAAGGAGGGTTACTACTTAGATCATGTGAGTGGGTAGGCGGGAACTGGAGGCCATTAATCCTCATTGTAGGACCGAGGGTCATAAGCGGCCCGCGTAAACCATGGCCGAGGGCCTACGCGGCCCGCGTAGAGGTCTGCTCCGGTCAACATCTTTCAGAAATTGCCATTTTGGTCCCTGGTCCTTCTAAACTTGTTTTAACTAGTGTTTATTGCACTTTTAACCCCCAAACTTGACTTTTAAGGACTCTAAGTCATAAAAAAACTTCGTTAAGCTTCCGGTTAGTTATATGATCACCCGTAAAGTCCTGAATTTCAACGTTGATGCTTTTAACCCCTTATTTACGAATGTTAACGTATTTTCTTCATACGATATCGAAACCTTGCGAAATTTTTATCACTTACTCTTGGGAGCATAATTAATCGTTACAAAACTTCGGGTTCATTAAAAGGTCACTCAGAGGTATAATTTAAACATGTTGACACATTTAACCCTTGCGGCTTGCAAACTTTCACTTTCTTCCACAAACGGTTTCGTATGATTCATGATTCATTCGTTTAAGGGTATAAACATCGTGCTGGGTTTTTGAAAGGAAAAATTATCAAATGTTGACACTTTGAATCCTTCTACACATATACTTTCTTTGTTTGTCAACTTTAGTCCATCTGAAATAATTCCTTACATGATTAAAGTTCATGACACGTGTCTTTATTACATTGGTCGTGATTTTACGAGGTGTTACATCCTCACCCCCTTAAAAGAAATCTTGACCTCGAGATTTATTGAAATAAATGAGGGTACTTCTGTTTCATTGTGGACTCAACCTCCCACGTGTACTCTGGGCCTCTTTGGGCATCCCATTTAACCTTCACGATCGGTACGTGCTTCTTCCGGAGTTTCTTAACCTGTCAATCCTCGATCGACAAAGGTTTTTCAAAAAATTTCAACCTCTCATATATATGCACGTCCTTATGTGACATGACTAGTGATTCATCAGCTAGACATTTCTTCAGATTGAAGATGTGAAACACATTATGAATCCCACTGAGCTCTTCAGGCAGGTTTAACTTATAAGCCACTGTTGTGACACATTCGATGATCTCGAATGGTCCTATGTATCTGGGGCTTAGCTTGCCTTTCTTGCCAAATCGCATTACCCCTTTCCAGGGTGAAACCTTAAGTACCACTTTGTCACCTACCTCAAATTTTAGAGGTTTACGCCTTTTATTTTCGTAGCTTTTCTGCCTATCCCTGGCAGCTTTGAGACGATCACGTATCTGCACAATCTTGTCTGAATCAAAGCTGGACATCTCCAACTTCTGCCCAACATACTGGCGTTCTGCACT
Organism: Helianthus tuberosus; assembly: GCA_030545235.1. Taxonomy (NCBI): domain Eukaryota; kingdom Viridiplantae; phylum Streptophyta; class Magnoliopsida; order Asterales; family Asteraceae; genus Helianthus; species Helianthus tuberosus. Next base: position 86,944,982 of record CM060353.1, read on the forward strand.
TTCTTCCATACAAAGCTTCAAAATGTACGCCTTTTATTTGAGACGATCACGTATCTGCACTTTCTTCCATTGAAACGATCACGTATCTACACTTTCTTCCATACAAAGCTTTGAGACGATCACGTATCTGCACACGTCAGGTCCTGTTAGTTGGACATCTCCAACTTCTGCCCAACATACGGGCGTTCTGCACTTTCTTCCATACAAAGCTTCAAAAGGTGCAGCTTGAATACTCTAATGATAGCTATTATTGTAAGAAAATTCGATCAATGGAAGGTGATCATCCCAACTTCCACCTAGATTAATTACACAATCTCGTAGCATATCCTCGAGCGTTTGAATTGTACGCTCACTTTGACCATCCATCTAAGGGTGATATACAGTGCTAAAGTTTAATCGAGTGCCTAGGGATTGCTGAAAGCTTTTCCAAAAATGCGATGTATACCTTATATCCCTGTCAGAGATGATAGACACTGGCACTCCGTGAAGAGATACAATCTCATCCACGTACAGCTGAGCTAACTTATCTGAGCTGTGTGTTTCTTTAATAGGTAGGAAGTGGGCTGACTTGGTTAATCTGTCGACTATAACCAAAATAGTATCATTCCCTCGCTTCGTTTTAGGTAACTTAGTGATAAAATCCATAGTTACCATTTCCCACTTCCAAGTGGGAAGTTCAGGCTGTTGCAACAAACCTGACGGCTTCTGGTGTTCTGCCTTAACTTGAGCACACGTCAGACATTTGGCCACATAAGTGGCTATAGATTTCTTCAAACCTATCCACCAGTAATTTGCCTTTAAGTCCTAGTACATCTTATCACTTCCAGGATGAACAGAATATTTGGAACTATGGGCTTCTTGGAGGATAACGTCCCTGAGTCCTCCATAAATTGGAACCCATATTCGTCCGTTCAATCTCAGAATTCCATCCTTGCCATAAGATAACTGCTCGGCAGTTACTCCCAACTTTTCATTCTAATAGTTGGCATCCAATACAGCTTCCTTCTGAGCGGCTAGCAATCTTTCATTCAAGCTGTTCTACAATTCAATGCTCTTGGCATTGATTCTAATGGGCTTAACTCTTTCCTTCCTCCTTAAAGCGTCGGTGACTACATTCGTCTTGCTTGGATTATATCGGATCTCACAATCATAGTCATTTACAGTCTCCATCCATCGACGCTGTCTCATGTTCAGATCCTTCTGATTGAACAGATGCTGAAGGCTTTTATGATCAGAATAGATCACACACTTGGTACCATATAAATAATGCCTCCAAAGTTTTAGTGCAAACACAACGGCACCCAACTCTAAATTGTGAGTGGTGCAATTCTTCTCGTGCACTTTTAACTGTCGGGATGCATATGAAATAACTTTGCCCTTCTGCATTAGCACACATCCCATGCCAGTGTGTGATGCGTCGCAGTACACCACAAATTCTTCAATTCCATCAGGCAATGTCAACACAGGTGCATTGCTTAACTTCTGCTTAAGAATATCGAAGGATTCTTGTTGCTTAGGACCCCAATCAAACTTGATATTCTTACGAGTTAATGAAGTTAGGGGTGCTGCAATCCTTGAGAAATTTTCAATAAAACACCTGTAATATCCTGCCAGACCCAAGAAGCTGCGAATCTCTGTGGGCGTCTTCGGTATTTACCAATTCATGATAGCTTCAATCTTATCGGGATCGACCTGGATACCACGCTCACTAACCACATGTCCAAGGAATTGGACTTCACGAAGCCAAAATTCACACTTTGAAAACTTAGCGTAGAGCTTCTCTTGCTGAAGAAGTTTAAGGATACATCGAAGGTGCTTCTCATGATCAGCCTGATTCTTTGAATAAATAAGAATGTCATCAATGAAGACAATGACAAACTTGTCCAAGTAGGGTTTGCAAACACGATTCATGAGATCCATGAATGCTGCTGGTGCATTAGTGAGCCCGAAAGGCATCACCAAGAACTCGTAATGACCATAACGAGTTCTGAATGCAGTCTTATGCACATCTTCATCTTTAACCTTCAGCTGATGATAACCTGACCTCAAATCAATCTTGGAGAAGTAGCTTGCTCCTTGCAGTTGATCGAATAGATCGTCAATCCTGGGCAATGGATATCTGTTCTTAATTGTAACCTTGTTCAGCTCTCGATAATCAATGCATAAACGCATTGATCCATCCTTTTTCTTCACAAACAGGATCGGTGCTCCCCAAGGAGATGAGCTAGGCCTAGTATATCCTTTTGCCAACAAATCATCCAACTGAGTTCTCAACTCTTTCATCTCAGTTGGGGCCAACCGTTAAGGTGCTCTTGCAACAGGTGCTGCTCCAGGTATAATGTCAATTCTAAACTCCACTTGCCTATCTGGTGGTAAACCAGGTAGTTCTTCAGGGAATACATCTGGATATTCAGAAATAATGGGAATGTCTTCAATCTTCGGCTTTGGTTCATCAATTGTTACTTGCGCCATGTAAATGACACAACCCTTCTTCAAACACCTTAACGCCTTAAGCATAGACATTTGCTTAGGTAACCCATACGGAGTATCTCCTTGTATGGTAAGTGGCTCACCATACGGAGTCTTGATAACCACTTGTTTCTTGTCACAAACGATCTGAGCTTGGTTATGAGACAACCAATCCATGCCTATTACTATGTCGAATCCAGCTAGTTTCAAAGGAAGCAGAGACAATGGAAAAGAGTGGTTCCTAATGGATATAAAACATCCATCTAACACGGTTGAAGTAGTTTCTATGGTACCATCAGCCAATTCTACTTCATATTTTATACTTAAGATTCTAACGGGCAGATTTAATAACTTACAAAACTTATCATCCACAAACGACTTATCCGCACCCGAATCAAACAATACCCTTGCATAAACATCATTTATAAGGAAGGTACATGTTATCACGTTGTCATCCTAAACGACCTCTCGAGCATTCATCTGAAAGACCCGAGCATTGGTCTTTTTAGCTTCATCGGGCTTCTTCTCATATTTTGGGCAGTTGGACTTGATGTGCCCCTTCTCGTTACGGTTATAGCACGTCGCATCCTTAATTTTCTTGCAGTCCAACGTTTTGTGCTCATTTGACTTACAAATCCCACAAGCCCTGGGCTACGATTGGGATTTCGATTCATACCTGCATTTTCCCAGATGACGTTTCTTGCAAATTTTACACTTGGGCTTTTCACCCGACTGTTGATCATCCTTTCTAAATCCGGAACTCTTCTTGTGATCAGAGTTCCCTTTGTGCTTCTTATCAGAACGTCGTGAGTTCTCATCCTCACGCTTCCTCTTCCCCTCATCTGAATTCCTAAGCGATCTCTGCCTGACCGCATCAAGGGTAAGAGACAATGATAAATCAGCCACTGACCTAAAGGTAGTAGGTCTTGATTCTTTCACACTCGCCTTAATCTTCGGAGCTAAACCTCCAATGAATCGAGCTATACGTTTTGGTTCTGGTGTAACCAAGTATGGAACCAAACGTGACATAGTGTTGAAGCTCGTGAGATAAGCCTGACAGTCTAAATTCTTCATAACTAAAGTTAAGAAATCAGTCTCAATCTTCTCAACTTCATGTTAAGGGCAGAAATTTTCTTTGATTAGAGCAACAAACTGCTCCCAAGACATGCTATATAAGTGGATCTTCCCTGTAGCTTGAATCAGTGACCTCCACCAAGCTAGAGCTTCTCCCTTAAACGATTGTGACACAAACTTCACAACGTCCTGCTCTGCACAACCACTAATGTCAACCACTATATCCATCTCATCGAGCCAGGTCATACAATCGACGACTCCCTTCTCTCCTGTGAAATCTCTAGGCTTACAGGAGACGAAATACTTATAAGAACAACTCTTAACTCGAGGCTCTTGGTTGAACACAATCTGTTTAGATGGAACACTTCTTTGATTCGACGAGTGACGAGCATCGTCCTTCTTTGACTCATTTACTTTAGATGGGGGCTTACTATGTGCAACAAATAGAGTCTTAGAGTGTGTACCACTTGATTGTTTGAATTGTCTGTCAAGTGCCCTAGTAACAGCATTGTCTATTAATGCGTGTAAATCCGCACCAGCTACATTAATCCTGGTGGTATCATGATTTTCTCTTGGGTGACTGTTTACTTCCTCCGATTCAGCCATGTAACTTGATTGTTACAAAACAATTAACAATATCTTATTCAGAGGTTATTTATGGGATCATCCCTTTGCTGATTCATTAACCATGGCAATTATAAACCACATTTGGTTAATTTATTAAACATATTTATTTAGGATTTTCATTATAATTTATCCTAATTATAAAGTATTAAGGGTATTATTAATGGCACATAAGGCCTAGTCACAAGGACAATTTTAAGCCATGATTTTAGAGAATCGAGGTATTAAGGTTTGAACATAGTTCATTACCTTTTATTGACAGGGAGTCGTAGACTACAACTGTCTTTTTTCTTATTTGATAATTATTATGGCCCGTAGGCACTACATCACTAATGGATGTCTCATATATGATCATCTTAAATGATTATCTGAACCCATGATTTGTAGATCATTAGGCTAAATAAGGAATCTGGAAGAATCTAATATGAGGATGACATGTGTGATTTTAACGAATCACATCTGCCTGGAGTGTTAACAGGTTTTCAGATGTTAACAAGGATTTGAATCTTTTAAAACAGGTTTTACCATCATGGCCAGGTCTATAATGACATGCAAGCTAGGTTATACCTTTTAAGATTCTTATTTAATATTTTAAGGCAGATCATTTAAAATGAATGATATTTTTGATTTATTTCATATTTTATATTTATACATATAATGATAAAATGAAATTTTAAATTAAAACATTCCACTAAAATTAAAAGGGAGTACATATTTGCCCTAAACGGGACTTTAACAGAAATAACTTGCCCACGCAGGGGCTAAACTGAAATACAAGTCCTCGCAGGGAGTGAATACATAAATAGATGTCCACGTAGGGACTTGATTGAAAATAAAGGAATTACAACATAAATAAATAAGGAATCTTCAAAAGTCCCTTTTCTTCTATCCCTTGATTAGATCCGCCAGACCCTTGAGAAATCCCCGGTGGCTTCTACGTTCTTCTTGAACCTCCCGTTCCACCTGGCTCAACCTCTGAAGAATCTCTTGTTGCTGTGGTGGCGGTATCAGTGGCGGCTGCTGCTGTGGAGGTTGAGGAGGTGGCGGGTATGGATACCCAAAAGCTTGGTACCTAGACTGGTATGAAGGTGCATAGGGCCCTACAGGGTGAAGAGCATTGTAGTTGGCTGCTACGAGGTATGGGTTAACATCGGGGGCATTGTAGTAGTTGTACCCCAGGTAGGCAGGCTGTTCAAAAGGGTTATACACCACTGTACCGGCGTAAGAAGGAATTGGATTATTATAACCCACTGGTGGTGGTGCGACTGGCGCAGAGTCCACCTCAGAAACGAGGTTTGAAGGCCCACCTACTTGCGGGTCTTCATAAAGTGGTGGGTAATGACTGCCACTGGAGTGTTGAGGGGTGCTGAAGTGGAAATCCCCTCCTCGCACGGACATCCATGCACATGTTCTTCTTCGCCTCGGTGGATCCAGAGGCGGCTGCTGTACTGGCGGTGGTGGTGGCGGCGTAACCGCCTGAAAATGGGAATCCTCATAGGGATCCTGCTGTTGTTGCTGCTGCTGAGACGGGTTGTAAGAGGGGGTAAACACCCAGTCGTATTGGGCAAATCTTTCCTCATAGCTGTCTGGACCACGATAAGGTGACCCATGAAAAGACGACCCATCCGAATTCTCGATGGGGTGAGTCGGTGTCCCAGATGGTGGTTCGGCGGGATCCGGGTCATCATCCATCTCCATGTCCTAGGCTTCAAGGAAATGGTCTTCGGGGCCCAATGGGTTATGAACCATTGGTTCTTCAATCTGATTTTCCGGGTTGAACCGGCTCTGGAAATACGGGGTCGGGTCCTAGAAGGCCCGATGAGAGGTTGACCGTCGGAACGGCAAGAAAGAGTAGTGTGAATCTTCGGGCTCGTTCTCCGATTGTGGCCCAAAGGAATGATGGTAAGAGGGTGATGAACTTAGCGAGACAGATTGCCTCGCGGGCTCCAAATAGGTCCTCCAGTCTTCTTGAGGACTGGTGCTCATGGTAATAGACGGAGTTCGCCGGTGGGAAGGTCCGGCCTCGTGATCGTTGGGGGCGTTGAATGGCCCCTTGCCTCGTCCTCCTCTTCGGAACCTTGGTGGCATTTTGTTGAATCTGTCAAAACAAACACAAGAAACAACAAAGGAAAACAATAAAGGACAAAACAAAATGAATTAGGATCAGTCCTAAGTTCTTTGTCTAGACTTGAAAGTCAAGGAATGTGCAAACTGTGTCATTGAGATTAAACACAATAGGCTAGTGTTTAATTCACTCAATGTTGGCTCTGATACCAACCTGTCACACCCCGATATTTCCACGTATTACCGGTGGGCCCGGTGGGGAGTATCGTGACGTTGTCGATATCATCATAGACAATTTATCACAGTTTAATACACAACGGAAGTCGAAAGATAAAAGCATTACAAACCGATGAAAAGTAATATCAATTATTACAAACGGTTGTAAAGTGGGATCCACAGGCGGATCAAAATAAAAGAAGATAATTGTTCAACAGACTTTTAAGTGATAAAGCTTGCAAGACTTTTATTTATTCACCCAGGAGTATCCAGCCTATTCCGTCTAGTACCTGCACTTAGCCTTTTGGAAAATACGTCAGTTTACACTGGTAAATACAATTAACCGACACTTTTGAAAAGTTGTTTAAGAAAATTGATTTAAATGCACAAGACACAAATAATCTTTTATAACTTGAGATGATTATTTAAAAATAATCTTGTAAAAGAATTATATGTTTATTATACATTCAGTAGCCCGGGTTGAATACCGAGTTAAAGATTAATAGACACACAGCATAATATAACCTACGGCGAGTTATTCTCGAACAGGCAGGTATATCATTTTACATACGCACCGGCAGGTGTATGCCTACACCCCGTGCTTAAGTCATGGCCATTTTAATGAATGTTCCGAGGATATCCAGGACATGGTCATTAACCCTGTGACAACCCAAACTCTCAAGGTTGGTAACGCTCCATCTTTTGATCCTTAATTCTCGTTACCTTTCCATAATATGTTAAAAACGATTTATTCGTATAACCTTGTTAGACTAATTGGTACAATAACATTAATTAATGTTTTGACACATTGGGCCGCACCTTCACATCCGAGCCCAATACACCACTGGTTCTAGGTTAGATCTTGGCCCAATACATTGCGTAGTATGTGTGTGTGTATTGTTCGACCCACTAGACTTTTACAAATTAAATGCATATTAGATTCTTTAAATGGGCACTTGGGCTTGAGCCCATGATTATCAGCCGGCCAGAGAAGGAACCGCCTAAACATATGTATTAATTACTTATACTTAGCAGCATGTTGTTAATAAAACTAAAAATAACTCAAACAAAAACCCTACCCTTCCCTATCCCCTACGCTCGCACGGCATAAACACCCCACCCCCTTGAAATCGTGGAAGCAGGAGAACCCTTTTTCCCCATCATCGAGTCATCCAGGGGATCGAGTTGGATATTTGGTTAGTATTCATTATTGTTTGATTTGTGTGCGTGTTATTTGCTATGCGTGTTGTGATTAAAGAAAATAAGGAACTTGAGTTAGAATAATTATGTGATATGCTAGGAAATCAATATATTAGTGGGATTATTCGGTCCAATATAATTAAAGGCACATGGCCATATGAGATCTAATAGTGATTGAGTTGTTAACTTTGAAATTAGAATGGCGGCTATGTGAGGTGAAATCAAGCAATATAATTATTTTCATAACTTGTCAGTAAGCATTAGCTTGAATAATAAATGTTGAGATGATGTTTTGTGTGTGTAATCGAAATTGGGGTAGGTGGCGGCTCAACTTTTGACTAAGAAGCATGATGTAATCTTGTGCATGGACTAATAATTAATAATTTAATTAAATGGCTGAATGATCATGTGAATGGAACCGTACGACTGCATGTATATGTTGATTGATGTTTAATGGGTTGATGTATGGCCAATGTGATGTAAGTTAAGGTAAAATAAGTTGTGAGTCAATGATATAGCCCACAACAATTAGATGCTTCTGTCAATATAATAATAAAAAAAAGAGAATGCTATTGGGCCGATTAATGGCTGTTCACGTGATGGGTATTTTATTGATCATGGGGATGGGGGTCAACATGGAGTAATGATTCAATGATGTCAGTACAATATTTTATGCATGTAATCGGTCATGTGTTGATAAGATAGATGGTTATTATGATGATATAGAACCTTGATTGTGTGATTAAATAATGAGTGCTGTGAACACATGTAAGCATAGCATGATATGAGCATATGGTTGGACCCGACGTGGTAGTTAATTAGGGTGTTAACTTTTGATAAACGAATTGGTGAAGTAACCCAGTTAACTGTTGTGTAATATTTAACTGTTGTTGATATGCATAGGATGTGAATACATGTTTATGTGATACTTGCTGATTGATGCTTGAACACAATATGATTACAATTTATACGCAAGTTATGCGAATGTAAACTGATTACGTGTACCTGAACACCATAGGCTTTGATTAACTAAGTGTGAACAAGTAATATAACATACCGAGCAATCTCAGGTGAGTTCACTGCTCTTTTCCAAGCATGCATCCCGGGGAGGGATATCGGGTAACGTTCCAGGGAGGAATGCAGGTTAATGGGATGTTTGTTATTACTCAGTTTCTATTACGTAAGACCCCCTACATCTACCGATTGTTGCCGGTAAGGCAACGAGGTATTTAGTTGATAGCGCTATTAGGATTGGCACCCTCACACCGTGCCGAAAGGACGGGCGTGAACTAATTACCTTGACCACTTGACCAATGCCTAGATAGAGGCATTGGGGTTGGGCATTCACATCATGTATATATATAAGACCCCTTACATCTACTCGAGGTTGTTAGTTGAACTAATTACCTTGACCACTTGACCAATGCCTAGATAGAGGCATTGGGGTTGGGCATTCACATCTAGTAGCCACATACGGTAATCGAGTTAATAACATCATCAAATCAAATTGTTAAACTGTTTTATACATGTATCTGGTAAACTAAACTCGGTAACAAAACTTTGAACTCACCAGCGTCGTCTGACACACTTGTCTGCATGCTTGCAGGTTGTAGGTTTATATCATTGGGACTTGTTGTCTGGAATGCTGGAGTGGTCATGGGTCATGATACATGGAACCTCAACACAAGCTAAATGATTTATGTACACCTTGTTTACTAAACACTTAATAAATGAGCTTTGCTTCCGCTGTACACAATGAATGATATGTAACTTTTGTAACCCTTATGTTAATGAATGAAAGTTTTATTTAAATATATTTATGAGTTCAATGTGATTGGTGGCTTGGTTCCTGGTACGTCACACGCCTCGCAGGGGTTTCTGCATGTGGTATTTTGGGGGTGTGACAGTTTGGTATCAGAGCCAGGTTATAGTGAACTTGGTTTTAAAAACGTCTTTATAAAACCAGACTATAACCGAACAGTTCTGAAAACGTGAATACGACCATGACACTCAGCTCCAGATTGCAAGGTTCGTCTCTCGTATACTCATTGTACTGCATAACTAGTGAACACTTACATACGATATTGCATGTGATTGCACATTTAGCACAACAGTATGAATTCATGAATTACTTGCATGTGTTATGTGACTGATAGGGTGGTATTTCCCTAAACATTCATGACTTACGTTTTGTGATGCTCTTTGTTTGCTACTCGAGTTTGAGGAACCATTTGACATGAGGTAGGAGGAGCTGAGATGAGCATGCAAATCACAATATTATTGTGGGTGCACACATAATAATAATGTGGGGTGCATGTGAGTCCCAGTGAGGCTTAACAAGTGAAAAAGGGGTTCCGTCCCGTTAACTGATCAATGTGAAACACAACAATCTATAGGAGTCATAACAGTGATTGTCTTCTACTCGAACGTGTTCTTTTTCACTCCTCTCTGAAATCTTACGAATCTCGATACTATCAAGTATTACCTGTATACCCATCTGAATGCCTAGCAAACTGGGTACAGTGTTAGGTGCTTGTACGAACGCCCCTGAATTGGATGTCGCAGCGTCGAATGATTGGTTGATACCTTTCTCACCCCTTTTTGTTTGTTGGAGCTATATGTATTGATGTCTTAGACACCGTAGTGCGATCGCATCTACAACACTCTCGCAACAGACCGTGTATTACTCAAACAACTTGCCACATCGATAGACAAGAGGAGGAGCGTGGAACTTTACCGACCTCAGTATTTGGACAACCTTGATTACCGAAAATGAACATCAGCGATTTGACTCCAATCGAAATTTTAATCCTAGTCAGCGACTCATAGGTGTCAACTTTTACGAATCAATCGGGACATTAGCGATGACAACTTATTACAGTGTGGAATGTGTGACTACCAACAAGGTGATTAGCGCTTTAGGGCGTGGCACAGAATTTGGAAAGATGGACTTGGTTGGTGAAAGGTCATAGGGATTCCGTTTCAAGCAACGACATTAGAGGAAACAGTCATGGCAACACCAAGGTACTTGTAATAGTAGCCTACAATATGGAAATGAAGGTGTCTACGGCATGGATTGGCCGTTGATAATTCAAGACGATAACAACCAAGGGAACGATGACAGTATTGGGAATCCGCGTGATCGTAACAACAACACCGGTATTGGTGCTTGTGGAAGGGCATTTAGGATTGGCGTAGGCGACGCCATGCATAATAACATGGTAGCTTGCATGGGTAGCAAACTGCTTCGTCTCGATTCCGTTATGGAACCGGCTGATGGCAAGTCAATTAAAGCCTTGTATGTTCATTGGGATGCAAGCTCGACTTTGTGGGGCAAGTGTTCGACATCGACCTTCCTTTTTGCTATCCATGATGGTCTCGATGCAGTAATAATGTAGATTGGTTATCTGGATATCGCGTAGATATACCTTGAGGGAAGGAAATTTTGTGTCACTATACACTTTGAAGTATCAGAGTGGTGTAAGGGTTAGCATCATATCTGCAGTGAAGGCCCAGAAGTGTCTACGGAGGGATTACCCCGCAACGTTAGCAACCGGTACTGATGTTAAAGCTAAGGAAAAGAGGATCGAGGATCCACCAATTGTTCATGATCCCCCTCGGCGTGCTACCCGAGGAGCTTTCGGACTTGCTTCCACAACTGTTAGGCAGAATCAACTTCAGGAACTGTTGGACAGGAATTTGTCGAACCTAGTTTTTCGCTTTGGGGAGCCCCAGTTATACAAGTAAAGATAAGCCTTTTTGTGTGTGTACTGATTATCGAGAACTCATCAAGACGACAGTTGAGAACTGTTTGCTTCAACTATGTATTGACAATCTGTCGACTAGTTGCAAGGGACGAGCTTTCATTCGATGATTGATTTACGAGCGAACTATTATCAGATGGAAGTCCAAGGGGAGATGTTCTTATAGGGGCTTATCAGACTCATTTCGACCATACGACCTTGTATTCCATGACCTTTGGGGTAATCATCAGACCAGCAGCTTTATGGATCATGTGAACCGACCATGCTATTGGGTGACGTTTTGAATCTTTTCTAGGAGAAAAGAACATCATGGACAGCTTTTACCTTATTTGAGAGCTCCTGAGGGAGGAGCCACACCGCGCGAAGTCTTGATAAATGTAACTTCTGGATTCAAGTGGTACCCTTTTTGGGTTATATGATCAACGAAGTGGGAATGCACGTAGATCTCGCTAAGACCTGTTTTGGTTGGAAACTGATCGACACCAAAGAGCCCCTCAAGGATACAGCAATTTCTTGGTCCCGCTTGGTATTATCGCAGATTATTCACAGGATTTTCGAAGGTCGCGTAGCTTAAATCTCTTTAGCACAGCAGGGTGCTGTGTTCGTGAAAGATAAAACTGGAGGACGTCTTTTCAGCTTCCGAATCCCAACTCTGCAATGCACTGAGCATCGTCTTTACCCGAGAGTGCGGGTGATTTAGTGGTGTACCATGATGATCCGAATCAGAGTCCCAGTTACACACCGATGCAACACGAGAGAATGATGACTTACGTAATGGAGTTACAAAGAGGAAATGCACGACACACAACTGGGGGTGGAAACCGTGGTCTTTGGATTTACTTGGAGGCATTACTTGGGCAGTACCAAATGCACCATCTACACCGATCACAGAAGCCTTCAGCATATTTTCGACCAGAAGGAATTGAATATGCGGCAACGGCGTTGGATAGAGCTTTTGAACAATTATGAATGTGCTATCAAGTATCATCCGGGTAAAGATAATGTGGTAGTTGATGCACTTAGCCGAAAAGAGACGAAGCCCAAACGTGTTCGCGCATTACAACTCACTATTCATTCTAACCTTCCTAATAAGATTCGTATGGCTCAGACTGAGGCATTGAAGGAAGAAAACATCGAAGCTGAGGGTTTATGAGGTATGAAAAAGCAGCTCGAGCAGAGATCTGATGGCATCTATTATATTATGGAAAGAGTATGGATTCCTCTGTTTGGTGATCTCAGAGAACTTGTGATGGATGAAGCGCACAAGTCACGATACTCTATTCATCCGGGATCGGATAAGATGTATCAGGATCTTAAAGTTTTGTATTGGTGGCCAAATATGAAAGCTATCATCGCCACATACGTGAGTAAATGCTTGACTTGTGGTAAAGTCAAAGCAGAGCATCAGAAGCCCTCGGGTCTACTTCAGCAGCCAGAGATACCTACGTGGAAGTGGGAGCAGATCGCCATGGATTTCGTTACAGGGTTACCAATGACTCAGGCTGGAAACGATAATATTTGGGTGATTGTTGACCGTCTCACGAAGTCAGCGCATTTTCTGGCAATCAAGGAAACAGATAAGTTTTCACAGCTTGCAACAGTTTACCTTAAGGAGGTAGTTTCTAGGCACGGGGTGCCAACTTCTATCATCTCAGATCGAGATCCGCGTTTCACTTCTGAATTATGGCAGTCAATGCATAAATCATTCGGTTCACAACTCGATATGAGTACTGCTTATCACCCACAGACGGATGGTCAGAGTGAGCGCACCATTCAGACGCTTGAAGACATGTTGCGGGCATGTGTGATTGATTTTGGGAAAAGCTGGGAGAAACATCTGCCATTGTTAGAGTTCTCCTACAACAACAGCTACCACACTAGTATTCAGGCAGCTCCGTTCGAAGCGTTGTACGGGCGGAAATGCCGTTCTCCTCTCTGTTGGGCTGAGGTGGGTGACAGTCAGATTACAGGTCCTGAGCTTGTACTTGAAACTTCAGAAATGATTGTTCAGATCAGGGACCGTATGGCAGCAGCACGTGATCGTCAGAAAAGCTATGCTAACAAGCGTAGAAAACCTTTGGAGTTCGAAGTAAATGATCGTGTCATGTTGAAGGTCTCACCCTGGAAGGGTGTGGTGCGTTTTGGGAAACGCGGCAAGCTTAATCCACGTTACGTTGGGCCATTCAAAATCTTGGAGCGGATCGACAAAGTGGCTTACAAACTTGAGTTACCTTTTGAGTTGGGTAATGTACACGATGTCTTCCATGTCTCACAGTTGAAGAAATGTTTGGCTGATGACACACTGGTTGTGCCGTTTCAAGAGTTAAAGATCGACGACAAGTTACAGTTTGTCGAAGAGCCTATTGAAATCATGGATCGGGAGGTCAAGGTGCGTAAACATAGTCGTATTCCAATCGTTAGAGTTCGTTGGAACTCAAGGCATGGACCGGAGTTCACGTGGGAGCGTGAGGATCAGATGAAGCTTAAATATCCTCAACTTTTCCATAAAGACAAATCTAAATCTGCTAAAGCTGGCAAATTTCGGGACGAAATTCTTCTTCAAGTTGGGGATAATGTGACACCAGAGCAAAACCCGCAACAATCTTGATTTCTCATTTCACTCTTTCGTGCCTGATTGTCAAATTTCGGGACGAAATTTCTTTCAAGTTGGGGATGATGTGACAACCCAAACTCTCAAGGTTGGTAACGCTCCATCTTTTGATCCTTAATTCTCGTTACCTTTCCATAATATGTTAAAAACGATTTATTCGTATAACCTTGTTAGACTAATTGGTACAATAACATTAATTAATGTTTTGACACATTGGGCCGCACCTTCACATCCGAGCCCAATACACCACTGGTTCTAGGTTAGATCTTGGCCCAATACATTGCGTAGTATGTGTGTGTGTATTGTTCGACCCACTAGACTTTTACAAATTAAATGCATATTAGATTCTTTAAATGGGCACTTGGGCTTGAGCCCATGATTATCAGCCGGCCAGAGAAGGAACCGCCTAAACATATGTATTAATTACTTATACTTAGCAGCATGTTGTTAATAAAACTAAAAATAACTCAAACAAAAACCCTACCCTTCCCTATCCCCTACGCTCGCACGGCATAAACACCCCACCCCCTTGAAATCGTGGAAGCAGGAGAACCCTTTTTCCCCATCATCGAGTCATCTAGGGGATCGAGTTGGATATTTGGTTAGTATTCATTATTGTTTGATTTGTGTGCGTGTTATTTGCTATGCGTGTTGTGATTAAAGAAAATAAGGAACTTGAGTTAGAATAATTATGTGATATGCTAGGAAATCAATATATTAGTGGGATTATTCGGTCCAATATAATTAAAGGCACATGGCCATATGAGATCTAATAGTGATTGAGTTGTTAACTTTGAAATTAGAATGGCGGCCATGTGAGGTGAAATCAAGCAATATAATTATTTTCATAACTTGTCAGTAAGCATTAGCTTGAATAATAAATGTTGAGATGATGTTTTGTGTGTGTAATCGAAATTGGGGTAGGTGGCGGCTCAACTTTTGACTAAGAAGCATGATGTAATCTTGTGCATGGACTAATAATTAATAATTTAATTAAATGGCTGAATGATCATGTGAATGGAACCGTACGACTGCATGTATATGTTGATTGATGTTTAATGGGTTGATGTATGGCCAATGTGATGTAAGTTAAGGTAAAATAAGTTGTGAGTCAATGATATAGCCCACAACAATTAGATGCTTCTGTCAATATAATAATAAAAAAAAGAGAATGCCATTGGGCCGATTAATGGCTGTTCACGTGATGGGTATTTTATTGATCATGGGGATGGGGGTCAACATGGAGTAATGATTCAATGATGTCAGTACAATATTTTATGCATGTAATCGGTCATGTGTTGATAAGATAGATGGTTATTATGATGATATAGAACCTTGATTGTGTGATTAAATAATGAGTGATGTGAACACATGTAAGCATAGCATGATATGAGCATATGGTTGGACCCGACGTGGTAGTTAATTAGGGTGTTAACTTTTGATAAACGAATTGGTGAAGTAACCCAGTTAACTGTTGTGTAATATTTAACTGTTTTTGATATGCATAGGATGTGAATACATGTTTATGTGATACTTGCTGATTGATGCTTGAACACAATATGATTACAATTTATACGCAAGTTATGCGAATGTAAACTGATTACGTGTACCTGAACACCATAGGCTTTGATTAACTAAGTGTGAACAAGTAATATAACATACCGAGCAATCTCAGGTGAGTTCACTACTCTTTTCCAAGCATGCATCCCGGGAAGGGATATCGGGTAACGTTCCAGGGAGGAATGCAGGTTAATGGGATGTTTGTTATTACTCAGTTTCTATTATGTAAGACCCCCTACATCTACCGATTGTTGCCGGTAAGGCAACGAGGTATTTAGTTGATAGCGCTATTAGGATTGGCACCCTCACACCGTGCCGAAAGGACGGGCGTGAACTAATTACCTTGACCACTTGACCAATGCCTAGATAGAGGCATTGGGGTTGGGCATTCACATCATGTATATATATAAGACCCCTTACATCTACTCGAGGTTGTTAGTTGAACTAATTACCTTGACCACTTGACCAATGCCTAGATAGAGGCATTGGGGTTGGGCATTCACATCTAGTAGCCACATACGGTAATCGAGTTAATAACATCATCAAATCAAATTGTTAAACTGTTTTATACATGTATCTGGTAAACTAAACTCGGTAACAAAACTTTGAACTCACCAGCGTCGTCTGACACACTTGTCTGCATGCTTGCAGGTTGTAGGTTTATATCATTGGGACTTGCTGTCTGGAATGCTGGAGTGGTCATGGGTCGTGATACATGGAACCTCAACACAAGCTAAATGATTTATGTACACCTGGTTTACTAAACACTTAATAAATGAGCTTTGCTTCCGCTGTACACAATGAATGATATGTAACTTTTGTAACCCTTATGTTAATGAATGAAAGTTTTATTTAAATATATTTATGAGTTCAATGTGATTGGTGGCTTGGTTCCTGGTACGTCACACGCCTCGCAGGGGTTTCTGCATGTGGTATTTTGGGGGTGTGACAAACCCCCCAAAGGCTTTAACAAACGAAACAGAATAAACAGGTTATCTCAATGATTTAACCTTCAGACAATTAAAAATTCAATACCCGACCAAGCGGTATTTTATATACCGTACCCCAAGCCCGCATAAGGGAAAATAAGTTAAAAGTATTTACCTGAGCAAATTATACAAATTTATTCGAGTCGTATACAATCAGCAAGTGCAGTTATCTTTTACTGCGCTCCTAAATCTGGAACGAAGGTTTTAATAACCTATTAGATTTCTAACGGGTCTTACTTAAGTTTAAACATAGACCGGTTAGTTTTAAAGAAAGGTATACGGTTCAAAACGCATGATTAAGCGAAGACCGGATTAGAATGTGGTTTAGACCCGACAAGTATGGAGACTTGTATAATATGGGTAAACTAAACACATTCTGGATTTTGAAGTGAAAATGATAAGGTTTGACCCGTTTCGGTTAATTTATGCAAACTAGTTACATAAACCGTACCGAACGCGATAAATGCATAATGGGTAACCAAATGAGTCATGAACAGGTTTCCTAAGTTAATATGCCTTAAATATGTTGTGATATCAGTATGATACCTTCCATTATGTCCAAAACGGATTTAAAATCAATTTAAGCCTCGTAGGGGTATTTTGGTCATTTTAAGGATTATAAAGGAGGTTAAATATTAATCTGAGGTTCTGACCTTAAATGATCAGTAAAAATATTTATTTTTTCAAGTCATATCAGTAAGGTATTGCATATATGTGAAATTTATCATTTATAACCAAACTATGCACCGTAGGGGCATTTTGGTCATTTCACATAAGCTTTAAAGGTCAAAATTGGAAATCTGAGTTCAAAACTTTTTCTTATTGTTAAAGTATAAAAATTTACTTAAAACATCAGTAGGTATTAAGTCTTATATGCCAAAAATAGTTTTAACCCATACTATGCGTTTAAACGCGTAAAAGGTCGGTTTTAGCTGATTTTCAGGTTATATAAGGAAAGCTGAGATTTTTATCCGCCCAGAAGGCTTAAAATATTTTATTTTTCATATAAAATCAGTAGCAAAATATTTGGTATCAATATGTTATGTAAAACTCATTTTATTAGCAAAAAGGGTATAACCGACAATTACCGAATCAAGGCAAGAACCCTATGCCATGATCAGTTTAAAAATAAGTAAAAATCTTCAAAAATCTCAAAATATTATATTATATCAGTGGGTAAAATTTTTGGGTTTAGATAGGCTTTATGCTAATAATGCCGTTTAATTAATAAAAAGTTTTCAAATTACGATATTGAGCATAACTCTTAATTTAGACCTCAAACTGATGTCAAAGTTTTAGGACATGTTTATAAATAAGTAACAAAGGTTTTTGTCCTCTCATATTTTCAAAAATATCGTTTTAAAGTCAAAAGGGTATAATGGTCAATATTTAAGCAATTAACGGAAACATGCAAATGAATCGGATTAATTAGGAACCAAGTTGTGTAACCTCAGAGGGTTATACTAACCTATAACTTGGTCCTAAAGGAACTCTAAGGCATATCTAAACTATGCTAAATCGTGTCAGAACTGAAAGTCAAAGCAAAAGTCTACTTTTGCGACTTTCGGTTCCGAACCGAGCCTAAACTCAAAATTGTAGGGTTGAACATGTTTAGACATGTTCTTACATTAATTACCACATTATACAAGTGTTAGAACATGTTTCATAGCTTCTACATTGTTAATTATTAGTTTATTTTCAAAATAGCTTCATGTTGACTTTTTAATATTAAGTTTGACCCGATAAATGACCAAGTTAGAGTAATAATCAGGGGGTACCCTTTTAAGGACTTATTACCCACATAATTACCAACTCATAGCCACTTTCAATTCGAAAAATGACGGGACCATTAGTGATTAATCACTAAGTCAAATCTTAATTACGACGGCTTTGACGTTTGGTCATTAGACTAATAAAACATGAACTAGAGAAGCTAAGAATGCTTACAAAGGCTCTTAGCATGAATTAGAGAGCTCCAGAGAGTAAGCTTTGTGTAGGATCGGATTGTGACCCAAACGAGTCATTCAGAAGAGCTCAAATCCGTTTCAGAGGCGGAAACAGAGAAACGGATGCAAAAACAGCTTGATTCACACTTTAATCCTCTTGTATATTGATTTTACAATGTTTACAATCAAAGGATAAACCGGCAGCACCTCGGTATCACTCTGAGAATTCTGTTCAAACTGTTACAAATGAAATGCTCACTAGCCTATATATAGGACTCAAGGTCTCGCTTGAAAACACACATGACAATTCCAAGCGAAACCACCACATAATTTCAAGCGAAACCCACATGTATAACATTCTGATTTCAAGCGAAACCACATGTAAACTTCTAAACTGTTTTTGTCTCTTGTGAGGTGATGTAATGATGATGTCATATTGATGATGTCATCATTGTATAAGATGACATCACTCTTGAACAGATCCGCAACAAATCGAGACTCGATATAAGACGAAGTCGACAGATGAATATACTAACACTTTGAATGATTTTGTGAATGAGCAAGTTCAGGGTTGCAACATAAGGTTCTTGTATAGTGATTTAGATGCAACAAGATTACTCCACATAAGTCTACAAGTGTTGCTTGATCATCCCAGGTGTCCCCTATGCATGAAAAACCATTGGAGCAGTCTCTGAATTCGAAAACCAGGGTTTTAAGGTGGTGTAACTGGCTGGAACAGGCATCTGTCCAAGAAATATGTATCTGGGTATTTTAGGCGGCCCGCGTAAACCATGGCCGAGGTCCTACGTGGCTCGTGTAGAGGTCTGCTCCGGTCAACATCTTTCAGAAATTGCCATTTTGGTCCTTGGTCCTTCTAAACTTGTTTTAACTTGTGTTTATTGTACTTCTAACCCCTAAACTTGACTTTTAAGGACTCTAAGTCATAAACAAACTTCGTTAAGCTCCCGGTTAGTTATATGATCACCCGTAAAGTCCTGAATTTCAACGTTGACGCTTTAAACCCCTTATTTACGAATGTTAACGTATTTTCTTCATACGATATCGAAACCTTGCGAAATTTTTATCACTTATTCTTGGGAGCATAATTAATCGTTACAAAGCTTTGGGTTCGTTAAAAGGTCACTCAGAGGTATAATTAAAACATGTTGACACATTTAACCCTTGCGGCTTTTAAACTTTCACTTTCTTCCACAAAAGGTTTCGTATGATTCATGATTCATTCGTTTAAGGGTATAAACATCGTGTAGGGTTGTTGAAAGGAGAAATTATCAAATGTTGACACTTTGAATCCTTCTACACATATACTTTCTTTGTTTGTCAACTTTAGTCCCTTTGAAATAATTCCTTACATGATTAAAGTCCATGACACGTGTCTTTATTATATTGGTCGTGATTTTACCAGGTGTTACAATAAACAAGTTTTGTATGTTAGTTCTTGATCATTATCGCATCCACATTTCCCAACTACATCCATTGGGGTTGGTTAAACTCTGACAGTTCGAATTTGCTTGAATAGCCCTGGGTCACATCACTGAACTCACCGTTTTTAGGGCTTTTTTCGTTCTTGTGTGAAAATCCCCCTTTTTCACCTTTGATAGGAGAGATACCGATGTATCTTTCCTGAGGGACCTTCCTAATAGTTCCCGGGATAACGATTGGAAGAAGAAGTTCTTCTTTATCGACGCAAGTGTGATCCCTGGGGAGATGCAGTGGAGGGAAATGGGACCCAAGGACAAAGTTAAAGACGACGGTCCCCCAAAAGATGCTTATGTGGCAAACGCTCTTTTTAAGAGATTGTGTGAGTGCCCCTTCAAGTGCACGGTGATCCCGGAGGGAGGCTTGGTGATGGCGGGAATGAGTCTACTATGGCGTGACATCAGGTTGTATCCTTCCTTCCAAAGGGAAGATGAAGGTATGTGTCTCTTTGCCTTGAATTTACTCTGTTAATTGTTTCTACATTGACATGTGTAAATGTCAAAAAGGTAAGTGGAGTTTGTTTGACTTTGTTGATCCTCCGCGGAATGCTGCTTTGAGGGCCGCGGACCACGTGATTTGTGAACAGGAGCCTGATGTACTGAAGATCCACCTGGAGCAGTTTTTGCTGCCTGCTGTGCCGGTGGATCCGGCTGCTTATATTTCCCAGCCTCCCCCTAGCGGAGGAGGTGGTGCAGAGGTGAAAAAACCAATCCGGGTGAGAGTCACCAAAAGGAAGTACATGGCCGCGGGGGCCGCTAGTTCCGCTGTTACGGTTGGCAGTGTTGTGCCCGCTGGGGATGTTGCTGTTACATCCACTGCTGCCGAGTTGGTGAGTCCAACTCGCGTGTCGAAAAAACGCAAAATTGTTCCTGCCCTGACTGCTTTTGAGGCTATTCAAACCACCTATGCCATGCCCACTGGTAAGTAATTTTTTTTTATAGGTGTTATGGTGGACTTTATGTTCCATGTTGCTGAAAATCTGATTTAACACAGGTTCTACTTTTGGGGTTCAAGTTGAGGGTGTGTCCTCTGCCCCTTTGACATATGTGGAAGTTATACCTTCTGCTGCTAGCGGACCAAGCCTTTAGGAGCTTATATCACAGGCAATTGCTGCCACTACTGTCAGTTGTTCTATGCCGCCCCCTATGCCTACAAACGCTGTGGCTGTGACAACCAGTCTGGTTTCGACACCGCTGCCTTCAAGTGTTACCCCCACGTCTTTGTTCGACTCTCCCTTCAGCGTTTTTTCTGCGACTGGGAAGGAGATGCCCACAGTGTCTGCTGCTCACGAGGCAACCAGTGCCGGAGATACCGCCGTGAGCGATGCCGGCGGATCTAGCAGCGGGATTGTTGATGATGGGGCCTATTTGGGTGATGATCTTTATCTGCCCACTATTAATTGGGATCCGAATGTGCAAGAAAAGCGTTATCAGCCCAAGTGGAAGATAGCGAAATCATCCAGGTTGATATTCCCTCAGTGGTACATCATTAGGTCGAGCGTGCATACCCCCCAGCTGAGTCAGCCTATGTTGAGGGGTTAAACAATGAAAATTTAATCACAGCCACGATGGTGGACTCCGTCAGTCAGCCCCGGATACTATCAGAAATCCGACGCCGATCGATGCATGATAACAATGAGCTCCACCAGGCGTGGAGTGCTATTCAAGAGCTGAAGGATGAGAAATATCGTTTGGAAAGTCAACTTCAAGCTGCTGTTCTGAGGGAGAGCAGGTTCGTGTCTGAGAAAAACAAGGCAGAGGATGATTTGAAGCGTGTAACAGCTCATCTTGCTGAGGAGAGAATAATATGGGCTCGTGATATAGCGGAGAAGGATCGAGTCCTTGCTCATGCTAAAACTGTTCAGGAAGAATTGGAGCGTAAAGCTGTTACCGAAGCTCAAAAGGTGAGATCTGAGATGTCTGCTAAGATGGAAAAGTTCCGAATTGACACTGATTTTGTGTCTCAGGTGCAGGAACGGTACCAAGCTTTAACTGCTGAGGTAGAATCGTCTAACGCCAAGGCCCGAGCCAAGCAAGTTGAGTTGGAGGAGCGGGAGGATCAACTTAGGAAGCTTCAGCAACAATGTGATTCCCTTGTCTCCGAGAAGAATAAGCTTGTCCAATCTTCCGCCACCCACCAGTCATGCCTAAAAGAGGCTGAGAGTGCCTTGGAGCAATCAAACGCCGAGGTGGATAGCCTTACCAGTCAACTTGCTGGACTGCGAGGTGACAGGAACTGGTTGATAACCAATGGCCTGGTTGGGGCGTTTGAGTACCTACACCAATCGAAGTCTTTTACTGCTTTGTTGGACCGCCTTTCTACTGCAGCTTATCAATCGGGTCACCATCATCGCATTTACCATGGTTACTTTGAATGTCAGAAGTCAGATAAAATTACTCCCGCGTTTCACACCAAAAGAGGCAAACTTTAGGGATATATGGCGGATGCTCTTGAAGCGGCGTGGAATGATCCACTACCCGTGTATGCAGATCTGACGAGCAAAGTGGCTGAAGACAGCATGGACTCTTTACGCCTAATGTTGGACCCAGCGGAAGAGTCAGAAGAGGAATGAGTGTTTCATATTGTTATGTACACTATTCCTTAGATAATTTGTATAAACACTGTTTTGTTTGGGTTATGTGCAAACACTTGATTTTCTGTCAGACATTTAATGCTAATATCATGATGAATGACGCCGCCGTTTGCCTGAAATGTGGCGATTTGACGTGTAATGATGACTTTTCATTAATTTTGCAATCGTCATCACTGTCAGACCCCTTAGACCTGTATAAATTAAGTCTAACTTTTTCCAAATTTGGTAATTCAAAAAAATGGGCCAGAAGTGCTATAAACAGGAAATTTTCGAAGTTCCCCGACACTTGGATGCAGCTGATGGTTTGATTCATCTTCAAGTTCCGGTGACGGAGGAGATGATCAAAGGAAGGGAGGTGAGCTCCGATGATGTTGTACCCCGGGTTAGTCGGTCTTGCAAGAGTGTCGTATATGAGGGTCCTTCAAAAGCTGATGCAAGTATGATTTCTCTATCAGTTGACACTCTGATGGAAACCTTTCCTCCTGATCGTGTTCAACGCTGTAGACTGGTGTACGAACGCCGCCGCAGTGGCTGTCGCTGTTCAAACCTGGTTGATGATCGGGAGGTGCTGGCTCTTTCGGTGGATGAGGATAATGTCGATGACTTGATCGTTGATCCTCATTCGTTGGAATATTATGGTGTGGTATTGTACACCCCTGCAGAGGTGAGGGCATTGCTTTCCAAGAAGTAGATATTTAGAACATGTTCGTTTTTTGGTTCCCGTATGTTGGTGTGTAGCAACAGGGACAAGTACTTGGTTTTATGTAAGATAGTTGTATGTATTTATTACCAAAATACCTATCTTTTTTTGTAGTGGTTAATGTATCTATTACCAAGATACCCACTCTTAGCGCTGTATATTTTATATCCTTTGACTAATATATGAAAAATATTTCGTGTCCAGGATGCTTTTTTACTGTTATGTGCAGTTTAAATGCGATGGTAATTTTTTGTACCGTAAAGTGCAGGTTAAATGCGATGGTAATTTTTTGTACCGTAAAGTGCAGATTAAATGCGATAGTAATTTTTTGTACCGTAAAGTGCAGGTTAAATGTGATCGTAATTGTTACTGTGCATGTAAGTAATGAGGGAAAATAAAAAAAGAAAGAATTTTTATTAACTCAACACTTCAAAAAGAGACATCGTTAGAGATGAATTACACCTGTTTGTAAAAGAAAAATAATCAGACCCGCCGTTAGGGGCGGGGCTTTACATATAACAGCTTTTCAATTAAGCTGCGTTCCAGCTACGTGGAACCGCGGTGCCATCTAGCGTAGATAGGCGGTAAGCCCCTCTGCCTAAGTCTTCTTGGATGACATAGGGGACTTCCCAGTTGGGTCCCAGTTTGCATGAGGGTTCCGCTCTACTAGCTTCATTATCACGCATGATGTACTCGCCCTCCTTGAAAGCATGCTGAGCCACGCGCTGATTATAGTATTTTTCCAAAGTTTTCTTGTACTTAGCTGTCACACACCGACCACGTAGAACATACAAAACGTGGCGGAAACATCGGGGAGTGTTGTAACAGAATTAATGTTTCACAACCATGGAAATTTAAGTTTCGTTTTATTCATCAAACAAGCGAGTTACATTGTCTTTAAACAAGAAATAAAGAGTACATAACAAAATTTAACTAGTTCTTGTCTCGTTTTAAGTCACTAAGGCACAGGTCCGCCTAAGTATGTCTTGATAAGTCCTATGCATCATCTCCTGAAAAACACATGTGAAAATAGGTACGTCAGCATAAAAATGCCTGTGAGATACATAGGTTTTGTGAAAATAGAATTCATGACTTATGTTTGAGAAAATGTTTAGTCATAAACCTTGTAATTTGCTTTGTTTTGTAAATCATTTGAAAAACGATAAGATCAGATGATATGTATAGATAAATGTAAGGTTAAATGAATAACCAAGTAAAATGAGTTTGTGTAAGATAAGTTGTTTGTAAAACAATGTCTTGTGAAAAGTATGTTATTTGTATAAAATGTTATATGTCTCAAACTGAAATGGTTCAAATAACGCTACGATATGTAATACCATACAGACACTTATATATAGGAAGTACCAGCGGCGTATCCACCATGCTTGTATCATATTACACACGCATCGTTACTTAAATCACTTACTCAAACCAAACCACCAAGATGTAATGTTTAACAATTGTAGAAATGTTTATGTATGGTCAAATACGATTCACAGATACAAACGGTTCATAGATACAAAGGGTTCACAGATACCAACGGTTCACAGATACAAACGGTTCACAGATACAAACGGTTCACAGATACAAACGGTTCACAGATACAAACGGTTCACAGATACAAACGGTTAACAGATACAAACGGTTCACAGATACAAACGGTTCACAGATACAAACGGTTCACAGATACAAATGGTACACAGATACAAACGGTTCACAGATACAAACGGTTCACATAGTTAAATGATTACAACGGTTCACATAGTCAAATAGTTATAAACGGTTCAAAATGTAATATAATGTGTTCATATGCTGGATGAGTATATGCAACAAATTGTAATGTAAAACAATGTACTAAGCATGCACACAATGGACATACATAGCATAAGTGTAATGTAAAACAATGTACTAAGTATGAACTAAATGGACATATATAGCATGAAATGTAATGAAATCATGTACTATAATGTACTAACGAATATAGCAGGTATATGATGTGAAAACATGGAAAGCATGAAAGTAACAAGTAGGCACATGTGTTCCACCCCAAAACAGTTTGAAAACAGTAAAAGAGGGGTCTATGTACTCACTTGAGATTGCTTAGTAGTCCTTGAGTAACAACCAAACAATGCTAGAGATCGCGGATATCAAAAGGCACCTAATATAGGTAACTATGTTAATAACCGGACCTAAATCGGATGATTGGATAGAATGAGGGTTCGTAAACCAAACGAGTGTGGAGACTTGTATAATATGGTTTAACAAAGCCTACATACTAAATGAAACCTTACATAAGTGCTTACGACCCATTACGACTCGTTTAGGTAGCTTATGCTACTTTAACACGTCGTGCGCGTGAAACGCGTTCGGACCGCCTAACTAGTCCTATGACAAGTGTTATATGCCAAAACATGTTATATAATCAGTTATGTGACAAAAGTTTAGGTTACATATGCTTAATTACCAATTATACATGAACAGGGTATTCTGGTAATTTACCTAAGGCATATAAACTACCTATCATACAACTACTCAAACGATGTGACCATAGGGTATAACCTCGGAAGGTTATTCCCTATCTACTATGGTCACCTAAAGTATTTAGTCGGATCCTAATCATCGAGCAAATGGGTCGGGTTCGAAGGTATAAGCGATTTATTAGATCGCTTACCCTACGACCCTAGACAACGTGGTAATCAGTAGGCATAGTCCCAAGGGACTATAACCAACGTGATTACACTCACGTTGCGAAGTTCAAACGAACTTCGCATCGACCATAAACTGGTCAACGTAGAAAGTCAAACAAAGTTTGACTTTCAGACTCGAAAAGCAATAAAAGAACGAAAGAATACTTACGAAGGGTCCCCGAATGCTAATCCCGATCCAAGTAGCTCAGGTATGAAACAAAGGTTTCAACTTAGAGCTCCTCAAATCAGAATTCTTGTGGGTTTTGCAATGGGGGTGGATGGGTATTTATAGTTTTCGGTTCACCGTTAGGATTGTTTCTTGGAAAAAGGGGGCACGATCTAAGCCGTACAGTTGCACCCATGGTATTGTAATACCATGGGCACATCAAACCAGCCCATAGATTCAAGGAATACCATGTGCAAGTGTGGAAATGACGAGATCCAATGTTTCTGCAATTCTGCTGATCTGCAGACGGCTTGCGCACCGTAACAATTAATTGTTGCGGTGCGCAAGGACCTAATTTGGCAGAATGTCAGATTTGGTCCCTGCAGCCCGTTTAAGCTATTTTCGATGCGTTTGAACCCCGTTAACCTCATTTCAAAGCTCTAAAATGAAGTTAAAGTATAGGGAACTCAATACATGCTCAAAAATATCTCGGATGTCGGTTCGTTTGGTCGTACGATCGCGATGTTCGGTTAATTACGACGGAATGCGCATAAGCGCGAAAAACGATCCCAATGACGCGACGAATGGATTTTTCTTATGCCAAACACTAAAACAAAATGTTTTAGTGCTTAGATAAATTTTTGGATGTCCGGATGTATTCAGAACGTAAGTTATGCGCAAAAGTGCAAACTTGTGCACTTTTTGACACTTTTAGTCCTTGAATGACCCAAAAGTTTATTTTAGCACACCGAACACCTCAAAGACTATTTCTAAGATATGTAAAGGATATTTATGGTATGTTTAACTTATGGTCATCTTCCGGAATGTCTGTTACAGTTCAAATTGGCATACTTTCGCAGTTTGTCAACTTTAGTCCCTGTAAGCGATATAACTTGATTTCGGCATACCAAACCTTCCAAAACTTATTTCTAAGTTATGTAGAGGTTATTTAAGGTATGTTAAGACTATTTCACTATTCCGGAGTGTTTTTTTGCATTAAACTGGTTATATTTACACCTTAGTGCGCGTATAACCTTCCAGAAAGCGATTTAGAGCTTGAAATCGAACAAGAGTTGATATGTGCAAACGATACACATATTTATACAAGTCCAAAGTATGAAATACAATATTTCATTGGTTTGGCATTTGTTTGATGGTTGAAGTGACACAGGTGTCACAGTCTCCCCTACTTTAGGAAATTTCGTCCCGAAATTTATTCGTAGGAGTCTATTTGTGGCTTTGTGTCAAATAACCACCAGAGATATGAAAGGCGAAATCCTGTCATTTCCTTAACGGACATTCTTCAGAACGAAAATGAACAGACGTAGTCATTTTCCTCAACGAGTATTCTTCAGAAGCGGAAATGAAGGAATAAACAACGGGGATTCATTTCCTCAACGGGCAATCTTCAGAAACGTAAAATGAACTTACGGAGTCATTTTCAACGGGTGTGTCATCAGAAATGGAAATGAAAAGGAGAAACAAACGGATATTCATTTCCTCAACGGGCAAATCTTCAGAACGAAAATGAACAAACGGAGTCATTTTCAACGGGTGCTTCATCAGAAATGGAAATGAAAAGGAGAAACAAACGGATATTCATTTCCTCAACGGACAAATCTTCAGAAACGAAAATGAACAAACGGAGTCATTTTCAACGGGTGCTTCATCAGAAATGGAAATGAAAAGGAGAAACAAACGGATATTAATTTCCTCAACGGACAAATCTTCCGAAACGAAAATGAACAAACGGAGTCATTTTCAACGGGTGCTTCCTCAGAAATGGAAATGAAAAGGATAGACAAAGGGATATTCATTTCCTCAATGGACAATCTTCAGAAACGAAAGTGAACAAACTGAGTCATTTTCAACGGGTGCTTCCTCAGAAATGGAAATGAATAGAGTTAACTTCTAGGCACATGACAAGGCTCGCTGTGGTTTCTGTGCACTAAATTCCATAATTATGTATGCATCCATAATTACGTAATTCCTTGCACAGTCCACACAGTTTGTCTTGTAATGTTCATAAGCACATAATCACATAGTTGTTTAACTTGGTTATTAATTTGTTATCGATTGAAAATGGATATGGAAACCAGTCGATGGACTTCAATGTCCTCTGGGATCTATCTGAAGAGATAGGAAGATCTCCCAAAAATTCGATTTTGTTTTCAAAGAAACGTAATAGTTGAATTAAGGAACACAACAATTTTGGGATTCACGGAAATACCCTTAGGTACCCTATTAAGGATTTATAGTGGTACTTTGGGTATTCGTTCAGTGTTGTAACTTGCGCCTTGTACTTCGTTTTCCTTAGAAGAAACGGGTACTTAGGAATTTTGTGGAAAATGCAAGAGATCATAAAGTGGAAGAAAGTTTGGGGGTAGTCTGTCCTTCAAGGAATACGGTTCCTTGATTGTCGGTATTGTAAGAGATATGTTGTTCATACATACAACCACATAAATACATTGTAATGTAAATAAAAGATTTAACAATGATAACAACTGTTTCATGGACCTTGACAATAAAAGAAAATAATACATAAGACGTGATTATTTCTAAACGATGTTGTTGGTCAGATGCTCATCCTTGTGCTGGATTTGCATTAGCAAGCTTTGGGCAATTTCTTCGGAAATGACCCATCTCGCCACAGTTGAAGCAAGAACCTTGTAGAAAACGACCTTGAGCGGTATTGTTGCCAGCTTGGTTTGGTGCAGCTGCAGCTGGGCAGACTCTTGCCGTATGGCCTATAAGCCCACAAGTTTGGCATTTGCGGCACTTTACATTGGCATGATGATGGAGGCTACATTGGTTGCACAAGGGTGTAGTTCCATTATATGGCTTCCTAGCAGGGGGTTGAGCTGGTTGGTTGGGGACGGCTTGATCATTGTGAGTAACCATGGCGAAGTTCTGAGAAGCCTTTCGCTTCTTTGACTTTTTAGGGGATCCAATCTGTTCATCCATGGTCTTTGATTCCTCGATTGGGTTCGATTCCTCGACCGGTTTCTTGTCACCTTTTCGGAAAAGTTTACCTTTCCTGATCTTTGATTCAGTCAAGGTTGCAGATAGCTCAGTGGCCTGTGTAACTGTAGTAGGGTTGCTGCCAGTCACAATGTCTTGTATTGAGTCAGGGAGGCCATCAATGTACTTTTCTATTGCCTTATCCAAAGGCGTGACCATGTTTGGGCATAACAGACTCAACTCCTCATAACGGTCCGTGTAGGCTCGATGCTCACCGCTGTCTTGCTCAAGATTGTCAAATTCCCTTTCCAAGGCCCTGATCTCGTGACGAGGACAGAATTCCTTCATCATAAGGGCCCTAAGTTCAGTCCATGTCTGTGCTAGAGCAACTTCCGCACCTCGATCTCTCATAACCCCGTTCCACCACGTAAGGGCTCTCTTCTGGAACACACTCGAAGCAAACTCGACCTTGCGATTGTCAGGACACTGCACGTGGCGGAAAGTATTCTCAATGCTCTCGAACCATTGCAGAAGCCCAGTCGCTCCCTCAGAACCACTAAACTTGAGTGGTTTCGCCGAGTTAAAACTCTTGAAATTGCATGGACCATTGTTGTTGTTGTTGGCTTGATTCCATTGAGCAAAGAGGTTTGGGAATTGAGCAGCCATTTGCTGCGCAATGATTTCTGCCAATTCGGCAGT
This sequence comes from Helianthus tuberosus, assembly GCA_030545235.1. Classification (NCBI taxonomy): domain Eukaryota; kingdom Viridiplantae; phylum Streptophyta; class Magnoliopsida; order Asterales; family Asteraceae; genus Helianthus; species Helianthus tuberosus. Next base: position 86,974,802 of record CM060353.1, read on the forward strand.
CGCAATCTGGCTTTCGCGTCGAGGAGGCATTCTAAAAGAGGAAACATGAAAGGAAACGAGTGAGAGGTTTAGACGAAAAGAATGAGATGAAACAAATCTGATGAAAGCAAGGATAGTGGTCATTTGTTTGTTACCACAAGGTAAACAAACGACACACAGTGACTAATCAAAGTAAATGGGTCAAAAATAATGTATTGCGAAGACATGCTCGCCTATAAGTGAACCCTCATCCCAAGAATTCCCAGGTAAGCACAACTGGTCTCGCGTCTGATGAGATGTATACGAAGTGCTTGCCTAGACAGAAAACCCAGAATACAGGCATTCACCCTTCCAGTTTGCACGTGTTCACATTATTTAAAACCCAAAACCTTGACGAGATTTTGAAAACTCAAAGGGGTTCAAAACCTTACAATAGAGGGTTCAAAACCTAGTAATCAATCATCCTAGAACAGATGATTAGTTTTCAAAGCGGTTTTGAAATTTATGTTCTTGTTATGGTCGTCGCCTAAGGATAGGTGACGGTATTGTTTTATGACTAAACGCAAGTAAACTCGCGTTAGGGTCCTAAGAAGGTTAGAGACTAGGTCAAAGCATTACTAATAACCTAATTCCCTATAACCATTGGCTCTGATACCATCTTTTCTGTCACACCCCGACCACGTAGAACATACAAAACATGGCGAAAACATCGGGGAGTGTTGTAATAGAATTAATGTTTCACAACCATGGAAATTTAAGTTTCGTTTTATTCATCAAACAAGTGAGTTACATTGTCTTTAAACAAGAAATAAAGAGTACATAACAAAATTTAACTAGTTCTTGTCTCGTTTTAAGTCACTAAGGCACAGGTCCGCCTAAGTATGTCTTGATAAGTCCTATGCATCATCTCCTGAAAAACACATGTGAAAATAGGTACGTCAGCATAAAAATGCCTGTGAGATACATAGGTTTTGTGAAAACAGAATTCATGACTTATGTTTGAGAAAATGTTTAGTCATGAACCTTGTAATTTGCTTTGTTTTGTAAATCATTTGAAAAATGATAAGATCAGATGATATGTATAGATAAATGTAAGGTTAAATGAATAACCAAGTAAAATGAGTTTGTATAAGATAAGTTGTTTGTAAAACAATGTCTTGTGAAAAGTATGTTATTTGTATAAAATGTTATATGTCTCAAACTGAAATGGTTCAAATAACGCTACGATATGTAATACCATACAGACACTTATATATAGGAAGTACCAGCGGCGTATCCACCATGCTTGTATCATATTACACACGCATCGTTACTTAAATCACTTACTCAAACCAAACCACCAAGATGTAATGTTTAACAATTGTAGAAATGTTTATGTATGGTCAAATACGGTTCACAGATACAAACGGTTCACAGATACAAACGGTTCACAGATACAAAGGGTTCACAGATACAAACGGTTCACAGATACAAACGGTTCACAGATACAAACGGTTCACAGATACAAACGGTTCACAGATACAAACGGTTCACAGATACAAACGGTTCACATAGTCAAATGATTACAATGGTTCACATAGTCAAATAGTTATAAACGGTTCAAAATGTAATATAATGTGTTCATATGCTGGATGAGTATATGCAACAAATTGTAATGTAAAACAATGTACTAAGCATGCACACAATGGACATACATAGCATAAATGTAATGTAAAACAATGTACTAAGTATGAACTAAATGGACATACATAGCATGAAATGTAATGAAATCATGTACTATAATGTACTAACGAATATAGCAGGTATATGATGTGAAAACATGGAAAGCATGAAAGTAACAAGTAGGCACATGTGTTCCACCCCAAAACAGTTTGAAAACAGTAAAAGAGGGGTCTATGTACTCACTTGAGATTGCTTAGTAGTCCTTGAGTAACAACCAAACAATGCTAGAGATCGCGGATATCAAAAGGCACCTAATATAGGTAACTATGTTAATAACCGGACCTAAATCGGATGATTGGATAGAATGAGGGTTCGTAAACCAAACGAGTGTGGAGACTCGTATAATATGGTTTAACAAAGCCTACATACTAAATGAAACCTTACATAAGTGCTTACGACCCATTACGACTCGTTTAGGTAGCTTATGCTACTTTAACGCATCGTGCGCGTGAAACGCGTTCGGACCGCCTAACTAGTCCTATGACAAGTGTTATATGCCAAAACATGTTATATAATCAGTTATGTGACAAAATTTTAGGTTACATATGCTTAATTACCAATTATACATGAACAGGGTATTCTGGTAATTTACCTAAGGCATATAAACTACCTATCATACAACTACTCAAACGATGTGACCATAGGGTATAACCTCGGAAGGTTATTCCCTATCTACTATGGTCACCTAAATTATTTGGTCGGATCCTAATGATCGACCAAATGGGTCAGGTTCGAAGGTATAAGTGATTTATTAGATCGCTTACCCTACGACCCTAGACAACGTGGTAATCAGTAGGCATAGTCCCACGGGACTATAACCAACGTGATTACACTCACGTTGCGAAGTTCAAACGAACTTCGCATCGACCATAAACTGGTCAACGCAGAAAGTCAAACAAATTTTGACTTTCAGACTCGAAAAGACTCGAAAAGCAATAAAAGAACGAAATAATACTTACGAAGGGTCCCCGAATGCTAATCCCGATCCAAGTAGCTCAGGTATGAAACAAAGGTTTCAACTTAGAGCTCCTCAAATCAGAATTCTTGTGGGTTTTGCAATGGGGGTGGATGGGTATTTATAGTTTTCGGTTCACCGTTAGGATTGTTTCTTGGAAAAAGGGGGCACGATCTAAGCCGTACACTTGCACCCATGGTATTGTAATACCATGGGCACATCAAACCAGCCCATAGATTCAAGGAATACCATGTGCAAGTGTGGAAATGACCAGATCCAATGTTTCTGCAATTCTGCTGATCTGCAGACTGCTTGCGCACCGTAACAATTAATTGTTGCGGTGCGCAAGGACCTAATTTGGCAGAATGTCAGATTTGGTCCCTGCAGCCCGTTTAAGCTATTTTCGATGCGTTTGAACCCCGTTAACCTCATTTCAAAGCTCTAAAATGAAGTTAAAGTATAGGGAACTCAAAACATGCTCAAAAATATCTCGGATGTAGGTTCGTTTGGTCGTACGATCGCGATGTTCGGTTAATTACGACGGAATGCGCATAAGCGCGAAAAACGATCCCAATGACGCGACGAATGGATTTTTCTTATGCCAAACACTAAAACAAAATGTTTTAGTGCTTACATAAATTTTTGGATGTCCGGATGTATTCAGAACGTAAGTTATGCGCAAAAGTGCAAACTTGTGCACTTTTTGACACTTTTAGTCACTGAATGACCCAAAAGTTTATTTTAGCACACCGAACACCTCAAAGCCTATTTCTAAGCTATGTAAAGGATATTTATGGTATGTTTAACTTATGTTCATGTTCCGGAATGTCTGTTACAGTTCAAATTGGCATACTTTCGCAGTTTGTCAACTTTAGTCCCTGTAAGCGATATAACTTGATTTCGGCATACCAAACCTTCCAAAACTTATTTCTAAGTTATGTAGAGGTTATTTAAGGTATGTTAAGACTATTTCACTATTCTGGAGTGTTTGTTGCATTAAACTGGTTATATTTACACCTTAGTGCGCGTATAACCTTCCAGAAAGCGATTTAGAGCTTGAAATCGAACAAGAGTTGATATGTGCAAACGATACACATATTTATACAAGTCCAAAGTATGAAATACAATATTTAATTGGTTTGGCATTTTTTTGATGGTTGAAGTGACACAGGTGTCACATTAGCTTCGCTGATAGAGGCTGCCTCGCGTCGTTCTTCTAGCAAATCTAGGACTTCCCTTAGGAGCATGTCATTGTCATCATTAGCACTAAGGCGTCTCAACGAAGGTAATCCCACTTCCGTGGGTATCATGGCCTTTGCGCCATAGGTCAGGCTGAAAGGGCTTTCGTTGTTACTTGTCTTGGGCATTGTTCGATGTGCCCAGAGGACATTTGGCAACTCTTCTACCCAAGAACTTCCCTCATAGCCCAACCTTCTTTTAATTCCATCCAGCAAACTCCTATTCGCCCGCTCCACTTGGCCGTTTCCCTGTGGATGTGCTACCGACGTAAAGATTTGTTTAATCTGCAACTCTGCGCACCAGTCTTGTAAGACCCTGTCGGTGAACTGCGTTCCATTATCACTCACCAAGTATAGCGGCAGTTCAAATCGGAACACTATGTGCTCCAATAGGAACTTTTTGGCGTTTTCAACAGTTATTTTAGCCAATGGTTTGGCTTCAACCCACTTGGTGAAATAGTCGATTGCCATGATTAGGTACTTTAGTTTCCCGGGGGCCAGCGGGAATGCCCCACGATATCGACTGCCCATATTTGAAAAGGCCGGGCCACCGTGACAGGTTTTAAATTGTTCTTGGGGTGGAGTGTTTGAGGAGCAAACTTTTGACAACTACGGCACCTTCTAAGTTCATCTACCGCGTCTTCATGCATCCCAGGCCAATAGTACCCGTCGTTGTAGATTTTGGCGACCACTGCCCGCGGTCCAGCGTGAATGCCACATATGCCAGCATGTATTTCTTGGATTAGATATTTTGCTTATGCTGGGGATACACACCGCAGTAGTGGTCCTAAGTATGACTTCCTGTACAGGACGTCGTTGTTCATTTCATATTGCAACGCCTTGGTTTGTATCTTTCGGGCTTTGCCTCTGGCAGGGGGTAATTCCCCCATTGTGAGGAACTTTAGGATCGGAGTGTACCAACAGGGTTCCTCCACTGTGATGGCCGAAAATTCCCGGGGTTCAATGGAAGGTGTTTGTAATGTTTCTACCTTTACTTCTCTTACCATACCCGAGGTAGCAAGTTTGCTCAAGGCATCTGTTATTTGGTTTTTTCCTCGATGGACGTGATTAAGCGTGTCACTGTCGAAGGAAGTTATGAGCTCCTTGGTCTTAGCCAAATACTTTGCCATTGATTCATCCTTGGCTTCATAAGCTTCATAAGTTTCATTTACTTGATTCTTCTTCATTGTTGGAACATTCAAAGTCAAACCATAAGCCGTACATCAGCCTTATTTCATCTGGGCTTATTAGCATTAGACCCGCCCCGGATCCTTTTCTACTGGACGATCCGTCGGTGTACAACTTCCATGTTTTCCTGGCTGTGCTAGACTCCGGTATATCTTGGACCGCGGGGTCTTGTATTACTTCTCCATCGGGAATTTCAGCCAAGAAATCGGCGATCACTTGCCCCTTAATTGCGGTTCGCTTTCGATACTCAGTATCTAGGGCTCCCAATTCGATTGCCCATTTAGCCAATCTTCCGGATATCTCTGGCTTGTGCAAGATTTGCTGTAGCGGGTAATTCGTTAAGACCTGTACGCGATGCCCTTGAAAGTATCTTCTGAGACGCCGGGTAGCGTGGACTAATGCCAGTACCAACTTTTCGAGTGTTGGATACTGTGTTTCGGGTCCCGCTAGAACTCGGCTGATATAATATATGGGCGTTTGTTTTCCATCTCTTTCCACCATGAGTACCGCGCTTACCGCGTTGTGAGCTACCGCCAGATACATTTCAGTAGTTCTTCTGGGTATGGCGCTGTCAACGTGGGTAGTTTTTCAATGAAACGCTTCATGTCTTGCAGAGCTTCCTCCGCTTCACTGGTCCACTTGAAGTTTTTCTTATTAAGGCAATCTTTCAACGTCTTTATGAATGGCAAGGATCGCTCGGCGTGTCTTGCCAAGAATATGTTTATCGCCACCAGACGTCCGTTCAATGATTGTGCCTCTTTTAAAGTTCTGGGGGAGGGCATTCGCGTTATATCGGCTACTTTTTCCGGGTTAGCTTTAAAACCATCCCGGGTGACTACTACCCCTAAAAACTTACCTTCTTCTACCCCAAACGAACACTTTTTGGGGTTAAGCTTGATGTTGTATTCTCTCAGCTTCTGGAAAGTCTCCTCGATGTCTTCGAGCATTTGCTTTTCCTCTCTGCTCTTGATCACCAAATCGTCGACATATACTTCCAAGTTTCTGCTGATTTGTTTTTCGAAAGCCTTGTCCATGAGCAGCTAGTAAGTGGCTCCGACGTTTCGAAGGCCAAAAGGCATTTTGGTATAGCAAAAAATGCCCACATTAGTATGAAATGCCGTTTTTTCTTCGTCTTCTCTTGACATTTTGATCTGGTGATAACCCTTATAGGCGTCTAGAAAACACTTGTACCTATAAGGGACCAGAGAATCGACCTTGAAGTCCATCTCAGGCAGCAGATAAGCATCTTTAGGGCCTTCCTTATTCAAGTCTTTGAAGTCGATCCACATCCGCCATGTGCCATCAGGTTTCTTAACCATTACAGGGTTTGATACCCATGTGCGATACTTTGTTTCTATAAGAATTCTAGCTTCAACCAGCTTTCGCACTTCTTTGACTACCACCGCCTTGCGATCAGAAGCCATGCTACGCTTACCCTGTGCGACTGGTTTAACACCCGGGAGTGTTGCTAATTTGTGTTCTGCCTTATCCCGGGGTATCCCAGTCAAGTCAGAGTGTTCAAAAGCAAAGATGTCGGCATTCCTTCTCAGCAACTGTTTTAGGTTCTTTTTAACCTCAGGGGAAAGACCATCCCCTATTGTCACTGTTTGCTCTAGATGGTGTGTGCTTAAGACCCACTTTTCCGGGCTGATAGCGCCGGTAGGCCCTTGCGGCATCTTTTGGTATCCAGTACTTCTCCCAGCTTATCCCGGTATACCATTCCAATCCTCCGCGGGGTGGGGAATTTCATGAACCCCCGCGCTGTGGAAGCTACAGCGTCAAGTTTTCACAGGGTAAACCATTCGATGATTACATTGTGGTAAGACTCAGCGCGTACCACAAGAAACGTGAGGAGTATGGTTCTTTCCTGAGGGGTCTGTCCAAAAGTAACTTGGAAAGTAATCTGGCCGATTGGATCAATCTTTTAACCTGTGAACCCTTTAATAGGGGCGTGCACTGATTCGAGCAACTTTCTGTCTTCTAGTTGCATTCTGTTAAAACATTGCTCGTAGATGATGTCCTCAGAACTCCAGGTGTCTACCAGGATTCTTCTCATATTATAATCACCAACCGCGACGGATATGATTAGGGGGTCGGTAGTGAGGTGCAGGTCCTCTACGCGTGGTTCGATTGTCATAGTTTCCAGCATCAAGGGTTCAAGTGTGACAACCCTAGTTTTCAAGGTCATTACCCGACACGTTTTCTGTTTTCGCAATGTGTTTTCGTATTTCGATTAAGGTGTAACTTGTTCATGGTTGATTTGTGTGAGTATATTGTATATAGTTTGATTAACTGTTTAAGGGTATAAACTTAATTCATGCATGACGAATGATTGGTATGTAGTTCTATTTAACATATAAACTTATATTACTAATAGGGTAGCATATTATTTAGCATCATTCAACTACAATACTAATTCATTTATGTTATACAACTGTACCCATGGTTAGACATAACCCATGGCAACAGTCACACACTACGACGAAACATCAATGGTTTGCCGCAGAGCCCACTCGACGAAACATCAGTGTTTCGCCACAAGTCCTACTCGAAGAAACTGTGGAGTTTCGTCACCACCTTGTTTCGTCGGAGAATGGGTTGCCGTTATCGGCTTCGGCCCAAGTGAAGTTCTATTTTAAACCTGCCACATTCACGTTATATGATGTAAACCTAAATTCAAGAAACCCTAGACACTCAACCACATCTTTGATCGACGGCGGTTACCCCCTCTATCGAAGCTCTTTTACTTTCGAGGAACCGTCTCTTATGTCCCTGCATTTGTGCGGTATATGAGTCTGCTACTTTGGGAGATTTCATATTATGCGTGTGCATGCTATAGACTATATGTGTTAATTGATAAAAAGGTTCAATAGACTTATAGGTAGAGTTGTGATAAGATTGGATGATCATAAATATGTAAACGGTGGCCATGTGATCTCATCAAACCATGTGCACACTCTAAAAATAAATGGCGGCCATATGTATTAGTAATTTTGATCTCAATTAATCTTGCACACATGAAAATTAAATAATGAATGATGATGATGTCAACTGTTTGAATATCGATTAAGGATCTTATTTGATTGATAGTATTAAATGCAATGATTCGGTCCAATTGAAACCAAGTATCATGGAACTTGACATAATGATTTAACTATTCGATTGCATGTGGTTTCACTGATAATGGTGGCCCAATAGGGTTAAGATTAGGAATGCAGATTGTCGGCCATTATAGGTAAACCATGATCTAGTTAAACGCCAATAATGATAATGATATGAAACAGTTAGGGTTGCAGGTGCATCTTGACCGTCGACGAAACCCTTATGTTCAGTCAATACCATTCACGACGAAACCCTTATGTTTCATCAACATCATTTGCGGCGAAACCTATGTTTCGCCATGTATAATTGCGAGGGTCCTGTCGTCGGCATGGCCACAGTAATAAACATGAACTATATATTAGATGGGATGTTTGAGTGATGGTAGAATATTATGATGTAGACACGTGATAATTTCCTAATGATCATGATGATAGGGTAAATGATTATTATGATGACAAGCTAAAACCTGTTTGTATGTGATTAGTTAATGATTGTGGTGAACACATATAAGCATCACCTGGCATGAGCGTATGGTTGGAACTGACGTGGAGTGTTAACTTTTGATAATTGAATTAGTGGGTAATTAGAATTCGTGGGAACTAGGGAAGTAAACTGCTTCGGTTTGTTTTGTAATGCCCATAACCATGATTGATGTTACAAATTCTGGAAACCGACCACCTGTTAGTAAACTGATTGGGCTTGGGCTTGGGTAGATAGTCCAGTTAACGGCTGTGTGTTATTATATGTTATGCATGGGGTGTGATCACATGTATGAACTGTGTATATGTTATGCAAGGAACTGTGATCTTGTGTTAAATGCACACTGTGTGAACCTATTGATTGGATTGATTATGAAACCAATGTTAATGGAAACCGTTGTTGGGAACATGAACTGCGTATAGACATGCATGAAATCTAGATGCTTGCTAAGTGATATGTGATTTGGATATGTGAACAACGTGAACGTAAACCGATTTCATGTACATGAACATTATAGGCTTTGACTGGTTATGTGTGAACAAGTAACTAAATAAACCGAGCAAACCAAGGTGAGTTCACACTTTCTACAGGGCATGGGATTCCCAAGGGTTGGGAATGGGTTAAAGAACTAAAACGGAAACTACATATTCTCCTTGGGTAGGATATGTACGGCCATCCTCCTTGGGTATGATGCCAATATTAATCCTACCCAATAGTTGTTCGTCCTCCTTGGGTAGGACAACAACCTTAAACTTACTAGACACAACTCTATCATGAAGTCCCTCATTTTTATATCGACTAAATCGCCGGGCCAATGGCGAGCAGGTCATTAGTTGATAGCGCTATTAGGGTTGACAAGCCTCACACCGTGCCATTCGGACGGGCGTGTACTAATGGATATGGGCAAACTGTCAATGATGATAGACATTGACGTAGGGCACAACTATTGTTCGTCAGTTGTCGATATGGTAACGGTCTAGTGGTTCACATGGGAAAGCCCCCCACTGATTATGGATATGGTTTGGGAAATAAAGGAACTGGTTAACTCGTGGTTTACGAAACAACTTGTGGTTTTCAAAACAAACTGGTACAACTAAACAACCAACTGTGAACTCGCTCAACTTTGTTGTTGACTCGTTGTTACATGCCTTGCAGGTCTTTAGGTGCATATTGACTGGAACTTGCTATTTGGGAGGCTGGAGTGGTCATGGGTCGAGATATATGGAAACACAATACAAGACTAATGGCTTTTTACATGTGGTTTATAAACATTTAACGAACGATTTATGCTTCCGCTGTAAACTGTGAATTATTGTAACACTTACTGTTAATCAATGAAAGTTTTATTTTCATATACCAAAGATCCCTTCGGGGATGCAGCAATTCCTTGGTTTCACTAGATACTATCGCAGCTTACTCACAGGATTTTCGAAGGTCCCACAGCTTAAATCTCTTTAGCACAGCAGGGTGCGGTGGAAGACAAATAGGGGGATGTCTTTTCAGCTTTCAAATCGCAACTCAGCAATACACTGAGCATCGTCTTTATCTGAAAGTACGGGTGATTTAGTAGTATACCATGATGGTTTGAATCAGAGTCCCAGTCACATGTCGATGCAACATAAGAAGGTGATGACTTACGTAATGAAATTACGAAGAAGAACTGCACGACACATACCCTGCGGTAGGAACCGTGGTTCTCGGATATAAATTGGAGGCATTTCTTGGACGGTACCAAATGCATTACCTAGACCAATCACAAGGGCCTCCCGTGTACCTTGACTTTGATAGAGCTAGTTCAGTTAATGGCATCACTGGAGGAAACTTTAGGATGGCTACAACTGTGAAACCTAAACATATACGAGCTCTACCGCTCGCTATCGACTCTAACTTACCTGATCAGACTCGCTCTGTTCAAACTGGAGAGCTAAAGGAAGAGGATGTTCAAGTGGAACCCATGAGGGTCATGGAGAAGCAACCTGTGACCGGTCGGACAATACCCGTTACCTCATGGAACGAATGTGGGTCTCATTATACGGTTACTGAAGGGAACTCGTGTTGAGCAAACCACATCGGCTTCGACATTCTAGCCGTCTGGGTTTTGATGAGAGGCATTAGGATTTATAAACCATGTACTGGTAATCGGGCATGAAGGCCCACCTAGCTTGGTATGGGAAGGATGTTTTACTTGTGGGAAAGTCAAGGTGAAGTGTTAGCAACCAGAAACACCTATATGGAAAGCGAAAACAGACTGCCATGGATTTGGTCGCTAGTCTACTTACAACTCGAAGTGGGAACAATATCACCTGGATGATCGTTGAGTGTTCCACATAACCAGCACACTTTTTAGCCACCAAGGAAACAGATAAGTCTTCTACACTCACAGTCATCTACCTGAAAGAAGTGGTTGCTAGGCACGAGGTGCCAACCTCCATTATCACTGATCGCGACCCACGATTTGCATCTGATTTGTGGCAAGTAATGTACAAATCCTTCGGCTCACGTCTAGACATGAGCACAGCATGTCATCTATGGACGGATGGGCAGACTAAACGCAACATCCAAACCCCTTGAAGACATACTTTGGGCATGTGTAATCGACTCTGGTAACGGCCGGGAGCGGCACCTACTTTTGGTGGAATTTTCGTATGACAACAGTTACCACATCAGCATCCAGGTTGCTCTGTTCGAGGCATTGTACGGGCAGAAGTGCCGACCACCTCTTTATGGGGCAGAAGTTGGAAACAGCCAAATCACTGGCCCAGAACTCGTCGGAGACACAATTGAGAAGATTACTCAGATACGACAACGAACGGCGGCAGCTCGTGACCGTCAGATAAGCTAAACTGATAAGCTCAGGAAACCACTTGAGTTCCAGGTTGGGGATCGAGTACTACTTAAAGTCTCACCTTGGCATACGAGACAAACTCAACCCGTGATATGTTGGACCTTTCGAAATCACGGAGAGAATTGGCAAGATGGCCTACAGATTGAATCTACCAGAAGAACTCACTGGAGTTCACAACGTATTCCATGTGTCGAATCTGAAGAAGTGTCTGTCAGATGAAACCCTCATAGTTCCTTTCAAGGAGCTCACCATCGATGATCAGTTGCGATTTTTCGAGGAACCAGTGGAAATCTTGGACCGGGAGGTCAAGATTCTCAAACGCACCAGAATACCTCTTGTTCGAGTTCGTTGGAACTCCTGTCGTGGCCCAGAGTTTACCTGGGAATGTGAAGACCAAATGAAACACAAATATCCCCAGTTGTTTGAGAACAGCGAAACCGCTACTGAGGCTGAAGCTACTGCGGAATTTCGGGACGAAATTCCAAACCAACGGGGGAAGGATGTGACACCCCAGGAAAACCGGGAAAACCACGCAACCTAACTAGCTTCCTCAGTAACTACGTGCTAAATTTCGGGACGGAATTTCTTTCAAGTTGGGGATGATGTGACAACCCTAGTTTTCAAGGTCATTACCCGACACGTTTTCTGTTTTCGCAATGTGTTTTCGTATTTCTTGATTAAGGAGTAACTTGTTCATGGTTGATTTGTGTGAGTATATTGTATATAGTTTGATTAACTGTTTAAGGGTATAAACTTAATTCATGCATGACAAATGATTGGGATGTAGTTCTATTTAACATATAGACTTATATTACTAATAGGGTAGCATATAATTTAGCATCATGCAACTACAATACTAATCTATTTATGTTACACAACTGTACCCATGGTTAGACATAACCCATGGCAACAGTCATACACTACGACGAAACATCAATGGTTCGCCGCAGAGCCCACTCGACGAAACATCAGTGTTTCGTCACAAGGCCTACTCGACAAAACTGTGGAGTTTCGTCACCACCTTGTTTCGTCGGAGAATGGGTCGCCGTTATGGTCTTCGGCCCAAGTGAAGTTCTATTTTAAACCTGCCACATTCACGTTATATGATGTAAACCTAAATTCACGAAACCCTAGACACTCAACCACACCTTTGATCGACGGAGGTTACCCCCTCCATCGAAGCTCATTTACTTTCGAGGCACCGTCTCTTATGTCCCTACATTTGTGCGGTATGTGAGTCTGCTATTTTGGGTGATTTCATATTATGCGTGTGCATGTTATAGACTATATGTGTTAATTGATAAAAAGGTTCAATAGACTTATTGGTAGAGTTGTGATAAGATTGGATGATCATAAATATGTAAACGGTGGCCATGTGATCTCATCAAACCATGTGCACACTCTAAAAACAAATGGCGGCCATATGTATTAGTAATTTTGATCTCAATTAATCTTGCACACATGAAAATTAAATAATGAATGATGATGATGTCAACTGTTTGAATATCGATTAAGGATCTTATTTGATTGATAGTATTAAATGCAATGATTCGGTCCAATTGAAACCAAGTATCATGGAACTTGACATAATGATTTAACTATTCGATTGCATGTGGTTTCACTGATAATGGTGGCCCAATAGGGTTAACATTAGGAATGCAGATTGTCGGCCATTATAGGTAAACCATGATCTAGTTGAACGCCAATATTGATAATGATATGAAACGGTTAGGGTTGCAGGTGCATCATGACCGTCGACGAAACCCTTATGTTCAGTCAATACCATTCACGACGAAACCCTTATGTTTTGTCAACATCATTTGCGGCGAAATCTATGTTTCACCATGTATAATTGCGAGGGTCCTGTCATCGGCATGGCCACAGTAATAAACATGAACTATATATTAGATGGGATGTTTGAGTGATGGTAGAATATTATGATGTAGACACGTGATAATTTCCTAATGATCATGATGATAGGGTAAATGATTATTATGATGACAAGCTAAAACCTGTTTGTATGTGATTAGTTAATGATTGTGGTGAACACAGATAAGCATCACCTGGCATGAGCGTATGGTTGGAACTGACGTGGAGTGTTAAATTTTGATAATTGAATTAGTGGGTAATTAGAATTCGTGGGAACTTGGGAAGTAAACTGCTTCGGTTTGTTTTGTAATGCCCATAACCATGATTGATGTTAGAAATTCTGGAAACCGACCACCTGTTAGTAAATTGATTGGGCTTGGGCTTGGGTAGATAGTCCAGTTAACGGCTGTGTGTTATTATATGTTATGTATGGGGTGTGATCACATGTACGAACTGTGTATATGTTATGCAATGAACTGTGATCTTGTGTTAAATGCACATTGTGTGAACCTATTGATTGGATTGATTATGAAACCAATGTTAATGGAAACCGTTGTTGGGAACATGAACTGCGTATAGACATGCATGAAACCTAGATGCTTGCTAAGTGATACGTGATTTGGATATATGAACAACGTGAACGTAAACGGATTTCGTGTACATGAACATTATAGCCTTTGACTGGTTATGTGTGAACAAGTAACTAAACAAACCTAGCAAACCAAGGTGAGTTCACACTTTCTACAGGGCATGGGATTCCCAAGGGTTGGGAATGGGTTAAAGAACTAAAACGGAAACTACATATTCTCCTTGGGTAGGATATGTACAGCCATCCTCCTTGGGTAGGATGCCAATATTAATCCTGCGTATTCTCCTTGGGTAGAATACGTACGTTCGTCCTCCTTGGGTAGGACAACAACCTTAAACTTACTAGACACAACTCTATCATGAAGTCCCTTATTTTTATATCGACTTAATCGCCGGGCCAATGCCAAGTGGGTCATTAGTTGATAGCGCTATTAGGGTTGACAAGCCTCACACCGTGCCATTCGGACGGGCGTGTACTAATGGATCTGGGCAAACTGTCAATGATGATAGACATTGACGTAGGGCACAACTATTGTTCGTCAGTTGTCGATATGGTAACGGTCTACTGGTTCACATGCGGAAGCCCCCCACTGATTATGGATATGGTTTGGGAAATAAAGGAACTGGTTAACTCGTGGTTTACGAAACAACTAACAAACTGGTACAACTAAAGAACCAACTGTGAACTCGCTCAACTTTGTTGTTGACTCGTTGTTACATGCCTTGCAGGTCTTTAGGTGCATATTGACTGGAACTTGCTATCTGAGAGGCTGGAGTGGTCATGGGTCGAGATACATGGAAACACAATACAAGACTATTGGCTTTTTACATGTGGTTTATAAACACTTAACGAAGGATTTATGCTTCCGCTGTAAACTGTGAATTATTGTAACACTTACTGTTAATCAATGAAAGTTTTATTTTCATATACCTATGAGTTCAATGTGATTGATGGCTAAGATCCTGGTACGTCACACACCTCGCGGGGGTTTCCGCTTGTGGTATTTTCGGGGTGTGACATCAAGCATGGAGAAACTCCGTTTTGCTCCCTTTCCCTTATCAGCGTACACCATATTTAGCTCCCGTTGTCTCTTCCCCACCCCTTTGTCATTTTCTTCTTTGGTGGGAGGCTGGTTCTGTTTTATGTCTCTAACCAGGTGAGCCAACTTACCCGCCTGTATGAAATTCTTTATCTGCTTCTTCAATTGAAAACAATCGTTGGTATCATGGCCGCTCCCCTTGTGGTATTCACAGTATTTACTAGTGTCTTAGTTGGGACCGTCTTTCAATGGCTTTGGAGGGTTAAACCTGAGGTTTTCAGATGCCAGGATCTCTGCCGGCGTTTTGTTCAAGTTAGGGTAGTTGGACCGCGGTTTAGAAGAGGACTCGTTTCTTGAGTATGTGCTTCTAGTTCTATCGTATCATCAGTCTGTTCTGTCACTTTTTTTGGTACCGGTCTCCTCTACCTTTACCCTTAGAGCTCCGCTGCTCTCTGTCATCCTGGCTTTTCTGAGCTTCTTTCTTTCTGTTAGCCGCATGACTGGCTGCAACAGTCTTTTTTTGTGTAACGTATACCTTGGCTATCCTCAGGATTTCGTCTATAGTGGGAGGTACACCATCCCTTCCATAGAGTGTCCTTAACAATTCGTCATCATTTACCCCTTGTAGGAAAGCTCCACATGCTAGATCATTTGTGACACCTGGGATTGCAAGGCTTTCTTTGTTGAATCTAATAATAAAACTCTCCATCGTTGCATTGTCTCGCCGATGAATGTGTAGTAGTTCGTTTCGATCCTTTGTGTGCCTTCTCTGTTGGCTGAATTGCAACGTGAACTTGGCCTCTAGATCTTCAAAGCTATCAATTTCCGCAATGGGTAGACTATCCCACCAGACCCGTGTTGCTCCTACCAGCGTTTGGACAAACATTTTACACCAGAGGGGCATGGGCCAATAGGCTACTTTCCCAGCACTCTTGAACAGGTTGAGATGGTCATCAGGGTCACCTAGACCATCGTACTTGCCCAAAGTTTGAGGCATCTTGGGTTTTTCCTTAATTGGAGCTTCAGCTATTCGTCTGGTGAACTTGGACTTGAAAGTAGCGTCCACTGGTTTGTAAGGTCTAGTGAGATCGTCCTCTTCAACGTTAATGGGTTGTACTGGAGGGGTTGCTCCGCCCTGGCTGGTTCCCTGGGTAATAGGGGGTTGAGCCGGGGTGATGTTCAGTGTAGAGCTGGGGTCCCCGCTTGGAGAAAAACGAGGTCTACATGCGTTTCCTCTGTCATATACAGGTTCCACTGTAGGCGAGGGTTGACTGTAAGCCGACTGGGATGTTGGAAAAGCCCACCAAGGTGGCATATAAGCCGCGTATGGCGACTGCTGAGCATAACTTTGTGCCGCCATCTGTGGAGTGTATGATTGAGTATGGTATGGGGGTAAATCCCGTATGGGGACGCATAGTAGCATCCTGGTAAGTAAGCTTGATTCCCCGGCGTAACCGGGGCATTCATGATCCCTACAGGCATGACGACTGGCTGGTGTGGTGGAGTGGACAACGCCGCTGTTAGTGCTGCCGAGTATAGAGGCGACATGGCGTATGTAGCCGAGGGCTGATAGTATTGAGCCATGCTCATTAGAGACATAATAATACTTGGGCTTGCAGATGTGATAACCGGCATAGTGCTGTGACGTATCGTCTGTGCACTCATGGTTGATGCTGGAGTGGAGGCGTTGGTGCCTGCTGTGGTTGGTACCACCGATCGGAACTGCAAAGAGGTGTATTAAAAAGGGTCTGCTGCTGTCGTCCCAGAAGAAACAGCAGAGGTTCCTGCAAAACCTGGTGGTGGTGCTTCTACTTCAAATTCCAGGTCGAGAGACCTGGTTACAGTAGGTGAAGCCGGCATGGTGGTAACGGGTGTTGTCTTCGGCAATGGGTTGCTGGTTACCATTGCCTGACTTGGTGTTACTGCCGTGTTTTGATCGCTTGCCATTGGGTTCAGTCTTGTTGTTGTTACCGAAAGGTCCCACGGATGGCGCCAATGAAGAAACACTGACTTTATGGGTAAGCTCCGGCTAGGACTTCAACTCTTTGGCGATCCGAACAGCTGACTGCAAAACAGAACACCGTTAGGACTCGTTACAGGAATGGGGTTATTCCTGTAACCACCCTCCGGCGTGAGAATAAGTCTCGGTTTGGGAGAAAGAAAGTATGAATGTAGAAGAGGAGAGTAAACGGGAGTAATATGATCGATACCTTTGATGTTTACCTCTATTTATAGTTTACCATTAGGGTTTTCCCCTAACTTAGGATGGGCTCCGATAAGTTAGGGATTTGCATGATCTTCCCAAAAGGTTGGGGATTTGGTTACGAGGTTTATCCATGCAGAATAGAACATTCTAGAATAAACATGTGTAATTAAATAT
Source organism: Helianthus tuberosus (assembly GCA_030545235.1). Taxonomy (NCBI): domain Eukaryota; kingdom Viridiplantae; phylum Streptophyta; class Magnoliopsida; order Asterales; family Asteraceae; genus Helianthus; species Helianthus tuberosus. The sequence continues at coordinate 86,992,188 of CM060353.1, forward strand.
TTATAATAAAATAATAGGTGATGACTGGGTCGGGTTAGCCGATCCAGGCCATACCTCGTCATTCAACAACCCAACAACAATTGTGAATTGGATGGTGTTGAAGGACCGTGGAAAGTAGTGGATGATCTCACTGCTATGTTCGACTCACAACAAATAAAAATATGCGTTCCGTAATCGCAGGTGACCTTAATTAGGGATGCAAAAAAGCCGAGTCGAGTCCGTGCTTGACTAGGCTCGAGGTCGAGCTTGTTTAACTTACGAAAGCTTGAGCACCAACTTGATTCGAGCTTTATTCCTAATGCTCGAGTTCGTTTAGGCTCGTGTGCCCGCTTGTGCTCGATAGGTGAAGCTTGAGCTAGGGCTCGTTTACTAAACAAACTTATTTTTAGGCTTGTGCTCGGGCTCGTTTATGCTCGACTCGTTTCGACCTTTTTTTGAGTCCATCTTGAGTAACTCGGCTCATTTACACCCAGGGCCTTCTCCGAAAATCTTCGAAAATATGTGGGTCCTGTGCGAAGATAAAATACGGGCCCCTAAAATATAAATTTCTTAAAATGAATATATAAACAAGTTATAAATATATGAAAATGAATTAAAAATTTGTGGAATCATCCTCATGTTGCGACGGTCTTCTTTTTTACGTGGAAACGTAGATAAAAAGCACATCACACTCGCATTTAGACAGCGAAACGTAGAAAGAAAACACGTAAATTAAGAAAATACGGAATAGTTATGTCGTAACTTTAAAAATCGTTATTTACGATCATGTAAAGGAACATATCCAAACGTATTTAGAAAATACACAAAGTTGAAAGAGAAAAAAGAAAAACAAAATAAGACGTTTTTCAAAAAAAAAAAATGGAACATACAAAACTAATTGTTGATTGAATAATATTTTAAGAAATTAACTTAAATAATTACTTTTAACTAGATTTGACAAATAAATATAATTCCCATTTTGATTTAATATGATACAAAATTAGTCAATTAATGTCATTTGTATTTAATGCATAGGTAATAAACATAAAGAAAAAAATCAACTAAAAATGAAGCTATCAATATTAGAACCCAATACCTAGTTGCTAATAAAGTGACATGGAAACCACCAGACCATGCACCTTGTCATTTTATTTCCAATTTAGTACTTATATATTCTAAGTTCTACAACGTAACGTTACTAAAAAATAAATTTTTGGCCCCTCGAAAGGTTTGGGCCCTGAACCGTCGCCCATCCCGCACCCCCTCCGAGCCGCCCCTGTACACCCTAATCGTAAGCACTTATAATGCCGATACTAGTGGAATTAGGAACTATCGACATCTTGTCCACAAAAAGACTCTGACTTATGAAGACGAATCTTCCGAAGATGAGGTCATCAGAACAATCATCGTGATGTCCAACAACATCGTAACGACGTTGATGAATGACAAAACGGGTACTATGATGGTTATTGTGTCAAGGAAATACTCCCAATATCCATGGGGACATTGATGTCGAGCCTTTTCTTTAATTGGCTCTACAAGGTGGACAAATTCATTGACATTATAGTCGTCCCATAAGAACAATAAGTAAAGATTGCACCTATAAATTTCAAAGCAGAAAAGGTGCTTGGTTGGAGAATAAACAAGAGATTCCAAGGTGACAAAGATAATGGTCTCAAATGAAGCGGATGATAAAAGGCCAATTCCAAGGTCGTATGAGATGTAATATAGGAGTATAATTTTGTGCATGGTCTCAATAAATTATCAATTTCAACGGTAAGTTCTTGTAGGAGTTAGAAATGTAAACTACACGATCCAAGAATGTATGCGCCTACAATTTGTCGATTTATCCCATAATCGATTTACCAAAACGGTGGATTTGATTACTTCGTAATTCTTTTAAAATTTTAACGTATGTTGCAGGGGATTATATCCTACATAGATACATTCAACAATTAAGCCCCTTCCAATATTCCTATGTGGGCTCCATTAGGGTTGATGTTCTTACAACAATTAAAAATACATTAAAAGCCCCTATTTATAAAGAAATACTAAGTATTCCTCAAACACAAAGTAATTTCAAATTCTCAAAGTACTCTCAAACACCAAGCTACTCTCCAATTCCTAAAGAAATCCCAAATCATCCTTCATGTGTTGGCCCCAATGGATCTTTGATCTCTAGGCAATCGAATAAATTGAATATATAAACTAAGAGTTTGAATACAATACAATGGAATGTAATTATTACAAATGAAAAACTAAGGCCTTATTTATAGTTTCTGATAGGTACGAGTGAATGGATGCGTCTCTTCGTGAACGGGTGTGTCTCTAGATTGTGTGGATGAGAATGAATCTTGAAGAGGTGTGTCCATAAGCCAAAAGTCACGTCCCTTTCTTTTCTTGTGGCTGCCAATCGATCAAGGTGTGTCTCCCAAGGGATTTCGCCACCCTTGGGGTGGTAGTTATCAACATCTGAAATTTCACATTTTGTCCCTATATTTTGTAACTGCCAATCTTTACACTAATTACCATATAACCCATGTACTTTAAGGATGGAAATGATTAGTATTTCATTCACCCCCTAATCATGAACATCCTTGGGTTGTTGTAGATCTTGAACTCCAAGCAGCTTTATCTTCTCGTATCTCCTCTGTATTCAACACTTCACATGGAATATTCTTATTCACCAATTCTTGCTCCTCACGAACCTTGTTTCACTCGAACTAGCTTCACACGAACTTGCTTCACACGGATGTATTGCTTCACACTTGTCTTAACCGTACTTGATTTGTATCACACGAACGTCCTCTTGTGTAGTTGTCTCAACACGAACTCCAACGGTCTTGATTAACTTGCCCACCATCATATCACATGACTTGAATCCATATTGCATAGATTTTTAGACATTATAACTCACTTAGATCTCTAGCGGTTGTGTCACACAACAATTCTTTCTTCTGACCCAGTCACAGGATTACTTGTTTCCTTCACACGCGTACCTTCTTCTTGGTCTATCACCGATTTAATCTTGTCATCACGGTTATTTCTCACAACGGGTTCTTCATCATTGATTGCTTCCCTCACAGATTGTTCACTTTTTCCTGATCCACTCACTGGATTATTTTATTTCATATTTCACTTATTATGTCCCTCCTCGCATCACACGGTTTTTCTGCTTTGATCGTTTCACACGACCAAATTTTCCATTTTAGTTGTCTTCATCGTCTAGGCACATCAGAAGTGTCGGTTCATCATCATCTTCTGTTTCAACCAAGGGTGTCTCATTTTCCTTGGTTTTCTTGGTTGGGCATTCGTAGGCATAGTGCCCAAGTTTCTCACATCTGTAGCAAGTGATTTTCAACTTATCTCTCATAACCGGTGTTTCTTGCTTGCTATCATCCCTTTGTGGTTTGTCGGTTCCTTCTGACTCGTAAGAGGTGTGTCCTTCACCCCTATGTTAATAATTCCTTCTACCTCGGCCTCGTGACAAAGTGAATCTCCCCCGTCCACCATTTCCAACATGTTGTCCATGACCTGCATACAAGAGTTCTTCTAGATTGTTCAGGGGGCTTTCCTTTTTCTTCAAATTTAGCCTCTCTTCATACGTTTTTAATCTACCAATAGCTTCGTCTAGCGTCATTGTGTTTAGATCGGAGTATTGCTCGATCGATGCAACTATTTGAATAAATCTATCTGGCACGACGTTTAGAAGTTTTCGTACCAGAGTCTACTGACTCATTGTTGTCCCTAATTCACTTGCCCTTGTAACAACACTGCTTATCTTTGCGGTGAAAGAGTCCACAATGTCGTCTTCTTTCATTTGCATTAACTCGAACTCTGACATTAATGTATGCCAGCGAGCCCTCTGTACCCGATCAACACCGACGTGTCTTGTCTTTAAATTTTCCCAAATTTCTTTTACAGTCTTGCAACTTGCAATACAACATCTTCCGGTATTGCTTGGAACAGATAAGCAATTGCCGCCTTATCTTTCTTAACATCCGTTTGTGTATTTTCTGCCAGTTCAATCGTTTCCCAAAGTCCATTCGCTTCCAAAATCGTTTTGATGTGAATTAACAAACCCGTATAGTTTGTTGGTTTCAAAATAGGACACTGAATTAGGAAAGAGAACTTCCTTCCTTTTGAATTACGATTTGTGGAGTTGGTCCGGTTGTTCCCGACATATCTTCTGACCGAACAATTTTCACTTTTAATAAACTTTATTTTCTTGTTTCAAAAAAATTCTGACCACCAATACGAACTCCTGTACCGGTAAACTTTTACTTTCTAGAACCTTCAATTCTTAACCTACGTATAACTCCAATGCGTAATAACCAATCAATCTAATTCGCACTAAACCCCAAAATCAAAACCCTAGATTCCTAACCCCTGGTTCGACCCTGAATCAAAAATAAAACTAACTTGTGAATTAAGAAAGAACAATAAAACCTGATCGCGAATTCCCTGCGATGCCTAGAGCCTGATGCTCTGATACGAATTGTTGGCCCCAATGGATCTTTGATCTCTAGACAATCGAATAGCTTGAAGATATAAACTGAGAGTTTGAATACAATACAATGGAATGTAATGTAATGATTACAAATGAAAAACTAAGGCCCTATTTATAATTTTTGATAGGTACGAGTGAATGGACACGTCTCTTCGTGAACGGGTGTGTCTCTAGATTGTGTGGATGAGAATGAATCTTGAAAAGGTGTGTCCATAAGCCAAAAGTCGCGTCCCTTTCTTTTCTTATGGCTGCCAATCGATCAAGGGTGGTCTCCCAAGGGATTTCGCCACCCTTGGGGCGGTAGTTATCAACTTCTGAAATGTCACATTCAGTCCCTATACTTTGTACCTGCCAATGTATACACTAATTACCATATAACCCATGTACTTTAAGGATGGTAATGATTAGTATTTCATTATGTTCGTGAGAACTTTTTGGTATGCAATAATTATAGTTCCAAGCTATGATATCTGCACCCGCAGGTTTGTCAGGAGAACTTACCTAAACAATGAATTTTTACCACTTTCCACCACTTTTGGACTTCTTTATTCTAGGTTTGTTTGACCATTGGTTGACTTTAGGGCTTGCTTATTTCTTCAAAGGGGAGCTTGGAACATTTAAGAAGTGTATGTTTAGCAATTCATCAATGTTATTAAGCTTCTTCATTCTATGCTCCTTTTGAGAGTTATGCTTAGGTTTATGTGTCACTACTGTAGACTAACCAGTTTTTCTTTCTTTGGACTTTTCTCCACCCACAAGCTTCATTTTTTGAAGGGTAAATTACATTTTTTGTCCTTTATGTTTATAATTTTAGTGGATGCCCTTTGTCATTTAAATCAACAAGAATCATCCTTTATTTTTTAAAAACCTTGCATCATGATTATTAAAAATATATTTAACAAATAAGACAAAAATTGATACAATTAAAAAAATATATAGGATTGAACCAAACCCACAAATCAAACACAACCATCATAATCCTCTCTTCTCTCTCTAAAAATTCATTGAGGTTTGAACACTCTCTCTGAAATTTCATTTAGATTAATTTGAACCAAACCCACAAATCAAACCAACTTAAAACTACTTGCTCCAACCAAGCAAAGATTTATACTTCCGGTACTATCAATGAACATGGCGGTGAACTCCCCTGCACCCTATTATCCTCTAATCCTCTACTCAATTGAAAATTTTAACCGGCTTAGTTTCAAAGGACAGAAGGTGCAATGTTTTTAACACGTAAAGTATGATCTTTGTCCATTTAAAAGGTAAAGGACACCAAGTGAAATTTGGTATAAACATAAAGCACAAAAAAAGTAATTTACGCTATTCTAAATATTCAATACCAAATCTTGCCCCCCATAACCATAACCTCTGGCCTCAAGAAACTCTTACAAATCTATGTTTCATTTCTTTATCTTTAGAAGTAACTTTCTGCATTCTTTCTTCTGAATTAATTATGTGCTACTTTGCCTTTAGTTTCTTGAAAGTCTTCTTTCACCTCTGCTAATAGATCAATAGTGGACCATGTCTGTAGATTCTTTGATAAGAACCCTCTACTTGTCAGGTCCAACATTTTCTCATGCCTAACACCAATATTATTATTATACTGATCAAGTGTTTCTTCTTGAAATTTCTTCCAAGACTCTTCATCCTCATTTCCAAGCATCTTCTTAACTTGTTTAACCTCCTCAATTAGAGGTTTGGAAGCTTTCAACTTTTATGCCATGATTTTGGCTATATCATAAGCTATTGAACCAGGAGGAGGAACAGTTCGATCTTGTTTTTGATGTCTTATAGCAAATTTTTTCGTTCTTGTGCTAAAGTCATTCTAGAAACATGGCTTAGATCATCAGCCTTTATAACCCTTGGCCCAGATGAGCTTCGACCTATAGTAACGTCATTAAGAACAAGGAGAGGCATCTCGTCTTCAACTTCTTCTACAAAATTCAGCTTCCTTTTTACCTCTCAGGACAAAAACCTAGAATAAATCATTTGCTTCATCAGATTAAGATAGGATTATAATATCAAAACAAAATAAAATACTATGAAATAGAATAAAGGTAAAACTAAATATACTCTCTCAAATTGAGATAAGCCAGGTATTGGCATGTACGTGGTGTATATATATGTCTGACTTGACTTTGAACTGATATTGTCTAGGCTCGTAATAAAGGTATATGCCAAGTACAAGGCTGTAAGAGGCATACACATGTGAATTTGGTTTCTTCAAATAGTGGCATGAAGACGCTTCCTGATATGGCTCTTCGTTCTTTTGAATCTTCCCTGGGATGGGAACTATTTTTATGCAGTATTCCAATGACTCTTGGGGTGTGCCTGAAACCGAGGATAATTCCGGCATTCCAAATTCTAACGAGGAGGAGGAGGTTGCGTCTTATGTTCATGTTGATCAAATGAAAAAGTTCCTACCTAGACTTGAACGAGCCTCCGCCTCTCTCTCCTGATGAACCCTATTATCCAACAAAACAAGGGTATCCAGATTACGGATAGGGTTGCCAATCTTTTTACATGGAATAAGACTATTTGGCTGGATACGGAGGATACGATGGTGACCAACCGTATTATGATCAAAAACCACCTAACTCGAGCAACCCTTGCGAAAGTAACAATGCATCATATACTTTCTATGTGCAACATGACCATTCGGGTGGATACGGTGGTGAGCAACCGTATTATGAAAGTAACAATGCATCACACTCTTTGTATGTGCAAAAAATACTATGCGGATGATAGAGGATACGGTGGTGTGCCTCCAAACACATCAACGTTTGATGTTGGCAAGGGCCCGATGAGGAATCCCCTAACCCGTGCAATCCTTATCAAACTAACCAGGCATCACATTTATTTATTTAAAATGTTACATATTAAAATTAGTATATATAATAAAAACAATTTTATTTAGAGTCCTAAATATGAAATATAAGTTAACCATATTGGTGTAAGAACTTTTCAAGTCTCTAAAAGAACTGAGGGAATGGGTACAAAAAGGGCAAAGGAGAATGATTACGTTATTGAGATGTGGATTGAAGTTGGGAGGGTATGGCTTCAATGCGACAGTGGTGGTGAGCATCGTACTAAAGCAACAGTTAGGAAAGCCGATAGCAACAAATCGGTTGCCCATTTTCACTAATAGCGGTGTGGCTAACAACCATGATAATGATAACTGGGAGATAGAATTGGGAAACTTGGAACATAACCATGAACCTGCTTTCGATATGTCTGCCCACACATTTGTGAGAATATTTTCTCCTAGCGAATACAAGTTGATAGAGCAGCTAACAACGAAAAAACCGGAGCCACGCAACATTTATCAAACCATAAGGAAGCAGTTCCTTGACAGCCTCCATGTTCAGAATGAAGTAAAAAATGCAGTGCAGATGATTAGAGCATCACAGAGAGACGGACATACTCCAATGCAGAAAATTGAAACCATGTTGTTGAACAACTACTTGATTTATGAAACCCATCAGGAACCCGTAACTAATGTCGTAACAGAGCTTTTCTTTGTTCATCCCTGCTCTAGTGATATGTGGTGCGCATTCCCACATGTGTTGTTAATCGACATGACATACAAAACAAATATCCACAACATGACATTTATCTAGGTTGTGGGTTTGACATCCACCGAGAAGTCATTTTCTATCACGCAAGCGTTTATGTGTAAAGAACGAAATGATAACTTCATATGGTTGCTCGAAAAGATCAGGTCAATGTTGAATGAGTGTATGGAGCCACGTGTGATTGTAATGGATAGAGACCTCGCCCTGATGAATGCATGTGCCAAAGTATTCCCAAAGGCCTCACATACAACAAAATATTTGTAAACACTGCAAAAAGCCTTTAATAACGTAGACTGAGAGAAATTTCTGTTATTCCAGGGGACAATGTGTGAGTCTCCTTCGTTTCCATATACGAGTACAACTTGTGCAGTTGTATGAGCGACTTGTGACTAGCAACCATGAAAGTAAGTGTTTTACAACACATGATTCACACCTTCCATTATATTACTCACAAACACATTGTAATATATTATTTTTTATGGGTCTTTAACTATGTGTATGAGAACTGGTTACAAGATTATAAATAAATGTTTGTCTTTACGTGGAGTAATCAGAGTCTCAACTTGGTTCAGCGTACCACAAACAGAGTTGAGAGCCAACACATCGCTTTGAAGAGATACGTTCGGGGTAAGAGCTCGCGGGACTGAATAGTGGGACGTGTCATGGATATAGTTGAAAGACAGTAGGAGAAATAACGAAATGTTTTCAAGAAAGCATTTAAAAAACGATGAACCATCATAAACTACCACTTTTTAACAACCTATATGGGAATGTTTCCCATAAAGCACTTGATTTGCTAGAAGGAGAACTAATTAGGAAGCTAGATGTGTTGCACAAACATAATATATCATGTGGTTTCTAGATGTGGATTAGTTGTGGGTTATTATGTGCTTTTCGGATGGATAAGTACAAACGTGCTGCTAATAAATGTTAAACATGCAACCATTTTATGATTTAGTACCATATATGTAGCTTAAAGACTACATTGAGTTAACTGTGCAGGTCGTTAGATTCAACTCAAAGATGTAGATGTCTTCTGGAGGAACAATGTAAACTACCGACGAGGAAGTCGGTGTGGCAGAAGAGCTAAATATTGTGAGGCACCAATTAGATTCGCACCCCCTGTTTAGAAGAAAATCTTGCTATCAAGGATTAAAGCGGTGTTGACCCCAACCAAATCTACCAAGAAACAACCGGATGTCGAACAAGATACCCGCGGTCGGCCAACATCAAAGAAAGTGTAGCAAAGGATAGACGAAGCTGCAAGAAACAACTCGTTTGGCGAGGTAAGTAGCTTCTTTCCTGGTTCCAACAAAGTAGGCACGATGCTCCCGATACGACTCATACATACCGTCATAGGGCTCTCGTGGAATAGGTTCAGTTGTAAACTCTCACAAACCCAAACTACATCAAAGCCGGTCAACGACGTCTAAAAAGAAAAGAAATGATCTTGGTCTCCATTAATCATGGACGAGCACGTGTAGTCTAAAATTGTTTTGGTCAAAAATTACCGAAGTAATTAAGTGATCAAATTAGTAATGTGAGGTAGTGTGCTAAAAAGTGTATTGAAAATATGCTTGTTGAGTTATTTAGAAAATCAGTATTCAGGATACGGCTCAGGATATTGAGCTATATCTACGATCAAACAATGAGCAAACAATGAGCAAAAAGTAAAGGAAATGACACGAGATGTACGAGGAAAGCCCTTGATCAATCTAGATCGCCGGCATAAAACCTCGGGAGCTGACAATCGCAGCTGCCTTGTTCTTCTTATTTCTTAAACTTCAGGATACAGTGTAGGATATAGACCAGATCGCTATGTGTTACAATGTTTTTTGTGTGAGAGTGAAAGCTTGCTAGAGAGCGAGTGTTAGAGTGTAGCGAGTGTGAATGTGATGTCCTATTCGATCTGGTATACCCACCTATTTATAGTAACGAATTACAAACAATAATCCCTACAAATACGGGGTACTCCGAATATTCCATTGTTAACGTTATTGACCGAGTAATACGGCTTCAACGTCTTCATTTGAACGACTTGGACCGAGTCTTCCGCGGAATGAGTCTTCGTGAACGTTGATAGCTTCTAACCCACGTACCTGCACATAATCCGTTAGTAATCCTGAGGATACCATTCAGGATGTTACCAATATCCTGAATCAGCATCCCGGATGTAAATAGATACTCATATAACCAAGATATATGTCAAGATATTTTCCAGGATATGGGCTCAGAATTTCACCCATAACAATTGTCCCCAAAAATGTTACCGTTTGATATCCTGCACTAACGGTTACATTTTTCACGGTGGCCGAGGTAATTAAGAGATAAGACTATTGATGTGACAGCTTTCAACCACCCGGCCTATATTTACTCATCATACCCTATATCTTCTCATCCTCATCTCCTTTTTTAACCACAATCGACAAGGAAAAGGTAATATTCTCTCCCTCATCTTCATATTCATCTTTTATCTTTCTCCGGCGAAAATTCAGGCGACCAAATGCCTAGGCAAACAAGGTCCAGTTCAGGCGACTCGGCTCCCACATTCATCCAACAGAATCTTCTCCAAGAACCGGAGAATGAGACCTGCACCTTTGACAGTGCCCACCTGTCAGCCTTGAAATCCTCCGGTATCTTTCCGGAAGGAACTATATTCCTACCCTTTGATAGGGAAATCCGGTCAGATATGGTTTCCAACGAGTGGATATGTTTCAATGCCTTCCCTTTTACCTTAGGGTTATGATTCCCCTTTCCGGACTTCATCACCGAGTTCTTTAATATCACCAAAATTTCTTTTAGCCAAACCATGCCAATGCTCTGGCGTGTTTTGTCTGTTCTTGACCAAATCAAGAGAAACCACATACCTGCCCTTTCCGTCCATGATCTCCCTTTAGCCTACAAGCTTAGATGCCATGGCTCATCTAGATTCCTATTTTATTCTACTTCTGGTGACCCATTGATACTTCGTGCCACCAGGAACGAGGATGGTTGGCAATCCAAGTTTTTCTTTGTAAAAAGGGATTCAATCCCTGGTGGAACGGATTATCCGATGAGATGGTTGAGAAAGGGTAGGACTTAGGGTTTAAGAATGATCATGTCTCTTATTCTGTCTCATATCCTGAGCTAATGAATTTTATTTTCTCTGTCTGTGTATGCAGCTGATTTCAGGAAGATCGCACCTCCCCTTGCCGATTCTCAAAAAAGAATAGACGCCATCAGACTGCTTTCAGAAACAGAGAGAAGCTTTAATCCATCTCCACCAACTCCAAGCCCTCTTTCAAGTGTAATCATGTCTGGTAAGAATCCTGCAAGATATCCTGTACACACATGTTTTTATTTGATATTCTTAGGAGAGATTTAGAATTTTACTCCCTGTGTGCAGATTCCAGCAAAGTTCCAGTCTATCTAGACCTTGATGAACTCGACAGCTATCCAACTCCAGCCACAGTCAAGAAGGAGACTCCTGCTGCTACTAGCTCCAAGCCACTCCCGGCTCCCAAGGCCAATCCAAGAACCCGTGCTTCCATAGTGAAAAAGAGGAAAGGTCTTGAAGTCACTGCTCCAGGTTCAGAAGGGTTCTCCTATGACGAACTCAGCTTCTCTGATTCCTTAGAGCCAATGACATCCTTCCTTAACAAGGTAATACCCTGACGCATATCTTTCATATATATCCTGCACACATATCCTGCACGTATATCCTGCACGTATATCCTAACAGGATATCCTGGTAGGATATCTTGGTCAACATATATCCTAACTTTATACCTGTAATTGATGTGCAGGGCCTCCAGCATTTGCTCCACTTGTACAATGACGCTTGTGGTACTGTGGCACTCCATGAAGCCAGGATCAAACAGCTCGAAAGCACCGTTGCTGACCAGGGAGTCATTTCTGAAGCGAAGACCCGGCACTACGAAAGCCTGCTGAAGAAGGTCACCCAAGACGCCGAGGTCAAGCTTGCCACCGTTCAAATGGATCATGATCAAGCCTTGGTCAATTTCCGGGAGGGAATCAAGGCTTCTGTTATCGTCTCCCTGTTACAAGCACGCATCAAGATGGCCTACGAGGCCAAGGAGACGGGCCTTGTTTGTCCATCTTGGCCAGTTGAATCCTGGGTGGCCAAGCTAAAGGAGCTCGGAGGCAAAGCTGTGCCACTTCCTGCTGAAGCTGGTGAGTCTTCTAAATCAGCAGAGGTGGTGGTCCAGGCTGGAGACAAGAAGGATGCTGGAGCAGATGCTGGGATGGACATTGGTGAGGATGCTGCTCAGGATGCTGCTCAGGATGCTGGTCAGGATGCTGGTGCTGAGAAGTCTGAGAAGGTTGGAGGAGATGCCGCTGTGTGAGGGCATTTAGGTGGGCGATGACGGATATACGTGCCAAGGCCAGAGCCCACCTTTTTAAATTTGAATGTTGGTCTGTAGTCCTAAAACAATTTACTTTTCTGAACAATTTATATTTCCTGCATGCTTTTGTGAACAATACAACAGTTAGAGGTGGATGGGTCTCGGTTTGAGATGAAACCTTCAACTGTTGGGTAAGTATGGTAAGAAACTATTAGTGCTCTTAGTGGATGGGCCTTGTTTTGAGGTGAAACTAAGAGCACATCTTTTGGTATGTTAATAATATAACCACTCTTTTGACTTTATTATTATTATCATTAACATACAAATTTTACTTGTGAAAATTGTTTGGTTTGAACATTCTTAGGAACATATATCATAAATGTATCCTGGGAGATATCCTGAAAGATATCTTGAAAAGGATATTGAAATATAACCTATAAATTGTCCAAACAAAAAGGAGAGATCATACCAGAGATTCTTAGAGAATTAGTTCCAATCATTTATCATAAGTTTGTCCCCAGTGCATACTTATAAACTTGGATCCATCCTTTGAACAGTATAATGTATGTCCCCTGTGTCCGGCAAAAACACAAATGTATTTATATTTTGACTCGAATGAATTCCGAATGCCCAAGGGCAGAACCTCTGATATCCTGAAATGAATCCTTAGCATACTGGGGATAAACCCTGATATTTGGGGATAAACCCTAAATTTCATGCGCTACAGGCGAGAGTGTATAAACTCCAATTCTTAGAAAGGTGAAAACCTTTAAACCTTAGAGAGTATGAAAATACTCTTTCGTGAGAGAGGGTGATCAATCCTCATATACCTTTAGGATCCAGGATATAGCCAACAGTAACGAAATTGTCAGCCACTTTTACATGAACTGGTCCCGCTACCTTGAACTATACCTAGATAACTTGCGCTCCAGGAGAGGTGTTTAAACCCAATTCGAAAGAAAGGTGAATACCTTTAAACCTTTGAAGGGATCAGGATCCCTTAAACGTGAGAGAGGGGGCCAATCCTCTAATCTTTCGAGTTATCCTGAATGCATATCCTGGAGCTATATCCTGAGACATATGCTGCAAAACAACTGTAAACTAAGGTGGGTGTTAGCTTGGCTAACACCCCTCCGATGCTTAAGTCAGTATTGGGTTCAAGATAATAAACAAATATATTTAAAAGAGATAGAATACATACCATTCTGAGATAGAAATTAAATTCTATTCTTACTTGAAATAGAGCTTTAAGTGTATTGCATTCCAGGACCTCGGTAGCATGTCCCCTTCCATATTCTTGAGTCGATATGCTCCTTTCCCTGCTTCTGACTCAACCTCATATGGTCCTTCCCATTTCGGAGCTAGCTTGCCATCGGTAGGATTAGTGGTATTTTGAAAAGCCTTTCTTAGCACCCAATCACCAACTCGAAATCTTCTAGTCCTTATGTTCTTATTATATGCTCTGGATATTCTTTGTTGATATGCTGCTATCCTTAGTCTTGCCGCGTCTCTTTTTTCATCTATAGTATCCAAATCCTGACATAAGACTTCAGGATTCTGTTCAGGATCCTGTAGCATAGATCTTGCAGTAGGTATCGTCATTTTTGTTGGAATCATTGCCTCCGCTCCAAATACCAAGGAAAACGGGGTTTGGCCAGTTGCATTCTTCACCGTTGTCCTATCAGCCCACAAAACAAAGGGTAATTCTTCCGCCCATCTTCCTTTTTTGGCTCCAAGTCTCTTCTTTAAGTTATTGACTATTATCTTGTTCGAGGATTCAGCTTGTCCATTCGCTTGAGGATGTACCGGAGTAGATGTGATCATTTTGATTCCCCAACTCTTGCAAAAGTCAGTAGTCCTTTTGCTTATAAACTGGGACCCATTATCACAAATGATCTCAGCTGGTACTCCAAACCTAGTCAGGATATTCCTCTTTATGAAGGATACTACTTCTTGGTCTCTAACTTGAACAAATGCTTCAGCCTCAACCCACTTAGAGAAATAATCCGTCATTGCTAACATAAATACTTTTCCTCCCGGAGCTTTTGGTAACTTTCCTACTATATCGATCCCCCATTTCATGAATGGCCAAGGGGAAACTACAGGATATAGTGGTTCAGCCGGTTGATGTAGTATGTTACTATGCCTTTGACATGCATCACATCTTCGAGCATATTCTGCAGCATCTTTCCTCATTGTTGGCCAAAAGTATCCTGTCCTTAATACTTTCGAGAACAATGATCTGCCCCCAGTGTGATTACCACAGTCCCCTTCATGTATATCCTGAAGTACTTCTTTGGCTTCATGATCCTCCAAGCACCTTAAATATGGTCCTGCAAGAGATTTCTTGTATAAAATATTATTTATAATAGTGAATCGTGATACCTTCATCCTAAATGCCTTAGGATTTTCATTTTTGGGGATGTGTCCATCTTTAAGATATTTCAGAATTGGAGCTGTCCAGGATTTAGGATCCTGTTCAGGATATTCCACCCCAGGATCCCGAATATCCACTACTTCTTTATCCTGAGGATTCGTTGCAGGATATAAGACATGTAATAATGGTATTTGGGTCCCTTCCGGTATCCTGATTGATGATCCCAGATTTGCTAAGGCATCCGCTTCAGCATTATCCTCCCTTGGTACCTATTCAAGTGTAAAAGCATCGAAATATCCTGCTAATTTTTTGAGAATATCAAGATATTCAATCAATTTCTCACTCTTAACTGCATAGGATCCATTAAAATGGTTAGTAATTAACAAAGAGTCAACATATACTTGTAAATTTTTGATACTCATACTCTTAGCCAATTCTAATCCTGCAATTAAAGCTTCATATTCTGCCTCATTATTAGTAGCAGGAAATTCACACCTAATAGCCTGGGGTAATATGTCCCCCTGTGGCGATTTTAGTAGTATTCCTAATCCTACTCCTCTTATATTAGATGCACCATCAGTATATAATGTCCAGGATCCTGAGGATTCTCCTAACTGTTGAACTTCTAGGTCTACCTCATCCTGAATGTCACTACTAAAATCAGCCACAAAGTCAGCTAAAGCCTGAGACTTTATGGCATTCCTTGGTTCATATACTAAATCATAAGCACTCAACTTTACTGACCACTTGGCCATCCTGCTTGACATCTCTGGTTTCCTAAGCACATTTTTGACAGGATAATTTGTTTTAACATGAATCCTATGAGTCTCAAAATAATGTCTAAGTTTTGTTGATGCCATAACTAATGCCAGTATCAATTTTTCCAAATGAGAATATCTAGTTTCGGCATCTAACAAGCTCTTACTAACATAATAAACAGGATATTGCTGACCTTCATGGTCCTTTACAAGGACGGCACTTACAGCATTCCCTGATACCGCGAGGTATAGGGATAATGGTTCACCATTCTCAGGCTTCATCAGTAGAGGTGCGGTTGAAAGATATTGCTTTAAATCCTGTAGGGCCGCTTCATGCTTCTCACCCCACTCGAATTTTTTGTTCTTCTTCAGGATATCATAAAAATCTTTGCATTTCTCTGAGGATCTAGAGATAAATCTATTTAATGCTGCCACTCGCCCCGTTAATCGTTGAACATCTTTCATATTTGAGGGCGATTTAATATCCAAGATGGCTTTAATCTGCTCCGGGCTCGCTTCTATTCCTCTTTTGGTCACCATATATCCTAGAAATTTTCCTGCCCCCACTCCAAAATGGCACTTAGCAGGATTCAGCTTCATGTTATACTGATCCAGGATATCAAACGCTCCTTTAATATCCTGGAGGTGATCCTGAGCTTTCTTTGATTTTACCACCATATCGTCGATGTACACCTCCATGGTGTCCCCCAATTTGTCTTTGAACATCATGTTTACCAATCTTTGGTATGTTGCACCTGCATTTTTCAAACCAAAAGGCATAGCTGTATAACAATAAATACCTGTTGGTGTCATGAAGGCAGTGTCTTCCTGGTCAGAAGGTTCCATTTGGATTTGTTGAAATCCTGAGGATGCGTCCATGAAGATCAGCATTTCATGCCCGGCAGTAGCATCTACCATTGCATCAATGTGGGGAAGAGGAAATGGGTCTTTAGGACAAGCTTTGTTCAAGTCTGTGTAGTCTACACAAACTCTCCATTTCCCATTTTTCTTCTGTACCACAACTACATTTGCTAGCCACCTTGGGAACTTAACCTCTCTAATCATTCTGGACTTCAATAATCTCTCAACTTCCTCTTGAATAATCGTATTCCGCTCAGGAGCAAACTTTCTTCTTTTTTGTTGAACAGGCTTGAATGATTTATCAATTCCGAGCTTGTGGGTGATGATGTCTTTGGATATGCCTGTCATATCCTCATGCTTCCATGCAAACGTTGACATCCTGCATTTCAAAAAGTTAATTAACTGTTCTTCAATATCCTGAGGGATATTGGTTCCTACGAGCACCGAAATATCGGGGTTATCCTGATCCAAGATAACTTTCTTCACATCCTGCTCCGGATCCTCCACGATATCCTGGGCCCGCGTCTTTAATTGCTATGCTGCACTAGGCTTGGTTGAGGATTTCATCGAGGATGAGTAACATTTTTTCGCCTCATGCTGATCACTATCAACTTTGACGACTCCCCAGGGGGTAGGTATCTTGATGCATTGGTGATACGTTGACGGTACAGCCTTCATATCGTGAATCCACGGTCTTCCTATTATGATGTTATAGCAGGATAGAGAATCCATCACACAGAAACGTTGTATCGAGTTGACTCCTTCAACGTATACTGGCAATTTTATCTCTCTCACTGTGTTTCTAGCCTCTCCACTGAACCCAACAAGCACGGTAGACTTTGAAGTAATATCCATTGGAGATACATTCATTCTTTTCAGCGTCTCTAGTTGGATTATGTTGACGGAGCTGCCATTATCAACCAATATCCTGCGTACAAAATGGTTAGCAACATATAAAGTTATTACCAGAGCATCATGGTGAGGATCCTGGACAGTATCCCTGTCATCAGCGTCAAATGTGATCACTTTGTCAGTTGTGAGGGTAGTCATCCTGACAGGTTTATCTCCCCTTTCGGCCTTAGCTTCTTTTGCATGTCTCTTTGCTGCCGAATACGAATTCCCACAAATGTCGGATCCTCCCGAAATGAAGTTGATTATCTTGGCATCCGCGGGAGGTGATGCTGCTCGCTCAGGATCCTTCTCAGTATCCTGACCCTTATTCTTTTTTCTTCCCAAGAGATCTTTCAGGTATCCCTTGCTTAGAAGATAGCTTATTTCTTTCCTTAAAGCGATGCAATCCTCAGTCATATGTCCGAAATCTTCGTGGAAAGCACACCATTTTGATTTGTCTTTCCAATCGGCTTTTTGTTGATTCTTTCGAGGCCATCTAGCCTTGTCTCCTAGACCCTGCATGGCATACATCAATTCAGGAATGTTAACAGAAAAGCAATATTCAGATAATTCAGGATACTCTTCAGGATCCTCGTCTTCGACAGCATTCACTCTCTTGTTTTCACTTCTACCATATGGCTTAGGCCGATATGATTTGAATGAGGATTCTGATTTCCTGTTAGTTGACTCATAAGTGTTAGATGAGTTCATCCTTTCTTGCATCTTTCTGTCATCCTACAATCGAATATATCTTAGGGCCATGTTCCGAGCTTCATCCAAGTTCCTGCATGGGTTCATTACAAGGTCTTGATAAAATTGAGAATCTTTTTGCAACCCCATCTTGAAAGCTTGCACAGCTGTTGCAACATCAAGATGAGGAATGTCTAGGGATTCCCGGCTGAACTTGTTCACGTAATCCCTAAGGGATTCCTGAGGCCCCTGTGTTATCCTGTAGAGATCACTTGTTAATTTTTCAAAACTTCTACTACAAGAAAACTGACTATTAAATAAATTTACTAAGTGAGCAAAAGATGTAATCGAATGTGGAGGAACATTCAAGAGCCATTTCAAGAGGAACATTCAAGAGCCATTTCAAGGCTGATCCTGTCAAGGTTGAACCAAAACCCTTGCACAAGCATGCTTCCTTGAGATCCGGAGGGATAGGGTTAATTTCCATCCTTTCCCTATACTGAGCAATATGCTCCTCAGGATCCGTAGTTCCATCGTAAAGCTTCATGTTGGGGGTTTGAAATCTCTTTGGGATCTCAGCATCACAGATAGGATATGCAAAACGAGATATCTTGTGGCTGTCTTGGGACACTTCCAGGATCGGCTGGACTACCCCGGGGACACTAGATATCATGTCCTTCAACTTCTGAAGTTCCCTAGTAAGCGCTGATGACACACCTGTATCCTGCAAAGATCCACTATTGTTAGTAGCATGAGTATTATTATTATTTGACATGTTACCCGTTGGAGGATTTTGCCCATATCCTGAAGCATATCCTGAGCTCCTTATGGTCGACATCCTGACCGAGGAGGGTATTTCAGGAGTATGATTCTGAGGAAGGCTGGGCACAATATTCCCCCTGTTATCCTCAGTATACACAGCTGAACTGAAGTTCAACGTTCTAGGATGTAATGGAGTGACAATATCCTCAGCAGATCTGCTCAAGCCAGACTTCAGGAGTTGTATTTCCCTTAAAAGCATTTGGTTTGTTTCCTGTTGCTGCCTCATTTGTTCCTGCACACTTCCAAATAAGGTTAAAATTTCATCGTTAGAAGCTAAAACGGGAGCAGATTCCTGAACACTGCGGGTAGGGATAATATCCTGAGGTCGTGTAGAGGCTGGCATCCTTGGAGGAGGTGGTGGAAGCACCGAACCGGTAGTAGCAGAAGTCATAGCAGACACAGTAGAGGAACTCATGTTTGATCTTGAGGCCATTATGGACAATGTGGCAAAAAGTTTTGAAAATAGAAAACCGATTAGCGATTTGATAAAAAATTTTAGTAAAGAGAGCACCACTTGCCCCACGGTGGGCGCCAAATTGTTTTGGTCAAAAATTACCGAAGTAATTAAGTGATCAAATTAGTAATGTGAGGTAGTGTGCTAAAAAGTGTATTGAAAATATGCTTGTTGAGTTATTTAGAAAATCAGTATTCAGGATACGGCTCAGGATATTAAGCTATATCTACGATCAAACAATGAGCAAACAATGAGCAAAAAGTAAAGGAAATGACACGAGATGTACGAGGAAAGCCCTTGATCAATCTAGATCGCCGGCATAAAACCTCGGGAGCTGACAATCGCAGCTGCCTTGTTCTTCTTATTTCTTAAACTTCAGGATACAGTGCAGGATATAGACCAGATCGCTATGTGTTACAATGTTTTTTGTGTGAGAGTGAAAGCTTGCTAGAGAGCGAGTGTTAGAGTGTAGCGAGTGTGAATGTGATGTCCTATTCGATCTGGTATACCCACCTATTTATAGTAACGAATTACAAACAATAATCCCTACAAATATGGGGTACTCCGAATATTCCATTGTGAACGTTATTGACCGAGTAATACGGCTTCAACGTCTTCATTTGAACGACTTGGACCGAGTCTTCCGCGGAATGAGTCTTCGTGAACGTTGATAGCTTCTAACCCACGTACCTGCACATAATCCGTTAGTAATCCTGAGGATATCATTCAGGATGTTACCAATATCCTGAATCAGCATCCCGGATGTAAACAGATACTCATATAACCAAGATATATGTCAAGATATTTTCCAGGATATGGGCTCAGAATTTCACCCATAACAAAAATATATAATATAATTATTTTTCCGAGATCAACGTCGACATCAGTATGCCACGCCTATATAGACTAAAATATATAATATTATATTTTTGTCGAGTTTGACGTCAAACTCAGCTATGTATGACGAGCGTGAATAGTCTAAAATATATAATATTGTTATTTTGTCAAGTGTGACGTCGACGTCAATATAACGACCGTTTATAGGCTAAAATATATAATGTAATTATTTAGTCAAGTTCGATGTCGACGTCGGTATGACGAGCATGTATAACAACCGTATATTGGCTAAAATATATAATGTTATTATTTTAACAAGTTTCACGTCGACGTCAGTATGACTAGCGTATATAATTTAAAATACATAATGCTATTATTTTTTTGAGTTCATCCATGTCAATATGACGAGCATATATAGGCTAAAATACATAATGTTATTATTTTGTGGAGTTCGACGTCCACGTCGGTTTGACAAGCGTATATAGGCTAAAATATATAATATAATTTTTTTGTCGAGTTCGATGTTGACGTCGGTATGACAAGCGTATATTCACATAAACTATATAATTTTATTGTTTGGTCGAGTGCGATGTCGACGTTGTTATGACGAGCGTATATTCGGCATAAAATATATAATCTTATTAATTTGTCGAGTTCGAGTTCGACTTCGATGTTAGTATGACGAGCGTATGTAGTCTGAAATATATAATATAAGTATTTTGTCGAGTTGGACGTCGACGACGTTGGTATGACGCGCATGTATAGGCTAGAATACATAATGTTATGATATTGTCGACTCAAACTCTGGTTTAACGAGCGTGTATAGTCGAAAATATATAATATAATTATTTTTTCAAGTTCGATGCTGACGTCGGTATAATGACCATGTATAAGCTAAAATATAAAATATAATTATTTTATCGAGTTCGACGTCAGTAAGACGAGTGAATATAGTCTAAAATACATAATGTTATTATTTGTTTTCCAGGATGACGGGCGAGGAGATGGATGATCTGATCGAGGAGTAGGAGCAACAACATGTGGATCCACTTCCGGGTCACCCATACTTGGTGTCACACCCCAACCGATGGCGGAAACATCGGGATGAGATGAACAAATTGCTCAAAACATCATAACACTATGTGACAATATAAATTAAATTGAACTTCATAAATTGCTAAAGTATAATACAAGAAATCAACATAAACAACATGGTTTCGAATATACAACAACAAAATAGTTTAATCTAAGTGTGTTTCTAAGTCCACTTAAATCTTGTTTCTTCACTTAGCATCACCTTGTCTATCATGCTGCATGTAGGATCGGTTTTGACACCGTACGATTGCGTAACGAACGTTCGACGTGCGGAATCCGTGAACGTGCGTGACCGAACACACAATAACGTACAAATGACGTGATTCTATAGAATGATATGTCGTGTACAATAGCCGAGAATCACACGGAGAGACTTTCTCTCTCTAGACTTTCTCTCTCTAAAATCTAAGCTTCTAAATCTCCAAATGAGCAAAAGTCCTCTAAACTATGACATAACTCTCTATTTATAGGCACAAGGAATATAAGGATTTCTCCTTATTTACAAGTTTGCCACCTTGCCCTTTTTAACTAGATATTACAATAAAAACTTAGAATCCTTCGGTTTCTGCTACGGACTAGATTGACAGAGGCGATAGACAGATAATGCACTAACAGACTCCCCCTTGGATATTGCCGTAGTTAATCTCGTAGCATCTTGTCTTTCTCTATCTTGAACAGAATCCCCGTGGATCTGTCTACGAGCTTCCATTGCTCCCCCTCTCGGTAGTCTCTTTCTTCAGGCTCCCCCTTTCGTCAAGCTTCCGTGCTTTTGGGATCGTCACCTGCCTTTAAGCTCCTCCAAGATAGTTATCTGGCTCTTTGAATCCACGCTTCCTCTTGCGTTGAGCTCGTCTTCAGACTCCCCCTTAGACTCAGCTGTCGGGATCGTAGTCTGGCTTTCACAAGTTCACAAATTCAGGATCAATTCCTGGCTCTATTCTGCATATGCTCAGGATTTGAAACCTGGTTAACCTGCAAATTCTCTACCCATAACATAAGTTTCACAAATTTATAACACTTATATTTAAGAAACTTACTGGTAGAAATCATTAATTCAACAAACATACTAGTTACATCAAGTTCAAATGAATGACCTTGATTAACTAATCATGCAATCTTTTAAAACATTTGTATATGACATTCAAATTTTCAACATATTCTCCCAATCCAATGTAGTTCATCATATTTAGGACTCGAATTTTGAATATCAGCTTCTTCAACATCAGTTGTCAAAAATCTTTTTGAATTTTCAAAATTTTATGCTAAAACACTCCAAAAATCTTTTTGGATTTTGAATTTAAAGAAATGCAGTAAAGAAATATATACAAACAATATTTTTGTGAGTTTGTGCAAAAGGATCATATCAGTTTATGAGACAAATCACAAGCACCGTTAAGCTTTAATCATTTTAAGTTCTAAACGATTCACCTTGATTGTCAGTATACTGGTCCACTTAAATTTTCACACAAAGTTCAATTGCTTCGAGATACGAGTTTAATGACTTAGATACTTAAACTTAATCGCGTGCCCCACCTCAGAATATACTCCCGTATCCAGATCCCAATATTCAGTCTTACAGGCAATTATAACACAAATGATATCTGTAAGGGGTTAATAATTTATGAAGAATCATGAGAGCTCAGGTCAGAACTACCGTTCAGCAGAGAGATCATGACTCAACTTTTGGGTGTGTCCCCTTTAGAGGATCTTTTTTACAACAGCATTGCTAAGCAATTTTATTGTCTTATCATTTATGCTGAGGGTGATGCTATGTTTCAAGCATTTGCAGAAAGTATTATTCGAGGACTAGGTCAGAACTTCCATTCAGCAGAAGTCCCGGAATAATACCCCAGATATCACTGAGTATAAAGACCTAGTATATCAGAAAAAAGAATCTTTCAAACGAGATTTCGGGGGTTACCCATATATCCGAGAGATGTTACCCACGATATAAGCAAGTTTGAATTTAGGTTTATATCTCGTCACAATCTACTAAATGTGCAAAAACCTACTGGCATATCATCAGTGAAGCCGTTTATCACATTTGACATTTCATATCTTTAGCATGTTGTGATCGTCCACTGATTTACTATCATTTCCTCTTTTTCACAACAAAACTCATTTTTGCTTTTTCAATGTTTTTGGCATTTTCATATTTTCAAATTTTTTTAAAATTTTTCTCCCCCTAAAATCAAAATATATTTCAATTTTGATTTTCTGGGAAAATTTGAAACCAAACTATACAAGGAACGTGACAAACTGATATCAAATCACTTCAATTCGCCATTCACTCGGCTTAACAATCAGAACTCCCCCTGACAACAAACTATTTTCCCATTAAGATTTCAAAACACTTAAGTTTATTTTAATCAAAATGGTTTTTCCGGAAAATTAGTTTTGTTGAATTAACAAACCACTTGTTGGTTAGGGAATTACTTCATCACTTTGTTCTCTTTTAACCATTTTGAAAGATTTAACAGTTCAAGATTCTATCAACACAAACACTTGTAGAAAATCAAGTACAACTTAATGTCCCTGATTTACCACATGTAAGACGAAAAATCACCAGAGTGAAATTTCTCAAGAAATGTGCCGATTCATGTTCCACGCTTACCAACTTGGGAACTCCGGCAAGTCAGGTTTTTCTATTTGAAAAGATTCACCCAAGCCTGACCAGCCTTGGATGATTTTGAATTCTTGTTCAACAATGATGGAAAATTTGCATCATCCATTGTTAAACCTGAATTCTCAGATTTTACCTCAACACTAGGCTCCTCTGGCTTTGATCAACCAGAATCATTGCCTGCACATGGCTTTTCTGACTTTGACCTGTCAGATTCATTGCCTGATGGTGGCTTGTCTGACTTTGACACATCAGATTCATCACCGACCATTTTCTTCTTCTTCTTTTCTTCTTTCGTCCTCAGATTTGTATCCGATGAATTCGTCTTGCTTGACTTTGCAATCGAGTTAGTTGATTCATCAGAACTCTTATTCAATCTGTCCGGTGAACCCGAAGACAAAATTTTCTCCAGATATTCTCTTGCCTTCTTCCTCAGTCTGTCTTTCTGCCCCTGAGAAAGCTTCACTTTCTTTTCTTGAACTTTAGGTTCTTGAACCTTCTGTTCTTTGGGCTTGACGTTGACTGGTTTCTTTGCCATTCTTTGAGATTCAACCCTCGATCTTCCCATTGATCTCCTTGGGCAATCTCTGGCAATATGTCATCTGATATGACAATTATAGCATCTTCTTGTTTCATAATTCCAATTCTGGCAGTTAACAGCAATGTGTCCTCTCACACCACAGGTGTAGCACACTCTGTTATCGTACCATTCACCACTTTCACACCATATGCTTAAATCATAACATTGTTTGGCTTGGTTATAATCATTTCTCCTCTTCAATGTTGGATTTGGCTTTTGAGCACTGTGGTCAAACCTGCACCACTTATTACCAACATTTTGTGAGTTTTCATTTTTAGATTTTTGTGATTTTTGATAATGATTGGATGACTTATCTGATGAGCTTTTATTTTCATTTTTAAAATTTTTCAAATTTTTAACTTTTTGTTTCTGTTCTACACTCTTCTTAACAGGTTTTTGTTTAGAACATTCACCTGTTTCAGTAGATTGCAAAACAGTATTTTTAAATTTTTCTTGTAAATCTAAAAATATTTTTCTTTTCTTTTCTTTTTCATCATCAGATATTTCACCACAATCTTCAATTTTGACTTTGTCAAAATTTGTGACATTGTCACTTATTGGAACAGAATTGATCGGTTTTGGACAAACATGTGATGTAGAATTCACAAAACCTTTCAATTTATTCTCAAGCTCGTTAATTTTATTTCGAGCAATTTCAGCTTCATTTTCAAGCCGAATGATTTTCTGAAGATGAGAATTTATTTCAATTTGTTTTTCAAGATTATTCTGAAAAATAACAGACTTTTCATCTTCTAAAACCTTCATTTGACTTTGAAAATCTTTTTCTTTTTCTTTTAACGCTTCATTTTCCAATTTTATCCAAGAAACGTTTTCATTTTCAATTTTAATTTTTCCAAAATCTTTTTCTTTTTCTTTCAAATTGTTAATTTCCAATGTCAAACTGTCCACATCTTTCAAGAGATTGACATTTTCTGCTTCGGATTTTTCGCATTTTGAGCACACAACTTCACCTTTTGAAGTTTCATCCTTCTTTGATTCTTCATTCTTTGTCATTCCTTCTCTAATCTTTTTGATTAATTCAAGAAATTCAACCAAACTCATATTTTCCGAGTTTCTTTCTATTTCATCTATTAACTCTTTCTTTTTCTTTTTCTCTTCTTCATCTCCCCACCATTTCTTTTGCCAATAATCATCCTCTTCTTTGTACTCCTTGATTATGGCTTCGATATCAAGCGTTTTGTCATCGATTGCAATATTTCCATATGGGTCAAGATAACACTCTCTGTCCGGATCCCATCTATTTGCTCTCCTCGCTTCGAGATAGATACGAGATATTCTAATGATTTTATTTTCAGCTATCATTTTTCTATATCTATACTTCTGCTCTTCAGTTCTGTCATCTTTCCACGGAATAGGTTCGTCACTTTTTGCCATGATTTTATGTCCTTGAATTACCTCGAAATCACCTGCAAACAAAACAAACAAACAATCAGTTTAACCGAACTGAATACGTAAAAGTGTATGTTTGATGAAAACAATCTAAGACTTGTTGTCGAAGATTTGCGAACTCGTTTCAATATTGTTGAAGTGAGATCACTGAATGAATGGACTTGATCTGAATGGAAAGGATTCAATTTGGCCTTAGAGTGATTTGGGCCGAATTCTTTACTTGGGCTTTCAACAACTCAATTCCAATGTTCAATTTCAATTCAGATTAGGCCTTAACATAATATCAAATATACACTTCAAATGTCCGACAATTAAAGTGATAAACGACAATGATTGCGCCGATTTCTGACTTCCACAATACTATTATATTTTACCAACAAAACTTTGGAACAAAACAATTCTCAACTAGCCGACAACCACTAGTATCTATATATGTGCCACCCAACTTTATCACATGCAATTTCAAATATCAATTCCACTTAGCTGACAACATATTTGACCAAATTGTTTGTATCTTGGGCTTATAACAATGAACTAACTGCAACACAACCCTTTATCACGTGATCCTTATCAATTCACATGCAACACTTTAATTCTCAATTTACGAGACTCGAAAAGATAATATCACATGAATTTGAAACTCTATAAACGATGTAATCACATGCAAAATTTGATCATCCGATACAACCTCGTTTTTTGTTAAACACAACTCAATGCACCTTCACAACATTCGATACGTGTATTCAAGCGGTGAGTCACAGGTTTCAAGCAATATGGTATAAGTTCAAGCGAAAGACTCGATTTTCAAGCGATAGGGTACAGTTCGGTCAAGCGAAACCCAGTTTTAAAGAACTATTCAAGCGAAACCAATCAATATCTCAAGTGAAACCTGAATATTCAAGCAAAAGTCTATGTTTCGCTTCAAACAACACCCCTTTTTCAAGCGAAACCCAATTGATATCTCAAGCGAAACCTTGCTGTTTCAACCAAAATCGGACCTAAAAACTTGAATTTCTCCTAAACGGCTTGGAGTTTTAATCTGAAATTTGGTAGGGTTGTAATTCAAGTATTTTCGCACAACATACTAAAAAATCAGCAGATTCGGACCGGTAAAACACGTTCAATTCTGAAAAATTTGTTTAAAAAAACGTGAAAGAATGAAAAAGATGAAGAAATTTATGAAATTCAGATCCGAAATCAATGAAATCTGGTACGAATCGATGTGTTTGATCAGCGCAATCGAGCTCCTGCTCTGATACTACTTGTAGGATCGGTTTTGACACCGTACGATTGCGTAACGAACGTTCGACGTGCGGAATTCATGAACGCGCGTGACCGAACACACAATAACGTACAAATGACGTGATTCTATAGAATGATATGTCATGTACAGTAGCCGAGAATCACACGGAGAGACTTTCTCTCTCTAAAATCTAAGCTTCTAAATCTCCAAATGAGCAAAAGTCCTCTAAACTATGACATAACTCTCTATTTATAGGCACAAGGAATATAAGGATTTCTCCTTATTTACAAGTTTGCCACCTTGCCCTTTTTAACTAGATATTACAATAAAAACTTAGAATCCTTCGGTTTCTGCTACGGACTAGATTGACAGAGGCGATAGACAGATAATGCACTAACACTGCAACATGTATTAAAATACAATCAACAAAAAGTTGGAGAGTATACAAGTTTGATACATAGTATAGCATAGAATAAAATTGTTTAACATGTTCATATCCAACATAAATAACATGATGCAACTTACTAATACGCTGAAACGGTGTCAAGTATATGTTTAAAACCAAGAATCCAATGCGTTAAAATAGCCTATCCCAAAGAATAAGGGGAGGTAACATGTTTAACTTAACAATACCCCAATACTCGTGAGAGGTGCATTACTCCTATATCGCTATAATTGTTAAGGTGGGCTTGTACGAAGTTAATGAGCATATAGACACTACAAGTTTACATAGCATATGAGATTAACAAGCATCAAATCGTTCATAGACTAACTCTCAATAGACTAGCGGGAGGTGAACATGTTTACATGTGGATATAATATGATTCAAATAATTTCAAGTGTTTAGTGTTTTTACATAGAATACATGTTGCACCCAAAAGTGTTTAAAAATAAAATGGGTTCGAGTATACTCACAAAATTGCATATGCTTTCCGATTTTATCCAACATGACGAGGTGGTTGAGAGTAGAAAGTTGATTGAGATCTATTTGGAGTTTAAGAGATGTTTACATATGGTTCTAGGGATTTGGAGTTTAAATATCATGAAAATAAACATATGAAAAGAATCGTCTTGTGCACATAGCACATGTTCTTGACACTATTGAAACTCAAAAGAGTTTGTATGTTTTCATGGATTTAAAGTCCATTAGAATCGTAACATATGTATGGTCATAGGTGATGTAACATGTTCTTGACAAGTAACTATTAAGTTATCATCAACTCTAGCTACTTAGATTTACTAGTGGGAGAGCCCGCGCTTCGCGGCGGGGAAAGATCAATGATTTTTAATAAAATTAGATAGAAAAAAGCACTACTCATGGTAAATTTTGTATAAGAAAAAACAAAACCAAAAGTGAGCTTCAAGTTAGGCTCAAAATTGATTTAAGTCGACTCGATTCGAGTTTTTAACAAGTCCATATTAACATTAACTTGCTCATATGCGACTCGACTCAGTACACTCAACCTAAAATTCTATATTTAAAGAAAACTTTTAAAAGTTACACATATAAAGTGAACTGTTAAACAGATACATGAGATCTGAGCGAGTCAAGAGGTAAGCATTTTATAAACAAATAAAAATGTTCATGCTGACAATCTCACCAGAATGATTTAACTGACTTTCTGGAGATCTACTGCTTGCAGCAGAATAGCCGACAACTTTGGAATCATCATCTTTGAATAGGGCACGAACCACACGGCTAGCCTCTCCAGTTTTGTTCTTTTTGTCTGAGTCAGCAGTTGGTGTTACCAACAAGGACGACGATGGAGGTATACGCACAACTGGTGAGCCCACAGAGTTACCATTCTCAACTGCTTTAAAGTATGTTGTCCGTGTATCAGAAAGAGCATTACTCATACGCTCTATTCCTGCATCTCCACTAAGGTGCCTTACCCTTTCCCTCAACAGTTGTTGATCCACCGTAACCTGCATTATTTTATACATTTAATAGGGCAATTTCATCCTACCAACGAATGGATTGACTCAGGTAATGTTTTATCTCTAACGGGTCAAATGTAAAAAACTTGGATTGAAAGGAAACAGATCGAAAGTAACCGAAAGTGTATTTTTGATGCATAAAACCACCTAAAATAACTTATTTAGAACAAATATTAAAGGGTAAAATGCCATTTTCGTCCCTGAGGTTTGGCCAGTTTTGCGACTTTCGTCTAAAGGTTTGTTTTTTCGCATCTGGATCTAAAAGGTAATTAGGTCCTTTTTAGGGGTATTCGGTCTTTTTACATAAAGTGAAAAGGATCGAGTTTCCCTTTAACTCTTTAGAAGACCGAATTGCCCTTTAACTCTTTAAGTTAGCAAAAAAGACGGAAATACCCCTGGCTTAAAGGAGAAAAATGGATGGAGTGAACAAGCCGGATGAAAATGGCAAGATTTCAAACCGTTTGGATCCAGATGAGGAAAAACAAATCTTTGGACGAAAGTCGCCAAACTGACCAAACCTAAGGGACGAAAATGGCATTTTACTAAATATAGAATTATTATCATTAAAGTAACACTATGAGTTATGTTTTGTTTTAACCCAAACCTGGCCTGTTTCAACCTATACAAAAAATACATTTTTCACCTGTTACTTGACCCACCAATTTGTCCATTGCTAATAAGAACAAAAGAAATCAAGGCTAGTAGTAAAACCTGTTTCTGAATAGCTTTCATATCATGTGTGAGTTCAGCATTATCTCCTTCATGTGTCAGTTTGCATTTTTGCATCATCGAGATTTCCATCTGGTAAGCAGCCCTCACCAGATCCTCCTCTAAAGACTCACCATCCTTAACCTTCCATACCACAAAGCTATTTAGGTAGGCGCACCATGCCGAATCAAAAGCTGACAGCTGTGACCAAAAGGTACGTTTAGGCAACACTGGTTCGGAATCTTCACAACGTCCATGTAGTATTATATTAATCAACAACTCGAGTTCATGAACGAACTTCTTAGCTGACTCGTCTAAAGCGGTCTCACGCTCCCCCTGACCACTAAAAACCACATCGGGATGAGCCACAATCATGTAGTCTGAAGCTTAGAGGGTGTTTGTCACACCCCGATTTCCACGTGTCACCGGTGGGCCCGGTGGGGGAGTATCGTGACGTGGTTGGCAACATAATAGTCAAACAACACAATATTTAAATGCACAGCGGAAGCAAAAGTATAGATTCATTTCAACCAAACGATATTGTAATATTAAGTATCACAAGTAGTTGAATATAAATCCATAGGTAGATAAAAAATAAAAGGAAACAGTGTTCAACAGTCTATAACATCCAAGCTTGCGAGACTTATTGTGGATGCTAGGAGATAAGCCAGCCTATTACGCGTAGTACCTGCACTTAACCTTTTTAAGAAAAATACGTCAGTTTACACTGGTAAATACAATCAACTGACTCATTTTGAAAGAGTTTAAGAAAATGCATTTAAGGCACAAGGCACAAATAATCTTTTATAACTTGGGATAATTATTTTAATATAATGCTTGTAAAGGATTTACATGTTACTTATGCGTTCAGTAGCCCGGATCGAGCCGGGTTAAAGATCAATAGACACACCACATTATTTAAATGAGACACTGACAGGTGTACGCCTACACCTGTGTGCTAAGGTCGTGGCCATTTCGTAAAATGATGCCAGGGATATCCGGGACATGGTCATTAACCCCCCAAAGGCTTTAAGCAAACAAAACAAATTAAACGAGACATCTCAATACTTTAACCATAAAACAATTAAAGATTCAATGCCCGACCAAGCGGTATTTTATATACCGTACCCCAAGCCCGTATAGGGAAAATAAGTTAAAAGTATTTACCTGAGCAAGTATAAATCAAAATTAGCGAGTGCAAGTATCTTTTACCGGTTCTCCTAATCTGGAACGAAGGTTTATAATAACCTATTAGAATCCTAACGGGTCTTTAGTTAAGCTTACGCTTAGACCGGTTAGTTTTAAAGATACGGTTCGTACGCACGATTAAGCGAAGATCGGATAGAATGTGATTTAGACCCGACAAGTTTGAAGACTTGCTTAATATGGGTATATTATATACATTCTGGATTTTGAGATAAAACCGATAAGGTTTGACCCGTTTCGGCTAATTTATGTAAACTAGTTACATAAACCGAACCGAACGTATGTAAAGCGTAACGGGTAACCGTAAGAGTCCTAAACAGGTTTCCTAAGTTAATATGCCTTAAATATGTTGGGATGTCAGTAGGATACCTTCCATTATGACCAAAACGAGTTTAATATTATATTAAGCCCCGTAGGGGTATTTTGGTCATTTTTAAGATTAAAAAGGGATTATTTGTAATTCTGATGTTCGGGTCTGAGTTAATCAGTAAACAACTTATTTTTAACAGATTATATTAGTTGGTAATAATCCTTATGTGTCAAAATGGTTTTAAACCCAAACTATACTTATAATACGCGTATAACGCCGTTTTAAGCGACGTACGGGTTAAAATAGGATTCTGAGTTTCCAGGTCAGTTCAATAGGTTCAAAACACTACATTTATTATTTAAAATCATTAGCAAGTGGATTGGCATCAAAAGGATTCGTAAAACTCATTTTATGGCCGAAAAGGGTATATTCGGTATTTACCGAATCAAGGCACTAATCCTAGCTTATGATCAGTTTAAAAATAATTAAAAATCTTCAAAAATCCCAAAATATTATTTAACATCAGTGGGTAAAAGGTTTGGTGTCAAAAATTGGGTTTAGATAGGCTTTACGCTAATGACGCCGTTTAATTACTAAGAATCGTTATAATTACGTCATTAAGCATAACTCCTAATCTAGAGTTCTGATTGACGTGAAATTTTAGGGACATGATTTATAATCAGTAACAAAGGTTATTGTCCTTTCACATCTTCAAAAATCTCGTTTTATGATCATAAGGGCAATATGGTCAACATTTGGCAATTTAAAAGAAACGTGCAACGAATTGGACAATCAAGGTAACAACCACAGAGGTTTATACTAACATGATACTAGGTCCTAATGGAACTTTAAGGCATGTCTAAACCTATCCAAACCGGTTCAGAATCGAGGTCAAAGCAGAAAGTCAAACTATGCGACTTTTGGCTCCGAATCGGTTCAAAACAGAAAGTTGTCGAATCAAACAAGTTTAGACAAGTTTTTATAATTATTATCAGGTTATATGAATGATAAAACAGATTACACTCCTTCTATATCGTTAAGTACGCGTTTAA
Source organism: Helianthus tuberosus (assembly GCA_030545235.1). Classification (NCBI taxonomy): domain Eukaryota; kingdom Viridiplantae; phylum Streptophyta; class Magnoliopsida; order Asterales; family Asteraceae; genus Helianthus; species Helianthus tuberosus. The sequence continues at coordinate 87,024,456 of CM060353.1, forward strand.
TCAAAGTTTAGCATTTCTGTTGACTTTTTCGGACAATGTTTGACTCGACAAATGACCTAGTTAGGATTGGAATCAGTGGGTGCCCTTTTACGGGTTTAAAGCCCACATAATTACAAACTTATAACAACTTTTCGTTTCGACAAAACCCTAGACCGTTTGTGATTTATCGCTAAGTCAAACCGTAATTACGACGATTTGACTTCTAAGCTAAATACTAAACAAAACTTGATTAAGAAGGGTTAAGGGTACTTACACGTGACTAATGGATGATTAAGAAGGCCTTGGGTCTGCTGTGGAGTTCCAAAGATGAGCAGAAATGAATGTGTGGTTGCATGTTGCAACATGAGCCTTATATAACAACTTTGATTATCATAGATTGATGCCAAATGGGTCTATTAACAAACAAGGATGTAAACATGTGTCTTCTATAGGCTATATACCAGTATAGGAAGCCCATAGAATTGAAAACCTGAGTTTAAAGTCGGTTACAATATGAAAACAGCCACCTGTGGGTTTTTTCTGCAACTGGCAGTCGGACGCGGCCCGCCTGAGGTATTGGCAATCCTTACGCGGGCCGCATGGAGCTCCGGATCAGGTAAACATGTTTTCTTTTATTGCACATTTGGCCCTTAGTCCCCCGAAAGGTCATTTTCACTTGGTTTCTTGCATTCTCATCCTTTAATATTGACATATGGGAGCTTTAATACTTATACCCACTTTGTAAAGTCCTCGGGTAACTTTGTGATCACCCGAAAAGCCCTAATTTTCGATGTTGACGAATCTAACCCTCACACACGAATTTTATCATAACTTTCTCATACGGTAACGAAACTTGGTGAAAGTTTTATGGTGCATTCTAGTGAGCATAATTAATCGCTACAAGGCTTCGGGTTTGCTAAAAGGTCACTCAGAGGTATATCTTAACATGTTGACACATTTAACCCCTGTAGTTTGTAACCTCTCACTTTCTTTCACAATTCGCTTCGTATGATCCATGATCCATTCGTTTAAGGTTATAAACATCATGTAGGGTTATTGTAAAGTATATTTATTCATTGTTGACACTTTGAACCCTTATATTTACATAGTTTCATTGTTTGTCAACTTTAGTCCTTCAAGAACATTCTTTCACACGTTCACACCTATGACACGTGTCAACACATCATAGGACGTAAATTTTCGAGGTGTTACATCCTCACCCCCTTAAAAGAAATCTCAACCCCAAGATTTACTGAAACAGATAAGGGTACTTCTCTTTCATCGTGGACTCAACCTCCCACGTATACTCGGGACCTCTACGGGCATCCCATTTGACCTTTACAATCGGTACATGCTTCCTTCGAAGCTTCTTAACCTGTCGATCCTCGATCGACAATTGTTTTTCCACAAATTTTAAGCTCTCATCTATATGCACATCCGTATGTGGTATAACCAGTGATTCGTCAGCGAAACACTTCTTCAGATTGTAGATGTGGAACACATTGTGTATACTACTGAGCTCTTCTGGTAAGTTTAGCTTATAGGCAACTGATCCGACACGTTCGATAACCTCGAAAGGTCCTATGTATCTCGGGCTTAGCTTGCCTTTCTTACCAAATCGCATTACTCCTTTCCAGGGTGATACTTTAAGCAAAACTTTATCACCTACCTCGAAGTTAAAAGCTTTACGCTTTGGATCAGTGTAACTCTTCTGCCTATCTCGGGCAGCTTTGAGACGGTCATGAATCTGGACAATCTTGTCCGTCGTTTCGAACACTATCTCTGGTCCCGATAATTAGACATCTCCAACTTCCGCCCAACAAACGGGCGTTCTACACTTTCTACCGTATAAGGCCTCGAAAGGCGCAGCCTTAATGCTGGTGTGGTAGCTATTGTTGTAGGAGAACTCAATTAGTGGTAGGTGGTTATCCCAACTACCACCCAAATCGATCACACATGCACGAAGCATGTCTTCCAACGTTTGAATAGTACGCTCACTCTGACCGTCTGTCTGAGGATGGTAAGCCGTACTAAAATTCAAATGCGTGCCCAAAGATTGTTGGAAGCTTTTCCAAAAATGTGACGTGTATCTAGTATCTCTGTCAGAGATAATAGACACAGGTATGCCATGCAAAGCTACAATCTTATCTACGTACAGTTGGGCTAACATGTCGGAGCTATACGTCTCCTTAATGGGTAAGAAATGTGCTGACTTAGTCAGTCTATCAACGATCACCCAGATGGTGTCATTTCCTTTCCTTGTCTTAGGTAACTTGGTAATAAAATCCATAGTTACCATTTCCCATTTCCAGGTGGGAAGTTCAGGCTGTTGTAGCAAACCTGACGGCTTTTGATGTTCTGCCTTGACTTGCGCACATGTCAAGCATTTAGCTACATAGGTAGCTACAGACTTCTTCAAGCCTATCCACCAATAATTTTCCCTTAGATCCTGGTACATCTTATCAGCTCCAGGATGAACGGAGTATTTGGAACTATGGGCTTCCTGTAGGATAACATCTCGAAGTCCTCCATAAATTGGAACCCATATTCGTCCATTCAATCTTAATATTCCGTCCTTGCTAAGTGTTAACTGCTCCTCAGTTACCCCTAGCTTTTCGTTAGGATAGTTAGCTTCCGACACAGCTTCCTTCTGTGCAGCTAACAACCTTTCAATCAAATTGTTCTTTATTTCCATGCGCTTGGCATTGATTCGGATGGGTTTCACCTTCTCCTTCCGACTCAAGGCATTGGCGACTACATTCGCCTTACTGGGATGGTATCTTATTTCACAATCGTAATCATTCAGAGTTTACATCCAACGGCGTTGCTCATGTTCAAGTCCTTCTGATTGAACAGATGTTGAAGGCTCTTATGATCAGAATAGATCACACATTTGATTCCATATAAGTAGTGCCTCCACAGTTTTAGTGCGAATACAACGGCACCCAATTCCAAGTCATGGGTGGTGTAATTCTTTTCGTGCACCTTTAACTGGCGTGAAGCATAGGCAATGACTTTGCCTTTCTGCATAAGCACACATCCCATCCCGGTGTGTGATGCATCATAATAAACTACAAACTCCTCAATTCCATCAGGCAATGTCAGTACTGGAGCATTGCTCAACTTTTGTTTCAGAATATCAAAGGATTCCTGCTGCTTAGGACCCCGGTCAAACTTAATCTTCTTACGCGTCAGCGAAGTCAGGGGTGCAGCAATCCTTGAGAAGTTTTCAATGAATCGCCTATAGTATCCTGCCAAACCTAGGAAGCTACGTTTTTTCTGTAGGCGTCTTTGGCTCATGCCAATTCATGACAGCTTCAACTTTAGCGGGATCTACTTGAATACCACGCTCACTAACAACATGTCCCAGAAATTGGACTGCTCGAAGCCAGAATTCACACTTCGAGAACTTGGCATAGAGCTTTTCTTTATGAAGTAGTTCCAAAATGCAGTGAAGATGCTTCTCGTGGTCAGCTTGGTTCTTCGAGTAGATGAGGATATCATCGATGAAAACGATGACGAATTTATCTAAGTGCGGCTTGCAAACGCGATTCATGAGATCCATGAACGCGACTGGTGCATTAGTGAGCCCAAAAGGCATCACTAGGAACTCGTAATGACCATAACGAGTCCTAAATGTTGTTTTGTGCACGTCTTCATCTCTAGCCTTCAATTGATGGTAGCCTGACCTCAAGTCAATCTTCGAGAAGAAACTTTCCCCTTGAAGTTGATCGAATAGATCGTCGATTCTGGGCAAAGGATACCTATTCTTGATAGTGACCTTATTAAGCTCGCGGTAGTCGATGCACAGACGCATCGATCCATCCTTCTTCTTGACAAATAAAACTGGTGCTCCCCAAGGAGATGAACTAGGTTTGATGAAACCTTTGGCTAGCAAACCATCTAGCTGCGTTCTCAATTCCTTCATCTCTGTTGGTGCCAATCTATAAGGCGCCCTTGCTACCGGTGCTGATCCAGGAATAATGTCAATTCTGAATTCTACTTGTCTATCTGGTGGCAAACCAGGTAGTTCTTCAGGAAAAACCTCAGGGTATTCAGAAACGACTGGAATATCCCCAATCTTGGGCTTCGGTTCATCAATAATCACTTGTGCCATATAGATGACACAACCCTTTTTAAACACTTGGAGTCCTTGAGCGTAGATATTCGCTCAGGCAGCCCGTACTGGGTATCTCCCTGGATAGTAAGTGATTCACCAGACGGAGTCTTGATCACCACTTGCTTCTTGTTACAGACAATTTGAGCCTGGTTATGAGACAACCAGTCCATACCCAATACTATGTGAAAACCGGCTAGTTTCAAAGGAAGTAGTGACAAAGGAAAAGAGTGGTTCTTAATGGATATGAAACACCCATCTAATAAGGTTGAGGCGGTTTCTAAAGTACCATCTGCTAGTTCCACCTCATACTTCACACTTAAAGTCTTAACAGGTAGTTTCAACAATTCACAAAACTTATTATCTACGAACGACTTATCAGCGCCTGAATCAAATAACACTCTCGCATAAACATCATTTACGAGAAAGGTACCTGTTATCACATTGTCGTCCTTGACGGCTTCCTTAGCATCCATCCTGAAGACCCTAGCATTGATCTTCTTAGCCTCTTCGGGCTTCTTGGCGTATTTTGGGCAATTAGTCTTGATGTGCCCCTTTTCATTGCAACCGTAGCAGGTCGCAACCTTCATCTTCTTGCAATCCAAGGTTTTGTGTTCCTTGGACTTGCATAACCCACATGCAAAAGATTTCGATTGTGATTGTGAGTTGGATTCATACCTGCACTTTCCAAAGTGCTGTCTCTTGCAGATTTTACATCTGGGTTTTTCACCCGACTGCTGACCATCCTTCCTAAATCCTGACCCCTTCTTGTGGTCATTGTTTCCCTTATGCTTCTTGTCTGAACGTCGTGAGTTGTCATCCTCACGCTTCCTCTTTTCGGTATCAGTGTTCCTCTGCGATTTCTGCCTAACCGCATTCAAGGTAAGAGACAATGATATGTCTGCTACAGACCGAAAAGTAGCTGGTCTGGAGGCCTTTACACTTGCCTTGATTTCCGGGGCCAAACCCCCGATGAAACGAGCTATACGCTTGGGTTCCGGGGTTACTAAATATGGAACCAATCTCGACAAAGTGTTGAAACTGGTAAGGTAGGCCTGACAGTCTAGGTTTCTCATGACCAGCGACAAGAAGTCAGATTCAATTTTCTCAACCTCGTGTTGAGGGCAGTAGTTTTCTTTGATCAGCGTCATGAACTGTTCCCAGGTCATATTATATAACGGAATTTTCCCCGTAGCTTGGATTAAAGATCTCCACCATGCTAATGCTTCTCCCTTGAAAGACTGTGACACGAATTTCACAATATCCCTATTATTACAACCACTGATATCCACTACCGTATCCATCTCGTCCAACCAAGTCATGCAATCCACAGCTCCTTTTTCCCCATTGAAATCCCTGGGTTTGCACGAAACGAAGTACTTATAGGAGCAACCCCTATTACGAGGTTCTTGATTCGGTATGACTCTTTGGGATGGAGCACTCCTCTGGTTTGATGAGTGGTGAGAATTACTGTTGTGAGCAGTGTGGGTCCTGGAGGGTGTTCTAGAGTGTGGTGCAGATTGGGTCCTTGTATGGTTACCACCGGATTCATGGAGCTGTCTATCCATAGCTCGATTAACGGCATTATCTATCATTGCCTGTAATTCTGCACCCGCTACATTTACTCGGGCATTATCATGCTCTCTCCCTGGGTGACTGTTGATGTCACACCCCCAAAATCCACACGCGGAGTATCACCGCTTGGAGGCGTGACTGACCAGGATCAAGCCACCAATCATATAGAACATTGTATAAAGTAAAAGTAATTGCAATTAAACCAAACCAAATCCATATGAAAGGTGTCCCAAAACATAAGCATGTTATCACTGTTTTGCGGAAGCGTATAAATAAAACCCAACATAAATAAGTATGTAATGTCATAAGTGTTTAAGGAAATAATCACGATCCAAGCCCACAACGACCAGCTTCTCCATGTGCAAGCTCCATGTACCTAACGACCTGCAGGGCATGTAACAGAGGATCAACAACTAGTTGAGCGAGTTCACAGGAAGTAAATGCGTAATAGTAAGTTTGTTTGTAACATGGGGCTCTACTGGCCGATAGTATGTTCTATTGGTGGGGGCTTCCCATGTTGTATATCCACTAGACTATTCGTAACCATAAGTGTTCTACATATCCCGAGAACAGTAATACGTACAAGTTTACGTAGGTTTTACGTAAGTATCCTTCACAACCGAGGATAGGGGTACGCGGGGGTTTACGTAGGTTTTACGTAAGTGCCTGACACAACCGAGGCAGTAGTGAGTATCCGTTCATGTAGGTTTTACGTGAGTGTCCTTCGCAACCTGAGGACAGTGAGCAATACAAGTATACGTAGGTTTTACGTATGTATCCTGCACAACCGAGGACGATGGTATGGTAGTCTAGTAATAGTGTCCGTATGAATCTATTCAACCTTATCCTTTCAATCCCATTCCCAAGCCCTGGGAATCCCATGCCTTAGTAAGAGTGTGAACTCACCTTGGTTTGCTCGGTATGCTAAGTAAGTGCTCAAATAGATCAATCACGTCCTAGGGTATGCATGTATACGACAATCAGTTCATATTCACGAAGTTGTTCACGTAACTATAATCACATAAGTACTAAACATGTATTCCATATCATACAAGTCAAGCATATCACTTAACAGCAGTTAATCAATCCAGTTAACATTTGGCATAGTTAAATCAAGTTACAGTGCAAAGTATTCAAATTGGCGAAACACGGTTTTGGCGAAACACATATTTGACGAGACACATTCTGTTTCGCCAACTACCCTTGGCGAAACACCCCCTCTAATTCGTCAACATATCCTTGGCGAAACACTTTCTGTTTCGTCAAGATCCCCTTTGGCGAAACACTTTCTTGTTTCGTCGAAACCTTAACTAATCTAGCAAGAAACAAACATCACAACAACCTAGATGCCCTAGTGGCCGACACCTATCCTCCACCGCCAACCCTCATTGGACCGCGGAATCATTCCACCGATTGACCCTTTCCCTATTTCAATTTACATGCACCGAATATTTGATGTAAACAAGTATGTCAGGTTATTTATTTTTGATTGGACCAACAATGAGGCAGCCGACAATTCAACCAGTGGGCACTCCGCATATGCAATTTAAAACTCAAATAACACACACATGCTTCTGACAATTACACGCAAGTATAAGAATAATAGCCGTCAATTATGAAGGATCCCTATCCGATGGGTTACCTTCTCAAAACAACACACATGCAAAGCTAAGAATATTGATCAATCATAATTAAAGTAGTAATGATTCCGTTTACTGACCGAGATGTATGGTAACTTGAACAAAGGGTCCGAATGATTCACTGGTGATGTTGATGCCGTCGGTTGCAGGGATGGAGAGATATAGGGTTTTTAGAGTTTTTGGTAACCGCTCACCTAAACTAATTATATAATTACGTATAAGGTTTGGGCCTATACTGGGCTTTGGGCCGGCGAGACACACTTGATTCGTTGTGAAGGTTTTCCAGCGCTTAACTAGTTCAAGTGTTTACTAACCGGTTCACACTATATCATTAACACATACGTTTTATCATATAGCACATAACATATTCCACAATCATAATACGTTTCATTTTAACACAACGTGTATCGTTACAAGTCAAACAAGTCAACAGCTAACAGTCAAAGTCAACGTGCAATAAATGCGAATAAAGAGTGTCGGAAACTCGAGTTGTCACAGTTGACCTCATTTGAGTCTGCCATGTAGCTTGAACTGTTACATATTGACATCAATTTATTGGTGAGTTTATTATAGAATTGTCTTTTATGGCAATTTATTAACCGTGGTAAACGTAGACCATATATGGTTAATTTATTACTCACATTAATTTAGGATTTCTAATATAATTTATCCTAATTATAAAACAATAACAGTTTTATTAGCACATAAGGCCTAGTCACAGGGACAATTTAGATCATAAGCTATGATTTCAGAGAATCAAAGCATGAAGGTTTGAACAAAGTTCATTACCTTTATCAGACAGGGTCACAGACTATTACTGTCTTTTGTCTCATATGAAAATGAGAAGGGCCCGTAAGCATTCTATTACCAATGTATGGTAAAAAGAACTGATCATATATATTAATGATTTAACCCATGATTCAGAGATCATTTAGTTGGGTTTGGAATCTTTGAAAAGATCCATATATAATAATAACACGTGTGTTTTTAACGAATCATGTCTGCCAGGAGTGTTAACATGTTTTCAGATGTTAACAGGGATTTGAATCTTTTTAACAGGTTTAACATCTTGGCCAGGTCTTAAAATGACATGCAGGCTAGGTTATACCTTTAAGATCCTAAAAAAAATATAATATAGGCAGATAGATTTTAAAAGGAATGATTCCGATTTATTTATTTCATATCCAATTTAATTATGCATAATATAGCAAAGATGAAATTTATAAACTTACATTCCATTAAAACTTAAAAGTAGTACACTTTGCCCTAAACGGGACTTTTCACTTAAACACTTGCCCACGCAGGAGCTATACAGATAATACATGTCCTCACAGGGACGGTTTACAAAAGTAAATGTCCACGCAGGGACTAATAGAGACAAGTCCTCGTAGGGACTAAGTACAAAGATGGATGTCCACGCAGGGACTACATACACACATAAATAAATGTCCACGTAGGGACTTGTTTTAAACAAGGAAATACAATAATACATATTGGGATTTAACGATCCTGTTTCTTCTTTCCCTTCAGCAAACTTGCCAAACCACTCATGAATCCCTGATTCTTCCTACGCTCTCTCTCGAGGTCTCGCTCAACCCTGCCCAGTCTTTGACGGAGATCCTCCTGCTCTGGTGGAGAAAACCGTGGTGGCTGATGCTGAAGTGGTGGCTGAGCAGGTACTTGATATCCACGAGCTGGGTGTCCCATTCCCCAAGGGGTTCCATATGGTCCCTCAGGATTTTGGGCAAGGTAGTTTGCTGCCACTAGGTATGGATCGGCCTCGGCATAGTTATAGTTATGGTATGCCGGTGGTCCGTATGGGTTGTAAGCTGCCGAAGCAGTATAAGCAGGGATAGGGTTGCCAAAACCCGGTGATGGCGGTGCAATAGGTGCCGAATTCACCTCTGAAACTGGAACTGAAGGTTCACCCATATGTGGGTCTTCATATATTGGCGGGTAGTGGCTGCCACTAGAGTGTTGAGGGGTACTGAAATGAAAATCCCCTCCTCGTACTGACATCCTTGCGCCAGTCCTCCTACGTCTTGGTGGTGCTGGAGGCGCTAGATTAACTGGCGGCGGTGGAGGTGGTGGCGTGACTGCCACGAAACGTGGATCCCCAGAGGGATCTTGCTGCTGCTGTTGCGGTTGCTGGTGAGGAGATGAATGGTAAGATGGCGTAAAGTACCACTCACACCGTTCGAACCGTGCCTGATGACTATCCGGACCTTGGTATGGTGTTCCGTGAAAAGACGAACCATCAGAGATCTCAACAGGATGGTTCGGGGTTCCGGTTGCAGGCTCGACGGAATCTGTGTCCTCGTCCATGTACATCGCTTGATCACCTGAAAAATGATCCTCCAATCCTAGTGGGTTAAAGCCCCCTTGTTCAGGTAGGTAGTCTGCCGGGTTAAACTGGCCCCGAAAGACAGGAGTAGGGTCGTCGAAGGAACGGTGCGATGAAGATCGCTGTAGTGGTATGTATGAAGGTTGCGGGTTGTCGGGCTCATTCTCGGATTGAGGCCCATAGGAGTGATGGTATGGAGGCGTTGAGCTATACGACGTAGATCGTCTGGAAGGCTCCTCATAAATCCTCCAAGGTTCTTGCGGATCTGCACTCCTTGTAGAAGAAGGAGTTCGCCGGCGCGAAGGCCCGGCCTCGTGGTCGTTAAGGGCGCTGATTGGCCCTTTTCCTGGATCTCCTCGCCTGAATCTTGGCGGCATTGCTAAACCTGTTAATATAAACAAGGTAATAACAAGGAAAAATAAAGGACAAAATTTAAATTAATAATAAAACATTTTGGATTACCCTAAGTTCTTTGTCTAGACTCGAAGATTTAGGAATGTGCAATTGTGTCATTGAGATTAAACACAAAAGGCTAGTGTTTAATTCACTCAACGTTGGCTCTGATACCAACCTGTCACACCCCGATTTCCACGTGTCACCGGTGGGCCCGGTGGGGGAGTATCGTGTGGTGGTTGGCAACATAATAGTCAAACAACACAATATTTAAATGCACAGCGGAAGCAAAAGTATAGATTCATTTCAACCAAACGATATTGTAATATTAAGTATCACAAGTAGTTGAATATAAATCCACAGGTAGATCAAAAATAAAAGGAAACAGTGTTCAACAGTCTATAACATCCAAGCTTGCGAGACTTATTGTGGATGCTAGGAGATAAGCCAGCCTATTACGCGTAGTACCTGCACTTAACCTTTTTAAGAAAAATACGTCAGTTTACACTGGTAAATACAATCAACTGACTCATTTTGAAAGAGTTTAAGAAAATGCATTTAAGGCACAAGGCACAAATAATATTTTATAACTTGGGATAATTATTTGAATATAATGCTTATAAAGGATTTACATGTTACTTATGCGTTCAGTAGCCCGGATCGAGCCGGGTTAAAGATCAATAGACACACCACATTATTTAAATGAGACACTGACAGGTGTACGCCTACACCTATGTGCTAAGGTCGTGGCCATTTCGTAAAATGATGCCAGGGATATCCGGGACATGGTCATTAACCCCCCAAAGGCTTTAAGCAAACAAAACAAATTAAACGAGACATCTCAATACATTAACCATAAAACAATTAAAGATTCAATTCCCGACCAAGCGGTATTTTATATACCGTACCCCAAGCCCGTATAGGGAAAATAAGTTAAAAGTATTTACCTGAGCAAGTATAAATCAAAATCAGCGAGTGCAAGTATCTTTTACCGGTTCTCCTAATCTGGAACGAAGGTTTATAATAACCTATTAGAATCCTAACGGGTCTTTAGTTAAGCTTACGCTTAGACCGGTTAGTTTTAAAGATACGGTTCGTACGCACGATTAAGCGAAGACCGGATAATGTGATTTAGACCCGACAAGTTTGAAGACTTGCTTAATATGGGTATATTATATACATTCTGAATTTTGAGATAAAACCGATAAGGTTTGACCCGTTTCGGCTAATTTATGTAAACTAGTTACATAAACCGAACCGAACGTGTATAAAGCGTAACGGGTAACCGTAAGAGTCCTAAACAATTTTCCTAAGTTAATATACCTTAAATATGTTGGGATATCAGTAGGATACCTTCCATTATGCCCAAAACGAGTTTAATATTATATTAAGCCCCGTAGGGGTATTTTGGTCATTTTTAAGATTAAAAAGGGATTATTTGTAATTCTGATGTTCGGGTCTGAGTTAATCAGTAAACAACTTATTTTAGCAGATTATATTAGTTGGTAATAATCCTTATGTGTCAAAATGGTTTTAAACCCAAACTATACTTATAATACGCGTATAACGCCGTTTTAAGCGACGTACGGGTTAAAATAGGATTCTGAGTTTCTAGGTCAGTTCAACAGGTTCAAAACACTACATTTATTATTTAAAATCAGTAGCAATTGGATTGGCATCAAAAGGATTCGTAAAACTCATTTTATGGCCGAAAAGGGTATATTCGGTATTTACCGAATCAAGGCACTAATCCTAGCTTATGATCAGTTTAAAAATAATTAAAAATCTTCAAAAATCTCAAAATATTATTTAACATCAGTGGGTAAAAGGTTTGGTGTCAAAAATTGGGTTTAGATGGGCTTTACGCTAATGACGCAGTTTAATTACTAAGAATCGTTATAATTACGTCATTAAGCATAACTCCTAATCTAGACTTCCGATTGATGTGAAATTTTAGGGACATGATTTATAATCAGTAACAAAGTTTATTGTCCTTTCACATCTTCAAAAATCTCGTTTTATGATCATAAGGGCAATATGGTCAACATTTGGCAATTTAACGGAAACGTGCAACGAATTGGACAATCAAGGTAACAACCACAGAGGTTTATACTAACATGATACTAGGTCCTAATGAAACTTTAAGACATGTCTAAACCTATCCAAACCGGTTCAGAATCGAGGTCAAAGCAGAAAGTCAAACTATGCGACTTTTGGCTCCGAATCAGTTCAAAACAGAAAGTTGTCGAATCAAACAAGTTTAGACAAGTTTTTATAATTATTATCAGGTTATATGAATGATAAAACAGATTACACTCCTTCTATATCGTTAAGTACGCGTTTAATCAAAGTTTTGCATTTCTGTTGACTTTTTCGGACAATGTTTGACTCGACAAATGACCTAGTTAGGATTGGAATCAGTGGGTGCCCTTTTAAGGGTTTAAAGCCCACATAATTACCAACTTATAACAACTTTCATTTCGACAAAACCCTGGATCGTTTGTGATTTATCGCTAAGTCAAACCGTAATTACGACGGTTTGACTTCTAAGCTAAATACTAAACAAAACTTGATTAAGAAGGGTTAAGGGTACTTACACGTGACTAATGGATGATTAAGAAGGCCTTGGGTCTGCTGTGGAGTTCCAAAGATGAGCAGAAATGAATGTGTGGTTGCATGTTGCAACATGAGCCTTATATAGCAACTTTGATTATCATAGATTGATGCCAAATGGGTCTACTAACAATCAAGGATGTAAACATGTGTCTTCTATAGGCTATATACCAGTATAGGAAGCCCATAGAATCGAAAACCTGAGTTTAAAGTCGGTTACAAGATGAAAACAGCCACCTGTGGGTTTTTTCTACAACTGGCAGTCGGACGCGGCCCGCCTGAGGTATTGGCAATCCTTACGCGGGCCGCATGGAGCTCCGGATCAGGTAAACATGTTTTCTTTTATTGCACATTTGGCCCTTAGTCCCCCGAAAGGTCATTTTCACTTGGTTTCTTGCATTCTCATCCTTTAATATTGACATATAGGGGCTTTAATACTTATACCCACTTTGTAAAGTCCTCGGGTAACTTTGTGACACTTTGAACCCTTATATTTACATAGTTTCATTGTTTGTCAACTTTAGTCCTTCAAGAACATTCTTTCACACGTTCACACCTATGACACGTGTCAACACATCATAGGACGTAAATTTTCGAGGTGTTACAGTGTTTCAATCAGGACTGCAAACTGCTCAAATGGCATTGACTTTACATGTTCCTCTTTGATGTTTAGAACAGAGTAATTTTTTTTGCCAATTCAAAGGTGGTTTTCCGCTTGAGAAATTTTCTCTAGCACCTAACAGAATTTATTTAGATTAGTTTCACACAAGAGTTCGACATTTTTATTTAATAGTTGTCACCCTATACCCATCATGCTTTTCATTGTATCGCACAAAGGTCAAACTATAATTTTATGGTTTTTACCACATGTACCTTGTTAATTTTCTAGAAAGATAGTCAGCTTGCTTCTGTGTCTTCTTGGTCCAATTAGCACCTACAGAATTAAGTAGTTTTGCCCTATGCATCAGGTATTATGCTCTCTGTCTCTTTGCCTGTATACAAGCACATTGTCCAACATAAGATCATCTGCCAACGCTAAAAACATGTTTCAATGCGTACCGGATAGCAATAAAAGAAAAAAACATGCATACCCTTTGTAGTTTATCTTCCAAACTCTCTCTTAATCTCCGTCTTTCCATCTCTCGCTTCTGAGAGACGAATTTGGCTACCTTTCTTACTTATAAAAGCCTGGCATGTGCCCTTTCCATGCCAGCTTCCAGTAATTCCAATCTTTTCTTCTCAGCTGCAGCCCGTTTTTTAGAAATAGCAGCGCCAACAAACTCTTTATACTTATTCTCACGAGAAACTCGACGGGATTGGAGGTTCATCAGAGACGTTCTGACGGAGGAACCACCAATTCCGACGGCATAAGATGTGGTTGCCGGTAGAGCTGGCATCACGGGTTATGATTGTTAGAACCATATCACCACAGTGACCATCCACTCAGCGGTGGCAGATGAAGGATGTGAATGGCAGAAGGATAAGCTAGGATTCCAAACACATCCTGCCAACCAAAACCAATAGACTGGAAAAGGAAACAAGAGGCAAACTTACATGAGTGCCAGCTAAAATGCGAAGATGTTTTTCGCTGTCTGCGCATGGTTTTATTTTGTCAAGGAAGTAGAATAACAAGTCCTTATTCAAAAGATCGGGCGGACTTCATACCGTGGGTCAAATGTCATTTTGTCATTGTGTTTTGACAGAACTACCAGCACATCTTTAAAATTGTAATTGCCTTGACTTTGACCGATCATGATAAAAGATGGGTGATGGGTGAAACGTAACCACTTCTATATGCGGACACATACTGCCTAAATGAGTTAAAGTTGACGATACATGAAAAGAAGTAATCGTTTTGTATTTCCCCTACACATTTACACAAATCTTTAGCAAACTCAAACTGCATCGTAAAAAAGTCAATATACCTTGGACGCAACATTGCGCCTTTAGATGTTGTCGCCATAGGCTCGTCAAACGAATGCATGTTTGTTCTATTTGAATGCATTCCTGAGGTCATCTGTTTCGACGTCAGATATCACAAAAAAATGGTTTAGTTTTATATCATTCAATTAGGATAAATAATCTATATCAAATAGCTGCAATTAAAGGTTTAAGAAAACACATAAACAACTCTGAAATTCAAGAAAACACTAAATGAAATTTGTATAAACACATAAAGAAAACACTAAATGAAATTTGTATCAACAAGTTAAAATGATTCAGGTCATGAAAAAATGTTATTTAAAACCAATATAAATGTACAAGAGGTGAGGAGTAACGAAGGAGGAGGTCATACCAGACGACATTTGTAGCACCTTGGACAAGAGCTAAGGAGTAACGAAAGAGGAGGTCATAACTATTGAGTTGAATTTCAAACAACCATAATATAAATGTTCATGACATATGTAATTTAATGGAAGACTGTTGTATTTTAGTATTGCGATGACATTATTGTAATAAACTAATAATGACATACATACCCGTTTATGAAACAATAATGCAAATATATGAAATGCAAAAAGTTGGCTCCATAGTTGAACGACGAAATCAAGAATTTGCTTTCCTAGTTCATCGCGTTTAAATAAGTACAAAACCAACTAACCGAACCAATTGAGAAACGGATAGTTCGGTCATGGTTGTATAAAATAACCAAACAGCCGCCAAAACCAACCTTTATTTTTTATATTTCTCATGAATAATATATAATATGCTGAAAAACTTATATAACTTTTATAAACATGCCCTTCCCTTATCAATTAACACGTTTGTAGTTCTTTTAGTTTGCCCAAAGCCTTTATATCTGAAATAGGCTTGAATTGGCTCACACTTGCCATTTATTATGCTCTAAAGCAAAATGTAACTTTTTTCTATATGACATGTCAACACACCAAACCTCTTCATCGCTATAGAACGGATGGATTAAAAATGCAATAGAACATATTTTAAATAGCCTTAAAAGATACGCATTTTATAGATATAGAAAAAACGTAGAAGAACAATTAAGAAGATAAACTTACTGCCATGTAAAATTAGCGGGAAGTTAGAGAGAAATCAGAACCAAAAATGGCTGCGCACAATCATCCTTCAGCAACTGCAAAATGAAATTATGAAAACACAAAGAACATAAGTTCTTAACATAGAAACCCTAAATTTATACCCTCTGAGATACAGTCCGATTGACCCAGAAAAAATCCAAGAAAAAGAGGAACCAAATGCTTCTATACACAGAAAGTGATAACCTGGACACATATACACTACTCCTTGCTATGCAAAAGAACATCTACCTTCAAAACTTGATGTCAGTCGTAGTAAACTTCAAATTTCAAAATTGGATTTTGCATCTTATTCAACACCACCATGATTCTATTTGCAATGCTTGCATTTCATAAATAGTAATAGTAAAAATAATTCTATGCATATGATCAGTTACAAAAAAGACCCTAATAGGATTGGCAGGGTGAGAAAACAAAGAAAACTCAGATGAAAACACACAAAACCCTAACTTGATTTACCCCCAAAAAACACAACTGATCGAAGTGTTCAGAACGGAAATCATGTCAAAAGATATATGAGAATCCATCAAACAATACAAGAAACTAAAGTCACTCACCCTGCAATTCGGTTCTTGGATTTCTTTAACAATAAGATTTGCGATAACGCAATCGAAATGTTGAACACCAGAGAAGATGAACCGAGTACGGGCCGCCGGGGACGATTCCATCCGAGCAACCATCTTGCATCCACTTTCTTTGGGTTTTGAAGAGGGATATTGAACGGTTCGTTCTCAAGATTTCATTACATATTCATTGGAATGAAGGTGAAGAAGGGGTGGTGATGGGTTTCAATAGTCAAGGATGAAGGGGGCGATTGATTGCACCCATGGCATTCAATATTACGTTTGATTATGAGATGTCTTTTATGTTTCTTGAGGGCACAAAAGGAAATAATTTTGGGGGTCTGAGTATGGGGCGAAGGTGGATTTACTGTTATACCCTCTGAGTGTCTTAAAATCCCCTACTTTTTACAATTTCACCCTTATAAAATAAGCATTTTTTAGTTGTACATATTGCATAAAATGATGGACGCCATGTAAAATTACATGTGTGTGCATCACTTCTCCTTTTTATAATAGTATAGATATAGATTATATAGATAATATATGAGTTTTATATATAGATTTCAAGTCCTATAGATCAAGCATGAGGTAGGAGATTAAAGTCTACATTTAGGCACCTCTTAGTATCATAGAAATCATGCATGAGGTAGGAAGAACAAAGCTCCCATTTAGGTACCTCCATTGTTCACCACTACAATTGTTGTTATAAACAACAAGGAGGGTCATGAACTTACAAATAACAAACCATCAAGAAGTGAGTGGATTTTTATGAAAGATAGCCCAAGCTAGTGTAACAATCACACATACATCAAGCTTCAAGCTTGAACACTTCTTGTGGGTAAAACCCTTTTTAAAACATAATGTTTGTGGGGTTTTAACCTCTGATTTAACTTGTCTCCACTTTGTTTTTAAGCCCAACTAACCATTCAATTGATCATGAGCATTAGGACATAGGTTTGAGATGAGAGAACTCAAGTTTAGCTAAGTTTAACAAAGTTTAAGTGAAAACAGAAAGTAACAGTCCACTTTGAAGCCTTTTTGGTGACATTCCAGACCTTAATTTCCATATAAAACCTGTGGAAATGTTCCTAAGGTTGTTCCAAGCAAGTGGGAAAAAGAATCAAGTGAAAAAGGTTAAGAAATGAGTGATATATACTCACTTTAGTGAAGTGTGATGAATCTGTCCAACCTTCCGAATTTGCAGCTGATTGAGGGTGTTTGAGTGAGTGTTTAGAGGGTTTGCAAAGTGAAAAATGTGAGAAAGATGCTTGGGTTTTATAGGAGAGGATTAGGGTTAGAGTTTAAATGTGTAATAAATATATGTATGTGGGAGATTGGAGCCAAAAACCAACCAATGAAGGCTGATTTTGGCTAGGCATGGGCTGCCCTTTTGTGCGCATGATGCTGGCCAAGACCAGGTGTATCATCCATTACTTTGTCACTTAAAGTTGGATATAATATGCATATTATTAGTATCTCTAGGAGGTGATAATTGGTGCCCCCAAAAAATAAAAGAATGAATCACAGTTTGTGAATGGACTTCGTCCAAAGTGGTTGCGGTTGTGGGGCTGGGTACACGGCCCAAGTTTCCCTCTTTTTTTTTTTCTTTTGATCAATTTGTTGTTTAGCACATAAGATATATTATAATTAATATTAATTAAGTAATTTATTAAGTTTAAGGAATACAGTTTATATATTAATATTTAAATTTTCATGAAATTAGGAAATCAGTTTGTAAAAAACAAAGGTGTAGGCTGGGTATTGTGAACGTAATATCAAGCGTTGGCATAAATTAAACGTCTAAAGTCATGTATTTCTTTACGAGAAGCACGAATATGTATCGACTGAATGTATGTATCAAATGTATAAACGGATTTAAATGTGCAAGCATGAATAATTAACAAGGTATAATTTGTTTGAAATAATCTATCTTTATTACAATCGAAGTTACGAATTACGAAAATGGAAGCGAAATACGACTACGGTACGGATGTAAGTTTCCAAGAATAGGTACATGAATAATCTTTCTAATTAAAGTAAGTTTCAAATAGCGAGTCGTTACACTTGGAGTTTCCCCTGATTCCGAAGCTAATGGCCATTGTGCGAAGCTTAGACGGATGGGTGTCGCAAGTCACAGTGCAGTGTGTTGGCCATCTCTTGAGACCCTCGGTGAGACGGGTAAAGCCCATGAGTTTATTTCGATTGATTCACCATGAAATCGCCTTTTTGAGTTATCGCATATGTCGAGCTACGTCATAGAGATTTTCGTCGAGTTTTTATCGTCGTTAAACTTTCATCCTTGTCACGCCAACCAGCCGGCGGAGGCACAGGAACAGACGCACCCGCTCGCGCAAAGGTTTCTTTCTACCTAGCCTGTTTGGAGCGTGCTATGGCACTTGCAGATTTTACGTCCGCTGCGGCATATACATGGAGGATGAGATCGCTACATATCTTTATATGCAGGTACGTTTATTGATGTTAATATTTGTATAGTTTTTGTTATTATTTTAATATATAACAGTTAACTAAAAAACATACGTGTAAACAAGAAATAGTAGTGGTTAATTAACCATTTATGGACTGATGTTTCAATTTTTATCTGTATGGGTTAATCAATGCACAAACAATTTACACCAACCATAAAATCTTATGCGTGTTTGTCGCACCACCACGAAAAGTGTATTGAAATTCACTTTATATATATATATGTATGTCTGAAAAACATTAAGTTAAAATACCTATGATCACATAAAATATATTTTCAAGGAAATGCAAAATATAAACCATCCAATGTGTGAACCCACTCCATTGACTGGAATCTCACCTATCTAATTAAATGTGAACTTGATTTTCACCTACAACCGACTCAATATCATGAAATTCATGTTCGGCTTATGTTTTGGTTGAAATTCACACCCATTGTCTTTGAAAAGAGGGATGGGGTAAACATTTTTAAAATTGAATTAATTATATATGTTTTAGGAATGCTTTGTAATGATTATAGGAAATGTGTCTCAAGATTTGAGAAGTGGCAATGGTGTAAATGACCCAATTGATTTCTTAGTTATTGTGAACCTCTTTTTGGAAAGATTCAGATGTATTATGTGAGTCTTGTGTGTGAATGTGTGTTGATATTGGCAGATTTGGATTTCCATCTTATGATATGATTCACATGGTAGACATGGTTTCGCAGCCAGGTTTTTGAATTATAGTCTCATCAGTAATAAGATAACGAATGTTTTAAGCATGTATGTTAAGCTGAGCATGGTGGGTTTTCAAGCATCGTCAAAATATCCAACAAGTATAGTAAAACATCTAAGATTGAAGTTCAATTGTGTAAAGTTTGAATTTGTAAAGAAATGTTGTAATGAGTTTAAAGTCTTTGCTGTATGTGATGAGTAAATCCAACATAAATAACAAGCTCGGTTCATGGTATGACATCCCAAAGTATAAGAACTTACACATTTTGTACACATTGTTCACAAGCAGATAACGCTCTTAGTCATTTAGGTGGATGCCCGTTTTATTTTTATGTTAAAGTATATAAATGACAAACTTACACTTTTACATAAAAAATGAAAAACCTAGATTCCTAAAAAATTCGGTTGCATCTTCTTCAATGCTAGGCTCCCTTCATCTCCGGTGAATAAAAAACCAACACACCACATGCACATGATTTTGACATCTAGCGACATAGTCATTCAATATCCATAATTCAGATAAGCGTAGCATGTCAAAAGATCTTCAATGTTCATACGAACATTACGGTAAGATGTAGAGAAAGAAACTAACTAAGAGAGATGGAGAGAGAGAGATAATTAATCCAATCCCAAATATTGGCTAATATTGGTTGATCGGCTTAGATGTTAAACAAACGACATTACAAGAATGGAAACTACAGTAGAACCAGTGGCGGAGCCACACTTTGAACAACGGTGTCGCCCGACACCATTGAATTTTGTGTAGTAAATACAATGTATAATAGGAAAAATTCGAGCGACACCATTGTCTTTTTATAAATGACACCACTGTTTTGTTTTCTTCTGAGAATTACATAATAAACAAATTTATAGTTCAAAAATTAAGCCCAGTTACTTGAATTTAATTAGTATACTTTAAATCATTAGAGGTGCATGCTTAATTTTAATTTTTTTCTAATCCAGTAAACATTATAAGCCCATGCTTAATTGGTTTTGTTTCAATTGTTTAACCTAACCGGATGTTTGATGATCATTTGAATGATGCTTGCACTTGTTTGTTATAATAAAAAAAAAGTTTTTTTTTTTTTTTTGCAAGTTGTCATTGAAAACATTATGAATTGTTTTAAAAAGATGAAAATGCATACAAAGCAACTATATGAATTGTTTTAAAAAGATGAAAATGCATACAAAGCAACTATTAAATGACATTTTTTATATATTTCAAATGACTTTTTAATTTTATTATGTGTTTTTATTCAATGACATTGTATTTTTACTGTGATATTTGCTTTTATTATGTGTGATTCAACCCGACTAGATCTGAACCGATCCAAAAAGTTTGACTCTGGGTTACTATAAACTGGGGTATTCCGTATTCATAAAAAATGACACCTTAAGAAAAAATTTCTAGCTACGCCACTGAGTAGAACCCTTATCAAATATTAATTAACTGAACTAGTCCATGAAGGATATAGTTGTAACAACACTTCCCTTTATAACATTCTTTTACCTTAGCAATTGAAACTTTGAACCAAAGTTAAAATCATCTAAATACTAACATGTGGCATCTGGAAATGCAAGATGACCATACGAATGTCCCAAAACCTTAATAATTGCTTTACAACCTTTCTTCATGCAATTGTTCTCAACTTATATCTTCTTTAGCTCTATGTAAATCCTCTATGGCTTCCCCTTGAGTTAACAAGGAATATAGAGAACATGCAATAAATATATTAAGCCATACAAATATTAATGAAATTGGAGTTAGTCAATCCAGAATGAATTCCAGCAGTGACATAACTTTTGTATTGAAGTGTAATTTTTGCAAAACAAGAAAAAAAAAAAACTTAACTCCTACATTTATTACACGGAGCTCCTAGTAGTCAATGGTTTCCAAGTGGGTATTTACTTATTGGTGCAAGTGGTGGTTGAAATGGACCAAATGGTGAGTGTTTAGGATTTTATTAGATTTTTGGAGGGTGGGGGGTTAGGTCTTTTTAGTTTTTTTGGGGGTGGGGGTGTTTAGGTTTTTTTGGGGGGTTTTTGGTGTGGTATAGTTTTTTTTTTTTTTTTTTTTTTTTTTTTTTTTGGGGGGGGGGGGGGGGGAGGGTGTTTAGGTTTTTGGGTGGTTGTGGGGTGGGGTAAGGGTGTGTGTTTAGGTTTTAAGTGATGGTGTAGTGGCTTTAAGTTTAAGTTTATTGAACACTTGTTCACACTATAAATCCTTCTTACATTTGATATAATTAGGAGTTTTTGTAGAATAACTTAACCCGTTTGATATAAGCACTTAATATTTTATTTTAGAAAGATATTATTGTTTTTATGGCTTATATAAAAGTTTTGCATGCTTCGACTCTGTAAGTGTTAATGTGGTTTTAGTTATATCTATAGGAAATCAATTAAAAAACCATTTTTTTTTAATATTGCAACTTTTTTGCTATATGTTTTGCGAAAAAAACGGTTCCAACAGGAAATGATCCTTTAACCAAAAAAAAATCCCTTCTTTTGTATGGAGAACCAAGTTGTTTAAATCGGTATTAATTCTGGGTGCAAGTTGTGGTTGACCAAATAAGCTTTTGCTAGAAGACCAAGTCCTCTTTCATTGTTGAATATGAACACATTAGAGAAAAAGTCATCCTCAGCAAGCAAGACCTCTTATAAATACCAACAACTTTCACCCTAGCTTTCATAACTGTAGTAGAGAACGAAAGAACAACTAATCAAATACAAAGATCTTCAGCATGGGTGCCTTCCTAGTTGCATTGCTGGTTCTTGTTCTTGCATGCTCCCAACAGATTGAGGCTCAAACCTGCCAGCCTAGCGTAGGCATAACTGGTAAAGAACCATCTCAACAATGCAACACCGAAAATAACTCGGAGTGTTGCGTCGAAGGACAATTTTACACAACCTACGAATGTTCGCCACCGGTTTCAAGTACAACGGAGGCGACACTAACATTGAACAGTTTCCAAGAAGGAGGTGATGGAGGTAGCGAATCAGCATGCGATGGTAGTTTCCACTCCGATGACACCGCGGTAGTAGCACTATCAACAGGGTGGTTCAATGGAGGTAGCAGGTGTGGCAATTTCATTACTATCAATGGTAATGGACGAAGTGTACAGGCCATGGTTGTTGATGAGTGTGACTCTAATATGGGTTGTGATGAAGAGCATGCCTATCAACCCCCATGCCGCAATAACATTGTTGATGCCTCTAAAGCTGTTTGGGAAGCTTTGGGTGTATCAGAAGTTAATCAGGGAGAATTAGAAATAACTTGGTCAGATGCATAACTTTCTCTTTCTATGGTCCATTATCAAGTAAAATGATGCTACTTATTTTTTTGGCTTTAAAATTTGAGGAGTATTTATTATAATGTAACTGTTATTATTCTTTTGATTAAATAAAGTAACATAGCAATCTGGTTTGTAAGAACTGGCGTACATTATCTTATTAAAAATATACATACAACAATCAAACATGCAAATTAGCTTTTAATTCAAACTCTCTTATATCCGAATCTCAAAATAACCAAATAACCAAAGAAAAGGTTTCAGTTAGCCAATAAAAAAGTAAATAAAAAACGTTATAGAGGATAATCGAAGCAGTGCTTACCGGGTTAAAACTAACAACACAAACCACTGGACTAAATGCACAAACACATAAATGGTATTAAACAGAAATGTATATATCCAATAAAAATATCGGCTGGCTGAAAAAGCAGCCAATAATGTATTGCCACGTGGCGAAGAAACTATTCACAAGCTTCTTTTTAATATATAGGGTAAAAGAAACTATTTACAAGCTTCTCTTTTTAATATATAGGGTAATGCACACAAAAATAGAACTAGCCAACTACAAGCCTATTATGGACTTATGTTTTCAATTTTTATTTGTATGGGTTAATCAAGGCATGAACAATTTACACTAACCAGAAAATCGTATGCGTGTTTGTGGCACCAACCCGAAAAGTGTATTGAAATTCACTCAAACAAAGAAACATATATATACAAATGTCTAAAAAACATTACGTTAAAGTACCTATGATCACATAAAATACGTTTTCAAGAAAATGCAAAATATAAACCATCCAATGTGTGAACCCACTCCATTGACTGGAATCTCACCTGTTTAATTACATGTGAACTTGGTTTTCACCTACAACCGACTCAATATCATGAATTTTGTGGTCGGCATATGTTTTGAGTGAAATTCACATCCCTACTTTTCGAACATAATTAGGATGGGGTAAACATTTTTAAATACAATTGGATTAATTATATATGTTTTTGGATTGCTTTGTAATGATTATAGGAAGTGTCCCAAGATTTGAGAAGTGGCGATGGTGTAAATGAGCCAATTGATTTCTTAGTTATTGTGAACGTTTTTTTGGAAAGTACATTCAGATGTATTATGTGAATCTTGCGTGTGAATGTGGGCTGATATTGGCAGATTTTATTATGTAAATATTTGGATTTGCATCAAAAAAATCTTATGATATGATGCACGTGGTAGATATGGTTTCGTAGCCAGGTTTTTGAATTATAGCTTCATCAGTGATAACGGAACGGATGTTTTAAGCATGTATGTTAAGATGAGCATGGTGAGTTTTCAAACATCGTCAAAATATCTAACAAGTATAGTAAAACATCTTAAATTGAAGTTCAATTGTGTAAAGTTTGAATTTGTAAAGAAATATTGTAATTAGTTTAAAGTCTTTGTTGTATGTGATGTGTAAATCCAACATAAATAACAAGCTCGGTTCGTGGTATCACATCCCAAAGTATAAGAACTTACACATTTCACTACTAGAAAATTGTCAAGTTTGTGACAACCAAATTTGTAGCAAATTTGTCTGAAATTGGTCTTACCCACAAATTTCCTACAAAAAAAATCATAGGAAATAAACTTGTGGGTAACCGGATTAGCTACAAAAATACGACAAAATCTGCTACAAAATTCATACAAAATCTCTCGTCGCAAAATTTGCTACAAAATACTGACAAATCGCACTTCTTGCAAAATTCCGACAAATCTTCCACGTTTTTGCCTTTTTTGTATATTATTTTATGATATTTTATTTTTAAAATTAATAACATTATTAAAAAATATTCATAATTTTTTATTTTCCCGACAAAATTCCTACAAATTATAAAACATTCTTGCGACAAAATTCCTACATTTTATAAAACTTTTCTGCGACAAAATTCCTACAAATTATAAAACTTTCTTGCGACAAAATTTCTACAAATTATAAAACGTTCTTGCGACAAAATTCCTACAAATTATAAAACTTTTCTGCGACAAAATTTCTACAATTTATAAAACTTTCTTGCGACAAAATTTCCTACAAATCATAAAACTTTCCACAAGTTTCCTACAAATTTATAAAAACAATTTGCTACAAATTATCTACAAAACTAACGGTTTCCAACAAATTTCCTACAAAATTATCAAAACAGTTTGCGACAAATTTCCGACAAATAAAAAATATATTTTTTAATGTAGCTACAAATTTCCTACAACTTAGAAATTACTGCGACAAAATTCCTACATTTTTTTGCGACAAATTTGTGACAAAATAACAATATCAGAGAATTTTAAAAAAACCATTTTTTGTATAAAAAATGCAGCAAAATATAAAACATTCCAAAAAAGTTGAAGCAAGCAAAATTATGAAACATTCCAAAACATTTGCAACAAGCAAGATTCTAAAGCATTCCAAAAGTTCCAAAACATTCCAAAACACACAAAAAATCCTAACTAAGAGCAAGTTTTTTGATTCAAAACTAATCCAACATTCCAATACTTAACAAAACGAGAGCTTTGTTTACTTCTTTCCGATGTTTTTCACCATTTCATCCATATTTTTTGCCATACGTTTCGGTCGGCCCGCTCTTTTTCACGCTCTTGTTGAAATAGTTCGAAACGGGCTTCTATGTTTTGCCGAGCCTCACGTTCTCTTTCTAGTTCCGCCTGAACTTTTTGAAGCTGAAAATTATAAAACCGTAATCATCACATATCAACCCGAACAGGTCTATCAACATAACCCTACAAAAATCTAACTACCGTAAAAATCCATTATAACAAAATACAAACACACATATATATTAAAAAAATGAAATATCAAAATAAAATGTTGTTATTTATTTGTACTTAATTATTTTAATAAATTATTAAAAAGTATTTATAAGTACGCAATTCCTTATGTTTTGTCACACCCCGATATTACCACGTTTTACCGGTGGGCCCGGTAGGGAGTATCGTGACGTAGTTGATATCATCATAGTCAAACAACACAATATATAAATGCACAGCGGAAGCAAAAGATAAATATATTACAATCCGAATATAAAGTAATATCAAGTATTACAACGGAAAATAAAGGATCCACAGGCGGATCTTAAAACATAAGCATTGTTCAACAGACTTTAGACGCCTAGAACTTGCAAGATTCCTTATTAACGCCCTGAGCTTCCAGCCAATTACGTTCAGTACCTGTCACTTAACCTTTTTGGAAAATACGTCAGTTTACACTGGTAAATACAATTAACCGACTCATTTGAAAAGGTTTAATAAAATTGATTTGAATGCACAAGGCACAAATAGATCTTTTATAACTTGGGACAATTATATAAAAGTAATCTTGTATACAGATTTACATGTTCGTTGTACGTTCAGAGCCCGATGTAGAAACCGAGTCAAGATTAACAGACACGCCACAAGTATAGGCCCACAAGAGAGTGAGATACCGTTTCCCTTAGGCAACTGTTAGGTGTATGCCTACACCCCGTGCTTAAGGCGCGGCCATTTTATAATACAATGATGTCAAGGATATCTGGGACATGGCCATTAACCCCTAAAGGCTTTTATTTCAAACAATACAGATTAAAGCGGGTTACCTCAATAATTTAACCACAATAAGATTAAACATTCAATACCCGACCAAGCGGTATTATTATAATACCGTATCCCAAGCCCGTATAAGGAAAATAAGTTAAAAGTATTTGCCTGAGCTAGCAAATGCAATTTATACTCAGTCGTATATTCTAATCAGCAAGCACAAGTACTTCTACTGAGGCTCTCAATCTGGAACGAAGGTTTTATTAACCTATTAGATTCCTAACGGGTCTTATGTAAGTCGTAACTTAGACCGGTTAGTTTTAAGGAAAGGTTTACGGTTCAAAACGCATGATTAAGCGAAGACCGGAATAGAATGTGATTTGGACCCGACAAGTTTGGAGACTTGTATAATATGGGTACACTAAATACATTCTGTATTTTGAGATAAAAATGATAACGTTTGACCCGTTTCGGCTAATTTATGCAAACTAGTTACATAAACCGAACCGAACGCGCAAGAAGCGTAACGGGTAACCACAAGGGTCCTAAACATGTTTCCTAAGTTAATATGCCTTAAATATGTTGTGATATCAGTATGATATCTTCCATTATGCCCAAAACGAGTTTAATCTCAATATAAGCCCCGTAGGGGTATTTTGGTCGTTTTAAAGATTATAAAAGAGATTAAAATATGATTCTGAGGTTCGGGTCTGAATTAATCAGTAAAAAAACTTAATTTAATAGGTTATATCAGTTGATGATAAGTCTTATGTGACAAAATGGTTTTAAACCCAAACTATGCGTTTAATACGCGTAAAAAGTCATTTTAAGCGATTTCCGGGTTATACCACAAATCTGAGTTTTCTGAGCAGGTTATTAAGTTCAAAATACTCCATTT
Source organism: Helianthus tuberosus (assembly GCA_030545235.1). NCBI lineage: Eukaryota > Viridiplantae > Streptophyta > Magnoliopsida > Asterales > Asteraceae > Helianthus > Helianthus tuberosus. The sequence goes on from CM060353.1 coordinate 87,051,671, forward strand.
ATTATATAAAATCAGTAGCAATTGGATTGGTGTCAAAATATTATGTAAAACTCATTTTATACACGAAAAGGGTATAATCGGTATTTACCGAATCAAGGCCCTAACCTTAGGTTATGAGCAGGTTAAAAATAATTAAAAATCTTCAAAAATCCCAAAATATTATATTACATCAGTGGGTAAAAGGTTTGGTGTCAAAAATTGGGTTTAGATAGGCTTTATGCTAATGACGCCGTTTAATTACTAAAAAGCGTTCTAATTACGCCGTTGAGCATAACTCCCAATCTAGACCTCAAACTGATGTGAAAATTTAGGGACATCTTTATAAATCAGTAATAAGGATTATTGTTCTTTCCCATTTCCAAAATTCTAGTTTTATGGTCAAAAGGGCATTATGATCAACATTTAGCAATTAACGGAAACGCGTAAACGAATGGGGCAATCAACGAACCAACCACAGAGGGTTATACCATCATGTAACCTGGTCCTAAGGAAATCTTAAGGCATTTCTAAACCCATCTAAATCGGGTCAGAACTGAAGTCAAAGCAAAAGTCAAAGTTTTGCGACTTTCGGTTCCGAACCGGGTCTAAACAGAAAATTGTCGGATCAAACAAGCTTAGACCAGTTATTATACTTATTACCAAGTTATACGAGTGATAAAATAGGTTACATGCTTTCTACATTGTTAATTATGCGTTAACTCAAAGATTAGCATTCTGTTGACTTTTTCTAATCAACTTTGTCCCGACAAATGGTCTAGTTAGAGTGGGAATCAAAGGGTGCCCTTTTAAGGGTTTATTGCCCACATAATTACCAACTTATAACTACCTTCAATTCGACTAATCACTGGACCACTTATGATTAATCGCTAAGTCAAACGCTAATTACGACGGTTTGACTTTTAGGCTAATAACTAAGCAAAACTTAATCAAGGAATGTCAAGGGTACTTACAGAAGTCTTATGCACTATTAGGGATGACTTGGGTCTGCTCTTATGCTCCAGGAAGCTCCACAATTGCAGATGGAATGAATGATCACAAAGTTGCAACCAAAGGGCCTTTTATAGTGTTCTTGATCCATTTTGATGATGACAACTAAGTCTAAGGGGTGATCCTGATCATTAACAAGTGCCCCTAAGTCCTAGGAACTATTAGGGGTCGCCCATGGATGTTAAAATATCTTCTTAAGTCGGTTACTAGCTCAAACAGTCAACTGTCCCGATTTTCTGCATCTGGGGACTCCTTACGGACCGTAAGGGTCGACCTTTACGGTCCGTAAGCCATTCATCAGGGCCAAAATTCTCTTGACCTTTCAAGTTTCGAACGGGCAACTAGTGTAATACGATTTTTGGCCATTATTTTCAGTATGGGGCTTCTTGTTTGGGTCATGAACATTTTACACCACCTTGGTATGATATAAAGTTTTTTCTTGGATCCCTTTGAAAGTGCCGTAAATAAAGGTTGTCGTGCATATCCTCGTAGGATCCCATTCTTGCGAACATGAATCAATTATTGTTGGTGTTTACCGGATTTGAGTATATCAGATGTTTATAATATTTATTAGGGTCTTGGGATTTATAATTAGGTCGTTCAGAGGTGTTTAATTAACATGTCGACGCTTTAAACCCTACCATACATCTTTGACTAGATCCGGGTATCTAACACTTTTGTCTTGTATGACACGTGTCGTTATTTTATTGAACACGAATTTTCGAGGTGTTACATCCTCACCCCCTTAAAAGAAATCTCGACCTCGAGATTTGCTAAAGTAAGGGAAGTACTTTTTGTCGCATATTGGACTTAACTTCTATAACATATCTGGAGTCTTTCCAAGCTCCCAAAGTGACTCCTATATTAGGTACATGTATCCTTTTGGAGCTTCTTAATCTGTCGATCCTCAGTCGATACAGGACGCCTATCACCTCATAAATCTGCATATCATTATGTAATAGTGTTTCTTGACTTATTGGCGAAACACATCCTTCAGTCACTAGTGTGCAATGTATTGCGAGCTCCGCCAAGCTCCTTAAATAGGTTTTAGCTTATAAGCTACTTGATCTTGATACCTTCGACTTCTTTCGGATGATTCTATATATTCAGAGCTTAACTAGCCTGATAATTTAACAAATTTGGCACACCCTTCCTGGGTGATATCTTTTGTTGAACCTTATTCCTTAACAAGAATTTAGGAGGTTTGCTATTTTCATAAATTCTTGATTTTCTGCCGAATACTGGCATCTTACATATGATTATGAATTTGCGTGATCTTATTTGTTGTTTCTAATGCAACTTTCAGATCCTGACAATTGGACTTACCAATCTATTGTCCTAATAATAGATGTTTAACATTCCATCTATACAAGGTCTCCAAAGGAGCAGCCTTGATGCTTATATATCAACTATTATAGAAAAGCTTATCTTAAGGTGAGATGGTTATTCCAACCACTGCTCAAAACTAATCTTAAGGAGTAGATAATCCTTACAGTTAGTCGAACAAAGCGACGATCATGGGCAGCTGATGGCGTTTCTTAATCGTTGCCTGATTAGGGTTGCAGTAAACAATGCATAAGCAAAATGAACCGTCTTTCTTATCTAACAATATCAAACTCTCGGAATATTGAGTTAGGCTATATGAATCTCCTATCTTAAAATTTACTTAATTAGGGTTTTGATTATTCCATAATCAACATGGAGTTCTTACAACACTCCAACCCAAAGCGGGATGTTAATCCTAACTCTACTTGCCTCTCAGGGGTAAACAGGGAAATCTTAGGAGAAGATAATCAAGGTACAAGGAGGTTACAGAGAATTTCCATATCTCAGGCTTCAGTTCATCCATCATTGCTTGTGCCAAATAAGTGACACATTTACGTTACGAGTCCACGAATTCTTTGATTGAAGACCTTTACTTGGACAATTCCATTCTGGATATCTTCTTTGAATACCATTGGTTGACTTTAATACCGTATGACCATTGGAATATCTTTGTGGTTCCATGCATTAAACCTCCATACTGATCAGGCATGGAAGCAATCTATGGAACATATTAAGATACACCAACCTCATATGGCGCTTTTGTCATACCATTTGGTATTCGCAATCGATAGAGATCAAAGAGATATCAACTATGTATGCGGATGCACTTCCTCCAGAGACAAGATACCTCTAAAATTCTATGCCTGAAGGCTTCTGACAGGAACAGAATAAATGGTTCTTATGATTTCGCATGTAAGTTTTATCCTTCACTTAATAACTATGGTTCTTATGAAAGATTTTAAAAGTTTGTTATACTTATAGTTTATGAAGGGTTTGGAGCAAGTAGCATTCGGCTCTTTGAACTTTTTCACGATCTCCTTCACAGCTTTTCCAACAGCTGCGTCTTATCATAGTTTGAAGAACATCCTTGGACTTTCTAAGGTTTACAATTGTAGTATCATTAGCATGCGTCGCATCATCAATGGCGTGATTGACTGATGTCTTATCCGAGTTTGTCATACTCAAGATTTGGTTCCTATTACTAAATGAATCAATTTCTTGGTTGCGATCCGACAACTGCTATTCATCATCCTGATGGCCTTATATACTAACCATGTTTCATTAAACCATACCGGCCAATATAGCATTAACATTCTTAATGAACGTTATTTAATATATATCAATTATACTTAGCCTAGGTCACAAAAGACCATTAATGGCATTTAAGGTTTGGTCCTAATCCATCATCTTTTTGACAGGGGATCAAAATGTCACATCTGTCTTTATTACAGTGATGAATTTGGATAGCTTGAAAGCTTGCCATAAGGATATCAGAAAAGAGTGATTCCTAATAGATATAAAATATCAATCTAAGATTTGTTGGAGCATTTTCTAAAGTGTCATCGGCCAATTTCTACCTCGCATTAAATGACCGGAGTCCTAAACAGGCGGAGACAACAGTTCTCAACTTTTATCGTTCATTATAGAATCATATGTGCCAGCATAAAATAAATTTCTGCATAACTGCTTGATAAGGAAATGTACCTGCTATATAGTTATCATTCTACACCATCTCCTGGGCGTTCATCTGAAAGACTCTTGCGTTTGTTTTCTTGGCCTCTTCGGGCTTCTTCTGATTCCTAGGGCAGTTGGTCTTGATATGCCCCTTCTCGTTGCAACCATAACAGGTTTCATCTTTCAACTTCTTGCAATCCAAGGTTTTATGTTCCTTAGACTTGCAAATCCCACAAGGTAGAGGCTGAGATTCAAATCTGCATTTCCCGAGGTGGTATTTCTGACAGGTTTCGCACCTGGTCTTCCCACCCGACTGCTAGCTGTCTGTCTTAAACCCGGAACTCTTCTTATCCTCAGAGTTCCTCTTCCTATCGGAGCGATGAGAATTCTCATCCTCCCTTTTAGGCTTTCCATCTTTTGAGGCTTTGGCAGCCTTGTTTCTGACTACATCGAGTGTAAGAGATAGCGACAGATCTGCCGCTGACCTGAATGTAGTAGGTCTCGATGCTTTCACACTTGCCTTTATTTCTGGGGCTAGACCCCCAATAAAGCGAGCTATACGCTTTGGCTCCGGCGTGATTAAGTAAGGAACCAATCGAGACATGGTATTGAAACTTATAAGGTATGCTTGACAATCCAAGTTCTCCATGACTAATGTCAAGAATTCAGTCTCAATTTTCTCAACTTCATGTTGAGGACAATAATTTTCTTTGATAAGAGCAACGAACTGTTCCCAAGTCATGTTGTACAAAGGGATCTTTCCCGTAGCTTGTATCAGTGATCTCCACCATGCTAGAGCTTCTCCTTTAAAAGATTGTGAAACAAACTTCACAATGTCTTACTCTGCACATCCACTGATGTCAACAACAGTGTCCATCTCATCGAGCCATGTCATGCAATCGATGGCCCCTTTTTCTCCTGTAAAGTCTCTGGGCTTGCAGGAGACAAAATATTTATATGAGCAGGTCTTAACTGGTGCCCCTTGATGAAGCACCACCTGTCTAGATGGAACACTCCTTTGATTTGATGAGTTACGAACATCGTCTTCCCTTGACTCATGTGATTTAGAAGGGGGCTTACTACGAGCCACAGATAGAGTCTTAGAGTGTGTACCACTTGATTCATCATACTGTCTGTCGAGAGCTCGTGTAACAGCATTATCTATTAATGCCTGTAGTTCTGCACCAGTTATATTAACTCTGGTAGCATCATCATTCTCCCTCGGGTGGCTGTTGACCTCATCCGATCCAGCCATGTAGCTTGATTGCTACATAAATATTGACAATGATTTATTCAGAGGTTATTATGGAATCATCATTTTTGACGGTTCATCAACCATGGTAATATAAACCATATTGGTTAATTTGTTAGTTATATTTAATTAGTATTTTCATTAAAATTTATCCTAGTTATAAAACATTAAGGATATTAAAGTGGCACAAAAGGCCTAGTCACAAGGATTGTTTTAAATTTATAAGCCATGATTTCAGAGAATCGAGGCATTAAGGTTTGAACATATTTCATTACCTTTTTCTTGATAGAGAGTTAAAGACTTCAACTGTCTTTTGTCCCTTAGGACAATAAGTATGGCTCGTAGGCATTTCATCACTTATGGATGTATATAATATGATCATCTTCATTTGATGATATTAGTCAAGATCGCATTGATCATACAAACTATTATGCTTGGACGTAGTCCAACATCTTTAGACGGGGGTCAAAGACCACCACTGACGTTGTCTTATCGGACAACAAGTTTGGCCCGTAGGCACTTCATCACTAATGGATGTTTATAATATGATCATCTTCATTTGATGATTTAAGCCATGATTTCTAAATCACTAGGCTAGATAAGGGTTTGGAATTTCCCATTATAAAGATGACAAGTGTGATTTTATCGCATCACTGTTGTCAGGAGTGTTAACATGTTTTCGGATGTTAACAAGAATCTGAATCTCTTCTAAACAGGTTTTACCATCACAGCTAGGTCTTTAATGGCATTCAAGCTAGGTTTCACCCTTGAAGATTCTTTCAATATATATGCTGGTAGATCAATTATGAAAAGGAATATTAATTTGATTTATTTCATATAAAAATGAAATTTGGATAAAATATTTCAAAAGAAGTACAGAATTGCCCTAAACGGGATTGAAAGGAATGATGTTGTCCATGAAGGGACTGAAAGATAAGTATGCCCTTATAAGGACTTACTAAGGAAACGAACTTCAGTAAAAGGAGTTTCTTCTTCATATTACTTCTGAACGTTTTCTCCTTGGTTGAACGTTTATCCTAGTCGCAGCACGAAGCTCGGCCTCCCCTAGGCTCCAATTGGGGAGAATTTCCATTATGGCTTCTTTGCTTAGCGACGTATTAAAATATAGAATTTAAAGCAAAAATTCTCTTAATGGAGATGAGGGTATTCCTATGTTAAGTCTAGACTCCGAAAGTCAAGGAATGTGCTACTGTGTCATTGAGATTAAACACAAAAAGGCTAGTGTTTAATTCACTCAATGTTGGCTCTGATACCAACCTGTCACACCCCGATATTTCCACGTTTTACCGGTGGGCCCGGTAGGGAGTATCGTGACGTAGTTGATATCATCATAGTCAAACAACACAATATATAAATGCACAGCGGAAGAAAAAGATAAATATATTACAATCCGAATATAAAGTAATATCAAGTATTACAACGGAAAGTAAAGGATCCACAGGCGGATCTTAAAACATAAACATTGTTCAACAGACTTTAGACGCCTAGAACTTGCAAGATTCCTTATTAACGCCCTGAGCTTCCAGCCAATTACGTTCAGTACCTGTCACTTAACCTTTTTGGAAAATACGTCAGTTTACACTGGTAAATACAATTAACCGACTCATTTGAAAAGGTTTAATAAAATTGATTTGAATGCACAAGGCACAAATATATCTTTTATAACTTGGGACAATTATATAAAAGTAATCTTGTATACAGATTTACATGTTCGTTATACGTTCAGGGCCCGATGTAGAAACCGAGTCAAGATTAACAGACACGCCACAAGTACAGGCCCATAAGAGAGTGAGATACCGTTTCCCTTAGGCAACTGTAACACCCGTTCTTATAAATTAAGGTTTAACGTATCATTTACGAAAAACAATCATGTAATTAAGATTACATATGCATTGGAAATTACGGGTTTATTAAAACTTTTACAATTTAAAAGTATATAACATATCATGTGTACGTTCGTCGTTTAACATAATAACGATACATAGTGCGGAAGCTTATTTCGTGATCGTGTTCGGTTCTTGCTCGTCGCTTGATCTTCATCCGTGCACTCTTGGCATTCACCTATGATCAAAACCAACTTAAAAGTTAGTTTGATAGTCAAGTATTAAGTTCAAATAAGTACAGGGGTTAAAAATGACAAAATTTAAAACATTTCGGAGTTAGGGGGCTAGACGTGACGCCAAGGGCCTAGGTGTCACGCCTAGCCCTGTTTTTCACAGCCTGTTGCCTTAGCTGATGCTGTACAAACCCAGCACGATCTGATTTCACGGAAACGGCCATAACTTCTTCGTTATTGATCCGTTTTACCCGATTCTTTTTCCTACGCGTCCGTAATTTAATCCTCCATCTTATGTAGTTAAATCCTACATTCAACATAAGAAATTTTGAGACTTCTAAGCCTTCGACTCATTACCTTTTTACCGAATTTTAACCCGTTTATACATTTTATCAAACAAACGTATTTCTTTGATTCCTATATCTCATACACTTCTTCAAATTAATGTTACCTACTATATTAGGTTCTAATCATAGGTTTATTACACAAATTAAACCCGTTTTCGCTTGTATGCTTATTTTGACCCGTTAAGGGTATTTAACACTTTCAAGCTTAAATCACGCTTCTTTTTAGTTATTATCCTATCTCCATATATATGCGTATCGCAAAAACTCAAATTAACAAAACTCATACTTCTAAACAACTCTTATAGGTTGTTTGCCCTATTTACCCCTCAAGGGCTCTTTGGTCAATTTTAGTCCTTCATTTTGCAACAAAGGACTTTCGCTAATATTTGACCAACATTTACTATTATCTATAACTCAAAATATGCGTACCTGGTTCGGATCAACATATTGACCCGTTTTAATACTTTGTATCAAATATATGGCTAATTCATTGCATCGCTAATTCTCAAGTCATTTTATCTTGTGAGCTTAAGACTTGACAAACATTTATTAGTCGTAAATTGTCAAATGGTATCAAACTTACCATTTGACCCGTTTGGTCTAACGACCAAACATTTTGTGCTTATTTGTGATTGGTATTTATTTACCATTCCGTTAAGTAATTCGTTTCGGATTCTTCACCAATTAGATAGGTGTCTTAAATCCGTTTCGAACACATTTACCCAACATGGCTTATGCCACTTGGTGTCATTTTTAAACTTCAACTTTGATCCATTTAAACTTGACTAATTCACCGCCTTACCCTTTTTATTCTTTTTAGGCTTACTTATAAAGTAGCCATTCCCAAAAACTCATTTTATCTAAGTCCTTTCATAACTACTTTACCGTTTCACCCCTTTAAACCATTTTCTATGATTTTTATCGTTCGTATTCGTTCCGATTCTTTTCATTTTGGATCGGAACTCATATTTCAAATACACTCCGTTATTGTATTTATCACTTATAAAATAAATACGTATACTACGATTGGGTGTAAGCTTTACTTACCTCGCATCCAAACTATGCTTTTCTTTCCGTACTTGCTCCGTTCGACCCGCTTCATTCCCAAGCCTCCATCTAGCTTGTCAAGAGTCAAACTATCATAATTCGTAAGTCGGTTAGATTAGTCATTATCACATACGACCATTCCATCTTACAAATTCTATGTCGAAAATACCATTCGACTTCTTCATTGGTTAATTTTGACTTATAAAGGCCGTCTACCGTCAATCATACCAAACACAAATTTGCGTTCAATAACGCTTTTAAGCAACCTAATCAATTATCAAAAATACATTATTCATTAAACAACATTTACGGGCTCTTCATCTATAAATGAAACCCCTTTTTATCATGTTATTAGGCATTCTTACGATGCCTAATCAAATCATATTCTAATTTCAACCGAGTGGGCGGCGTGCGATTTCACTTAGGCATTTTAACAAACACCTAGTGGGCATAATTTCTCACAATTTATTATCAAGCTCAATACTCGTCATTTAGCCATGGTTAACATCAACTAAGCATGTTTACATCAATTTTTACATTACCAAAATCTGAATTTACTTCCTAGAATTCAGATTACACTAGAACAACAATTAAAATTCTAGTGTTTAACATGTTCCTACAACACCCATTTATCACCTTCAATGGTGATTGTGAATTCACAAGAAATAAGCATGATTTCAACAAGTAAATGACTAGGGTTTACTCCTAGACATAAAATCATTCCTAATTTCATCATATAACGAACATGCAACCATCAAATTTCAGATTTCTAAGTTTACCTAGAAATCCAACTAGAGATTTTTTATAAAATTTACATACCTTGTGACTCCTCTTTCAATGGGGATCACTAATCCGGGTTCGGATTTCGTTTTAGGGCTGATCTTGACCTTCAATTTGTGGATTTAAACAAGAACTAGGTTTGGAGTTCTTCCCCTTGGTCGCCCCTGGCATTCTGGTCGAACTCAGACACTCACAAATGTGAGTGTTTGAGTTTTTTTTTTTATTGATATAAGTTTCAAGTTAAACACTTTTGGTCCCTCTAGTTTTCTTTTGATCAAATAAAGCTATGCCTCACCATTAGTCACTTAATCACAAGCCACTAACTAGGTTAATTACTCCTAGTTATTTTAACGGGTTCGGGGAAATTATAACCCGTTATGTTTTTAAGTCCCGTTAATTTGGCCTTTTTATATACTTTGTTTTCTCAAAGTATTTATCCCCATTTTTAATTAATATTAGGTTTATTTATTTGAGTCCTAATATTTACCGGGTTAATTTTTACCACTAACGGTATTTTACCCGTCTTTACTATTAACGTGGTTTGATTACCAAACCCGTTTTTGGGATGTTACAAGTCTACCCCCCTTAAAGAGGTTTCGTCCTCGAAACCTTTTCTTACATAATTTATCGAGTTTAACTCCATGCATTTGCTCTCGAAAATCAATTGAGCATTGCTCATATTTTGACCGATTGTTAGTATTACCAGAAAAATTATTGTACTATCTTTTTGGTTACAAAACATCTATGTACCTCATACGACATAATGTAACTTGAAATAACGTAATTTCGTTATTTCTACTAGTTTAGTCAACTTAGCGATATCCATCGCTTTTATATTTTATCGAACTCTTTGTGAATCCGTTACTTTGACCCGTTTAAAAGTCTTTAGTGAAATATTTCACTTTTAGCAACAAATTCTTTTGTTTTCAAATTTATTTATTCGGTTCAGTTATACCGAATCCACCGTTTTCGAGCAAACCAAATTTCTTGACTTGAATTGTTGACCTTAACCGGTCTCACTAACTAGACTTCTTAGTCTAGTTACTTTTTACCGCTCGCTTGGTTATAATGTGATTCTACTTCACATTGCATCTCTTGACCGTGATCATGTCACATTATGTTTAATTTATATCAACCTTTCATTTTTGAAAATATCACTTTTCGAATATATTGTCTTGCGCCTATCAGTGTCAGGACTTGTATCTTTCATGCTTATTATTTAAATTCCTATCAGAATTTATGTTTGTAAAAACGTTATTTCTTACTAAAACCGAAGTTTTAGTTTTAGTTTTAGGATCTTCTCTTTAACTTTTGTCAATTACCCATACCAGGATATTGACAACCCATAATTTATTGTTTTCCGTTCTTAGTTTCATACGGGGAATCGTAACAAGTTCCCTTACCTCACACTATCGACCCGTAGGTTCCTTCACTTAACCTCGTAGGCTATTTTCCTTAGGCTTTCACCTCTTTGAGGCGAGGCCCTTATGATCCTTTTGCTTCAATTTATGACCCGTGGGTCAATTTGGCCCCGTAGACCCTTGCTCTAATTAATATCCCGTAGGTTATGATGATCTCGTAGATCATCTTTTATTCTAGTCTTTATTCAATTGTCTATTTATACATACATATATAGCTTTAAAGCATCCTTTGTTATGTTTGGAATCATTTAATTTTACTTTTGAACTTTAGTTGATCTTGACCGTAGTCTAAGGTTTCATTTGTTTACTTTCGGACTATCCTTCCGACTTTACGACTTCTAGCGTCATTTACATGTCGGTTTGTCTTACGCTTACCATTACCCGGTTCATACTTATACTCCTTTACAACCTATTACTCGGGTCCTTCTATCTTATTGTTTTTAGCTTTCCGGTTTCACCGGTTTGCGTTTTCCTATTATATTAAGCGTTATTCCTTAATTGACTCGTTTGACTCATTTTGGGTGAATTTTCATCACTTATGAATGTCAAACTTCATTCTTTATTTGACCCGTCCAACTTTGAAATGGTTGAACGTAATTACCAAAATTTATGTTTGCGAAAATTCTTGTCATCTTTTAGTCATGACTCATATTCCGAGTCTTTTGACTTTCTATTTCTCGTTCCTGTTTCTCAGTCTACGCATGCGTTTAAACCCTTACCCACCAACCGGGTGTTTTACCGAAGTCGTTATTATTGCAACCCTTACGGTATGCATTATGACTTCGTTTCGCTTTTATATTCCTACTTTGTTCTCAAATTTGGTGTTTTACAAAATCGGCCCATTAAGAGTCATATTTGCATTCTTCGGGTTCGAGTGTAAGCACACCCCTCCCAATTGCATACCTTAATCGTTTTACATTAATCTTTCATCATCTTAATGTAATACGCTTCCGTCGCCCGGCTGTGCGTTTACATTATTATCAAATATTTTGCTCATTTGATTCATTTGGGTACTTTTTAAGTTAGTCCCATTCACCCCACCCTTACTACATCGGACATAAATGTGTTCATCATAAGAAGTTCATGGTATCATATGCAACTACTTACTTGGCCAGAGTAAGCGATTAACACATGACATGCATGACCTTTTTATAGTTTTCACATCACGCCCTATGTAAGTAATGCCTCTATTTGTTTCTCTTGGAAACAATATCCCGAATACATTTTCTATTCGGGTTTTTCCAAGTTTTTAATCTACATATGCAACTTTCAATTTCTACATATTTGTTGCATATTACTATTTGTGCAATTATATTTAAAATGTGCACCTGGTAATGATTGCCTTAACGGGCTTTCTTGCCATTACTTATTTGCAATCGTTACGCGATTTAGGTCCTTGATGAGTATGCTCTTCTTGTCATATCTCGGACCGTTCCATCATCATATCCACAATTCGTTTGACTCTCGTCGTCTTCAAACGCGAGTGTCCTTCAATTAAAACATTCACAAAAGTTAGTAACGTCAACTTCAATAATCGCCCGTATTATAATACAAGGCTTTTTCTACTATACGCGTCAACGCGCGTATTTTCGTCAACTATATCAGTCATTTTAATTGGGGCAACGTGTATCACACGATAGCCCTATGTGTTGTTTACAACACTTTAGCATGCTAAACTATTAACATACATGTACTTACCGGATTTGCGATCAAGCCTCGAACCGAACACCAATCTTTATTAAGAGCATAAGGTTTAAGTCCAAGCATAGTTTTCCCACCATACTTGAATCTCTTAAACCAAGGCTCTGATACCAACTTGTAACACCCCTTCTTATAAATTAAGGTTTAACGTATCATTTACGAAAAACAATCATGTAATTAAGATTACATATGCATTGGAAATTACGGGTTTATTAAAACTTTTACAATTTAAAAGTATACAATATATCATGTGTACGTTCGTCGTTTAACATAATAACGATACATAGTGCGGAAGCTTATTTCGTGATCGTGTTCGGTTCTTGCTCGTCGCTTGATCTTCATCCGTGCACTCTTGGCATTCACCTATGATCAAAACCAACTTAAAAGTTAGTTTTGATAGTCAAATATTAAGTTCAAACAAGTACAGGGGTTAAAAATGACAAAATTTAAAAATTTTCGGAGTTAGGGGGCTAGACGTGACGCCAAGGGCATAGGTGTCACGCCTAGCCCTGTTTTTCACAGCCTGTTGCCTTAGCTGATGCTGTACAAACCCAGCACGATCTGATTTCACGGAAACGGCCATAACTTCTTCGTTATGATCCGTTTTACCCGATTCTTTTTCCTACGCGTCCGTAATTTAATCCTCCATTTTATGGAGTTAAAATCCTACATTCAACATAAGAAATTTTGAGACTTCTAAGCCTTCGACTCGTTACCTTTTTACCGAATTTTAACCCGTTTATACATTTTATCAAACAAACGTATTTCTTTGATTCCTATATCTCATACACTTCTTCAAATTAATGTTACCTACTATATTAGGTTCTAATCATAGGTTTATTACACAAATTAAACCCGTTTTCGCTTGTATGCTTATTTTGACCCGTTAAGGGTATTTAACACTTTCAAGCTTCAATCACGCTTCTTTTTAGTTATTATCCTATCTCCATATATATGCGTATCGCAAAGACTCAAATTAACAAAACTCATACTTCTAAACAACTCTTATAGGTTGTTTGCCCTATTTACCCCTCAAGGGCTCTTTGGTCAATTTTAGTCCTTCATTTTGCAACAAAGGACTTTCGCTAATATTTGACCAACATTTACTATTATCTATAACTCAAAATATGTGTACCTGGTTCGGATCAACATATTGACCCGTTTTAATACTTTGTATCAAATATATGGCTAATTCATTGCATTGCTAATTCTCAAGTCGTTTTATCCTGTGAGCTTAAGACTTGACAAACATTTATTAGTCGTAAATTGTCAAATGGTATCAAACTTACCATTTGACCCGTTTGGTCTAACGACCAAACATTTTGTGCTTATATGTGAATGGTATTTATTTACCATTCCGTTAAGTAATTCGTTTCGGATTCTTCACCAATTAGATAGGTGTCTTAAATCCGTTTCGAACACATTTACCCAACATGGCTTATGCCACTTGGTGTCGTTTTTAAACTTCAACTTTGATCCATTTAAACTTGACTAATTCACCGCCTTACCCTTTTTATTCTTTTTAAGCTTACTTATAAAGTAGCCGTTCCCAAAAACTCATTTTATCTAAGTCCTTTCATAACTACTTTACCGTTTCACCCCTTTTAACCATTTTCTATGATTTTTATCGTTCGTATTCGTTCTGATTCTTTTCATTTTGGATCAGAACTCATATTTCAAATACACTCCGTTATTGTATTTATCACTTATAAAATAAATACGTATACTACGATTGGGTGTAAGCTTTACTTACCTCACATCCAAACTATGCTTTTCTTTCCGTACTTGCTCCGTTCGACCCGCTTCATTCCCAAGCCTCCATCTAGCTTGTCAAGAGTCAAACTATCATAATTCGTAAGACGGTTAGATTAGTCATTATCACATACGACCATTCCATCTTACAAATTCTATGTCGAAAATACCATTCGACTTCATCATTGGTTAATTTTGACTTATAAAGGTCGTCTACCGTCAATCATACCAAACACAAATTTGCGTTCAATAACGCTTTTAAGCAACCTAATCAATTATCAAAAATACATTATTCATTAAACAACATTTACGGGCTCTTCATCTATAAATGAAACCCCTTTTTATCATGTTATTAGGCATTCTTACGATGCCTAATCAAATCATATTCTAATTTCAACCGAGTGGGCGGCGTGCGATTTCACTTAGGAATTTTAACAAACACCTAGTGGGCATAATTTCTCACAATTTATTATCAAGCTCAATACTCGTCATTTAGCCATGGTTAACATAAACTAAGCATGTTTACATCAATTTTTACATTACCAAAATCTGAATTTACTTCCTAGAATTCAGATTACACTAGAACAACAATTAAAATTCTAGTGTTTAACATGTTCCTACAACACCCACTTATCACCTTCAATGGTGATTGTGAATTCACAAGAAATAAGCATGATTTCAACAAGTAAATGACTAGGGTTTACTCCTAGACATAAAATCATTCCTAATTTCATCATATAACGAACATGCAACCATCAAATTTCAGATTTCTAAGTTTACCTAGAAATCCAATTAGAGATTTTTTATAAAATTTACATACCTTGTGACTCCCCTTTCAATGGGGATCACTAATCCGGGTTCGGATTTCGTTTTAGGGCTGATCTTGACCTTCAATTTGTGGATTTAAACAAGAACTAGGTTTGGAGTTCTTCCCCTTGGTAGCCCCTGGCATTCTGGTCGAACTCAGACACTCACAAATGTGAGTGTTTGAGTTTTTTTTTTTTATTGATATAAGTTTCAAGTTAAACACTTTTGGTCCCTCTAGTTTTCTTTTGATCAAATAAAGCTATACCTCACCATTAGTCACTTAATCACAAGCCACTAACTAGGTTAATTACTCCTAGTTATTTTAACGAGTTCGGGGAAATTATAACCCGTTATGTTTTTAAGTCCCATTAATTTGGCCTTTTTATATACTTTGTTTTCTCAAAGTATTTATCCCCATTTTTAATTAATATTAGGTTTATTTATTTGAGTCATAATATTTACCGGGTTAATTTTTACCACTAACGGTATTTTACCCGTCTTTACTATTAACGTGGTTTGATTACCAAACCCGTTTTTGGGATGTTACAGCAACTGTTAGGTGTATGCCTACACCCCGTGGTTAAGGCGCGACCATTTTATAATACAATAATGTCAAGGATATCTGAGACATGGTCATTAACCCCTAAAGGCTTTTATTTCAAACAATACAGATTAAAGCGGGTTACCTCAATAATTTAACCACAATAAGATTAAACATTCAATACCCGACCAAGCGGTATTATTATAATACCGTATCCCAAGCCCGTATAGGGAAAATAAGTTAAAAGTATTTACCTGAGCTAGCAAATGCAATTTATACTCATCCGTATATTCTAATCAGCAAGCACAAGTACTTCTACTGGGGCTCTCAATCTGGAACGAAGGTTTTATTAACCTATTAGATTCCTAACGGGTCTTATTTAAGTCGTAACTTAGACCGGTTAGTTTTAAGGAAAGGTTTACGGTTCAAAACGCATGATTAAGCGAAGACCGGAATAGAATGTGATTTAGACCCGACAAGTTTGGAGTCTTGTATAATATGGGTACACTAAACACATTCTGGATTTTGAGATAAAAATGATAATGTTTGACCCGTTTCGGCTAATTTATGCAAACTAGTTACATAAACTGAACCGAACGCGCAAGAAGCGTAACGGGTAACCATAAGGGTCGTAAACAGGTCTCCTAAGTTAATATGCCTTAAATATGTTGTGATATCAGTAGGATATCTTCCATTATGCCCAAAACGAGTTTAATCTCAATATAAGCCCCGTAGGGGTATTTTGGTCGTTTTAAAGATTATAAAAGAGATTAAATATGATTCTGAGGTTCGGGTCTGTATTAATCAGTAAAACAAATTAATTTAATAGGTTATATCAGTTGATGATAAGTCTTATGTGACAAAATGGTTTTAAACCCAAACTATGCGTTTATTACGCGTAAAAAGTCATTTTAAGCGATTTCCAGGTTATACCGGAAATCTGAGTTTTCTAAGCAGGTTATTAAGTTCAAAATACTCAATTTATTATATAAAATCAGTAGCAATTGGATTGGTGTCAAAATATTATGTAAAACTCATTTTATACACGAAAAGGGTATAATCGGTATTTACCGAATCAAGGCCCTAACCTTAGGTTATGAGCAGGTTAAAAATAATTAAAAATCTTCAAAAATCCCAAAATATTATATTACATCAGTGGGTAAAATGTTTGGTGTCAAAAATTGGGTTTAGATAGGCTTTATGCTAATGACGTCGTTTAATTACTAAAAAGCGTTCTAATTACGCCATTGAGCATAACTCCCAATCTAGACCTCAAACTGATGTGAAAATTTAGGGACATCTTTATAAATCAGTAATAAGGATTATTGTTCTTTCCCATTTCCAAAATTCTAGTTTTATGGTCAAAAGGGCATTATGGTCAACATTAAGCAATTAACGGAAACGCGTAAACGAATGGAGCAATCAACGAACCAACCACATAGGGTTATACCATCATGTAACCTGGTCCTAAGGAAATCTTAAGGCATTTCTAAACCCATCTAAATCGGGTCAGAACTGAAGTCAAAGCAAAAGTCAAAGTTTTGCGACTTTCGGTTCCGAACCGGGTCTAAACAGAAAATTGTCGGATCAAACAAGCTTAGACCAGTTATTTTACTTATTACCAAGTTATATGAGTGATAAAATAGGTTACATGCTTTCTACATTGTTAATTATGCGTTAACTCGAAGATTAGCGTTCTGTTGACTTTTTCTAATCAACTTTGACCCGATAAATGGTCTAGTTAGAGTGGGAATCAGAGGGTGCCCTTTTAAGGGTTTATTGCCCACATAATTACCAACTTATAACTACCTTCAATTCGACTAATCACTAGACCACTTATGATTAATCGCTAAGTCAAACGCTAATTATGACGGTTTGACTTTTAGGCTAATAACTAAGCAAAACTTAATCAAGGAAGGTCAAGGGTACTTACAGAAGTCCTATGCACTATTAGGGATGACTTGGGTATGCTCTTATGCTCAAGGAAGCTCCACAATTGCAGATGGAATGAATGATCACAAAGTTGCAACCAAAGGGCCTTTTATAGTGTTCTTGATCCATTTTGATGATGACAACTAAGTCTAAGGGGTGATCCTGATCATTAACAAGTGCCCCTAAGTCCTAGGAACTATTAGGGGTCGCCCATGGATGTTAAAATATCTTCTTAAGTCGGTTACCAGCTCAAACAGCCAACTGTCCCGATTTTCTGCATCTGGGGACTCCTTACGGACCGTAAGGGTCGACCTTTACGGTCCGTAAGCCATTCATCAGGGCCAAAATTATCTTGACCTTTCAAGTTTCGAACGGGTAACTAGTGTAATATGATTTTTGGCCATTATTTTCAGTATGGGGCTTCTTGTTTGGGTCATGAACATTTTACACCACCTTGGTATGATATAAAGTTTTTTCTTGGATCCCTTTGAAAGTGCCGTAAATAAAGGTTGTCGTGCATATCCTCGTAGGATCCCATTCTTGCGAACATGAATCGATTATTGTTGGTGTTTACCGGATTTGAGTATATCAGATGTTTATAATATTTATTAGGTGTCACGGCCCCCGACCCGGTTTAACCCGTTTCAGGAGCCGCGGGACAGAAATCCCTTGGTATTTTATTTAATTGAGTTTAACAGCGGAAGTTTATCATCAAGGTCTTTTTAAAGCTAAAATTTTCCTGATTATTTTATTTCATAACTCGGGAAAAAACCCCGGTAATTTACAATCATATGATTTCACTGAGAAATCTTTATTTTACAAAACATATTTCTTTATTTTATAATGAGCCACTTTTTTAAGCTTGCAGTGCTCCACAGCACTTTTCCTGAATCACAACAGATCACCTGAAACATGTTTGAAAAAGGTTTTGTCAGCGGGAAATACTGGTGAATCATTCTATTTTACTAAAATGACCTGTTTGTTATAATTTACAGTATTAAGGGTGATTACATTGTTTCTATATCAACCAACTACCCACAGTATTTGTCACTCGACCTGTTTCTGTGACTGTGGTCAGATCACCCATTGGCTAACTCGTTGTCCAATGGTGACGGGAAAAAGTAATGTATACAAAACCCCACATACCGGCTGTAATTTGGTGATTACAAAGACTTAATCCCTGTAATTATAACTTTGAAAGTAAACATAATTTTGAAAGTAATTTGATAAAAAGAGAATGACTCACTTTGCAGATTTAACACGGACAGAGTCTAGTCTACTGATTAGCCTTGTTAACCTAATTTAAATAACAATGCACACAAAACTGGGTTAGTAATCAATACAGCAGTTACGATAACTCACGAGATCAACCCTCACAACGAATGACAAAGTGCGATACTTAAAAATCCATCGAATTAACGACGAATGACAAAGCATAACCCTAATGTGGTCAGCACTTAAACATCCATTGGATAGTTTAATCGATCGGACATTGAATCTTAATAGCGATCGAGTTATTACCCTGTTTTGCGGCAGCACTTCGTGAATCGTGTGTGTGTTTTGGACTGTTTCTGCTATAACTCAGCGTATATTTTGAGTTTTAACGTCGTTCAAGTGCCCAAATTCCAGTCCCAAAGTCTACTATTTATAGGTAAATTTTGACCCCCCTCGCGTGACGCGAGGGGTACCCCTCTGGGCGTCGCGTGGCGCGAGGGGTCCCTATTTACCATAGGGTAGCCACATCCTCAACTAGCCTTGCTGACTTGACAGTTTTGTAAAATTCGATTTTGACAGATAGTTATGTGGATAATTGTAACTAGGGTTTATCCCCCCTGAGTTTTAGGGGCCCTGATTCTTATTGTTCTGAAAATTTCAGGGTTTGTGCAGAATCACTTGGGTGTTTCAATTAGGGTTTCCTATTGAACTAAATATAATAATAAATAATAGTTTTGGTGAGAGTTGTTACATTCTCCCCACCTTAATAAAAATCTCGTCCTCGAGATTTACTCGAATAAGTGAGGATACTTTCGCTTCATTTCTGATTCCAACTCCCAAGTATATTCAGGTCCTCTCTTTGAATCCCACTTGACTTTAACTAGAACTAGTCGCTTGTGCTTGAGAAATTTCACCTTTCGATCTTCTATCTGAAGAGGTTTCTCAACAAATTTTAACTTTTCGTTTACCTCTATGTCTTGAAGAGGTACTACCAGAGACTCGTCTGATAGACATTTCTTGAGATTGGATACATGAAATACGTCATGTAGTCCAGATAACTCTTCAGGTAATTGTAAACGATAAGCAACTGGTCCTATACGTTGGATTACTGGAAATGGTCCTACGTATCTTGGACTTAGCTTTCCTTTTTTACCGAATCGAACTACTCCTTTCCAAGGTGAAACTTTCAAAAGTACTTTATCTCCGACTTGAAATTCCAGTGGCTTGCATCGATTATCGGCATAACTCTTTTGACGATCTCGAGCCGTCTTCAGTCTTTCCTTGATTTGTGTGATCTTATCAGTCGTCTCTTGCACAATCTCAGGACCTGATAATTGACTTTCTCCTATTTCTGCCCAACAAACTAGAGTTCTACACTTCCTTCCATACAGTGCTTCAAATGGGGCAGTTTCAATGCTTGAATGATAACTATTGTTATAGGAGAATTCAATTAATGGTAAGTGATCATCCCAGTTTCCACCAAAATCTATTACACATGCTCGAAGCATGTATTCCAGAGTTTGAATTGTCCTTTCACTTTGCCCGTCTGTTTGGGGATGATATGCAGTGCTTAAGTTTAGTCGAGTTCCCATTGCTTTCTGGAAACTTGTCCAAAAATGAGAAGTGAACCGACTATCCCTATCTGATACAATGGAGAGTGGAACTCCATGTAAGGATACTACTTTATCTACATACAATTTGGCTAACCTTTCCATACTAAAGGTTTCCTTCATAGGTAGAAAAAGAGCTGATTTGGTTAATCGATCTACAATTACCCAAATCGCATCATTACCTTTTCTGGTTTTGGGTAACTTAGTAACAAAATCCATTGTTATGAGTTCCCATTTCCATACTGGCATTTCTAATTGTTGTAGTAGACCTGAAGGTTTCTGATGTTCTGCCTTAACTTGTGAACAAGTAAGACACTTTGAAACATGTCTAGCTATATCCTTCTTCATGCCTATCCACCAGAAATTATTTCTTAAATCTTGGTACATCTTATTATTTCTAGGGTGTATGGTATACCTAGATTTATGAGCTTCCTCTAAGATCTTATTTCTTAATTCTCCCTGCTTCGGTACCCAAATCCTTTTCTTATGGAATCTCCAAATTCCATCAGTTCCTTGTTCTAACTCTTTTATTCTTCCTTTCATTCCTTCAGCATCTTCCTTGATTGTTGTTTCCTGAACATTCTTTAATTGTTCCATTAAATCTAATTGTAGATTTAACCTGAGAGCACGAACCCGCCGTTGTTTCTCATGATACTTACGACTTAAGGCATCTGCAACTACATTTGCCTTTCCTTCGTGATACTGAATATCACAGTCGTAGTCACTTAGGATTTCCATCCACCTCCTTTGCCTCATGTTTAACTCTTTTTGCCCAAATATATATCTTAAACTCTTATGATCTGTATAGACAGTAAATTTACTTCTGTATAGATAATGCCTCCAAATCTTAAGGGCAAAAATTACGGCTCCTAACTCTAAGTCATGAGTTGTATAGTTCTCTTCGTGCTTTTTCAATTGCCTTGAAGCATACGCAATTACCTTCTTGCGTTGCATTAGCACACATCCTAATCCTAGTTTTGAAGCATCACAATATACTTCAAAATTTTCAGTCCCTTCTGGTAAAGCTAGGATTGGAGCATTTGTTAATTTCTGCTTTAATATTCTAAAGGCTCCTTCTTGTTTAGGTCCCCATTCAAACTTAACGGCTTTACAGGTTAGCTTAGTTAATGGTACAGCTATCTTGGAAAAATCCTTAATAAACCGTCTATAATACCCAGCTAAACCTATAAAACTTCTAATTTCCATTGCGGTTTGCGGAACCTTCCAATTGGTAATTGCCTCTATCTTAGTAGGATCTACATGAATACCTTCTTGATTCACCATGTGTCCTAAAAATTGCACTTCCTTTAGCCAAAATTCACACTTCGAGAATTTGGCATAAAGCTTTTCTTTTCTTAACAAAGTTAAGAGTGCATGCAAGTGCTCATAATGTTATGTCTGACTTTTGGAATAAATAAGTATATCGTCTATAAAAACAATTACAAATTTATCCAAATACGGTTTACAGATTCTATTCATCATGTCCATGAATGCGGCAGGAGCATTCGTTAACCCAAAGGGCATGACTGTAAACTCATAATGACCATACCTAGTCCTGAAAGCAGTTTTAGGTATGTCTTCCTCTTGTACTTTCAATTGATGATATCCGGAGCGTAAGTCAATCTTAGAGAAATATCTACCTCCCTGGAGTTGATCAAACAGATCATCAATCCTAGGTAATGGGTATCGATTCTTAAATGTAACCTTATTCAATTCTCTATAATCAATACACATTCTCATCGAACCATCCTTCTTCTTTACAAATAACACTGGCACTCCCCACGGGGATGAGCTAGGTTGTATAAATCCTTTGCTTAATAATTCATCTAATTGCTTTTTCAGTTCTAACATTTCGGTAGGAGCTAACCGATAAGGTGTCTTAGCTATCGGTGTAGTTCCAGGAATTAGATGAATCCTAAATTCTACTTTCCTATCTGGTGGTAATCCTGGTAACTCTTCTGGGAATATATCTGGGTATTCTGAGACTACAGGAATATCCTTAAGTTCTTTACCCTTAGTATTAATGATTACTAAAATCATATATACTATTCCTTGCTTTCATTTATAGCTAGCAACTTTCATTACTGATATGAACTTCATGGGTTTACGCGGTTTATCTCCTGTAATCATGATTACTTCTCCAGTAGGTGCCTGAATTTCTATAGAATTTTTATCACAAATGATTTGAGCATGGTTGGCTATTAACCAATCCATTCCTAACACAACATCGAATTCAGCTAATTTCATAGGTAACAGATTTGCAGAAAATTTATGACCTGAAAGTTCTATTTCTACTTTTTGCAAAACCTGATCTATTTTAACTGAATTCCCATCTGCGGTTTTGACTGTAAAAATCTGCCTAATGTTGGTTAAAGGTAACTTAAGATCTTGACAGAATAAAGTATTTATAAAACTTTGGTTTGCACCAGAGTCAAATAATACTTTTGCGTATACGTTGTGAACTAGGAACGTGCCAGCTATCACATCTGGAATGAGTTCTGCTTCTTGGGTGGTCAGCTGGAATGCTCTGACATTCTGTAAGACCCGTCTTAATTTATCAAGATTATATTAATAAACTACGCATTTTACATGAAAATGCGACCTTTCAAAAACTTTTATAAGTTATCATTCATACATGATTAAAACATTCAAAAGAAAGTAACAATTGTTTACATAGTTCACTTTTGATAACAAGGTTTAAACTCAAATGCGGAAGCTTCATTTATCGTGTGTTCGGTTCTTGTTAGGCGCTTGATCTTCATCCGGATAGCATATATCATTTACCTGTAATCAAAACCAACACAAACGTTAGTTTTGATAATTATGTAACATGTTTCTTCAAGTACTTTGAGACAAATAAGTGAAACAAACAAAATCTGCAAGTTGTACCCCTGTCGCGTACCGCGACAGGGTTCCCTAATTCTATCGCGTGCCGCGACCGTGGTCGCGTGCCGCGCCCCAACCATCTTGGTCCTTCGCGTGGCGCGAGGGTCACCATTTTCCAGCAGGTTTGTTTCTGCAACCTGCATTTTTTTTACATAAACATGCATAACTTTCAAACGACACATCCGTTTTACGCGATTTTTATTTCGTATTGACCGTAATGCAGTCTCCTATGTAATCAACACTAAGGTTTGTAACGATGCTGATTTATAAGCTAACGGCTTATAAATCTCTTATACAATTATTCGACCCGTTTCATAATCTATTAAACGACTTGTTTCTAAATCATCATAGAACCTTGGACTACTTGTTAACTCAAAAATCTTTAACTCGTGAACATAACTTTTATGAATTATGCGACCAATGCCCAAGCTATGCGCATAATTCATTTTGACCCGTTTAGGAGATTTAAACATTTAAGTTCAAATCTCGCTCTTCTCTTTCCACACATCACATTTCCACGTTAATATGTCTACTTATACTCCGCCAATTTACGCGTACCTGGCTCGGGTCAAAGTATTGACCCGTTTTAATACCTTGCCTTAATAATTTACTGATTCATAGCAACGCAAATTCCATAATCCGTTTTACCCTGTGAGCATCGGACTCGACAAGCACTTATTAGTCATTATTCGTCAAATAGTGTTAACATTACCATATGACCCGTTTAGTCTAAATGACCAAACATTTTGCACTTATATTTGAATGGTATTTATTTTCCATTTCATTATTTAACCCATTTCGCCCTTCTTGCCATTAAACATACTTCTTTTTTTTATCATTTTATTCGTCCCGACCCGTATCATTTCGTGTCGGAACCCATATTTTGGATATAACCTTGGTCGTGTTTATAATCTATAAAGCAAATACGTATCCATAAAAAAAGGGTGTAAGCTTTACTTACCTTGCATCCTTGCGAGCTTCATACTTGAACTTGTATCCATTTGACCCGTTCATTTCCAAGCTCCTATCTAGCTTGTCAGAGTCAAACTACCATATCATGTCCACAAGATGATTAGATTAGTCAACATTAACATGACCACCACACCTTATGGATTCACACACTTATTCATTAAAGTATGCTATTTATTCAACAACTATATTTTTTTTTCATAACTCTTTCCATTCACTAACTGTTTGACCCGTTAGTCAAGTTACTTATACTAACTACGAACTAGTTAGTAAGTGATTTTGAACACTTTAAACATGTCACATAAAGTGTTATTTGTTCCTAACAATAAATACTTCATGACTAAATCAAGTATACGCAATCATATGTCTTTTCTGGATTAATAATGACATTATTAATGTGCAGCGATTTTCTATACAGCTGCTGTAATTGACCATTATGACCCATTCAAAGTCCGAACTAGATTAACATGTTCAAAGATGGATCGTAGAAAACTTCAATACCTTCGCAAGCATATAAGGTACACCTTCTAACGAATTTTCTATGATTTTATATGATTTTTATAAAATCAGCACAGCAACTATATTTTCATTTTTCAAACAGCTTTCAAGGTTTTGAACAGCGGTTTAATTCATTCTTTTGGCCTATTTAACAACCACATTTGTTTCTTATAATTGAAAACAGTAAAAATTTACTTCATAAGCTTTCCGAAAAGGTATAGAACACCCAAATCGGATAAACGGTTGATTTTATATGATTTTTTTAAGATTAGTCGAAATCCATATAAAAAGCTGCGGAAATCATGTTTAGGGTCATTTTAAATTCGAACCAAACCATCAAATGCAACCCATTTCCATGGCTAAAACCCTTATTAAACTCTTGGTAATGGTTAGAAACCTATAAGACAGTGATTGTAGGCTAAGAGATGTCAAAAACATCATCTATTTCAAGAAGTCATCATATGAATCCTAATTTTATCATCTTTGTCAATTTAAGAACTAGAACTAAAATTAACATATATTCAAGTCCTATTTGGTGATTCTCATACACCATCATGTTTAATTTCATACAAATCAAAGATTTGTCATAAACCCACTACTCATGAAATCATCAAATCAAGCTCTACATACAAACTAGTAGACAACACGATTCACTTGGGCATTTTAACGAGCACCATATGGGCATGATTTTTATACCTCTTCTATTTAGTTCATGGCTAATATTTTTAACCAAGTTTCAATCATTAAATCAAACCCTTATGTGTCTAGCACTCATGAACAATATCAAATCTTGCATCATAACATCAATTTTTCTCAGATTTACCATCACTTTTCAAGTGTTCATCATATTTTCATAAAACACATCTAACACATAATAGGGTAATTACCAAATCCCTAGTTTTGACAACAATTCATCAAATTCTCTACTAGGGTTTGTTTCTAAACCAAGATATAATCACAATAACACTCATTGATTCAATATTCATTCCAGAATTTCGATTATGATTGTTCATCATAATCTCAAAGTATCACTAAATCATAAATTTCAACATACCTTGTGATCCCCACGACTAAGTGATCATTAATACGTGTTCATGCATCCGATTCGGGCTAGATTTGACCTTCAATTTTGTTTATTTGTTGAAGTTAGGGTTTGAGCTCCCATGGAGCTTCTCCTGGTCGTTCAGAACACGCACACAAAGCGTGTGTGTGTATTTTATATTTTATTTTTTTGTTTTGTTTTAATAAAACAAGTTTCCCACTTGTCCATATTAGTCCCTCATGTTTAGAGATTCATAAATGAAACTATAACTCATAGTTTATTATTTAATTACCCATTACTAACTAGGTTAATTTTACCTAGTTAACTTAGTGGGTTCCAGGAGTTAAAACCCGTTTCTTATTTAAATCCAAATATTTGCCGGGTTATTTTTACTAATAACGGTACGTTACCCGTCTTTTAGTATTAACAGAGTTTAATTACCAAGCCCGTTTTCGGGGTGTTACAAGTCTACCCCCCTTAAAGAGGTTTCGTCCTCGAAACCTTGCTTACATAGTACATTGAGTTCTAAACTCAATGCGTTTGACCTGAGTAATCTCTTAAGCATTATTCATACTTTAACCAATTGTTAGTATTACCAGAAAAATTATGGTAATATCTTTTTGGTTACAGAACCTCTACGTACCTCATACGACATAATGTACCTTGAAATAACATAATTCTGTTATTTCTACTAGTTTAGTCAACTTAGCGATTTCCATCGCCTTTATATATTATCGAACTCTTGGTGAATCTGTTACCTTGACCCGTTTAAAGGTCTTTAGTGAAATATTTCACTTTTAGCAATAATTTCTTTTGTTTTCAAATTCATTTATTCGGTTCAGTTATACCGAATCCACCGCTTACAAGCAACCATCTTACTTAAATGACCTTAACCGGTCTCACTAACTAGACTTATTAGTCCAGTTGCTTTTTACCGCTCACTTGGTTATAATGTGATTCCACTTCACATTGCATTTCTTGACCGTGATCGTGTCACGTCATGTTTAATTTATATCAACCTTTCATTTTCGAAAATACCAATTTTTCGAATATATCGTCTTGCACCTATCGATGTTAAGACCCGTACTCTTTGATATTTGTTATTTCCAAATTCGTCTTATAGTATTCATATTTGTTAAAACGTTGTTTCTTACTAAAACTGAATTTTAGTTTAACGTTTTTCCTTTTAACTATGTCAATTACTCATATTAAGGAAATTGACAACCCATAATTTATTCTTTTCCGTTCTCATTTTACGCGGGGAATCATAACTAGTTCCCTCGCTATGTCTAGATAACCCATAGGTTCATTCACTTAGCCTCGTAGGCTATTTCTTTAGGCTCTCACCTCTTTAAGGCGAGTCCTTTATGATCCTTTTTCCTTTTTTTTTATTCATGACCCGTAGGTCATTTTGGTCCCGTAGACCTTTACACTGTTTATAACCCGAAGGTTATGATGATCCAGTAGATCATTCTTTTTACTCGTGTCTTTATTAAAATATATATTTGGTGTCAAAGCACTCTTTTTATGTTTGAAAATCATTTGTTTTCATGCTTGAAATCCGTTAACTTTGACTGTAGTTCGTGTCTACAATCGTTTTCTTTCGGATAATTCTTCCGACTCTATGACTTCTCACGTCAATTAAGCATCGGTTTGTCTCAAGCTTACCGTTATCCGGCTTGCGCTTACTTATGCCATCAAGCATTATACTTTATTCAACCCGTTCAACCTCAAAATAGTTGAATATAATTATCAAAATTTTTGTTTGCGAAATTTTATGGTCTTTCAGTCATAACCCATAATCCGAGTCTTTTGACTTTAAATTCGTGTTCCCGTTTCTCGGTTTACGCATGTGTTTAAATCCTTACCCATCAACCGGGTACTTTACCGAAGTCATTATTAGTGCAAGCATTCCGGTATACATTAAGATTTCGTTTTAATTTGTTTGGTTGTCTTAGCGAAATCCATCGCTTTTATTCAACCAAACCTTTATTCTTTATTTGACCATCCTTGACAGTCTTATAAACTATGAATGATGATTATCATCATCATCATTTCTTTACTACGACCAAAGTCAACGACTTTGATCGTTTTTCCCATGTGGGCAATACCTTTGTTTCTATGACCCCGCGGGTCATTTATACTTTGGTTTTACAATGCCCTTTTTGTCTACCATGGTTTTTGATCGTTTTTTTTCCATGTGGGCAATACCTTTGTTTCTATGACCCCGCGGGTCATTTATACTTTGGTTTTACAATGCCCTTTTTGTCTACCATGGTTGTTTCGTCCAAAATGACTTATGTCACGAATTTCCTTGGGTCATTTATTTCTATGTGCGCCATACATCGTTTTTATGGTTCCCGCGAAAACCATTTATACGAGTATGCCCATAAGATTTCTTGACCCTAAGGATCCTTTAAATTTTCATTCATCTTAACCTTACTACATCGGACATAACTGCGCTCATTATAAGAAGCTCATGCTATCATGTGTTCACTACTTACTTGGCCAGAGTAAGCGATCAACACATGGTACGCGTGACCTTATTATAATTACCACATCATGTCCCATGTAAGTAACTCCTCAAATTATTTCCATATTTATGATTTAATTTGGTAAAACTTTATTTAATTGTTAGTTAACAATTATTAGTTTTAGTCGTTTATCCTTGAACATGTAAAATGTCCCTTTTTATAAACATTTATTCACATTCGTTGATGTGATCATTACTTTTCTCAATAGGATTTATATTGAGAATACTTACTTGGATGATCAGTCTCGTCCAAGTTTCTATATAAACTGAATTATGTTATTGTCTTGTTATTCACAATTTGTGAATAATACATATTCTCTACTGAATTTCTCTTGGAAACGTCATCCTGGATAGGTAACCTATCCAGGTTTTCCAAGTTTCATATTCTATATGCAACTGTCATTCACTATGTATTTGTTGCATATTACTGTTTGTACTATAAGTTTAAAATGTGCACCTGATAATGCTTGCCCCGACGGGCATTCCCTGCCATTACTTATTTGCGATCGTTACGCGATTTAGGTCCTTGATGAGTATGCTCTTCTTGTCACATCTCGGACCGTTCCATCATCATATCCGCAATTTGTTAAGCTCTCGCTATCTTCAGATGCGAGTGTCCTTTAATTAAAACATTTACAAGAATTAGTAATATTAACTTCAATAATCGCCCGTATTATAATACAAGGCTTTTCTACTATACGCGTCAACGCGCGCAATTTTGTCATCTATATTTATCATTTAATTGAGGTAACGTGTATCACACGATAACCCTATGTGTTGTTCACAACATTTCAACACATACCAAACCATTAATATACATGTACTTACCGGATTTGCGATCAAGCCTCGAACCGAACACACTTTACTCTTTAACCATGAGCTCTGATTACCAACTTGTAAGACCCGTCTTAATTTATCAAGATTATATTAATAAACTACGCATTTTACATGAAAATGCGACCTTTCAAAAACTTTTATAAGTTATCATTCATACATGATTAAAACATTCAAAAGAAAGTAACAATTGTTTACATAGTTCACTTTTGATAACAAGGTTTAAACTCAAATGCGGAAGCTTCATTTATCGTGTGTTCGGTTCTTGTTAGGCGCTTGATCTTCATCCGGATAGCATATATCATTTACCTGTAATCAAAACCAACACAAACGTTAGTTTTGATAATTATGTAACATGTTTCTTCAAGTACTTTGAGACAAATAAGTGAAACAAACAAAATCTGCAAGTTGTACCCCTGTCGCGTACCGCGACAGGGTTCCCTAATTCTATCGCGTGCCGCGACCGTGGTCGCGTGCCGCGCCCCAACCATCTTGGTCCTTCGCGTGGCGCGAGGGTCACCATTTTCCAGCAGGTTTGTTTCTGCAACCTGCATTTTTTTTACATAAACATGCATAACTTTCAAACGACACATCCGTTTTACGCGATTTTTATTTCGTATTGACCGTAATGCAGTCTCCTATGTAATCAACACTAAGGTTTGTAACGATGCTGATTTATAAGCTAACGGCTTATAAATCTCTTATACAATTATTCGACCCGTTTCATAATCTATTAAACGACTTGTTTCTAAATCATCATAGAACCTTGGACTACTTGTTAACTCAAAAATCTTTAACTCGTGAACATAACTTTTATGAATTATGCGACCAATGCCCAAGCTATGCGCATAATTCATTTTGACCCGTTTAGGAGATTTAAACATTTAAGTTCAAATCTCGCTCTTCTCTTTCCACACATCACATTTCCACGTTAATATGTCTACTTATACTCCGCCAATTTACGCGTACCTGGCTCGGGTCAAAGTATTGACCCGTTTTAATACCTTGCCTTAATAATTTACTGATTCATAGCAACGCAAATTCCATAATCCGTTTTACCCTGTGAGCATCGGACTCGACAAGCACTTATTAGTCATTATTCGTCAAATAGTGTTAACATTACCATATGACCCGTTTAGTCTAAATGACCAAACATTTTGCACTTATATTTGAATGGTATTTATTTTCCATTTCATTATTTAACCCATTTCGCCCTTCTTGCCATTAAACATACTTCTTTTTTTTATCATTTTATTCGTCCCGACCCGTATCATTTCGTGTCGGAACCCATATTTTGGATATAACCTTGGTCATGTTTATAATCTATAAAGCAAATACGTATCCATAAAAAAAAGGGTGTAAGCTTTACTTACCTTGCATCCTTGCGAGCTTCATACTTGAACTTGTATCCATTTGACCCGTTCATTTCCAAGCTCCTATCTAGCTTGTCAGAGTCAAACTACCATATCATGTCCACAAGATGATTAGATTAGTCAACATTAACATGACCACCACACCTTATGGATTCACACACTTATTCATTAAAGTATGCTATTTATTCAACAACTATATTTTTTTTTCATAACTCTTTCCATTCACTAACTGTTTGACCCGTTAGTCAAGTTACTTATACTAACTACGAACTAGTTAGTAAGTGATTTTGAACACTTTAAACATGTCACATAAAGTGTTATTTGTTCCTAACAATAAATACTTCATGACTAAATCAAGTATACGCAATCATATGTCTTTTCTGGATTAATAATGACATTATTAATGTGCAGCGATTTTCTATACAGCTGCTGTAATTGACCATTATGACCCATTCAAAGTCCGAACTAGATTAACATGTTCAAAGATGGATCGTAGAAAACTTCAATACCTTCGCAAGCATATAAGGTACACCTTCTAACGAATTTTCTATGATTTTATATGATTTTTATGAAATCAGCACAGCAACTATATTTTCATTTTTCAAACAACTTTCAAGGTTTTGAACAGCGGTTTAATTCATTCTTTTGGCCTATTTAACAACCACATTTGTTTCTTATGATTGAAAACAGTAAAAATTTACTTCATAAGCTTTCCGAAAATGTATAGAACACCCAAATCGGATAAACGGTTGATTTTATATGATTTTTTTAAGATTAGTCGAAATCCATATAAAAAGCTGCGGAAATCATGTTTAGGGTCATTTTAAATTCGAACCAAACCATCAAATGCAACCCATTTCCATGGCTAAAACCCTTATTAAACTCTTGGTAATGGTTAGAAACCTATAAGACAGTGATTGTAGGCTAAGAGATGTCAAAAACATCATCTATTTCAAGAAGTCATCATATGAATCCTAATTTTATCATCTTTGTCAATTTAAGAACTAGAACTAAAATTAACATATATTCAAGTCCTATTTGGTGATTCTCATACACCATCATGTTTAATTTCATACAAATCAAAGATTTGTCATAAACCCACTACTCATGAAATCATCAAATCAAGCTCTACATACAAACTAGTAGACAACACGATTCACTTGGGCATTTTAACGAGCACCATATGGGCATGATTTTTATACCTCTTCTATTTAGTTCATGGCTAATATTTTTAACCAAGTTTCAATCATTAAATCAAACCCTTATGTGTCTAGCACTCATGAACAATATCAAATCTTGCATCATAACATCAATTTTTCTCAGATTTACCATCACTTTTCAAGTGTTCATCATATTTTCATAAAACCCATCTAACACATAATAGGGTAATTACCAAATCCCTAGTTTTGACAACAATTCATCAAATTCTCTACTAGGGTTTGTTTCTAAACCAAGATATAATCACAATAACACTCATTGATTCAATATTCATGCCAGAATTTCGATTATGATTGTTCATCATAATCTCAAAGTATCACTAAATCATAAATTTCAACATACCTTGTGATCCCCACGACTAAGTGATCATTAATACGTGTTCATGCATCCGATTCGGGCTAGATTTGACCTTCAATTTTGTTGATTTGTTGAAGTTAGGGTTTGAGCTCCCATGGAGCTTCTCCTGGTCGTTCAGAACACGCACACAAAGCGTGTGTGTGTATTTTATATTTTATTTTTTTGTTTTGTTTTAATAAAACAAGTTTCCCACTTGTCCATATTAGTCCCTCATGTTTAGAGATTCATAAATGAAACTATAACTCATAGTTTATTATTTAATTACCCATTACTAACTAGGTTAATTTTACCTAGTTAACTTAGTGGGTTCCAGGAGTTAAAACCCGTTTCTTATTTAAATCCAAATATTTGCCGGGTTATTTTTACTAATAACGGTACGTTACCCGTCTTTTAGTATTAACAGAGTTTAATTACCAAGCCCGTTTTCGGGGTGTTACACATTCTTCTTAGTAGCTCCGTCGGTCGCCTTGGTTTTGTTGTCTGCTCGTTTAACTAATTTAGGGCATTCTGGCTTAAAATGTCCTGTTTCTCCACAGTTATAGCAGATTCTTGTTTTCTTCCTGTAGTCTTCTTCACGATGTCCTATGGCTTTGCAAAAGTTGCAGATTACATTACATCTTCCATAATGTTTCTTTCTGCAATTTCTGCAAAACAACGAAGTTGAAGATTGCCCTGTTCCTCTTCTCTTGAAGTTGCTATTATTACCTACCCGAAATCCTTGGGTAATTTTCTGAGCCAGTTCCTTCTTTCTATTTCATCTCTTGTGCGTACCAGTTCGTCAGTTAGGGTGTTAGCTAGTTCTACCGCATCGTCAATAGTGCGAGGTCTCGCAGCTTTCACGATATTGCGGATTTCGCTAATTAATCCCCAAATATAGCGAGAGATGAGTACCGGTTCTGGCGAAGCCAGCATTGGTACAACTCTAGCATATTCGAAGAATGTCGAAGTATATCCTCGACAGTCCACATTCATCATCCGATGGTTTAGAAACTTATTAGCCATTTGATCTTTTTCATACTCGGGACAAAATTTTCTTTCCACAAGATTTTTAAATTCTTCCCATTTCATGGCATATGCCTCGATCCATTCTTTTAGCTTGTAACACTGTGTTCCACCATTCTAACGCCCCTTCTTTAAAAAGATTTGACGCATACATAACTTGATCTTCCTCAGCACATTTACTTATGGTAATCACTGCCTCAGTTTTCTCTAACCAACGCAGTGCTGCAATAGCCCCTTCGTTACCTGCAAACTCAACTGGTTTACAGGCAAGGAATTCTTTATAAGTGCAACCAGGTGTTGCAGCTTTCATTTTCTTGAAAATTGGGGCTTGCAGATCATTATTGTTATTAACATGATTACCACCTCCGTTTATACTATTACTAAAGTTGTCGCCTTGTGTACATTTACTAGGAATGATTGATTGAGATTTAACAGGTTTCTGAACAGCAGCAACGATTGCTGGAATAGCATTGGCTATTCCTTGTGCAACGATATCCTCGATATCTTGCCTATTTAACAATTGCTCTTCCTGAATTTGCTCGGATTGATTTACTTTATTTACTGGTTCACTACCAATGTTTGCCATCTGATAATTAATTTAAATAGTTAATAAGAAACAATACAATATAATTAATCGCACATAATCATGTAAACAAATATATAAACAAAATTGTAAATTTTCTAAAATTTTATTTGTTTTATAGATTATATTATGCTTTCATATACAACCGTTTTATTGTTTATTTTACATATACTGATTTTTTTATTAATATTACTGTTATTATAGAAATACAGACTCATAACCCATTTCTCCCTCGTCAACTTGCATCTTTAATAACGATGTTCCCTCTCATCATATTTCCATGAAATTTGTCCTGCTATCTCTCGGATCCTATTCCCAGCATCCATTAGCTCTTCACCAAAATGGCAGAGTTCAGCCATATTCTCGTTCCTCATCGGTGGATTTGGTAGGGGTTCGGGATCGAACTGAGGGAAAAACGTATAGGGACTGTTGATAAGGTTTTGAAATTGCCAATCATTTGTCCACCATTCGTCCATACCTAAAGGTTGAGTATGGATTATTGGTTCTGTGATTGCTGGTTCCAGATTTATAGGGAGTTGATTTTCGATAGGATTAGAGTAAAAATTATTATTATTGACAGGCCTAATAGTATCACAGCTTGTCAATATAAAATCTATTTCCTCCTGAAATGTCATTTCCTGGGTTTGTTTAGAGTTTTCTCCAATTTCCATCTGGGTTTGTCTACAACCTTTTCCAACCTCTATTTCTATTTGCTTAGAATATTCATCAAACTGTTTTCCCATTTGCCTAGAATCTTCCCCGACTTCAATCTCCAATTCCTGCTGCCTAGAATTTTCCCCGGTTTCAATTCTTTTTCCTTTTTTCTAAGGGATTGTTTATTTTAGGAAGTCTCTTAGCTGGCTTTCTCTTATGAACACGCCTCCCCCATACGAATCTCTTTCTTTTCTTAGGTTTTGGCTTTTCCAGAGGTGGAGCATTGAATTCTATAGGTTGTTCCACATCAGGAAAGTACCCAGTAAATTCTTTAGAAACTTCTATGTTTACAGGGTAAAGGTTGAGATTCTCTAGGGCTCCAGATAACTCATTCATGTTGTTTAACATATATGAAGAAAAAAAAATAATAAATTAAAATTTTATAACAAATTTTACAAATAACCCTCAAATATTATTGCATACCCTGTGACTAATTTATTACAAAGGAAAATTGACAATTTAAACATACTAAATTTTATTTGTGATTTTATTTATTTAGTAGATAATATTTCTGACTTTGTAAGTTGCTAATACGGAGTCATGGTATTCTAAAGATTAGCATTTACTGCTACAGTGGCTAGCATATAAAGATCCGCCCATTTTTCATCTAAATTGTCTTCCCATGGTGATTTACTAATTAATTCCTGGGTTTCCTTTTTAACTTTCTTTTCTCGAAATTTCTTTAATTTCTCCTAACTTTTCCTAATAATCAAACTTCTTTTATCGGGAGAAAGTGGTTCCTCGTATTAGGCTTTTCGAACAAATATTCCTTCTTCAGCAGTTTGAGAGGAACTTCCCTTCTCATTTGATGACCTATCTAATTTAAGATAGATGTTTGAAAGCTTTTGCTTACCCATACTGTAATTAACAAATATTCAGTTAATAAAACACATAATCACATAATGGTAATCAGGAAAAATTAAGTATTTCTAAATACTTAATTAGCTTAACTCAGTGGTTCTGATACCACATTTTTCTGTCACGGCCCCCGACCCGGTTTAACCCGTTTCAGGAGCCGCGGGACAGAAATCCCTTGGTATTTTATTTAATTGAGTTTAATAGGGGAAGTTTATCATCAGGGTCTTTTTAAAGCTAAAATTTTCCTGATTATTTTATTTCATAACTCGGGATAAAACCCCGGTAATTTACAATCATATGATTTCACTGAGAAATCTTTATTTTACAAAACATATTTCTTTATAATATAATGAGCCACTTTCTTAAGCTTGCAGTGCTCCACAGCACTTTTCCTGAATCACAACAGATCACCTGAAACATGTTTGAAAAAGGTTTTGTCAGCGGGAAATACTGGTGAATCATTCTATTTTACTAAAATGACCTGTTTGTTATAATTTACAGTATTAAGGGTGATTACATTGTTTCTATATCAACCAACTACCCACAGTATTTGTCACTCGACTTGTTTCTGTGACTGTGGTCAGATCACCCATTGGCTAACTCGTTGTCCAATGGTGACGGGAAAAAGTAATGTATACAAAACCCCACATACCGGCTGTAATTTGGTGATTACAAAGACTTAATCCCTGTAATTATAACTTTGAAAATAAACATAATTTTAAAAGTAATTTGATAAAAAGAGAATGACTCACTTTGCAGATTTAACACGGACAGAGTCTAGTCTACTGATTAGCCTTGTTAACCTAATTTAAATAACAATGCACACAAAACTGGGTTAGTAATCAATACAGCAGTTATGATAACTCACGAGATCAACCCTCACAACGAATGACAAAGTGCGATACTTAAACATCCATCGAATTAACGACAAATGACAAAGCATAACCCTAATGTGGTCAGCACTTAAACATCCATTGGATAGTTTAATCGATCGGACATTGAATCGTAATAGCGATCGAGTTATTACCCTGTTTTGCGGTAGCACTTCGTGAATCGTGTGTGTGTTTTGGACTGTTTCTGCTATAACTCAGCGTATATTTTGAGTTTTAACATCGTTCAAGTGCCCAAATTCCAGTCCCAAAGTCTACTATTTATAGGTAAATTTTGACCCCCCTTGCGTGACGCGAGGGGTACCCCTCTGGGCGTCGCGTGGCGCGAGGGGTCCCTATTTACCATAGGGTAGCCACATCCTCAACTAGCCTTGCTGACTTGACAGTTTTGTAAAATTCGATTTTGACAGATAGTTATGTGGATAATCGTAACTAGGGTTTATCCCCCCTGAGTTTTAGGGGCCCTGATCCTGATTCTAATTGTTCTGAAAATTTCAGGGTTTGTGCAGAATCACTTGGGTGTTTCAATTAGGGTTTCCTATTGAACTAAATATAATAATAAATAATAGTTTTGGTGAGAGTTGTTACATTAGGGTCTTGGGATTTATAATTAGGTCGTTCAGAGGTGTTTAATTAACATGTCGACGCTTTAAACCCTACCATACATCTTTGACTAGATCCGGGTTTCTAACACTTTTGTCTTGTATGACACGTGTCGCTATTTTATTGAACACGAATTTTCAAGTTGTTACATGTTTCTTGCAATTTTACTTTTATTAAACATATTTATACATGAGTGGTCTTTAATTAATTTTTATAAAAACTCATCTCGACTCATGCTTATTTTGTTAAAACTCCTAACACAAACCAAATAAACCTTGAAAATGAACCCTTCTGACCCAAATCAAAATTGACATGAACCCAAACCCGAATCAAATTGACCCTGTTTAAAAATAACGTATTCTGACCCGATCCATTTTGACCCGCACGGCTGAACCCATTCTGAATCCATTTTGACAACAGGCCTCATTTTAAGCAGGATATATATGAAGTGTCCTCCATTCTTACTGGTTTTAACGTCTCGCTAGCACAACGTATAATGGATCTTTCATAGACTCTTCAGGTGACAATTGGTGGAACAGTATAGCAATGTATCCACTGTTAACAAAGCTGTAAAAGGGAAACAAACTAGAATATAAGACCAACTCAAACATGTACAGATTCCATCATGTATATAGAAATTATCTGCCACAAAAAATTATATAATTATAAAACCAATTCTCTTGATGCAGCTTGATTCCTTGTAGAAAAATGCCTAAAGATAACAAGTATATAACCATTCAATATGAATTAGCTAGAAATCTAAAACAGAAACATGTGCATTCCAAACAAAATATAACGCTGCTCAAAAGAGTTATAGTATAAAAACAACAACGCAACGCAAAGTAAAGTGACATCGGATTAGCATGTGATTTCGGTACTTGTGTAAAAAAATGACACAATCCGACATGTAGCTTTAAAAGGTAGTTTTGTTAGTATAAATAGGGGCTATTATCTTTAGGGAATACTTAAATATCAAACAAACAATAACTTAGCCTTGAAAATTTTAAATAAACTTGCTTACCATTATAGGAAGTATAATCACAATATAATCATACTCCGCCACTTGCATCCACCTGCCATAAATTTGACAAACGATTGAAACATTCATCATTAGAAGAACAAATATATAGTTCTAGCCTGTTCACAAAGATTACCATTCGCTTGGCTGGAAACAAGAGACTTGGCCATCCGCGGCAAATGAATAAACAAGCACATCTGCCATTACCCATGCTGATATAATGAAGAAAGTCTTCAATGCTACTAACATAGACGCTGATGCCACTGCCATTATTGCTCCAGTTTCTGAAGAAACAAAGTGCGTGTGATGTAATAAGGATAAAGACACAGAAAGTTCTAAATTCGGCATAAATCACCCTATCAATTTTAGTGATCAGATAAAACACATATTTTATACATAAATTTGTAAAAATAAACCAGATAAATAGGTCAACTCGCTAACGAGTGAGGTCGACACAAACACGACCTGCTTAGACAAACGTGTCCGCAGGGTTCAAACTGAAACAGGCCCCCATTTAAACTAAGTTGCAAACTTGAAAATTCCATATGAAATTCGGAAGCTCGCTTAAAGCACGCTTTTTTAAACCAAGCTCATAGCATATGCCTTAATGAGAAATGATTAAGATGCCAATATATTTCAAGAACCACGGGTAAAAATCAATCTCGACTCGTTTTGATGCAGTCAAAAGCTATATATAACTAGTTCTATACCCGTTATGGTGGACGGGCATTTTAACGTCACAATATGAAAAAAAATGCCTCTCTGAATTATTAACGTGTCAAATAAGTTTATCCAAGTTACCAATGTGGTGGTGGTCCATTGGCAAAGGTAAAGTCTTGAAACACCTGAGTTTGGGAGGGGAGGTCTTGACGATAGGAATTAAAAGAAATTTGCCATCCAAAAAAAAGTTTATCGAAGTTGTAACCATATACAATCATTACTCACTAGTATTTAATACGCATATATATATATATATATATATGGATCTACATAATTACATTACCTTTCCACTAAATATACGCATATATATGGATCTACACAATTACATTACCTTTCCATTAAATCAGTTAATCTTCTTGTAGTTTCTATAAAAATCCTCCTGTAGGTTCAATAAAAAATAAGGCAATGTAAGAGGATAATGATAAAATACACATCCATCCAATAATCACGACTGATGTTTAATTAGCCAAAAGGGGCTAATTATTTACATATCTGAGCCATAAATCATGGATGGAGACTGAATAATACAATATTATGCATATTACTATGTGTAATTAGCAAGTTATTACCACTTTCACCATCTGAGAATAGCATCCACAAGGGTTGTTCATGCTCCTAAATTAACCCAAAAAAAAATACAAAAACATGAAGTTTATAACCAAGGAAAATGATGGGTACTAAAAAATCAGTAAGTTCATGCTTTCAACACTCTTCTTGCTTTCTCAATGTCCATTAGGCCAGCATTGCTTGAACATAACACATTGTCTAATTGTCAAACAAAAGCAAGAAAGATTATTGGGAATGAGTGGTGGTGGCAAAATTGGATGGGTCAGTGGGTGGGCAGAAGGTGGGATGGTTAATAGGTCAAGAGTAGGAATATTTGGTACATGTTGAAATGGGTCGATGAATTGACCTAAAACAATTTTTAATCTCAACCCTTTAAAGTCCCTTATCGGCTTTCAAAAAAAATATTTTTGATTGCAGAAAGCTACACACACATATATATGTAAATATATAAATATACACACACACACACACAGAGGGAGAGAGAGACCACCTCCTTAAAGCCATGGGCCTATGTGGTAACACGCTCATATATTGATTTCTCAAGTGCTCTTGATCCAGGGGTTAGACCATCATCAATGTTGGAGGCATTCAACATTTCTCTCACAAGATGTCCACCGAATCTGCACAATCTACCGGTTTTAGTTGTGGTGAATTTATTAAAAGGCCCAACCTTAGTATGTGCTCTTAAATTCCCATACCTTTAATGCTTTATTAATATAATCCTTAGAATGTTCATTTTTGCCTCTATGTTCAGTGTGGTGAAGTGAAGAAAGCATGTCCCAAGAGAAGGCACTAGACTTAATGTTCAACATAGCAGCCACACCTAGAATTTCCCACAGACTGACTTTTATAAGTTGCTCAAAAGGAGAAGGCTTTTTTTATATAAATCCAAGCTTAAATCCCCTGCATTCAATAGCAATGATCAGAATAATTAAATTAATCACCCAAGATCATTTAACCAATTTGACCAGTGCATACACAAAAACACATCATAGTAATACTCTCTTCATTTTGACAGAATGGATGTCTAAAATCTTCACTAACGGCTTTCATGACTCTTATTTCTATAAAAAAAATCGAACTCCAACATTCCACACACTCTTCAATGACAAAAACATAAGCAACTTTTTTACAATTGACTTCAATTCAACAGCTTTTGCTATGTGTGGGATTTACCGAGCACGTATTGTTTTGTAGGGGTGAGAATTTATGACAAAACACGAAAACAGACACAAAATTTGCGAGTTTGGGTTCAGTATATATGAGTTTTGGTGATAATCCTTTTAGCTACCGCACAAGAAGTAGGTCTCTTGTTCAACATTGCAAGAACTTCATAAGGAAATGCATTGAGTAATGATTTAGATGATTTAAAACCCTGACCCCCCCCCCCCCCCATATCACATATACACACAACCACTTGTTTAAACATATAGGCATGACATCTCAAATCTACTTGACTAGTAGTTGCAACTTTATTTTATAAAAGTGCTTAACAAACAAGCCATATATATATCTCAAAATAAAGTAATCATGTATTGACTTACTAGCAAACACAGGTAAAACACAACAACTGACAACAAAAGCATGTCAATCCAAACATCACAACCGAGTAAACAGATCATCAAACACTTGGTGGGCATGAAACCATACTTTCTAAACCATATCAATTTCAACATTTTCACCATCAGAAAACTTCAATTAAAAGGCAACCTAAGTGCAATTTCTTCAATCACTTACAAGAACTACAACCACACAATCAAGAAACGCAAATGGGTGTTGCAGAAATACCTGTAAACAGCTGAAAATGCGTCTTGAAGGGTTGATTGTGCATAGTAGAGAGGTTGTTAACATTTAATATGGTGATGAAAGAAGGAAGGAAGACCGAGTTTACTTCTAAGTCAATAGCTGTCGGTGAAATTTTCATAGTCGTTGATATTGTCAAAATTTCGAGTCGTTTTCCCACAAAACAAAACCCTGGATTGAAAAATTGGGGAAAAGGGGAAAATTACTACATTAAACGTCTAATAGAGTTCTGGTGCGCATAACTTACCGTAGTTGGGGAAGAAACCCATCAAACATCGAGTGGAGTTCCGGTACAAATAAATCCGATCAAGCCTCCGATGACCATCAATGAGCCTTTGATCCCGGGCTTAATTCCTGCAAAATTCAAACCAGATCTTAAGTTAATGAGATGATTAAACGAAGACTGGATGATAATAATAATAATGATAGTAGAGAAAGAATGGAATTGGAGACCGAAAAGGTAGCCGATGGTGACCGAGTTGGAAAAGGGTTTAGCATCTCCTTGGTATGGTTTCCACATGGTAGTGAAACCTGAAGATGGTTCGAGCTGATGTGAAGATGGTAGTGGTAGGCGCTAGGGTTTTCAACTGAAGGATAAAGCTCTGTGTATTTGTGTTTTTAATTAACTGGGGATTGGAAATGAGAAGTAATTTGGATTTTAAGAGGGTAAAGGAAATTTAGGTGGAAAGATATAAAAATACTAGCGGGAATTTGGAATTTTCGTGTGGTTTAGACCGTGGGGTATGGTGGGGCGGGGGTTTGGGGCATGGGTTGACACGTGGATTATGGGGCACCCAATACACAAACCCAAGTTCATAGGGGTATGGTGGGCGTGGCTGGGCTGGCGTGGCCAAGCCATATCAAATTTTTTTTGGCCAATGACATCCCAGCTAGTTTTGTTGGCCAATAACATCCCGTCATGTCAGGGTCAGAGCCCCGCCCCACGCCCGGGCTGAATCCCACGCCAAAGGGGCCACGCCCAAACCCAAGCCCACCCGGGGTGGTGGCTTGGGCGTTTTCAGCCAACCCACGCCCAAACCCCCGCCCCATACCCCACAGTCTTAGGTCATTTTTCCGATTTAGTACAAAAGTTTTATATTTCGTCTGTGGGTCAAGGTTTCACTGTTGCTATTTTAGTCCACTGGGTTAACTTCATCCATTTTTTTCTGTTAACGACAATGGCCGAATTGCCCTTCTTGTTAACAGAGTTACATATAAAATGACTGAATCGCCCTTCTCGTTATGAAAAAAAATAGATGAAGTTAACCCAGTGAACTAAAATGCCAACGGTTAAACCTTTTGTAACCCACAGGCGAAAAATGAAACCTTTGGACTAAACTGGCAAAATGGCACAAACCACCGGGACCAAAACGACATTTAACTCTTATATTTGTTAAGGGTTCAAACGAGCCAAGCTACTCGAGTTCGGATCCAAACAAAAACTCGAAACGATTCAAGCGTAAACTAGTCTAAGTTTCGCTTATCGAACTCAAGCTGGCTCGCGAGCCTTAACGAGCCCACCATTTATATATTTTTTAATTAATATATTAAGTATATATTTAAATAATAATAATAATAATAATAATTACTATTGTAAAATATGACTACATATTAAATGATTCGAGCCCGAGCCTAAGCCGAGACCTAGCTTCAAAAACTACCTGCAAGCCGAATTCAAGCTTTATAATCAAAGGTACACGCATACATGCACAAACACATATACATATACTCATAGACATAGAGACATATACATATACACAGAAACACATATGCATATACACATAGAGATAGTGATGAAATAGTGGTTAACCGGGGAGGTTAATTCACTGGTCTCGTCAAGTAGGGTTAATCCCTTCTTTCCGAGGATCGGTGGCTGGATCGTCCGCTAACCTGTCTCCTGCACAAGGAAACACACCATGACTCATAACAAGGAGGATGGGGTGGGGGTGCTCCTTGTTACCACTCTCCGACATGAGAATCAGTATTTGCTTGAGAGCAAAGTGTGTGATAGTAGTAAGTGTGAGAGAGAGCAGATAAGCGATACCTCAAACCTGGTCCGGGATGGGTATATATAGCCGAAGAGTGAAGGAGGGTAATTCAATGGCTAGACCGACAACGCGCAGCCTGTTGCAGGTGTGTCAGAAGCGTAGATCACGGAAGTGTTGGACACTTCCTGAGGTGATGCCACGTCCTACTGCGGCTGTCAGTCTGTGTGCCAGCGTGCCAGCGTTGCAGAGATGTGGGGGGGACAGGTGACGATTGTCAGTGCCACTTGTTGTTTTGGACACTTAAGTCAAAGTGTTAGTCCTACTTGCGTCGTCAATAGGATGCGTTGCTGGGCCGCATCACTATGTGCGGTAACCATGGTTGTTACCACATCCCTTGTGGTGACGAAGATATCCATAGGATGCGGTGTTGAGCCGCATCGCTATGTGCAGTGACTGCGGTTGTTACCGCATCCCTTGTCGTGATGAAAACATCCATAGGATGCGGTGCTGAGCTGCATCGCTATGTGCAACGACTGCGGTTGTTACCGCATCCCTTGTCGTGACGAAAACAACCGTTTTCATACACAAGGTAAGTCTTCTCATCACTTGACCGACTGGAACAGTTAACTGCGTTCGCGCATGCCCGCACTGACGCAGATAAGTCCTAGTTGATGGGAGTATTTGATATGGGTGATGGTCACTCGTGTTCGCTTCGGTGCGAGATCTGGGACCATACCCCTTCACACAGACACACATACATGCACAAACACATATACATCATGACATGTATGATTTACTATTGTTTATTGTTATCCATTAAGGCCTAATATGGTCCATTAAGACATATATGATCTATTGTTGTCAATTGTGATCCATTTAGGCCCAATATGGTCAACTAACACATTTATGATCTACTATTGCCCATTATGATCCATTAGAGGCCAATATTAACCATGTTACATATACAGTGCAGTACAGTACAATATACTGTAGTGTAGTTTTGCATA
The DNA here is from genome assembly GCA_030545235.1 of Helianthus tuberosus. NCBI lineage: Eukaryota > Viridiplantae > Streptophyta > Magnoliopsida > Asterales > Asteraceae > Helianthus > Helianthus tuberosus. The sequence goes on from CM060353.1 coordinate 87,095,603, forward strand.
GCACAGGATTGTATCATATCGTACAATATAGTACAATATAATATAGTATAGTGTAGCATAGTATATGATCATATCGTGTATTACAATATAGTATAGTATCGTATACTATATGGTATATATATTATAGTGTAGTATTGTATAGTATATGATAGCATCGTACAATATAGTATAGTGTAGTGTTGTATAGTATAGGACCGTATCGTATCGCATAATGTAATATAGTATACTATACTATACTATATCGTATAGTATAGTGTCGGGTCATGTTGCGTCGTGTCGTGTCGTGTCGTGTCGTGTCGTGTAGTGTAGTGTAAGATTGTATCGTATGGTACCGTATAAGATTGTTTCGTATGGTACAACATAGGTATAGTATGGTATGAGGTATGATAGAGTATAGTACATAATAAATTGCCACAAATTTCCGACAAATTTGACATTTTATAATTTAAAATTATATGTTTTTTTCTAAATTTATAAATTAAAATAACCTTTTTGTAGGAAATCTGTAGCAACTGATGTTCATTTGCTACAAATTTTCGACAAACTTAACATTTTATATTTTAAACTATGTTTTTTTCTATAAACAACTGTTTTGTAGGAAATTTGTAGCAACTTGTGTCAATTTGCTACAAATTTCCGACAAATTTATTATTTTATTTTTTAAAATTATCTATTTTTCTAAATTGATAAATAACAAATAACATAACTTTTTTTGTAGGAAATATGTAGCAACTTGTGTCAATTTGCTACGAATTTCTGACAAATTTAACATTTTATTTTCAAAACTATGTTTTATTCTTAATTTAATGAATGATAGCCTTTTTTATAGGAAATGTGTAGTAACTACTGTCAATTTGCTACAGATTTCCGACATATTTATTAGTATTTTATTTTTTAAAATTATCTATTTTTTTTAATTGATAAATAACAAAAAACATAACTTTTTTGTAGGAAATATGTAGCAACTGGTGTCACTACAAATTTCTGACAAATCTAATATTTTATTTTTTTAAATTATGTTTTCTTCTTAATTTGTTGAATAATAGCCTTTTTGTAGGAAATTTGTAGCAACTGCTGTCAATTTGCTTCAAATTTCCGACAAACTTATCATTTTATTTTTTTAAATTATCTATTTTTCTAAAATTAATAAGTAACAAATAAATAACTTTTTTTTTTGTAGGAAATATGTAGCAACTGGTGTAAATTTGCTACAAATTTCCGACAACTCTAATATTTTATTTTTTTAAATTATGTTTTCTTCTTAATTTGTTGAATAATAGCCATTTTGTAGGAACTTTGTAGCAACTTTTGTCAATTCGCTTCAAATATCCTACAAATTTATCATTTTATTTTTTAAAATTATCTATTTTTATAAAATTGCTAAGTAACAAATAAAATAACTTTTTTTTCTAGGAAATATGTAGCAACTGGTGTAAATTTGCTACAAATTTCCGACAACTCGAATATTTTTTTTTTTTTTTTAAATTATGTTTTCTTCTTAATTTGTTGAATAATAGCCGTTTTGTAGGAAATTTGTAGCCACTGCTGTCAATTTGCTACAAATTTCCGACAAAGTTATTATTTTATTTTTTAAAATTATCTATTTTTTCTAAAATTGATAAGTAACAAATAAAATAACTTTTTTTTGTAGGAAATATGTAGCAATTGGTGTAAATTTGCTACAAATTTTCGACAAATTTAATATTTTATATTTTTTAAATTATTTATTTTGTTGTTGTTACAAATAATATAAAATTTTATAATTTGTCGGAATTTTGTGGAAAAGGTTATAAATTTTGTGACGAAATTGCTACAAATGCTTATTGTGTGTCAATTTTGTAGGAAATTTGTGGCAACGTTTTGGGTTTTTGTTGTTTTTCTTTTTTGTCAAAAAATTGTAGGAAAATTGTAAAAAAATTGAGTTGTGGGAAATTTGTAGGAAAAAATGTAGTTTTCTAGTAGTGTTTGGTACAAATTGTTCACAAGCAGATAACGCTTTTGGTCATTTAGGTGGATGCCCATTATATTTTTATGTTAAAGTTATATAAATGACAATCTTACACTTTTACCTAAAAAATGAAAAACCTAAATTCCTAAAAAATTCAGTTGCATTTTCTTCAATGCCTAGGCTCCCCTTATCTCCGGTGAAGAAAAAACCAACACACCACATGCGCTTCATTTTGAGATCTACGACATAACAATTCAATATCCATAAGATTTAGAGAAAGAAACTAATTAAGAGAGATGGAGAGAGAGAGAGAGAACCATCACTAGTGCTCTAGTGGTGGCCACGGGTATTTAAGTTCCACTTATGGTGGACCCGGGTAGTTTTCCCCTCAAGGTCTCAAGTTCGAGTCTTGGTGATAGGGGTTTCTCATTGAGGGGTTTAAATTGGGGATCTATTGTGCGAGGGGGCTCTCTAGCGCGGACCCGGTTAAGACAACGTATGCTAGACCTCCCGACATACGCGAATAATTCACACCTTTCAAAAGAGAGAGAGAGAGAGAGAGAGAGAGAGAAATCATTAATCCGATCCCCAAGTATTGGCTAATATTGGTTGATCGGCTTAACGAATAATTCAGTTGTTGGTTACAATAGTGGAAACTACAGTAGAGACCCCTTATCAAATATTAGTTAGCCGAACTAGTCCATGAAGGTTATAGTTGTAACAACACTTCCCTTTATAACATTCTTTTACCTTAAGAATTGAAACTTTGAACCAAAGTTAAAATCATCTAAATACTCACATGGGGCGTCTGGAAATGCAAGATGACCATACGAATGTACAAAAACCTTAATAATTGCTTTACAACCTTTCTACATGCAATTGCATTCAACTTATATCTTCTTTATCCGTATGTAAATCCACAATGGCTTCCCCTTGAGTATAACAAGGAATATAGAGAACATGCAATAAATATTGTAAGTCATACAAAGCTTGGTGTGGGGTGGGGAACTATGTATTGCTGAATAAAATGTGGTGTTATTGATGGCCCAAAGGATCAATTATATAAACAATACAAATGTAAAGAGGATGTACAATAAAAGTAAAATTTTCTCATTAAGCCCACCTTTGCAGCTGGCGATGTTAGCATTTAAAAAAACATATTATTTTAAAAAGAAATTAATAAGTATTATTTTTTTAAAAAACTTATTTTTTTATTTTTATTCTTTTAGTTTTGAAAACGTTAATTTCTCTTGCGGTCTAACTTGCCTCAACGATACCGTTCAAATGTAAAGTTATTTTTTTTCTTTTTGATCGGTGGAGAATACATGTCAATATCTTCTTTGGTATTTCGTTTGATTTCTATGCCCAGTACCGGCGTCGAACTAAATCGAACTGATACCAACCGATTTAACACAAATAATAGTGAAATATAAACTTGCATAAACACAATCTATGACGAACGAATGATTTCTACATAAACTGATTTGATTTGTGTAACAAACCTCAAAAGTATTCTCAACAACAACAGAAATGTGCGCAACGAAACTTGAAAACCTGACGATTAATGAACTAAACCACACAAAAGTAACCTTCATTAGATTCGAAATTAAAAACCGAAACAAATGGAATCAAGACCCGCGCATACGTGATAAGTATTTGCACGGAAATCGAGAAAAACGCGTGATTGGTCGAAAAAGGCGACCGACGACACATGTCACGAGACTAAGCCACGTGTCATGGCTACATGGGACATGTGGCAGTCGAAGCCAGGTCGACTAACCCCGCGACACGCGCCAGGGACGGCTGAGCCGTGCGCGACATGCGGGAGAGATCAAAACTGGCTATAAAGCCAGGGGATTGGGACTTGCTCAGATTTCACATTTCGACGGAAAAAATAGTTCTTTTTGTTGATCGTTTCTCTGTTTCTTTCAAATTTACAATCAAAGTCTCGAAACTCTGCTGCGATATCAGGGTAGTAACTATAATCACTGGCACGATACTTTATCCGATCTATTGAAACCGATCCAATGGATGTTTAAGTACTGCCAATATCTGGCTATACTTTGTCATTCGTTGTGAGGGTTTCGATATCGTGATTATCGTTAAAGTTGAATTTGGGGTAATACGCTAATACGAGTTCCAGTGTATCTAGAAATTAGAATTCATAACCAGGGAGCTGCTAAACCAAAATACTTAGCGATTAAGTAAACTTAATGGTTAAGGAAACTTAATGGTTAAGTAAACTTAATGGTTAAGTAAACTTAATGGTTAAGGAAACTTAATGGTTAAGGAAACTTAATGGTTAAGTAAAGTTAGCGATTAAGAAAACTTAATGGTTAAGTAAAACTTAGCAGTTAAGACAACTTAGTAGTTAAGATAACTTAGCAATCAAGAAACCTTAATAGATAAGTAAACTTAACAGCTAAGTAAGATTAAGTAAGTTAATTAATTAATCAGCGAAGTAAGATTAATTAATTCGCTGAGTACGTTAATCAGTTAAGTAAGTTATTTAATTAACCAGTTAAAGTAAAGTCAAACAGCTAAAGTTTAACAACAAAGATATACATGAGGTAGATAATATCTAAATAGGTATATATGGGGTAGATATTATCTAAGGAAAGTAATATATAAAGAAGTTATTATCTAAGGAAAATATTATCTAAGGAAAATATTATCTAGTGAAGGTAATATCTAAGGAAGATAATATCCAAAGAAGGTTTTATCTGAGGAAGACTTTTTCTGGGGCAAGCTTTATCTACGGAAGGTATATATAAGAAACTTCCTAGAAAAGAAAGGCATATCCCTTACCTATAAATAGGAAGATTAGAATTCATTTTTCTTTGCTCATTCCTTCTATTCTTCTCTCTCTATACGTTGGTGTTCTAACCAATAATCACCTATACAATATTCTGTCCGAGCGATTCGGGAACCAACTAACGAATGCCAAAGTGTTGTCTAAATAAGACTATACTTTGTGAATTTCGTTAAAGTTCTGATATCGTGACCATCGTTAGGTTTGATATGGTTTTATACTAAAAGCATTCCACTCTGTTAAACTAAATGTTTAACTATCAGAAAAACTCCGATTATCAAACAAGATGTTTAATCATCAGAAGATTCAGAACTATAAAGTAGATGCTTTGTTATCAGAAGGCTTAGAATCAAGAGGCTTGTTTAATCAAGACTATATGCTAACAAGGTGAGTCCTTCTCTTTTTATCAAATTGTTTTGCAAAACCTTAAATGTTTTCCAGTTATACTTACAATGATTAAGCCTTTGTAATCTCCTTAAATATTTTCCAGTTATACTTATAGTGATTAAGTCTTTGTAATCTACAATTACTGCCGGTATGTGGGGTTTTGAATACACTACTTGATAAGCTTCACCATTGGACAACGGGTTAGCCAATGTGTGATATGACCATAGTCACAGATCCGGTCGAGTGACAAATACCGATTTGGGGGTAATTGATTGATATAAACATTGTAATAGCTCTTAATACTGTATATTATAACAATGTTTCTTTTGTATAAATTGAATGTACTCACCAGTATTTCATGCTGACAAAACCTTTTTAAAACGCGTTTCAGGTGATTACAGTAGATGAGAATAAGAGTTCTACGGCACCGAAAGGCTTAAAGAAGTGGCTTATTTTATCAATTAAATTAAAATAAGAAACATTGTTTTATGTATTCGGGTTTATCCCATATTAAAGCTACCTTTGTAAAACATGGGTTATTCCCATCTATTTAATCAATAAAATCGGTGTTTTCTAAACTCTGGTATTTTCCTAACTCACGGTCCTGATGAAATTTTCCGCTGCAATACTTTTCAAAATAACCACCGGTACCACTTGACTGCTCACGGCTCCCGCTTCCAGGGTGGGTTCGGGGGTCGTGACAGAGGTGGTATTAGAGCCACTTGTATAAGCAAATAGGTGTTGTAATAATACCTAAGTTTAAACGAAGAGTTAGGAAATTGATATTATCTGGTAGCACCCAAGATAGTATTTAGACTTGAACCTAAGAAAAATGCCTTAATATAAGCTTAAGGATGAGCTAATTACTTGTATAAGTATAATGTGATAGATATTGGTATGCCGTAAGAATGAGGACTATAACATTGCAAGTACAATAAATAAGCAATAACACTTGATCGCTATTATTTCTTGCTTATTAGTACTACTTGGTTCTAGAGTATGATCTGTCATGTGAATACAAATTTCCTTGATTCTTGATGAAAGCCTTAATCAAAGAGGCACCTTTAAAATCTTGATTTAAAAAGATACAATTTATGGGAAATACAATGATAATTACCTCTCCGGTGAGAACCGAGTAAGATGGGATTACCTCTCCGGTGAGAACCAGGTAAGAAGGGGTATCATATCTCAAACAAGTGACAAAATTCTCTAAATAGTACCATGACCTGATGTCTGACCTGTTTTTAGAAATGTGAATCTGTTAAATACATTGACCTTATGAATGGTATGTATGTTATAGTATGTTAAATATATGATTATATAGATATGTATATCTATAAGGAAATCCAAAAACTATAAAGATTGACAATTTAGCATAAATCACGAGCATGTGTGTCAATGATAATTCTAGATTTCTTTATCAGGAATCTCTCTCATATATCTATAATTCCGATATTGAACATCATTTCATTTGATCATCTGTCTCGTAACTCATCCGACAATATAAACGACGGGAACCCTTTAAGTTGGGACGCCATCGAAAGTATAAGAATTTCCAATGTGTTACCTTAGACTACTAACGCAAGTAGGAAACCTGTAACTAAAAGTTGTGCTAGTCACAAAACGTCTAAAAACCTACGTTAATGAGAGTAATTCTACTTTCATTAAGAACTCTTCAGAAGGTAAGAGTAACCTATGTGTCACACCCCCAAATTACCACATGCGGAAACACTGCGGGACGTGTGACGTACCAGGATCCAAGCCACCAATCACATTGAACTACACATAGTATTTAATAAAACATTCCATTTATTTCAAATATAAATCCAAAGTATAAGTTAAACCAAAGTAGATATTCAGCGGAAGCATTATGTAAACTGTAAGTTAATTGTTTCAAAACAATAGTTCATAATTAACAAGCAAATATCCAAGAGTCTCGATCCATGACCACTCCAGCACTCCCAGATAGCAAGTCCATGATTAACATTCTAACGACCTGCAAGCATGCTGTCACACCCCGACCACGTGGAACATACAAAACGTGGCGGAAACATCGGGGAGTGTTGCAACAGAATTAATGTTTCACAACCATGGAAATTAAAGTTTCGTTTTATTCAATATAAGTGTTACAATGTCTAAACAAACATGAAAATACAACATAATTAACTAGTCTGCATCTTTTATTGTCACTAAGGCCCATGTCCGCCTAAGTGTATCTTGATCAATCCTATGCTTCATTTCCTGAAACACATGTGAAAATATGGTACGTCAGCATAAAAATGCCGGTGAGATACATAGGTTTTGTGAAAATAGGTTTCATGACTTATGTTTGAGAAAATGTTTAGTCATGAACCTTGTAATTTGCTTTGTCTTTGTAAATCATTTGAAAAACAATAAGTTCAGATGATACATATAAATAAGTGAATAATGCATGGTTAAATGAATAGCCATGTAAAAATGAGTTTGTATAAGTTAAGTTGTTTGTAAATCAATGTCTTGTGAAAAATACGTTATTTGCATAAAATGTTCTATGTCTTAAACTGAAATGATTCAAATAACGCTACGACATGTAATACCATACAAACACTTATATATAGGAAGTACCAGCGGCGTATCCACCATGCTTGTATCATATTACACCCGCATCGTTACTTAATCACTTAATCAAACCAAACCAACAATGTAAATTGTCCATGAATAAATGAATTTGTCAAATGTATTGAATAATATGTCAAAATGCATGATCAATGTAAATCATGTAATGTGTAACCTAAATGATATGTATGGCTAGTGAAAACGCATCAACTAAACCATAGGTGAAATGCACAAAAACAAGGTATTGAAGTAAAACTGTGTTTAAATCAACGTTATGTCTTGTGTAAATGCATGATTAATGTCAATCATGTTAAAATGTCTATGTCTAATGTCTATGTCAAAATGTCCTGTATGGCTAGCGAAATGTGTCAACTAAACCATATGCACAAGAACATAGTATTGAAGTAAAACGTAGTTTAAATCAACGTTATGTCTTGTGTAAATGCATGATTAATGTCAATCATGTTAAAATGTCTATGTCTAATGTCTATGTCAAAATGTCCTGTATGGCTAGCGAAATGTGTCAACTAAACCATATGCACAAGAACATAGTATTGAAGTAAAACGTAGTTTAAACCAACCTTATGTCTTGTGAAAATGCAAGATCAAGGTCAATCATGTTAAAATGTCTATATGCATGCTATACTGAATATGTACATTTATGTGGTATTGTGAAAATGCATACATCCAAGCCTGGCGACTGTGGTGATAAACCCTTTAAACAAATTAAAGGTCTATCTGTCTTAATAACAACGAATTCGGTCATTCCTTTCATCCCCTTTCCCTGGGACGTCCGGAATGGGAGTTGTCAATTCCTATGGTACCACTACCTACTAACGAACGGCATGATCGGTGTTAATGAATGTATTGTCCCATGTAAACAAACCAAATGTCATACAAAAAATGTAAGCATGTGATGAAAACAATGTACTAAGTATGCACGCAATGGACATACATAGCATAAAATGTAAATGTAAAACGATGTACTAAGTATGAACTAAATGGACATACATAGCATAAAACACAATGAGATCATGTACTATAATGTACTAACGAACATAGCAGGTATATGATGTGAAAACAGGAAAGCATGAAAGTAACAAGTAGGCACATGTGTTCCACCCCAAAACAGTTTGGAAAACAGTAAAAGAGGGGTCTATGTACTCACTTGAGATTGCTCAGTAGTCCTTGAGTAACAACCAAACAAAGCTAGAGATCACGGAAATCAAACGGCACCTAATATAGGTAACTATGTTAATTAACCGGACCTAAATCGGAAGATTGGGTAGCATTAGGGTTTGTAAACCAAATGGGTATAGGAACTCATATGATATGGTTTAACAAAGCCTACATGCTAAATGAAACTTAACCTAAGACTTATCGACCCATTACGACCCGTTTAGGAAGCTTATGCTACTTTAACGCGTCGTTCGCGTAAAACGCGTTCGGAACGCCTAACCAGCCCTATGACAAGTGTTATATGCCTAAACATGTTACATAATCAGTTATGTGGCAAAAGTTTAGGTTACATATGCTAAATTACCAATTATGCATGAAAAGGGTATTCTGGTAATTTACCTAAGGCATATAAACTACCTATCATACAACTACTTAAACGATGTGACCATAGGGTATAACATCGGAAGGTTATTCCCTACCTACTATGGTCACCTAATGTATTTGGTCGGATCCTAATGATCGACCAAATGGGTCGAGTTCGAAGGTATAGGCGATTTATTAGATCGCCTACCCTACGACTCTAGACAACGTGGTAATCAGTGGGCATAGTCCCAAAGGACTATGACCAACGTGATTACACTCACGTTGCGAAGTTCAAACGAACTTCGCATTGACCATTACTGGTCAACGCTGAAAGTCAAACAAAGTTTGACTTTCTGACTCGAAAAGCAGTAAAAATAAGGAAAAGAACGAAAGAATACTAACCCAGGGTCCCCGAATGCTAAACTCAATTCGAAAATCTCAGGTATGAAACAAATGTTTCAACTTAGAGTTTCTCAAAGTGAATTTCTAGTGATTATGAACAATGGGGGGTGGGGTATTTATAGTATTCGGAGAACCGTTAAGATCGTTTCTTGGAAAAGGGGAAACGATCAAGGCCGTACACTTGTCGGGATGTTATGGTGCCTCAAAATGCACACACCATAGGGATTTGACATGTGGGAGAGGTTTTGGAAGTGCAAAACAGCTGCAACCAGCTGTTAAAACCATTTAATCTGGTCTGATACCCGGATGCGGCCCGCTTCAGGATGTTCCAAACACAATGCGGGCCGCTTTGGCCTGTCTGATCAGCAAACTTGTTTCAGAAATGACAGTTTCAGTCCCTGCACGTGTTTAAGGCCTTTTCCGACACTTCTAAGGCCCGTAAAGCCAACTTTAAGGCCCTAAAATGTTGCCTAAACATTGTGGACATGAAACATGTTCAAAAATATCTCGGATGATGGTTCGTTTGGTCGTACGAACGCGATGTTCGCTTAATTACGACGGAATGCGCATAAGCGCGAAAAACGATCCAAATGACGTGACGAATGGATTTTTCTTATGGAGAACACTAAAATATAATGTAGTCATGCTTACATAAATTTTTGGGTGTCCGGATGTATTCAGAACGTAAGTTATGCGCGAAAATGCAAACTTGTGCACTTTTTGACACTTTTAGTCCCTGAATGACCCAAAAGTTTATTTTAGCACACCGAACCCCTCAAAGCCTATTTCTAAGCTATATAAAGGATATTTAAGGTGTGTTTAACTTATGGTCATGTTCCGGAATGTCTGTTACAGTTCAAATTGGCATACTTTCGCAGTTTGTCAACTTTAGTCCCTGTAAGCGATTTAACTTGATTTTGCCATACCAAAGCCTTCAAAACTTATTTCTAAGTTATGTAAAGGTTATTTAAGGCATGTTAAGCCAATGTCACTATTCCGGAGTGTTTGTTGCATTAAACTGGTTATATTTACGCATCGGTGCGCGTATAACCTTCCAGAAAGTGATTTAGAGTTTGAAATTGAACAAGAATTGATATGTGCAAATGATACACATATTTTTTACAAAGACCAAGTATGAAATACAATATTTCATTGCTACAGTATTTGTGTGATGGCCGTGGAGGCACAGGTGTTACAGTCTCCCCTACTTTAGGAAATTTCGTCCCGAAATTTATTTAGAGGAAACTTGTGAGAGCTTGAAAGTATGAAGTTGAAAAGATCGAACAACATTGGTTAGGGTTCTTGAACTTCTAGTAACCTTAATAACATTATGTTTGCAATGTAAGAGGGACACTTATATACTAGTATATGAAGCGTCATTGGTGCGTCCACCGTACCTCCATTACATCGTTCTCATTTCGTTATTGTTGTCACTATCGGTTCTTACACATAATAAATCTTACTGGGTTTCTGTGCACTAAATTTCATAATTATGTACGCGTCCATAATTAGACAATTCCTTGCACAGTTCACACAGTCTATTTTATAATGCGTAGGGTAAAACCAAATGAACAATCCTGTGATGAGTGTGACTAGACCGCCATAGAGTCCCGTAGACTAAATCAATAAATGATCTAAATAGACTATCAAGGAGTCTGTCCAGCTACATCACTAGATGTCATTCTTTAACCAGATTGCGAATCAATCTTTTGACTAGACCACTAAAAAGGGTCTGGAGTGGTACTATATAAATCCAAGGGTCTTAACTATTACATAGAAGCCCATTAAGGATTTAAGGTAGTACCTTTGAATATCCTGCTACGAATCTCTCATATGAAGATATGAAAGATCCTGCGAGGATTTGGATAACGAATATCCAGAGTATTAAAAACACAAAAATGCATGAAAGAAAACATAAGATGAATAAACACATAGTCACATAACCACAAAATTGCTAACTAGAAGTTTGTTCTGCTAACAGAGTACATGTATTTAAAGCACACTAGGAATCCATCTTGTGGATTTCATTTGGTACTTTAAACATTTTCGAGAATCTAACTATAAAGATAGAAAGATTCAAAAAAGAAAATTCGATTTCGATTACGAGAACTTGAAATGTTCGAATTAAGGTACATAAAGAATCCAATTAAAGACTCTGATTTGAATGATGATCATCCACAAGGATCTAAATGTGAAGATAAAAAGATCCCATATGGATTTTAGAAGTTGAAGATGTTTTGAATTCTTGCACGGGATGTGCTTAAGTCAAAACATGAAGTAAAATGCTTATGAGGTTGAGATGCTAGATATGTCAAGGCGACATATGAAGCAGAATTTGAAGGTTAAGTAAATGTGTGAGGAAAATATATTTGGAAAACTATGCATGGGAAAAAAAAATGTTTTTGAAACCTTATATATAATATTTTGAAATCATAAAGTAGGTGTACTAGGTAAGTATATTTATAAAAATGTTTTAAAATCATGCGAGATGGATTTTGAAATTATGTATAAGGTTTTTGAAAAAAATTATATGATGCTTTTTCGAAATCATGCACTTGATAAGAAAATGTATTGTGTTAATATTGTCTTCAGACTATATGAAATATTTTGAAATTTGAAAGGTTGGTTTTGATAACATGGCCAATGTTTTTGAAATAACATAGACAATGTATCTAGAAAAATTGTTTTCAAACTATATGAAATGTTTTGAGATCATGAAGATTGTTTTGAAATACTTGTACTGTGTATGTTGGAAAATCAAAACGTAATGGGTATGAGATTTGGAAATACCCTTAGTTATCTAACCAAGGATTCAAAGGCACAGATGTGCAGAAGCATGATTACTCATAATGTCACTTTATTTTCTGTACTTCGTATCTTAGAATGAAACGAGTACTTAAAATTTTCAAAGGAATCATGAGCGATCATTTGAAAGAGAGAATCACAAGAGTAGTTTGTAAGGAATATAGTTCCTTGATGTAGGTATCATAGGAAAAGTCATACACACATGTAATTATACTTGTATATCAGAATTGCGAACAACAACTTTTATTTATGAACAAGACATATTGTTTCACAATACATGAGAACAAAAGAAACAAAGGCATAAGACAGCAATATCCTTTGTTCAGCCGAATGCTCATCCAAGGGTTGGATTTGCATTAGCAAGCTTTGGGCAGTTGTGGCGGAAGTGACCAATCTCTCCGCAGTTGAAACATGAACCCAGTGGGAATTTCGCAGCGTTCCCTTGAACCGGAGCTTGAACCTGGGCAGCCTGATTTTGTCCCAAACGACAAACTTTGGCCAAATGCCCAAGTTTACCACACGTCGTGCATTGCCAGCAGACTTGTTGTAACGCGTGATGACCGTTGCAGCGTGCACAATGAGGTGCAGTACCGGCATATGCTTTCTTTGCAGGTGGCTGGCTGGTTGGTTGGGAACGGCTCGACCATTGTGAGCGACCACGGCGAAGTTTTGAGGAGCCTTTCGCTTCTTTGACTTCTTAGGCGATCGTTCATCCATGGTCTTTGATTTCCCGATTGGTTTCTTGGCTGGTGGTGCTGTCACCCGGATGGGTCTTGTTTGATTTGGTACAGCTGTAGTTGGGCACACCCTTGCCGTATGACCTATAAGTCCACAATTTTGGCAATTGCGGCACTTCACATTAGTATGATGATGAAGGCTACATTGGTTGCACAAAGGTAAAGTTCCAAAGTACGGCTTCCTAGCTGGTGGCTTTGCCACTTGGCTAGGTCCCGCTTGATTAAGTGTAACCGCTGCGGGTTTCCTTGAAGCCTTACGCTTCCTTGATTTTGGTGCAGTCTTGACTTCTGCTTCCTTCAGTGGCTCTTGAGTGGCTTCATTGTCGAGACGAGAGGCTTCATTGTTGAGACGAGCCATGGAAATGCCTAAATCCACAGTCCTTTGAATCACTTCACCAATTTGCTGGACAAATTTGGCTGTTCGCTCGGGCATTTGACCAGTGCTGAGAGGAATAGACATTCTAAAAGAAAATGAAAGACAGAGGAAGAAGCAAGTGAAAGGTTATTGGAAAAATCAATACCGAAACGGCAACGAATGAAAATTGTGATCATTTGTTTGTTACCTAAGGCAAACAAATGAGATGGCGACAAAACAAAGTAAATGGGTACATTGAGATGATGACAAATCAAAGTAAATGGGTCAAAAATAATGTATCGCGAAGACATGCTCGCCTATAAGTGAACACTCATCCCAAGAATTCCCAGGTAAGCACAACTGGTCTCGCGTCTGATGAGATGTATACGAAGTGCTTGCCTAGACAGAAAACCCAGAATACAGGCATTCACCCTTCCAGTTTGCACGTGTTCACATTACTTAAAACCCAAAACCTTGACGATGTTTTTGAAAACCCAAAAGGGTTCAAAACCATATAACAGAGAGTTCAAAACCTTATAACTGAGGGTTCAAAACCTAGTAATCAATCATCCTAGAACAGATGATTAGTTTTCAAAGCGGTTTTGAATTTTATGTTCTTGTTGTGATCGTCGCCTAAGGATAGGTGACGGTATTGTTTTATGACTAAACGCAAGTAAACTCGCGTTAGGGTCCTAAGAAGGTTATAGACTAGGTCAAAGCATTACTAATAACCTAATTCCCTATAACCATTGGCTCTGATACCATCTTTTCTGTCACACCCCGACCACGTGGAACATACAAAACGTGGCGGAAACATCGGGGAGTGTTGCAACAGAATTAATGTTTCACAACCATGGAAATTAAAGTTTCGTTTTATTCAATATAAGTGTTACAATGTCTAAACAAACATGAAAATACAACATAATTAACTAGTCTGCATCTTTTATTGTCACTAAGGCCCATGTCCGCCTAAGTGTATCTTGATCAATCCTATGCTTCATTTCCTGAAACACATGTGAAAATATGGTACGTCAGCATAAAAATGCCGGTGAGATACATAGGTTTTGTGAAAATAGGTTTCATGACTTATGTTTGAGAAAATGTTTAGTCATGAACCTTGTAATTTGCTTTGTCTTTGTAAATCATTTGAAAAACAATAAGTTCAGATGATACATATAAATAAGTGAATAATGCATGGTTAAATGAATAGCCATGTAAAAATGAGTTTGTATAAGTTAAGTTGTTTGTAAATCAATGTCTTGTGAAAAATACGTTATTTGCATAAAATGTTCTATGTCTTAAACTGAAATGATTCAAATAACGCTACGACATGTAATACCATACAAACACTTATATATAGGAAGTACCAGCGGCGTATCCACCATGCTTGTATCATATTACACCCGCATCGTTACTTAATCACTTAATCAAACCAAACCAACAATGTAAATTGTCCATGAATAAATGAATTTGTCAAATGTATTGAATAATATGTCAAAATGCATGATCAATGTAAATCATGTAATGTGTAACCTAAATGATATGTATGGCTAGTGAAAACGCATCAACTAAACCATAGGTGAAATGCACAAAAACAAGGTATTGAAGTAAAACTGTGTTTAAATCAACGTTATGTCTTGTGTAAATGCATGATTAATGTCAATCATGTTAAAATGTCTATGTCTAATGTCTATGTCAAAATGTCCTGTATGGCTAGCGAAATGTGTCAACTAAACCATATGCACAAGAACATAGTATTGAAGTAAAACGTAGTTTAAATCAACGTTATGTCTTGTGTAAATGCATGATTAATGTCAATCATGTTAAAATGTCTATGTCTAATGTCTATGTCAAAATGTCCTGTATGGCTAGCGAAATGTGTCAACTAAACCATATGCACAAGAACATAGTATTGAAGTAAAACGTAGTTTAAATCAACCTTATGTCTTGTGAAAATGCATGATCAAGGTCAATCATGTTAAAATGTCTATATGCATGCTATACTGAATATGTACATTTATGTGGTATTGTGAAAATGCATACATCCAAGCCTGGCGACTGTGGTGATAAACCCTTTAAACAAATTAAAGGTCTATCTGTCTTAATAACAACGAATTCGGTCATTCCTTTCATCCCCTTTCCCTGGGACGTCCGGAATGGGAGTTGTCAATTCCTATGGTACCACTACCTACTAACGAACGGCATGATCGGTGTTAATGAATGTATTGTCCCATGTAAACAAACCAAATGTCATACAAAAAATGTAAGCATGTGATGAAAACAATGTACTAAGTATGCACGCAATGGACATACATAGCATAAAATGTAAATGTAAAACGATGTACTAAGTATGAACTAAATGGACATACATAGCATAAAACACAATGAGATCATGTACTATAATGTACTAACGAACATAGCAGGTATATGATGTGAAAACAGGAAAGCATGAAAGTAACAAGTAGGCACATGTGTTCCACCCCAAAACAGTTTGGAAAACAGTAAAAGAGGGGTCTATGTACTCACTTGAGATTGCTCAGTAGTCCTTGAGTAACAACCAAACAAAGCTAGAGATCACGGAAATCAAACGGCACCTAATATAGGTAACTATGTTAATTAACCGGACCTAAATCGGAAGATTGGGTAGCATTAGGGTTTGTAAACCAAATGGGTATAGGAACTCATATGATATGGTTTAACAAAGCCTACATGCTAAATGAAACTTAACCTAAGACTTATCGACCCATTACGACCCGTTTAGGAAGCTTATGCTACTTTAACGCGTCGTTCGCGTAAAACGCGTTCGGAACGCCTAACCAGCCCTATGACAAGTGTTATATGCCTAAACATGTTACATAATCAGTTATGTGGCAAAAGTTTAGGTTACATATGCTAAATTACCAATTATGCATGAAAAGGGTATTCTGGTAATTTACCTAAGGCATATAAACTACCTATCATACAACTACTTAAACGATGTGACCATAGGGTATAACATCGGAAGGTTATTCCCTACCTACTATGGTCACCTAATGTATTTGGTCGGATCCTAATGATCGACCAAATGGGTCGAGTTCGAAGGTATAGGCGATTTATTAGATCGCCTACCCTACGACTCTAGACAACGTGGTAATCAGTGGGCATACTCCCAAAGGACTATGACCAACGTGATTACACTCACGTTGCGAAGTTCAAACGAACTTCGCATTGACCATTACTGGTCAACGCTGAAAGTCAAACAAAGTTTGACTTTCTGACTCGAAAAGCAGTAAAAATAAGGAAAAGAACGAAAGAATACTAACCCAGGGTCCCCGAATGCTAAACTCAATTCGAAAATCTCAGGTATGAAACAAATGTTTCAACTTAGAGTTTCTCAAAGTGAATTTCTAGTGATTATGAACAATGGGGGATGGGGTATTTATAGTATTCGGAGAACCGTTAAGATCGTTTCTTGGAAAAGGGGAAACGATCAAGGCCGTACACTTGTCGGGATGTTATGGTGCCTCAAAATGCACACACCATAGGGATTTGACATGTGGGAGAGGTTTTGGAAGTGCAAAACAGCTGCAACCAGCTGTTAAAACCATTTAATCTGGTCTGATACCCGGATGCGGCCCGCTTCAGGATGTTCCAAACACAATGCGGGCCGCTTTGGCCTGTCTGATCAGCAAACTTGTTTCAGAAATGACAGTTTCAGTCCCTGCACGTGTTTAAGGCCTTTTCCGACACTTCTAAGGCCCGTAAAGCCAACTTTAAGGCCCTAAAATGTTGCCTAAACATTGTGGACATGAAACATGTTCAAAAATATCTCGGATGATGGTTCGTTTGGTCGTACGAACGCGATGTTCGCTTAATTACGACGGAATGCGCATAAGCGCGAAAAACGATCCAAATGACGTGACGAATGGATTTTTCTTACGGAGAACACTAAAATATAATGTAGTCATGCTTACATAAATTTTTGGGTGTCCGGATGTATTCAGAACGTAAGTTATGCGCGAAAATGCAAACTTGTGCACTTTTTGACACTTTTAGTCCCTGAATGACCCAAAAGTTTATTTTAGCACACCGAACCCCTCAAAGCCTATTTCTAAGCTATATAAAGGATATTTAAGGTGTGTTTAACTTATGGTCATGTTCCGGAATGTCTGTTACAGTTCAAATTGGCATACTTTCGCAGTTTGTCAACTTTAGTCCCTGTAAGCGATTTAACTTGATTTTGCCATACCAAAGCCTTCAAAACTTATTTCTAAGTTATGTAAAGGTTATTTAAGGCATGTTAAGCCAATGTCACTATTCCGGAGTGTTTGTTGCATTAAACTGGTTATATTTACGCATCGGTGCGCGTATAACCTTCCAGAAAGTGATTTAGAGTTTGAAATTGAACAAGAATTGATATGTGCAAATGATACACATATTTTTTACAAAGACCAAGTATGAAATACAATATTTCATTGCTACAGTATTTGTGTGATGGCCGTGGAGGCACAGGTGTTACACATGCAGACAAGTGTGTCAGAAGACGCTGGTGAGTTCAAAGTTTTGTTAACGCGTTTAGTTACCAGATATGTGTATAAAATAGTTCAATGATTTGATTTGATGTTGTTATTAACTCGATTACCGCAAATAGCTACAAGATGTATTTTCCCAACCCCAATGCCTCTATCAAAGCATTGGTCAAGTGGTCAAGGTAATTAGTTCACGCCCGTCCTCCCCGGTAGGGGTGTGCATGGGTCAGTTTTTACTATTAACCATAACCATAACCGATAGTTCGGTTATGGAGTTTTGGTAACCATAACCATAACCAAACTTCGGTTATTGTGACACCTGTGTCACTTCAACCATCACACAAATGCCAAACCAATGAAATATTGTATTTCATATTTGGGATTTGTAAAAAATATGTGTATCGTTTGCACATATCAACTCTTGTTCGATTTTAAGCTTTAAATCACTTTCTGGAGGGTTACACGCGCTCTGATGTGTAAATATAACCAGTTTAATCCAACGAACACTCCGGAATAGTGAAATAGGCTTAACATACCTTAAATAACCTTTACATAACTTAGAAATAAGTTTTGAAGGCTTTGGTATGGCAAAAACAAGTTAAATCGCTTATAGGGACTAAAGTTGACAAACTGCGAAAGTATGCCAATTTGAACTGTAACAAACATTCCGGAACATGACCATAAGTTAAACATACCATAAATATCCTTCACATAGCTTAGAAATAGGCTTTGAGGGGTTCGGTATGCTAAAACAAACTTTTGGGTCATTCAGGGACTAAAAGTGTCAAAAAGTGCACAAGTTTGCATTTTCGCGCATAACTTACGTTCTGAATACATCTAGACATCCAAAAATTTATGTAAGCCCTAAAATATTTTATTTTAGTGTTTGGCATGAGAAAAATCCATTCGTCACGCATTTTGGATCGTTTTTAGCGACCAAACGAACCAACATCCGACATATTTTTTAGCATGTTTCATGTCCACAATGTTTAGGCATCATTTTAGGGCCTTAAAGTTGGCTTCACGGGCCTTGAAAGTGTCGGGAATGGCCTTAAACACGTGCAGGGACTGAAACTGTAAATTCTGAAACATGTTGCTGATCAGACAAGGCCAAGCGGCCCGCCTGAGCCTTGTGTAATCCTGACGCGGGCCACGTGGCTCCTTCTGACCAGATTAACTGCATGTAACAGCAGATTACAGCTATTTAATCCACAACCACACAATCTCACTTGCCTAGTCAGCTGATAAGAACCCATTTTTAGTTACCATAACATTCCAACACATGTACGGGTGGGATTCGAGCACGGTTTCCATGAAACGATCTTAACGGTTACCCGAAAACTATAAATACCCCACCCCACAACTTCAAAACCCACTAGAATTTTGATCTTTGAAACTCTAAGTTGAAACCATTGTTTCATACCTGAGATTCTTGGATCGAGATTAGCATTCGGGGACCCTTCGTAAGTATTCTTTCGTTCTTTTATTGCTTTTCGAGTCTTTTCGAGTCTGAAAGTCAAACTTTGTTTCACTTTCTGCATTGACCAGTTTATGGTCAATGCGAAGTTCGTTTGAACTTCGCAACGTGAGTGTAATCACGTTGGTTATAGTCCCTTGGGACTATGCCTACTGATTACCACGTTGTCTAGGGTCGTAGGGTAAGCGATCTAATAAATCGCTTATACCTTCGAACTCGACCCATTTGGTCGATCATTAGGATCTGACCAAACACATTAGGTGACCATAGTATATAGGGAATAACCTTCCGAGGTTATACCTTATGGTCGCTTCGTTTGAATAGTTGTATGATAGGTAGTTTATATGCCTTAGGTAAATTACCAGAATACCCTTTTCATGTATAATTGGTAATTAAGCATATGTAACCTAAACTTTTGTCACATAACTGATTATGTAACATGTTTAGGCATATAATACTTGTCATAGGACTAGTTAGGCGGTCCGAACGCGTTACACGCGAACGACGCGTTAAAGTAGCATAAGCTACCTAAACGGGTCGTAATGGGTCGTAAGCACTTATGTTAGGTTTCATTTAGTATGTAGGCTTTGTTAAACCATATTACACGAGTTTCCATACTCGTTCGGTTTACGAACCCTCATTCTATCCAATCCTCTGATTTAGGTCCGGTTTATTAACATAGTTACCTGTATTAGGTGCCGTTTGATTCCGAGATCTCTAGCATTGCTTGGTGGTTATCTTAGGACTATTGAACAATCTCAAGTGAGTACATAGTTCCACTCTTTTACCGTTTTCAAACTGTTTTGGGGTGAAGCATGTGTACCTATCTGTTATTTTCATGATTTCAAAGTATAATTGATTATACATGTTATTACTTATCATTTGACAAACTAAATGACTATCTATGGTTTAAACACTGATTTCTCAAAGAACATAAAATAAAATGTTGAATTGTACTTATTTTATGTTCACCAGACCGATTGTTAGTATGATATAGCGCTATAGGATTAGACACCCCATTCCTGTTGTCATGGAATGTCTGAAACCAATTTGTTTCTCCATCCAAATAGGGATTGCCTTTGTGGTATCCTTATAGTCTCAAAGGTGTATTTTGATGCACTAGGTCTGAATGAATTCTTAAATCACACTTTTAAAGTATAGTTTGATATACTCTCATGTGTGGTATTGTACAAAACCAACATATATTTTGTTAATCATCCAAAGCATATTTTGATATGTTATTTACAAAACCAAAACATAGTTTAATATGTTATTTATCACATCTAAAGCATATTTTGATATGTTATTTATGAAACCAAAACATAGTCTAATATGTTATTTACAAATCCAAAGTATACTTTTAATATGCTACTATAAGGTTATTCGTTTAACCTTACATTTATTTATACAAATCACATTGGTTACACATTACTTGATTTACATTGGACACATAAACATTATTGACATTGGTTATACATTACATGATTTACATCTTGATATAAACATTTTGACATATTATTCAATACGTTTGGCAACTGGTTTAAACATAGACATCTTACATTGTTGGTTTGGTTTGAGTAAGTGATTAAGTAACGAGGCGTGTGTAATATGATACAAGCATGGTGGATACGCCGCTGGTACTTCCTATATATAAGTGTTTGTATGGTATTACATATTGTATCGTTATCTGAATCATTTCAATTTGAGACATATAACATTTTATACAAATAACATACTTTTCACAAGACATTAATTTACAAACAACTTATCTTATACAAACTCATCTTACATGGTTATTCATTTAACCATACATTATTCTCTTATTTATACGTATCATCTGATCTTATTGCTTTTCAAATGATTTACAAGACAAAGCAAACTACAAGGTTCATGACTAAACATTTTCTTAAACATAAGTCATGAATCTTATTTTCACAAAACCTATGTATCTCACAGGCATTTTTATGCTGACGTACCTATTTTTACACATGTTTCAGGTACTGCTTTGCAATGATTGTTGATACATGCTACATTTAGGATGGACTCTTGCCTTAGCAACTTTAAAACTTGGAAGATCATAGTTGTACTTATTTGATTGTATTAAAACAATGACTTCATTTATTCAATAAAACAGAATTTATTTATGCCATGGTTATGAAACAATAATTCTGTTACAACACTCCCCGACGTTTCCGCCACGTCTGGTCGTTCTACGTGGTCGGGGTGTGACAGAAAAGTTGGTATCAGAGCCAATGGTTATAGGGAATTAGGTTATTAGTAATACTTTGACCTAGTCTATAACCTTCTTAGGACCCTAACGCGAGTTTACTTACGTTTAGTCATAAAACAATACCGTCACCTATCCTTAGGCGACGACCACAACAAGAACATAAATTTCAAAACCGCTTTGAAAACTAATCCTCTGTTCTAGGATGATTTATTACTAGGTTTTGAACCCTCTGTTATAAGGTTTTGAACCCCTTTAAGTTTTCAAAATCTCGTCAAGGTTTTGGGTTTTAAATAATGTGAACATGTGCAAACTGGAAGGGTGAATGCCTGTATTCTGGGTTTTCTGTCTAGGCAAGCACTTCGTAAATATCTCATCAGACGCGAGACCAGTTGTGCTTACCTGGGAATTCTTGGGATGAGTGTTCACTTATAGGCGAGCATGTCTTCGCGATACATTATTTTTGACCTATTTACTTTGATTATCACCGAGGTGGTTTGTTGCTTTGTAGTAACAAACAAATAACCACTATCCTTGCTTTCATCAGATTTGTTTCATCTCATTCTTTTCGTCTAATTCTCTCACTCGTTTCCTTTCATGTTTCCTCTTTTAGAATGCCTCATCGACGCGACAATCAGATGGCAAATGCCGAACTGGCGGAAATCATCGCACAACAAATGGCTGCTGCCTTCCCAAATCTTTATACTCAAATGATGCAAGCCATCAACAACAACAATGCTCCATGCAATTTCAAAAATTTTAACTCGGCTAAACCGCTCAAGTTTAGTGGTTCTGAGGGAGCCACTGGGCTTCTTCAATGGTTCGAGAGCATTGAGAATACTTTCCGTCACGTTCAGTGTCCTGAAAATCGCAAGGTCGAGTTTTCTTCAAGTGTGTTTCAGAAGAGGGCTCTTACATGGTGGAACGGGGTGATGAGAGACCGTGGTGCTGAGGTTGCTTTAGCCCAAACTTGGGCTGAACTTAGGGCTCTTATGATGAAGGAGTTTTGCCCTCATCATGAACTGCGAGCTTTGGAGAGGGAGTTTGATGATTTGAAGCAAGACAGTGGCGAGCATCGAGCCTATACTGACCGTTATGAAGAATTGAGCCTTTTGTGCCCTGCTATGGTTACTCCTGTGGATAAAGCGATCGAGAAATATACTGATGGTCTTCCTGACCTAGTTCAGGATATTGTTACTGGCAGCAACCCTACTACTGTCAGACAAGCCATTGAATTGTCTGCCACTCTAACTGAATCCCACATCAGGAAGCGTAAGCTGTTTCGAAAGGGCGACTCAAGACCATCTGACAAGACTGCTCAAGTTGAACCAAAGGAAGAAAATGTTGAAGTGTCCAAGAAGAAGAAGCGCAAAGCCTCTCAAAACTACGCTGTAACTGCTCAAGACAAACAGGTTGCACCAAACCAGCCAGCACAACCTCGCAAAAGGCAAAACTACGTTGGTACCGCACCTTTGTGCAACAAGTGCAACCGTCATCATCTAGAGCAAGAGCAGTGTCACAAATGTACCCACTGTGGGCGGTTGGGACATTTGATCAATGTTTGTCGTTATGCAAATCAAGCTGCTGCAAACCCTGCTGCTGTTCAAGCACGCTTCCCTCCGGGGTCATGTTATAACTGTGGTGACCTTACCCACTACAGGAACAATTGCCCAAGACTTGTTAACATACCTCTAGCGCGAGGACGAGCATTTAACATCAATGAGGCAAACATGAACAATGATGCAACAGTGAACAATTAGTGTTTTGTAATTCCTTAGTTGTTATCTTTTGACACTCCAAGACAATTTGGTTGTTACATAAATAAAGATTTGTTGTTTTTATTTCTGCAGAATTTATGCGTTTGTGTAAATGTTTGATGCAACCTTATGATGTCAACCCAAATACAAACTAATCGTGTGGTTCTGTCATTTTATGATCACTTGTGATCTCCCCAAGAACCTTAAACACTAGTTTCTTTTAAGAAACAAAGCCTTATTGAAAATCCTTCTATCTTTATAGATGGATTCTTGAAAATCATTAAAGTGCCAAATGAAATCCATGGATTGGATTCCTAGTGTGCTTTAAATATCCATACCTAAAGATAACGAATTAAAGAATCAAGTTAACTAATTTTGTGCTTATGTGTTTTCTTACATGCTTTGTGATTGTATGTGATCCATCCAAATCCTCGTAGAATCTTCCATATCTCATATGAGGGATTCATAGTAGGATATCCAAAGTTACTATCTTAAATCCTTACTGGACTTCTACGTTGTAGTCAAGTCCCTTGGGTTTTAAAGTACTATTCTATAATTGGACCCCTTGGGTGGTCTAGTTAAACAGATTGATTTGAAAATCTGGTTAGAAATATCATGTGATGATATAAATGAAAAGATCCCTTAAGTGGTCTATTTAAGGAGATCGTGCGACGGTCTAGTTAAGAAGATCATGTGTTGATCTAGTTAAAAAGATCGTTCGTTGATCTAATTGAAAGGACCCTTTGGTGGTCTAGTCGAGTCGCTTCATGTTTATTCAAGTGATTTTTCCTACGCATTATGAAATAAAATGTGCGGACTGTGCAAGGAATTACGTAATTATGGAGGCCTACATAATTATGGAATTCAGTGCACAGAAACCACAAGAAGTTTTGTCATGTGTTAAGACCTATAGTGACAAGAATAATGATACGGGAGAAGTCTTGGACCTCGACCAATGGCATTTATTTTCACACTCCCCAATTCTGATTTCAATCACACACCAAATTTCCTATGATAAGTCTTCATAAGAAACGTTCTTCTGTCCGTAGTTCAAAATTCCATGTTTTACTATTACAAGAAATTCACTTTGAGGGTTAACAAATTTGCTAAGGATCCTAACCTGGCCCAGAGTTTTACTTAAGGGTTCAATGGATCTATTTGAAGGCGAAACTGTCACAACTGTCAACACAAGTTTACTCTAGAATTAAATTTCGAGACGAAATTTCCTAAAGTAGGGGAGACTGTGACACCTGTGTCACTTCAACCATCACACAAATTCCAAACCAATGAAATATTGTATTTCATATTTGGGATTTGTAAAAAATATGTGTATTGTTTGCACATATCAACTCTTGTTCGATTTTAAGCTTTAAATCACTTTCTGGAGGGTTACACGCGCTCTGATGCGTAAATATAACCAGTTTAATCCAAAGAACACTCCGGAATAGTGAAATAGGCTTAACATACCTTAAATAACCTTTACATAACTTAGAAATAAGTTTTGAAGGCTTTGGTATGGCAAAAACAAGTTAAATTGCTTACAGGGACTAAAGTTGACAAACTGCGAAAGTATGCCAATTTGAACTGTAACAAACATTCTGTAACATGTCCATAAGTTAAACATACCCTAAATATCCTTCACATAGCTTAGAAATAGGCTTTGAGGGGTTCGGTATGCTAAAACAAACTTTTGGGTCATTCAGGGACTAAAAGTGTCAAAAAGTGCACAAGTTTGCATTTTCGCGCATAACTTACGTTCTGAATACATCTGGACATCCAAAAATTTATGTAAACCCTAAAATATTTTATTTTAGTGTTTGGCATGAGAAAAATCCATTCGTCACGCATTTTGGATTGTTTTTAGCGCTTGTGCGCATTCGGTCGTAATTAAGCGAACATCGCGTTCGTACGACCAAACGAACCAACATCCGACATATTTTTTAGCATGTTTCATGTCCACAATGTTTAGGCATCATTTTAGGGCCTTAAATTTGGCTTCACGGGCCTTGAAAGTGTCGGGAATGGCCTTAAACACATGCAGGGACTGAAACTGTAAATTCTGAAACATGTTGCTGATCAGACAAGGCCAGGCGGCCCGCCTGAGCCTTGTGTAATCCTGACGCGGGTCGCGTGGCTCCTTCTGACCAGATTAACTGCATTTAACAGCAGATTACAGCTATTTAATCCACAACCACACATTCTCACTTGCCTAGTCAGCTGATAAGAACCCATTTTTAGTTACCATAACATTCCAACACATGTACGGGTGGGATTCGAGCACGGTTTCCATGAAACGATCTTAACGGTTACCCGAAAACTATAAATACCCCACCCCACAACTTCAAAACCCACTAGAATTTTGATCTTAGAAACTCTAAGTTGAAACCATTGTTTCATACCTAAGATTCTTGGATCGAGATTAGCATTCGGGGACCCTTCGTAAGTATTCTTTCGTTCTTTTATTGCTTTTCGAGTCTTTTCGAGTCTGAAAGTCAAACTTTGTTTCACTTTCTGCATTGACCATTTTATGGTCAATGCGAAGTTCGTTTGAACTTCGCAACGTGAGTGTAATCACGTTGGTTATAGTCCCTTGGGACTATGCCTACTGATTACCACGTTGTCTAGGGTCGTAGGGTAAGCGATCTAATAAATCGCTTATACCTTCGAACCCGACCCATTTGGTCGATCATTAGGATCCGACCAAACACATTAGGTGACCATAGTATATAGGGAATAACCTTCCGAGGTTATACCTTATGGTCGCTTCGTTTGAATAGTTGTATGATAGGTAGTTTATATGCCTTAGGTAAATTACCAGAATACCCTTTTCATGTATAATTTGTAATTAAGCATATGTAACCTAAACTTTTGTCACATAACTGATTATGTAACATGTTTAGGCATATAATACTTGTCATAGGACTAGTTAGGCGGTCCGAACGCGTTACACGCGAACGACGCGTTAAAGTAGCATAAGCTACCTAAACGGGTCGTAATGGGTCGTAAGCACTTATGTTAGGTTTCATTTAGTATGTAGGCTTTGTTAAACCATATTACACGAGTTTCCATACTCGTTTGGTTTACGAACCCTCATTCTATCCGATCCTCCGATTTAGGTCCGGTTTATTAACATAGTTACCTGTATTAGGTGCCGTTTGATTCCGAGATCTCTAGCATTGCTTGGTGGTTATCTTAGGACTATTGAACAATCTCAAGTGAGTACATAGTTCCCCTCTTTTACCGTTTTCAAACTGTTTTGGGGTGAAGCATGTGTACCTATCTGTTATTTTCATGATTTCAAAGTATAATTGATTATACATGTTATTACTTATCATTTGACAAACTAAATGACTATCTATGGTTTAAACACTGATTTCTCAAAGAACATAAAATAAAATGTTGAATTGTACTTGTTTTATGTTCACCAGACCGATTGTTAGTATGATATAGCGCTATAGGATTAGACACCCCATTCCTGTTGTCATGGAATGTCTGAAACCAATTTGTTTCTCCATCCAAATAGGGATTGCCTTTGTGGTATCCTTATAGTCTCAAAGGTGTATTTTGATGCACTAGGTCTGAATGAATTCTTAAATCACACTTTTAAAGTATAGTTTGATATACTCTCATGTGTGGTATTGTACAAAACCAACATATATTTTGTTAATCATCTAAAGCATATTTTGATATGTTATTTACAAAACCAAAACATAGTTTAATATGTTATTTGTCACATCTAAAGCATATTTTGATATGTTATTTATGAAACCAAAACATAGTCTAATATGTTATTTACAAATCCAAAGTATACTTTTAATATGCTACTATAAGGTTATTCGTTTAACCTTACATTTATTTATACAAATCACATTGGTTACACATTACTTGATTTACATTGGACACATAAACATTTTGACATATTATTCAATACGTTTGGCAACTGGTTTAAACATAGACATCTTACATTGTTGGTTTGGTTTGAGTAAGTGATTAAGTAACGAGGCGTGTGTAATATGATACAAGCATGGTGGATACGCCGCTGGTACTTCCTATATATAAGTGTTTGTATGGTATTACATATTGTATCGTTATCTGAATCATTTCAATTTGAGACATATAACATTTTATACAAATAACATACTTTTCACAAGACATTAATTTACAAACAACTTATCTTATACAAACTCATCTTACATGGTTATTCATTTAACCATACATTATTCTCTTATTTATACGTATCATCTGATCTTATTGCTTTTCAAATGATTTACAAGACAAAGCAAACTACAAGGTTCATGACTAAACATTTTCTTAAACATAAGTTATGAATCTTATTTTCACAAAATCTATGTATCTCACAGGCATTTTTATGCTGACGTACCTATTTTTACACATGTTTCAGGTACTGCTTTGCAATGATTGTTGATACATGCTACATTTAGGATGGACTCTTGCCTTAGCAACTTTAAAACTTGGAAGATCATAGTTGTACTTATTTGATTGTATTAAAACAATGACTTCATTTATTCAATAAAACAGAATTTATTTATGCCATGGTTATGAAACAATAATTCTGTTACAACACTCCCCGACGTTTCCGCCACGTCTGGTCGTTCTACGTGGTCGGGGTGTGACAGTTATGGTTAATCGGTTATGGTTCGGTTTTGGTTAATTTCGGTTACGTAACCAAGCAAGGTTTGAAATAAATAGGGTTGTGCACGATTTGAACTTAGCTTGAGCCTATTTTATAAGATAACGAAGACTAAATTTTTGGTTAAACTACCGATTTAGAGTTCTTTTTAATAAGGTAATTCTCAAACAAAAATAATTATGGCCATAACACCATAGATCTTTATCAAAATAAATGACATCTACATCAAGATCATTTTGTTACTAACATACTTTTATCTTAGTAAAAACCCTCTATATGGTTTTGTAAAACACAAATCTATTATATAAAGTTAACATCACAACTTCGGTTCGGTTTCGGTTATATTCGGTTAACCAAAGCTTCATAACCATAACCATAACCGATTGAGCGGCTATACAAAGTATCATAACCATAACCATTGGATATATTGGTTATCCGTTATTAGTGGTTCGGTTATGTCGGTTATGGTTCGGTTATCGGTTATGGTGGTTAATTTGCTTACCCCTACTACCCGCTACGGTGTGAGGGTGCCAATCATAATAGCGCTATCAACTAATAACCTCGTTGCCTCCCCGGCAACTATCGGTAGATGTAAGGGGTCTTATATGATAGAAACTGAGTAATAACAAACATCCCATTAACCCGACGTTCCTCCCCAGAACAATTACTAGATATCCCTCCCCGGGATGCATGCTTGGAATAAGAGCAGTGACCTCACCTTGGATTGCTCGGTAATGAAATTTACTTGCTCACAATTGATCTACCAACCACGTCCTAATCATGGTTACCAATCTAAATCAGTTTCATTCACTATCGATCAAGTATTTAACAAAACATCACCTAGCACGTAATAGATACACATAACATGCAAACCCAATAACAATTTCCACTTAACAGTCAAGTCATCAAACACAGTCACATATATGCACCCCTATATGCATATGCGCATGCCATAAGGGGTCGGTTTAGGCTCGGTTTGGGTTGATGGACCTTTGGGCTTGAAGAAGCCCACATGGTCTCGAGGATTATGCGATCCAATTAACAGACACAAGTATAAACGCATAACATTTATGCAACACAAAAACGTCATCATTCAATTGAAACTAAACACATCACATGATCACATAATGTTTATACCAGCTACATTACAATATCAAGGAAGTCTAAGATACGGGTTGTCACACTATGACTAGATGTACCTACCAAGACTTTCGTCACCTGTGATCCTACTAAGATTGTCAGTAATAAAGAAGTCGTTACGGAAATATATGGGCTGCAAAGAACTAAAATTGTCCTAACCAGTAGTATATATGTTATTGCGCCAATAAGAATGAAGTAATGTAGGCTTCAAAAATAAGGCATTAAGATAGTGAGACCTGATTTTCGAAACACACGATCAAGACATATGCCATAAAATGAAACGAATGAAAGAACTGACAGAAAGGAAATTTTGTCTGCTTCATAAAATTGAACAAATGACAACAATGATTCCTGAGGTGATTTCTGAGATTTGCAAGCCAGTAGGAGAAGTAATCACAGGAGACAAGATAGACAAGCCGACAAAGTTCATCTCTATGATGAAAGTCGCAAGTTATGCACGAAAGTAAGGCATAGTATTAATGGTCTCGGTGATCATTAATACAAGGGGCAAGAAACTGAAAAAAAAATCTGGTAATATCGGAATACTCCGATGTTTTCCCAGAGGATCTACCTGGACTAGCATCCGATCACGAGGAGGAACAATGCAAGAGGAAAAACCCAGTCCGTTTTAACTGTGGAGAAACAGGCCATATCCGTCCTTATTGCCCAAAATTGGTGAAGGCACCCGACAACAAGGCAATAACAACAGACGGAGCTAAGAAGAACGGGCGAGCATTCGAACTTACTACGTATGAAGCAACAATGATTCCAGATGCGATCGCTGAAATGTGACATCTATGTTAGAATATTATTTGAACCTAGTAGGAAATAACATTTAATAAATGTATTTATGTCAAGTACTTCATCTATTCATAACCATAATAGACTTGTTTGGTCTTCACTATTCTTTGAATCATTTACTGGGTTACGGTTGAGGCTTGAGCCAATCTCGGTTGCATACCTTATATGCAGGTTTCTCTATTCTTAAAACCCATCTTATTGATTCATTTTCTTAAAACAGTCTTAATACAATTATGTGTTAAGATAATAGTACACAAATTCGTGCTATTTTTCGGTGTACCTCTATCGATTCTCTCATCATTTATCGGAAATTCTATGATATTTGTTTGTTCTTTCATCTTCAAACTAAAAATCCTATGAGATTTATTTGGAACAAATATTCAGATTTACTTCGTTAATCCTTGCATTTGATTTCAAATATGGGAAACTCGTTCGGTCACCGCTATTATTATTTCGATCATTATGACACCTTGCGGCGTCATTATAAACTTGTAGCTTGGGCTAATCATAATCATACGAATCATGTAAAACTACGTATGTCTTTCCTTTGGTTCATCATTCGAAAGTAGTCTGGATACAATTATGTATTAAGACAATGATACACTAAACTCTGTTGTATCTTATTGTATCCTTGCAATCCAATAGTATCAACACACTGATTTTTCCTCATGTTATGATTCAATAGTTGACACATCATCTTCGTACTCCTATTCAGTTGAGCTTGTTGATTCTAAATCTTCCGTAATTGGCAACCATGGTAAATTTTCCTTTAACAGTGAATTCTATTGTTTCTAGAAGTAATTCACACTCGATTTAGACATCTATTGGCCATAAATCTTCCTTATGGTCTGACCCATGTAAACTTAGTTATTCAGATGATTATAGCATTACACTTCGTCCAATTAATACCAATTTCTAGAATTTATTCAGTTGACCCATTGGATTCGTTTGCACGTTTCCGTTAATTGTTTAATGTTGACCATAATGCATTTTTTACCATAAAACGAGAATTTTGGAAATGTGGAAGAACAATAATCTTTGTTACTGATTTATAAACATGTCCCTAAATTTTCACATCAGTTGGAGGTTTAGATTAGGAGTTATGCCTAATAGCGTAATTAGAAAGCTTTTTATTAATTAAACGGCGTAATTAGCGTAAAGCCTATCTAAACCCAATTTTTGACACCAAACCTCTTACCCACTGATGTAATATAATATTTTGGGATTTTTAAATATTTTTAATTATTTTTAATCTGATCATAACCTAAGGTTATGGCCTTGATTCGGTAAATACCGATTATACCCTTTTTGAGTATAAAATGAGTTTTACATAATATTTTGACACCAATCCAATTGCTACTGATTTTATATAATAAATGAAGTATTTTGAACTTTATAACCTGATCTGAAAACTCAGATTTCCTGTATAACCCGGAAATCGCTTAAAATGGCTTTTTACGCGTATTAAACACCTAGTATGGGTTTAAAACCATTTTGGCATATAAGACTTATCACCAACTGATATAACCTATTAAATTAAGTTGTTTTACTGATTATTTCAGACCTGAGTCTCAGAATTAAAATTAATCTCTTTTATAATCTTTAAAATGACCAAAATACCCCTACGGGGCTTAAATTGAGATTAAACTCGTTTTGGGCATAATGGAAGGTATCCTACTGATATCACAACATATCTAAGGCATATTAACTTAGGAAACCTGTATATGACTCTTATGGTTACCCGTTACGCTTCTTGCGCGTTCGGTTCGGTTTATGTAACTAGTTTGCATAAATTAACCGAAACGGGTCAAACCTTATCGTTTTTATCTCAAAATCCAGAATGTGTTTAGATTACCCATATTAAACAAGTCTTCAAACTTGTCGGGTCTAATTCACATTCTATTCCGGTCTTCGCTTAACCGTGCGTTTGAACCGTATCTTTCCTTAAAACTAACCGGTCTAAGTTACGACTTAAATAAGACCCGTTAGGAATCTAATAGGTTAATAAAACCTTCGTTCCAGATTAAGAGCCCCAGTAGAAGTACTTGTGCTTGCTGATTAGAATATACGGCTGAGTATAAATTGCATTGCTAGCTCACGTAAATACTTTTAACTTATTTTCCCTATATGGGCTTGGGATACGGTATTATAATAATACCGCTTGGTCGGGTATTGAATGTTTAATCATATTGTGGTTAAATTATTGAGGTAACCCGCTTTAATCTGTGTTGTTTGAAATAAAAGCCTTTAGGGGTTAATGACCATGTCCCGGATATCCTTGACATCATTATATTATAAAATGGCCACGTCTTAAGCACGGGGTGTAGGCATACACCTGACAGTGCATAAGGGAAACGGTATCTCACTCTCATGTTGGCCTATACTTGTGGCGTGTCTGTTAATCTTGACTCGGTTTCTACATCGGGCCCTGAACAGACAACGAACATGTAAATCTGCATACAAGATTATTTTTATATAATTGTCCCAAGTTATAAAAGGTATTTTTATGCCTGGTGCATCTAAATCAATTTTCTTAAACTCTTTTTAAAATGAGTCGGTTAATTGTATTTACCAGTGTAAACTGACGTATTTTCCAAAAAGGTTAAGTGACAGGTACTGAACGTAATTGGCTGGAAGCTCAGGACGTTAATAAGGAATCTTGCAAGTTCTAGGCGTCTAAAGTCTGTTGAACAATATTTATGTTTTAAGATCTGCCTGTGGATCTATCTTACAATCCATTTGTAATAATTGATGTTACTTTGGAATCGGTTTGTAATATATTTATCTTTTGCTTCCGCTGTGCATTTAAAATTGTGTTGTTTGACTATGATGATATCGACTACGTCACGATACTCCCCACCGGGCCCATCGGTAATACATGGAAATATCGGGGTGTGACAGGTTGGTATCAGAGCCAACATTAAGTGAATTAAACACTAGCCTTTTGTGTTTAATCTCAATGACACAGTAGCGCGTTCCTTGAACCCTTTGTGTCTAGACTTAACATAGGAATACTCTCAATCCTAATCTGAAAACTATTGCTTCCGAATTTATATATTTTGAGTATGTCTCCAACCAAAGAAGCCGTAATGGAAATTCTCCACATCCGGAGCCTTGAGATGCCGAGCTTCGTACCGCGGCTAGGATGAAACGGGTATCCAAGGAGAAAACAATCAGAAATGAAGTGAAGAAGAAAAACTCCTTTTGCTGAAATTCGTTTCCTTAGTAGTCCTTATAAGGACATGTTTATCTTTTAGTCCCTTCATGGACAACGTCATTCCTTTCAAGTCCCGTTTAGGGCAATTATATACTCCTTTTAAAAATCATTTGAATATTTAATCTAAATTCCATTTTTATCATTTTATATGAATATAACATATGAAGTGAATCAAAATTATTTTTCCTTTTCGTAATTGATCTACCAGTATATATATTGAAAGAATCTTAAAGGGTAAAACCTAGCTTGAATGTCATTAAAGACCCAGCTCTGATGGTAAAACCTGTTTAAAAGAGATTCAGATCCTCGTTAACATCTGAAAACATGTTAACACTCTTGATAACAGTGATGCGATAAAATCACACTTGTCATCTTTATATTGGGAAATTCCAAACCCTTATCTAGCCTAGTGATTTAGAATCATGGCTTAAATCATCAAATAAAGATGATCATATTATAAACATCCATTAGTGATGAAGTGCCTACGGGCCAAACTTGTTGTCCGATAAGACAACGACAGTGGTGGTCTTTGACCCCCGTCTAAAGATGTTGGACTACGTCCAAGCATAATAGTTTGTATGATCAATGCGATCTTGACTAATATCATCAAATGAAGATGATCATATTATAAACATCCATAAGTGATGAAATGCCTACAGGCCATACTTATTGTCCTAAGGGACAAAAGACAGTTGAAGTCTTTGACTCTCTGTCAAGAAAAGGTAATGAAATGTGTTCAAACCTTAATGCCTCGATTCTCTGAAATCATGGCTTATAAATTTAAAACTATCCTTGTGACTTGGTTTTTTTGCGCCACTTTAATATCCTTAATGATTTATAACTAGGATAAAATGAAAAATACTAATTAAATATAACTAACAAATTAACCAATATGGCTTATATTACCATGGTTGATGAATCGTCAAAAGTGATGAATCCATAATAACCTCTAAATGAATCATCGTCAATATTTATGTAGCAATCAAGCTACATGGCTGGATCGGATGAGGTCAACAGCCACCCGAGGGAAAATAATGATGCTCCCAGAGTTAATATAACTGGTGCGGAACTGCAGGCATTAATAGATAATGTCGTTACACGAGCTCTCGACAGACAGTATGATGAATCAAGTGATACACACTCTAAGACTCTATCTGTGGCTCGTAGTAAGCCCCATTATAAATCACATGAGTCAAAACAAGACGATGTCCGTAACTCGTCAAATCAAAGGAGTGTTCCGTCTAGACAGGTGGTGCTTCATCAAGAGGCACCAGTTAAGACCTGCTCATATAAATTTTTTGTCTCTTGCAAGCCCAGAGACTTTACAGGAGAAAAAGGGGCCATCGATTGCATGATATGGCTCGATGAGATGGACACCGTTGTTGACATCAGTGGATGTGCAGAGCAAGACATTGTGAAGTTTGTTTCACAATCTTTTAAAGGAGAAGCTCTAGCTTGGTGGAGGTCACTGACCCAAGCTACGGGGAAGATCCCTTTGTACAACATGACTTGGGATCAGTTCGTTGCTCTTATCAAAGAAAATTATTGTCCTCAACATGAAGTTAAGAAAATTGAGACTGAATTCTTGACATTAGTCATGGAGAACTTAGATTGTCAAGCATACCTTACAAGTTTCTATACCATGTCTCGATTGGATCCTTACTTGATCACACTGGAACCAAAGCGAATAGCTCGCTTTATTGGGGGTCTAGCCCCCGAAATAAAGGCAAGTGTGAAAGCATCGAGACCTACTACATTCAGGTCAGCGGTAGATCTGTCGCTATCTCTCACACTCGATGTGGTCAGAAACAAGGCTGCCAAGGCCTCTGAAGATGGAAAGCGTGAAAGGGAGGATGAGAATTCTCATCGCTCCGATAGGAAGAAAAAGAGGAACTCTGAGGATAGGAAGAGTTCCGGGTTTAAGAAAGGCAACCAGCAGTCGGATGAAAAGACCAGGTGTAAAACCTGTAAGAAATACCACCTTGGGAAATGCAGATTTGAGTCTCAGCCTCTACCCTGTGGAATCTGCAAGTCTAAGGAACATAAAACCTTGGATAGCAAGAAGTTGAAAGATGCAACCTGTTATGGTTTCAACGAGAAGGGGCATATCAAGACTAACTGCCCTAGGAATCAGAAGAAGCCTGAAGAGGCCAAGAAAACAAACGCATGAGTCTTCCAGATGAACGCCCAGGAGATGGTGCAGAATGATAACTATATAGCAGGTACCTTTCCTTATCAAGCAGTTTATGCAGAAATTTCTTTGATGCTGGCACATATGATTCTATAATAAACGATAAATGCTGAGAACTGTTGTCTCTGCCTGATTTGGCCTCCGGTCATTTAATGCAAGGTAGAAATTGGCCGATGATACTTTAGAAAATGCTCCAACAAATCTTAGATTGATATTTTATATCTATTAGGGATCACTCTTTTCTGATACCCTTATGACAAGCTTTCAAGCTATCCAAATTCATCAATATAATAAAGACAGATATGACATTTTGGTCCCCTGTCAAAAAGATGATGGATTAGGTCCAAACCTTAAATGCCATTGATGGTCTCTCGTGACCTAGGCTAAACATAATGAATATATATTAAATAACATTCATTAAGAATGTTAGTACTATATTAGCCTGTATGGTCAATTGATACCATGGTTAGTATATGTTAAGGCCATCAGGATGAAGAATAGCAGTTGTTGGATTGCAACTAAGAAATTGTTTTATTGGTGTTAGGAACAAATATCGAGTATGACAAACTCGGATAAGACAGCCGTTGATCGTGTTATGGATAATGCGACACATGCTAATGATGCCACAATTGTGAACCTTAGAATTCCCATGAACGTTCTTCAAATCATGAGAGACGCAGTTGTTGGAAAAGCTGTGAAGAAGGCCGTGAAAAAGTTCAAGGAGCCCCATGCTACTCGCTCCAAATTTTATCTAGGACCGCATTTCCTTACTCATAAGGAGGATCTTGTTCATGCCTCAAATGCAAAAGATGAGCTAAAAAGGAAAAGGGAGGAAGATAACTCCCAGAGCTATAAGACGAAGAACAAACAAAAGTCCAACCAGAAACCAGTATGCAAGACCTGCAAGAAGCGCCACTATGGGAAATGCAGGTACGAATCAAAATCCCAATCACAGCCTAGGGCTTGTGGGATCTGCAAATCTAGCAAGCATAAAACATTGGAATGCCAGGAGATAGGTGATGCGACTTGTTACAACTGTAACGAGAAAGGGCATATCAAATCAAATTGCCCAAAATATGCTAAGAAGCTTAAAGGAGATAAGAAGACCAACGCTAAGGCCTCTCAGATGGATGCAAAAGAGGTCATACAAGATGACAATATTATAACCGGTACGTCCTCATCCATGATGTATATGCAAAGGTATTGTTTGATTCAGGTGCAGATAAGTCATTGTGGAATAAATTTTGCTAGTTGTTAAATCTGCCTGTTAAAACCCTAAGCACAAAATATGAAGTAGAATAAAACGCTAAGAATTCTGCTTTGAATCGGATACCAATCAACCCTTCATAAATTGTAAGTATATTAGACTTTTAAAAATCTATCATAAGAATCGTAGACATTAAGTGGAAGGTAAACTTACAGATAGAAAATTCATAAGAACCATTTCTTCTATTCCTGTCAGAAATCTTCAATCATAAAGTCCTAATGTAACCTCTCTTCAGATAAAGTACATCATCATATGAAACTGATATCTCTTTGATCTCTATTGATTACAAATACCAAATGGTATGACAAAAGCGCCATATGAGGATTGGTGTATCTTAATATGTTCCATAGATTGCTTCCATGCCTGATCAGTACGGAGGTTTAATGCTTGGAACCACAAAGATATCCCAATGATCATATGGTACTAAAGTCAGCTAATGGCATTCAAAGAAGATATCTAAAAAATAGAATTGTCCAAGTAAATGTTCCAGAACAAGGAGTTCGTGGACTCATAACATAAATGTGTCACTTAATTGACACAAGCAATGGTGGATGAATTGGAGCCTGAGATTTGTAAAAATCTCTGTAACCTCCTTGTATCTTGATTATCTTCTCCTAAGATTACCCTGTTTGCCCCTGAGAAGCAGGTAGAGTTAAGGTTTATATCCCATTTAAGACTGTATTATTATGAAATCTCCAAGACGGATAGTACCATCATTGGAAGAATCAAAACCCTGATTAACTAAGTTTAAAAATAGAGGGTTCATATAGCCTAACTCAATATCCTGAGAATTCGGTATAGTTAATTATGAAAGACGGTTCATTTTGCTTATGCATTGTTACCGCAGCCCTAATTAGGCAATGATTAAGAATTTTCATCAGCTGCCCAGGATCGTCGATCTGTTCGACTAACGAGAAGGATTAGTTATTCCTTAAAATTAGTTAAGCAGTGGTTGGGATAACCATCTCACCTTAAGATAAGCTTTTCTATAATAGTTGATATATATAAGCATCAAGGCTGCTCCTTTGAAGACCTTGTATAGATGGAATGTTAAGTATCTATTGTTAGGACAATAGATTGGTAAGTCCAATTATCAGGATCTGAAAGTTGTACTGGAAACAACAAATAAGATCACGTAAATTCATAATCATCTGTAAGATGCCAGTATTCGGCAGAAAATCAAGGATTAATGAAAATAGCAAACCTCCTAAATTCTTGTTAAGGAATAAGGTTTAACAAAAGATATCACCCAGGAAGGGTGTGCCAAACTTGTTAAATTATCAGGCTAGTCAAGCTCTGAATATATAGAATCATTCGAAGGAAAACGTATCAAGATCAAGTAGCTTATAAGCTAAAACCTATTTAAGGAGCTTGGCGGAGCTCGCAATACATTGCACGCTAGTGACTGAAGGACGTGTTTCGACAATAAGTCAAGAAGCACTATCACATAATGATATGCAGATTTATGATGTGAGAAGCATCCTGTATCGATTGAGGATCGACAGGTTATGAAGCTCCAAAAGGATACTGAAGGGGTAAGGTCCCAAAAACCTCATAATAAGTGCTTGGGACCATACCACAACCTCGTCTTTAAGCTCTTTTTTTTACCTTGCGTGCCCGCGCACTTGTCTTACAAAAGAGACTTAAGAAACAGACAACAGTCAACACTCGCGCGCCCAAAAGGAAATCATAAATCCTTGCGCCTTCTTCTATAAACAAAGGATGGAAACCCTAAAATAAACACTTCCGCTTAATATCCAGACTTGGATATTATCTGTACAGATGACTCCACACGGTAAAGGGTCACACCAGATTACAGCAGTAATCTTCTAGAAGAGTTCAATCGTGCACCACTAAGACGGTTATAACTGTCTGGACACGTGTCAGCACTTCAGACGTCCCTGAAAACACAACAATAGCATGAAATTGGAGAGTAATCTCCACTTGATCACTTTCCACGTGGCATATCCCCAGCCATAGATCTAACAGCGATCCGTGTGCATTCACGTCGGATCAAGAAGCTTAAACGGAAGGAAATATAACCGCTCACGGGGTTAGCATCTTCCGTTAACTTTTCACTAACGGGTTTTCCCGCCCAGAACTCTCGGTTATAAATATGAGAAACAACTCAGGTATGAATTCAAGTTACACACACTTATGCAATACATCTTCTTCTTCATAATCCATACTTATTCTCACACCGGAGTCGGGTCAAGGAGAGAACCCTTTTCTCCCCTTGGCGAGGCTAACGGTGCTTCTTTTTTGCAGAGTTCACCGGAGAAGGAGATCAATTGTAATCGAATCAAACGAGTGGAAACCCACCTTCTTATGCGGATTCAAACCCCCTAGATATTCCGATCCCGGTCATTTATCTAGTGTTTCTTCATTGGCGCCCACCGATTCCTCTGTATTATCAATTTTCATCTCGTTTCGATTCAGTTTTTTCATTCTCTGTTTTAAACATGGCAGAAAATTCATCATCTAACCCATCAGCAACTCGATCTGAATTCAAGGGTTCTGCAATCCAGAATACCCAGATCGACGGAATCATGGGGATCAACAAACATAACAATCATCCAGATGGAAAGAGTTCCTCAGATCAGCTCACAGAGAAAGCTCCAGAGTACTGGTTCGACAGATGCCAGACTGCTTTAAACTAAATTTTCACACAAATTTACAGATCTGAATCCCCAAACATCAGATCTGACGATCCAAAAGGAAACAAGAATGAATTCAGTACTGCAGTATTAGACCTACAGACACCTTATCAGTGGGACATCCAATCTGACAGTTATGTTGAGATACTTCAACAATTAAAAGATACCAACTATCAGGAAACCAGACAAATAAACATGGTTCAAGGAGGTCCGTCACGAAGGCCAAACAAACGAAACCATGATAAACATTGGAGGGAACAACAAGTTGTGTTTCCTGTTGTTCCTGGAGGGCCTCAGGAAGAACGACCAGTAATTATTACTGGCATCTTCGGCCATTACCGGACGGACTATATGTTTATAGATCCGGGAAGCTCGATGGACATCATATACGAGCAGTGCTTCAAACAGCTCGATCCGGAAGATAAAGCACGCCTAGAGCCGGTCGATTTTCCTCTCACCGGATTTTGTAATGAAGCTGTATTCCCGTTAGGGCAAATAGCATTCCCCGTGACTCTATCTGATGGCGAGCATTCGCG
Source organism: Helianthus tuberosus (assembly GCA_030545235.1). Classification (NCBI taxonomy): domain Eukaryota; kingdom Viridiplantae; phylum Streptophyta; class Magnoliopsida; order Asterales; family Asteraceae; genus Helianthus; species Helianthus tuberosus. The sequence continues at coordinate 87,135,615 of CM060353.1, forward strand.
TACAGTCACAGTAAATTTCATGGTTATGCCAGCAACATCATGCCATGATGTATTGCTCGGGAGAAGATCACAGAGAGAATTCAGCATGATCACCTCTATTCCACATGCTGCATGCGGATTCCCAACAGAAACCGGAGTAGCAATTTTATACTCAAGTAAAGAGGTCATGTACGTGGATGATAAACCACCAGCAAAAGTGGCCCAACCTTCAGCATCAAACGAGCCAGAGAAATGGGTTCTGAACAACGAATATCCAGAGCAGACCATCCTGCTAGGACACGCCATTTCATCGGCAACGCGAATACAATTAAAAGAATTGCTGTCCAACAATAAAGACATATTCGCTTGGTGCCCAGCAGACATGACTGGGGTTCCACGCGACATAGCGCAACATTGTCTGAACATCCGACCCTCAGCAGAACCTGTTGCTCAGGGGAGGCGCAGCTTTAGTGAGGAAAAAGCGAAAGCCATGGATGAGAAAGTAACAGAGCTACTTAATGCGGGAATCTTGCGCGAAGTTAAATACCATACATGGGTTGCCAATCCAGTAATGGTACAGAAACACAGTGGCGGATGGAGAATGTGTGTCGACTTCAACGACCTGAATAAAGCATGCCCCAAATATTGCTATGCGCTTCCTGAGATAGACAAAAAAGTCGACTCTCTAGCATCATTTTGATGGAAGTGCTTTCTTGACTGTTACAAAGGTTACCACCAGGTCCAGATGAAAGAAGAAGATGAGGATAAGACTGCATTCCGCACAGATAAGGGCATCTTCTGCTACACCAAAATTCCCTTCGGCTTGCACAATGCAGGCACAACATACCAACGTCTAATGGACACAGTCTTCAGAGGAGACATTGGTAAAACAGTCGAAGTATACATGGACGACCTGGTCATCATGAGTCATGAGGAAGAAACAATGTTGGCAAACATTCATGTGACACCTGGGTCACTGCGACCATCAAACAAATGCCAAGCCAATGAAATATTGTATTTCATACTTGGGATCTGTATAAATATGTGTATCTTTTGCACATATCAATTCTTGTTCGATTTCAACCTCTAAATCGCTTTCTGGAAGGTTATACGCGCACGGACGCGTAAATGTAACCAGTTTAATGCAATGAACACTCTGGAATAGTGAAATAGGCTTAACATACCTTAAATAACCTTTACATAACTTAGAAATAACTTTCTAAGGCTTTGGTATGGCAAAATCAAGTTAAATCGCTTACAGGGACTAAAGTTGACAAACTACGAAAGTATGCCAATTTGAACTGTAACAGACATTCTGGAACATGGCCATAAGTTAAGCATACCATAAATATCCTTTACATAGCTTAGAAATAGGCTTTGAGGGGTTCGGTGTGCTAAAATAAACTTTTGGGTCATTCAGGGACTAAAAGCGTCAAAAAGTGCACAAGTTTGCACTTTCGCGCATAACTTACGTTCTGAATACATCCGGACATGCAAAAATTTATGTAAGCACTAAAACATTTTATTTTAGTGTTTGACATAAGAAAAATTCATTCTTCGCGTCATTTGGATCGTTTTTCGCGCTTATGCGCATTTCGTCGTAATTAAGCGAACATCGCAATCGTACGGCCAAACGAACCGACATCCGAGATATTTTTGAGCACGTTTTAAGTTCCCTATACTTTAACTTCATTTTAGAGCTTTGAAATGGGGTTAACGGGGCTTAAACGTGTCAAAAATGCATCAAATAGCAAGTTTGGAGCTTCAGGGGCCTGTTCTGCCATTTTTCAAACTTTCTGGTCTGCAGGTCCTTGCGCACCTCAACACTCTGAGTGTTACGGTGCGCAAGCAGGGGCCAGATGCAGCAACTTGTTTTTAACTGCCTGATTCCAGCCCTTAAACACTCCAAAGGCCAATGCCACTTGTCAATAACTTGTGGTGGGGGCAAAATGAGCTACCATAACATTCCAACACTTGTACGGATGAGATTCGATCATGTTATTCGAGGAACGATCCTAACGGTGGTCCATTTACTATAAATACCCATCCATCCCCATTGCAAAACCCACTTGAAATCTGAGTTTTTCTCTAAGTGGTTGTGTTTATACACTTCCTACCTGAGATTACTTGGAAATCAATCTTGCGGGGACCCTTTGTAAGTGTTCCTTCGTTCTTTTATTGCTTTTAGAGTCCGAAAGTCAAACTTTGTTTGACTTTCTTCATTGACCAGTTTATGGTCAATGCGAAGTTCGTTTGAACTTCGCAACGTGATTGTAATCAGGATGGTTATAGTCCCTTGTGACTATGCCTACTGATTACCACGTTGTCTAGGGTCGTAAGGGTAAGCGATCTAATAAATCGCTTATACCTTCGAACCCGACCCATTTGGTCGATTGTTAGGATCCAACCAAATACATTAGGTGACCATAGTAGGTAGGGAATAACCTTCCGAGGTTATACCTTATGGTCACGACGTTTAAGTAGTTGTATGATAGGTAGTTTATATGCCTTAGGTAAATTACCAAAATACCCCTTTGATGCCAAAATTCATTTTAAACATATGTGACATAACTTTTGACATCTAAACTGATTTGGCAACAATATTAGGCATGTTAAGGCATATTCTTCTTGTCATAGGACTAGTTAGGCGGTCCGAACGCGTTTCACGCGAACGACGCGTTAAAGTAGCATAAGCTACCTAAACGGGTCGTAATGGGTCGTAAGCACTTAGGTTAGGTTTCATTTAGTATGTAGGCTTTGTTAAACCATATGACACGAGTCTCCATACCCGTTTGGTTTACGAACCCTCATTCTATCTAATCCTCCGATTTAGGTCTGGTTTATTAACATAGTTACCTATATTAGGTGTCGTTTGATATCCGTGATCTCTAGCATTGTTTGGTTGCTACTCAAGGACTACTAAGCAATCTCAAGTGAGTACATAGACCCCTCTTTTACTGTTTTCCAAACTGTTTTGGGGTGAAACACATGTGCCTACTTGTTACTTTCATGCTTTCCTGTTTTCACATCATATACTTGCTATGTTTATTAGTACATTTGTAGTACATGATTTCAATACATTTTATGCTATGTATGCCCATTCTGTGCATACTTAGTACATCACTTTACAATACATTTTATGCTATGTATGTCCATTGTGTGCATACTTAGTACATCACTTTACAATACATTTCATGCTATGTACGCACATTGTGTGCATACTTAGTACATTGTTTTACATTGCATTTGTGTTGCATATGCTCATCCAGCATATGAACACATTATACTACATTTTGAACCGTTGTAACCATTTGTCTATGTGAACCGTCGTAACCCTTTGATTATATGAACCGTTTGTAACTATTGAACCGTGTGAACCAGTTGTATCTGTTGACATGATTTACATTTGACAATAGACATTTGACTATACATAAACATTTCTACAATTATTAAACATTTCATCTTGATGGTTTGGTTTGAGTAAGTGATTTAAGTAACGAGGTGTATGTAATATGATACAAGCACGGTGGATACGCCGCTGGTACTTCTTATATATAAGTGTTTGTATGGTATCACATATTGTAGCGTTATTTGAATCACTTCAATTTGAGACATATAACATTTTATACAATAACATACTTTTCACAAGACATTGATTTACAAACAACTTATCTTATACAAACTCATTTTACATGGTTATTCATTTAACCATACATTATTCTCGTATTTATGCATATCATCTGATCTTATCGTTTTTCAAATGATTTACAAGACAAAGCAAATTACAAGGTTCATGACTAAACATTTTCTCAACATAAGTCATGAATTCTGTTTTCACAAAACCTATGTATCTCACAGGCATTTTTATGCTGACGTACCTATTTTCACATGTGTTTTCAGGAGATGATGCATAGGACTTATCAAGGTATACTTAGGCGGACCTGTGCCTTAGTGACTTAAAACGAGACAAGAACTAGTTAATTTATGTTATGTACTCTTTGGTTCTTGTTTAAAACAATGTAAACTTTCATGTTTGATTAATAAAACGAAACTTCAACTGCCATGGATTTGAAACAATTAATTATGTTACGACACTCCCCGACGTTTCCGCCACGTTTTGTATGTTCTACGTGGTCGGGGTGTGACAATTCATCACACATTTGACTCATTGCGCAGCGTAAACTTAAAGCTCAACCCAACAAAATGTTCCTTCGGGATGGAAGAGGGAAATTTCTGTGTTTCATAGTAACACGAGATGGGTTTAAAGTAAATCCAGAAAAGGTGCAGGCCATCCAGCTAATGCCATCACCTGCAACAATAAAAGAAATGCAAAGACTCGCCGGACGCTTAGCAGCCTTGAACAGATTCTTGGCCAATCATGCGGCAAAGTCTTATCCATTCATCAGTACACTACGGAATTGCGCCAAGAAAACTCATTTCCAATGGACACCCGAAGCAGAAACAACCTTCAAGCAAATGAAGGAATGCCTAATCCAGTTGCCAACGCTAACAGCACCACGAGAAAAAGAACCACTGATCTTATATTTGTCTGCTGCGGAAGTAGCAGTTGGTGCAGTATTAATGGTAGAACGAGAAAACGTTCAGACTCCAATTTACTATATAAGCAAGATGCTCACTGGCCTGGAAACTCGTTACTCAATGATAGAAAAACTGGTCCTAGCACTGGTACATGCGTCAGGACGCTTACGTCGGTACTTTTCGGGCCACGTCATCATGGTTCTCACCAATTATCATTTAGGCCAAATCCTATCCAAACCCGACGTGGCGGGAAGATTGGCTAAGTGGGCTATTGAGCTGGGGGGATACAATATCCTGTATAGACCAAGACCAGCAATTAAAGGGCAAGTTCTAGCGGACTTTGCCACAGAAGTCCCCATCAACAAAGTTCAAGAGTGTGAGGCAATCCAGAACCCTATTCCTGTTTTTGATGATAGAGTCTGGACTCTGCACACAGATGGAGCTTCCAATGACGACGGAGCTGGCGCAGGCCTTCGATTAGTCAGTCCCGATGACCACGAACTTACATATGCCATACGCTTGGACTTCCAAAGCACGAATAACAAAGCTGAATATGAAGCATTCTTGGCAGGTCTCTGCTTAGCGCTTAAAATGGGGGCAAGAAAACTTGAAGCCAACGTCGATTCAAAACTAGTGGCCGAATAAGTCAATGGCCATTATGATGCGAAAGGAGAAGCTATGGCATTATACCTTGAACAAGCGCGGATGTTAATCAGCCAATTACAGACGTTCAAGGTAAACCATATAAACAGAAGCGAAAACAAGCACGCAGACGCGCTAAGCAAATTAGCCGCTACCAGCTTCAAGCACTTAGCAAAAGAAGTGCGCATAGAGGTATTGTCTAATCCTTCCATTCATCTCAAACAAGTAAATGTTATAGAAGTCGGGAATCCATCCTGGATGTCTCCGATCATCTTATACCTACAACACGGAAAGCTCCCGGAAGGAAAGGCAGAAGCTCGAAAAATCCAACACAAAGAAGTAAATTATGAAATGGCGGATGGCGTCCTGTACCGGAAGTCATTCATGGGACCATTACTATGTTGTGTTGACAAAACAGATGCGCAATATCTGGTCAGAGAAATCTACGAAGGATTATGCGGAATACACGCAGGGCCGCGCATGGTCGCGGCAAAAATAATGAACGCGGGATACTACTGGCCCGGAATGCACGTAGACGCAGTAGACTTATTACGGAGATGCGCAGCCTGTCAACGCCACAGGCCAAAAACACTTCGACCAAAGAACCCACTCGTGCCAGTTACCTCCGCCTGGCCTTTTCAGCAATGGGGCATCGATCTCGTTGCTCCTTTCCCTGATGCACCAGGCGCAGTGAAATTCATCATTGTAGCAGTCGACTATTTCACAAAATGGGTCGAAGCCAAGGCACTAGCCTCAACAACAGCAATGGTAATCCGCAAATTTATATGGGAACATATTATTTGCAGATTCGGATTACCATTGCGCATCATCTCCGACAACGGCACAAACTTTGCCTCAGAAGATCTTCAAAAATGGTCCAAAGAAATGAAGATTGAACACAACTTTGCCTCTGTGGCGCACCCACAGGCAAACGACCAAGTCGAAAGCATCAACAAACAAATAGTCGACGGCATTAAGGCACGACTAGGCACAGCGCGCAGAGGATGGGTTGATGAACTCCCCAGCATCTTATGGGCCCATCGTACAATGCCAAAAACTAGCACGGGAGAAACTCCGTTCAGCCTGGTCTATGGCTCAGAAGCGGTAATACCAGCGAAAATCGGTCTTCCATCACCGCGCATGCTAGCTATGGAAAGACAAAACAATGAGCAAGAGTGAAGACTGGATTTAGACCTCCTCGAAGAAAGGCGCGAGAATGCCGCCATCACAGAGGCAAGGTACAAATCCAAACTCGAAAAATACTACAACGCACGCGTCCGCGTATGCACATTTGTTCCTGGTGATTTTATCTTGCGCGACAATGAGGCTTCCAACGCGGAAAAACCAGGCAAGTTAGCGCCAAAATGGGAAGGACCATACATCATCAATGAGGTCTTAGGCAAAGGGGCATACACCATAAAAAGACTTGATGGGACGCTAGTTCCCCGCACCTGGAACGCGCAGCAGCTGCGCAGGTGTTACATATAAGCTAAACCAGTCCGCAAAAATAAAAGCATACAGGCAATGTATTTCTTTATTATCCCTTGTATTACGAGCCTTGCGCTCTTATCAATACAAACATCACCTTTACTCATATCATTGATTATTACAAATTGCATATAACTCTTTTGGTTTACGCGAAAACAATATGGTAAACATTGTACACCTCATGAACAGTCTGAACAAGGCAAACTAGCACGCCTTTTTAGACAAACGTTCACACATGAGCACAATACCATTCCTCATTCGCCCTACCTACTAAAAGCAATTAAACACATGCAACATATTGTAATTTAAACACAAAACTTACATGCACAACAGTGCACCACAAGCATATATATCATCAAGTGTAGCATAAACACTTCATAAAAAGATCATGGCAATGATCTTCAAAAAAAATTTTGTACCAAGACTAGAATATTTACAAGAACATCAAAAAAGAGGAAATCCTGTTTCCAAGTTAAACCTAACCGGTAGCAGGATCTTCAACAACAACCAATACACGAACAACACGACGATTCTTCCGACGGGAATACACCAGGTCACACCCACCATGCTGAAGCCCCGGAAAACGTGCCATCCAGGCATCCACAGACAAAACAGTAGCCTCTTCTTCAATCTCCAGCTGACAAACTTCAGAAACAAATCACATCATTATGGGAAGAACGGAAGATATTGGTTTCTCAGGACCGGTAGCTACTAGCGGCGGCGAATCGGCAAGAAGTAAGAGGCCTTCAGCAGCCTCGAAGAGTCTCAAAACATCCAGAGGACGAAGAGTACAGACGGAACCCTTTGTCTTCATATTACCCAGATTACGAAAGAAAACATCCCCAAAATATATATATAAATGGGAACAAGACTCCGGGAAAAGGGAAAGCTTGATCACCATGATTAATTGTCAGGAAAAACGTCCCATCCAAACGGCGCTACAGGAACCAGGGTCATATCTCCATTAATGAAACCTGACAAGAAGGGAAAAATATCGCAAAACCAATTTTTTATCACCAACTAACGTCACCACATGTCAAGCCATGATTACAAAAGGGTAAAAAAATCATATTTTCCCTAAAAAAAGGGTTTTAAGCAAAAATCTTCTCATAGAAGATTCATATTTTCGCGCCAAAAAGCATTTCCCTCTTATAAGTCCAGTGCTCCACTTATTTGCATAAGTGCAACACTAGACTGGGGGGACTTGAAGGGGTAAGGTCCCAAAAACCTCATAATAAGTGCTTAGGACCATACCACAACCTCGTCTTTAAGTTCTTTTTTTACCTTGCGCGGCCGCGCACTGGTCTTACAAAAGAGACTTAAGAAACAGACAACAGTCAATACTCACGCGCCCAAAAGGAAATCATAAATCCTTGCGCCGTCTTCTATAAACAAAGGATGGAAACCCTAAAATAAACACTTCCGCTTAATATCCAGACTTGGATAGTAATCTTCTAGAAGAGTTCAATCGTGCACCACTAAGACGGTTATAACCGTCTGGACACGTGTCAACACTTCAGACGTCCCTGAAATCACAACAATAGCATGTAATTGGAGAGTAATCTCCACTTGATCACTTTCCACGTGGCATATCCCCAGCCATAGATCTAACAGCGATCCGTGTGCATTCACGACGGATCAAGAAGCTTAAAGGGAAGGAAATATAACCGCTCACGGGGTTAGCATCTTCCGTTAACTTTTCACTAACGGGTTTTCCCGCCCAGAACTCTCGGTTATAAATATGAGAAACAACTCAGGTATAAATTCAAGTTACACACACTTCTGCAATACATCTTCTTCTTCATAATCCATACTTATTCTCACACCGGAGTCAGGTCAAGGAGAGAACCCTTTTCTCCCCTTGGCGAGGCTAACGGTGCTTCTTTTTTGCAGAGTTCACCGGAGAAGGAGATCAATTGTAATCGAATCAAACGAGAGGAAACCCACCTTTTTATGCAGATTCAAACCCCCTAGATATTCCGATCCTGGTCGTTTATCTAGTGTTTCTTCAGATACATATACCTAACATAGGGGTCACTTTGGGAGCTTAGAAAGACTCCAGATATGTTATAGAAGTTAAGTCCATTATGCGACAAAAAGTACTTCCAGCATTTTATAAAATCTCGAGGTCGAGATTTCTTTTAAGTGGGTGAGGATGTAACACCTCAAAAATTCATGTCCAATAATGTATTGACACGTGTCATAAACTTTAAACGTGTAAAGGATTACCTTAGAAGGACTAGAGTTGACAAACAAGGAAAGTATGTGAATATAAGGGTTCAGAATGTCAACAATGGATAAATATACTTTACAATAACCATACATGATGTTTATACCCTTAAACGAATGATTCATGGGTCATACGAAGCTAATTGTGAAAGAAAGTGAGAGATTACAAACTACAGGGGTTAAATGTGTCAACATGTTTAAAGTGTACCTCTGAGTGACCTTTTAGCAAACCCGAAGCTTTGTAATGATTAATTTTGCTAACTAGAATGCGTGATAAAAATTTCATCAAGTTTCGTTATCGTATGAGAAAGTTAGGATAGAATTCGTATACGAGGGGTTAAAAGCGTCAACGTCGAAATTTAAGACTTTTCGGTGATCGTATGAATAACCGGGGACCTAACAAAGTTGTTTTATGACTTGGAGTCCTTAAAAGTCAAGTTTGGTGGTTACAAGTGCAAGAAAGCATCTTAAAATCAAGTTTGGAAGTATCAAGGGCCAAATGTGTTAGTTTTTAAAAAGTTCTGGTGAGGTGGCCGGTCCTTATGGACCGTATGGCTGGACCCTTACGGTCCGTAAGCCATGCCCAGATGCAGAAACTCGATCAGTTGGTTGTTCAGCCCATGTAAACGACATATATTGCCCTTTTTCACCACCAAGGGCTGCATAAATTAATTCTTAGGCATTAGGGATACATGTTTAACATCAGGGATCCAATGTAAGCTTGTTTGGCACAATCTTGAGCAATCGCAAACACTATATAAGGACCCTCATGTTGGCCATTTTGATCATTCATTCACAACTCCACTTCTGATCAATTCTGGAGCTCAAGGCCTTTCCCTAAGCATCTCTAATCGTGCATTAGACCTTGGTAAGTATCCTTGACCTTCCTTAATTGAGTTTTGCTTAGTTATTAGCTTAGAAGTCAAACCGTCGTAATTAAGGTTTGACTTATCGATTAATCACTAATGGTCCAGTGATTAGTCAAATTGAAAGTAGTTATAAGTTGGTAATTATGTGGACAATAAACCCTTAAAAGGGCACCCTCTGATTCCCGCTCTAACTAGATCATTTGTCGGGTCAAAGTTTGTTATAAAAAGTCAACAGAAGCATAAATTTCGTATTAACATGTAATTAGCAATGTAGAAGGTGTGTAACCTATTTTATCACTCATATAACTTGGTAATAAGTATAAGAACTGGTCTAAGCTTGTTTGATCCGACAAATTTCTGTTAGGCTCGGTTCGGAACCGAAAGTCGCAAAACTTTGACTTTTGCTTTGACTTCAGTTCTGACCCGATTTAGATGGGTTTGGAAATGCCTTAGAGCTTCCTTAGGACCAGGTTGCATGATAGTATAACCCTCTGTGGTTGGATCTGTCACACCCTGGCTTTGCGGAAGCGTGGGTTTATTATGGTGTGACTTCTTAATACCATAGCATAATCACAACAATGCTATATGATGATAAAACCATGATGTTCATCCATTCATTCAGATTTAAAAAGTAAAATACGACAACATTGTTTTAAAGTCGACACATGCAACGAATTACAACCACAACATACTTAGAACTTGTTCATGAGACACAACCAAAAGACATGAATGAAAACACAGTTTAAGACTCGTGACCCGTCCAGGCAAAGATCACAATTCCTAAACTCGGATGACACCATTATTCTTACGCAACTTAACACCCTTGCATACTTGACCAGATCCATTAATTACCTGAAATACATGTAAGTTGAAAAGTCAACATAAAGTTGAGCGAGTTCATGTAAAAGTGAGTATGTAAAACCTTTTTAATACATTTGAATGTATGAAAATCCCTGGTATGTAGCAAATAAGGAAAAAAGAAGAGATCACCATTGGGTTGCAAAGCCAATGATATGTGTGAAGTGCTGTAGGAAGACACAAACCTAGAAGATTTTTGCATCGGGCTCAAAGTCACCCTGAGGTCCATACTGTTGGGCCTGGAGTTGGGCTCGCTACACCCAGATAGATCTACCGCTAATGACCCTCGGTCCTACAATGAGGATTAATGGCCTCTAGTTCCAGCCTACCCACTCACATGATCTAAGTTGTAACCCCCCTTAAGCTAACCATACCATGTATAAAAGATTCCGTAATCATTGTAACATGTATTCCACCCCCGAAGTATAAAAACTGAAAACAGTTAAGAGAAAAGGGGGACATGAACTCACTGAAGTGCGTCTCGAAATAGTCAATCCCAATTAACCTGCTGCGTGACGATCTACACGTACTAACTTCTATTAGATGGACGGTCGTGCCTTGGCTTAAGGTTAACGTTTTTGGGAAATAGTTAGACAACTATTTCGTATTTACACTTCTTAATTATTTAATAATATATTCCTTCCCAAGGTTGGGGGTTTTAATACATGTGTGTTGTTATAATTCCAAAAATATATTTTTAAGTCTCACTTGAAAATATATTTTAATCACTTATCTAAAATATTCTAACTCCAAAATATATATATTTTTCCCCAAAATATTATATTTTACTTCCTACCATTTCCAAAATAATACTTTATCAAAATACACATTTAAGAGTATTTTCCAAAAATACATAAGTTACGTCTTAAGGTTCGCGTTGTAGTACTAATACCGGTGTAACTTAAATATTAATTTGTAAGAGCGTTGGTATTATTTTGGAGTCGTATTTTCATGATATTTCAAGTAATATTATTTTTACTCTAAAAATAATATATCTCTATTTCACAAAATAATCACAAAGTCACACAAGTGTTTTACTATGAAATATATATTCTAGATATATATTTATCAAGTTTTATTTATGAAAATCCACCTCCGACACTTGGTTATTTTGTAATAAAGATCTTGGCGAAGTTTATTTGGAAAAACAAGTTAAAATAATATTTATAAACACTTGTCACAAAATATTTCTAAGTGTTATATTTCTGGAAAAATTTCGCCAGAGTTTCCTCTGTAACTGGAGGTGGCCACGCTTACTAGTGTATCATTTTCTTTTAAAAATTCAATCAAACAATTCACCAATCATCAATATACAATATTAAACATCAAACTTATCAAAATAAGTCTAGATCGCAAACTCATGAACTTGTAAGTCTTGTAAAAATACGTAGTAACTTTCCAACATATTTAGTAGGTTTCGTTATCTTTAAAAAATAATTTTATTTCCTTAAAAACCTTACCTTTAAAGAATTTGAGGTTTTACAACTTCTAGTCAAGATTTACGAAAATATTTCTTTGGTAAATCTTCTTGTTACGCAAGGGTTTACACATTTGTTTATTCACTAAAATGCCTTTAGTTTATGTTAGATCCGGGTTTTAAACAAGACTTGCATCTTTTACTTGGTTCTTCCGAAAAACCACTTGTAGATCTTTAGATCTACTAGTTTAGAGTCTTTTTTTACAAGAAAAATTTCATTTACACAAGTTCATGTTCATGAGTGGAAGGGTTCATCATCTTACAACTTTTACACTTAACATATTACTAGTTCATGTTCCATGAACATGATCTAGCATGGTTAGATGATGATCCATCCCACTACTAGCATCAAACAACATAACATAATCACAACTAGTCAAGATTTACACCACTAGTTACTCTTTATCCATCTAGTTCATCATTCTTTCAAGACTTTTAGTTTTGATCTTGTGTGTTCTTGATTTTTAACCGTTAAATCACCTATTAACCACTTTAAACAAGAACAAGAGGATGTTTAGAGGCACTTACTACTAGCTTGAGGCTAGGGAAGAATCAAGGCGTAAACAAGGTGGATAAAAGAAATATAGAGAGGTCCTTGAGATTCCGAGAGCACCGAGCTTCCTTATGCGATCTTTAACACCTTTGAGTATGTATGGATGGCTTGTAGGAGGCTTGATGGTGGCGGCTTGGTGGTGTGGTGGTGGCGGACGGACAAGAGGGAAAGAGAGAGAGTTGGAGTGAGTTGGCTAGTGTAAATGAAAGTCTCTAACTCTTAGGTTTATTTATAAACCCATTTCACTAATAACCATTAGGTAATGTGCTATCAAGATATTAAACATTGGTGATTATAAAAATCAAAGAAGGACAAGGGTGTGTCCCACCCTTGTAACTGTCAACATTGAGGGGGGGGGGTAAGGGTTGGTTTGCAATGGTGTGGTTAAGATCTAGTTGAAATCTAATGACACTTAGTTAGTGTATTAAGTGTGTAGTGTCATAATAATGGGTGTTAGGGTGTTCGGGGACCCTAACTAGCTCAGAAAAGTATAAACAATGTCATTGACAATATTTTTATGTTCCGGGTAAAGTCCGGTTGGATATTGATCCGTTAAAGTGTCAAGCAAAGCTTTAAAGTGTCTTTTATAGTGTTTTTAGTGACACAATAAATCCCCGACACTTTGGAAAGTGTCTAGTATTATTTTACCAAGTTTTTGCACTTTACTAGTTATGCTAAATGCTGAATTTTTGCATAAAGTGCAGAATTTTGTAATTAAAGTATGTTTTAGGCACATCCGGTCACTATAACTATCACCTAGTGACGCAGTTTTATAATCCTCACCTCCCTACACTCGTTACTAGTGTAGTAATCTATTCCCGGCTCGTATTGGCCTCAGAGACAATATGTGTCTAGTGCTGGCAATGTCAGCATGTTTATTGGGTTATCCGTTTAGTGTGCTAACTGTGCTTTTGTGCATCAAGGTTGTCACTAATGTTTGTGTGTAAGTAATAGAGTGATAGTTTAAAATGTAATGCATAAGTATGTATGTATCAGAGATCAAGAAGCAGTTTAACCACAGTTGTAAGCAAGCACAGGAATTAAGCATTAATCAATTATTAATTAATTCGTACGGATACCTGGTTTGGTAAGGGTTGTCACATTCTCCCCCCGTTAAATAAATTTAGTCCCGAAATTTTAGGCTCTGCTTCTAGTTGCAGGGGTCTTAGGAAATAAATGGGGGTATTTCTCTTTCATACGGTCCTCACGTTCCCATGTGAATTCAGGCCCATGTCTTGCATTCCATCGTACTTTGACGAGTTTGACACTGCTCCTGCGCGTTTTGTTAACTTTCTAGTCCGTAACCTCAACGGGTTCTTCGGTAAAGTGGAGTGTGTCGTCGATGTGAACTTCGTCAGCAGGAATGATCACTGTCTCCTGTGTTGGACTCTTTCTCAAATTTGATGCATGGAATGTATCGTGAACACCATTGAGTTCAGCAGGTAGGTCCAACTTGTAGGCAACAAGCCCAATCCTTTGTAGGATTCTGAAAGGGCTAATGTAACGCGGATTCAACTTCCCACGCTTTCCGAAGCGTGCCACACCCTTCCAGGGTGAAACTTTTAATAAAACCATATCTCCAACTTGAAATTCCAAAGGCTTCCTTTTTGGATCTGCATAGACCTTCTGTCTGTCGCGAGCCGCCTCGATGCACTTTCGAATTTGGGCAATCTTGTCGGTTGTCTCTTGGACTATTTCAGGACCGACAAGCTGCCTATCACCCGCATCAGCCCAGCATAAGGGTGATCGACATTTGCGTCCGTAAAGAGCTTCAAATGGCGCGGCTCCAATGCTTGTGTGGTAGCTGTTGTTGTAAGAAAATTCGACCAATGGCAAATGATTATCCCAGCTACCACCTAGATCCATTACACATGCTCTCAGCATATCCTCCAACGTCTGAATAGTTCTTTCACTTTGGCCATCAGTTTGCGGGTGAAATGCAGTGCTCAGATTCAACTGTGAGCCAAAAGCTTCTTGGAATGATTGCCAAATCCTTGATATGAAGCGTCCATCTCTATCCGAGATGATCGAGAGAGGCACTCCATGATGTGCAACAATCTCTCGCATGTATATTTCTGCAAGTTTACTCGTGTTATCCTTCTCTTTGATTGGCAGGAAGTGCGCGGATTTCGTTAACCAATCCACTATTACCCAAATAGTGTCATGACCCCTTGGCGTTCTTGGCAACTTCGTTATGAAATCCATTAAAATTTGTTCCCATTTCCATTTGGGAATTTCAGGTTGTTGCAGAAGTCCTGAAGGCTTCTGGTATTCAGCTTTCACCTTGGCGCATGTTAAACACTTGCTAACATAAACAGCAACATCGCCCTTCATCCTAGGCCACCAATAATAATCCTTAAGATCTGGGTACATCTTATCCGCTCCTGGGTGGATAGAGTACCGTGATTTGTGAGCTTCATCAAAAATAACCTTACTCAAACCACCAAACAGAGGAACCCAAATCCGTTTCATGAAACATAAAGTTCCTTCCTCGTTTGGCACCAACTGCTTCTCCATCCCAAGGAGATACTCATCTTCAATATTCCTTTCTTTCAAAGCTTCTCTCTGCACAGCACGAATGCGTAGAGAGAGATCTGTCTGGACAATCATCTCCAATGCCCTAACCCTTATGGGCTTGATCCTTTCCTTTCGACTCAGGGCATCAGCGACCACATTCGCCTTCCATGGATGATACTTGATTTCACAATCATAATCATTCAACAGCTCTACCCAGCGTCTTTGCCTCATGTTAAGTTCCTTTTGGTTAAATATGTGATGTAAGCTCTTGTGATCAGTAAAGATCATGCAGCGCGTGCCATATAAGTAGTGTCGCCAAATCTTCAATGCAAATACCACCGCGCCTAACTCCAAGTCGTTCGTGGTATAGTTTCTCTCGTGAATCTTCAACTGGCGTGATGCATAAGCTATAACTTTCTTGCGTTGCATCAGCACGCATCCCAAACCTTGACGCGAGGCGTCACAATACACCACGAAGTCATCCGTTCCTTCGGGTACCGATAAAATAGGTGCATCACAAAGTTTGTTCTTCAATAACTGAAATGCTTCTTCTTGTTTGTCACTCCAATCAAACTTATTGTCCTTCTGCATGAGGAGAGTCAGGGGTTGAGCGATTTTAGAAAAATCCCCAATGAATCTTCGATAATAACCAGCCAAACCTAAGAACTGTCGAATCTCGGTTGGCGTCTTTGGAGTCTCCCAACTCTTGATCGCCTCGATCTTTGTGGGATCAACATGGATTCCATTTCCATTAACCACATGTCCAAGAAATTGGACTTCGCGTAGCCAAAACTCACACTTCGAGAACTTGGCGTATAATTTCTCCTTCTTAAGTAGCTCTAGAATAGCTCTTAAGTGCTGTTCGTGCTCGTCCTTTGTCTTCGAGTAAATCAGAATGTCGTCGATAAACACAATTACGAACTTGTCCAAGTACGGCTTGCAGACTCGGTTCATTAGGTCCATGAAAACTGCAGGTGCGTTCGTCAGTCCAAACGGCATAACTAGGAACTCGTAATGTCCATAACGAGTCCTGAAGGCTGTTTTTGGGATACTTTCCTCTTGTATCCTAAGTTGATGGTATCCGGATCGAAGATTGATCTTTGAATAAAAGCTTAAGCCTTGCAGCTGATCAAATAAGTCATCGATTCTCGGCAAAGGGTATCTGTTCTTGATAGTCAACTTATTAAGTTCGCGGTAGTCTATGCACATCCGGAAACTACCGTCCTTCTTTTTAACAAACAGAACCGGAGCTCCCCAAGGTGAGAAGCTTGGTCTGATGAATCCTTTGTCCAATAGCTCCTGGAGTTGTGTCGACAACTCCTGCATCTCTGAAGGCGCAAGTCTGTAGGGTGCCTTGGCTACAGGCGCGGCACCTGGAACCAAGTCAATGTGGAACTCGACTTGTCGCTGTGGCGGTAATCCTGGCAAGTCTTCTGGAAAGACTTCCGGATATTCCCTGATGACTGGAATGTATTTGATCTTCGGTTCAGCAGCTTCCTTGTCCACGATGTGTGCCAAAAATGCAACACATCCCTTCTGCAAACACTTTCTAGCTTTCAGACAGCTAATGATTCTCAGCGGCGTATCATGCTTCTCTCTGTGCACTATGATCGTTTCTTCATCCGTCACAGGGATACGGATGGTCTTCTCGTGGCAAACGATCTCGGCTTTGTTACTCGACAACCAATCCATTCCCACTACCACATCAAAGCTTCCCAACTCGACAGGTAGCAGGTCTAGCGTAAATTCGTGTCCTCCTAATTCTATCACG
The DNA here is from genome assembly GCA_030545235.1 of Helianthus tuberosus. Classification (NCBI taxonomy): domain Eukaryota; kingdom Viridiplantae; phylum Streptophyta; class Magnoliopsida; order Asterales; family Asteraceae; genus Helianthus; species Helianthus tuberosus. Next base: position 87,152,537 of record CM060353.1, read on the forward strand.
CATCCTCTTATAACTTCACCCATTTCAACTAGTTTCCCATTCGCCAATTCAATCAAGTATGGAACGTCTAACTTACTAGCAGTCAATCCAAGTATATTCTTAAATTCTAACGACACGAAACTATAATCGGCAAGTATCAAAAAGAACAGATGCAAAACGTTGGTTTATAGGGAACGTACCGGTGACAACGTTCGGATCCTGGCGCACTTCCCTTGCGCCGATGTTAAAGACTCTTCCCCGTGCTTGGTTCAAATTTGGGCATTCCTTCTTAAAGTGCCCAATGTCACCACAGTTAAAACAGCCCAGTCTTTGCCCATTACCACCTCCGTTCCCAGCTTGAGTGTTGTTTTGGTTGCGATTCCCACCACCAGCTTGATTCGCAACGTTTCCACGGTTCCCATTTCCTCCGGTGTTTCCTTGTGGGCGGTTTCCATTTCCACCACGGTTGTTGTTCCTATTACCAAAACCTCCTTGGCCACCCCGACCAGCACTAGCCCAGCAAGTATCCTTCAAGTGGCCAACTTTCCCACAAGCTTCACATATTTTTGTCCCACACCGGCCTGAATGATGACGCTGACAGGTGTTACACTTGGGCTGTGTACCCATATAACCTTTCCCTTTCTTCTCAACACCGGTTGCAGCTTGGACCGGTGTGCTTGACTCGCCCTTCTTGCTCACACTTGAGGTACCTTGCTTGAAATTGGAAAACTTTCGCTTGTTTTCCCCAGACGGTTCAACATGGGTTTCCTTTTTCTTTGGTTCAGAGATGGAGAATTTGTTCAACCTAATGGCCTCTTCAGTGAGTGCCACACTTAGGTCGATGGCTTATGTGATCGTCGCGGGCTTGGATGTGGTAACCATACTCATTATTTGAGGTGCCAATCCCCAGATAAATCTCTCGATCTGCTTGAACTCGGGTGTGACCATGTACGGCACAACGTGAGATAAATCATGAAATCTTTGAACATATTCTGCTATCTTGGGACCATCCATCCTTAAATGCCAGAACTCAGTCTCTAACCTTTGTATCTCAGCACGAGAGTAATACTTTCTTCGCATTAACTCTTTTAACTCAGCCCATATCAACGCGTAAGCAGCAGCTTCTCCTAAAGTCTGCACTTGTAAGTTCCACCACGAAAGGGCTCCATCCAGAAACAGCCCTGAGATGTAAGTCACTTGTTGATCGGGAGCACATTTGCTCATTCTTAAGATAGAGTCTGTTTTCTCAGCCCATCTCACGAACGCAACAGCACCTCCGGTGCCGTCGAAATTCACAGGCTTGCAGTCTAGGAACTGCTTGTAAGTGCACCCTGCACATACGTCAGAATATACAAATGATATTAGCGGGCGTGCTATAAATATCCAAATGTATTGTAATATGTCTCAAACGACTTAACATTACCATGTGGTGGATTGTTATTGCCGTTATTGTTCGAATTGCTCCCGCTGGTTCCTCCTTGTGAGGCTGCATACTGCGCTATGGCGGCAGCAATGATTCCTTGGAGTTCTGCCTCCGAATTGGGCATGCGCATCTCACATCTTGGTGGCATCTTCTAAAAGATGATCGTATTGGTCAGGTCATAGTAAGTAAACAACATACGTACGTAATATCATTCAAACACATAACATCTCATGTTATAATTTAACCAAGCATATAGCATCACATGTTATAAAACATATATAATCAATCCAACATTTCATATAATGAGAATACTGCGATTGCGTTATCATAAATCGAGACCACAATGTAAGGTTTACAAGTTCATAACTGTATCATACATCATCAGTGACTAAGGGCCACATCGCCCTAGTCCAAACTATCTAGTCAGTGACAACAGCAACAAATATACAAATCATCAAAAGTCACAATCAAAATGCGGTCTCCAAAAGCTGTGTAGTCTGCACAATCGCGGTCGTCTCACCAAAAGTCTACCTATGTCGAGTCAAAAAGGGCCTATGCTGATGGCGGCGGAGGAGGGGGAAAACAAGAAAAGAGTAGACGTCGCATGTGTAACCAGTCCTCCTCCATAGCGCGATGAGCGCGCAATAAGTATGCTATCTGCTGCTCAGGAGTCCAAAAGCGAGCGTCAGAATCAGGTGAAAGTGGACGTGGAGGGTGTGATACTGCAGGTGGGGTCTGACAATGACACGGCGGTCGCTGAGCTCTCTCTAGCTCCTGTACGCGACGGGTCAGCGCCTCCTGCTGTATCATGAACGATGTGAGAATATCCTCCGTAGAATACCCCATGTGGTATGGGTGATACGGATCAGATGGTGGCATAATGGGGGGCGTAGTCCAGAGGAATGGCTCACTAGATGGAGCGAAGGATGGTACAGTAAATGGTGCAACAGTGGGAATAAGAGTAGGATGAGAACTCTAGGGCATGAACTGGCTGCCTCCTGCCATGAAAGGTGTATGACCAAACGGCTGTCGAGATGAACCCTCCCCAGGACGTGGTGGAGGTATGTCCTGAAGAAACGTGATAGGTAAGTCGGTGCAACGAGCGTCCGTGGTATGTGTGGGAAGCAAAGGGACATCAATGGGGGCTGAAAGAAGGGCTGAAACGGGGGCTACAGGGGGTGTAACAGGGAACACGAAAGGTGGGTAATCATCATCATCATCTATCCACCCGTTGCGGGTGTGAGCGTATCGTGGATCAATATGGGTCGCAAAAGGTGCACGGTCGAACATCACCGGCGTAGGATCAGGAAATGGTGAAACAACAGGATCCTCTATCAAAAGTGGAGCGTCAACAGGAACGTCAGCAATATGATCATCCACTAACGGTGGAGCAACAACGGGATGATCGTCAACAGGTATGTCATCAATAAAAGGAGCAACAGTAGGTGCATCGGCATGAACAGGGTCATGCCCTAATGCAGGGTCAGGAGCAATGACTGGCTCAGGGGCCACAGCAGGCTCCGGATCAACAAACTCCATATCAAAATCAGCTGGATCAGCAAATGAAGGATCGATAGGGGCTACAGGATCCTCTAGGGGCTGGTCTAAGTGAATGAACTCAATATCCTGGTCAGGATCAAAACCAGGGGGAAACACAGGATCATTATCAACATCGTGATCAAACTCAAAGTCATGTGCGGGTGCAGGTGCAGCTGATGACGCCATGTCAGGGTCGGTGTCGTGTGAATGGTGCTGCACTCCCTGTGTATGCAAAGATGCAGACGCCACAGACTCAAATGAGTCTGGGACAGGTGAATGAACAGGAGCCTCCTCTGCAGGAGCATCAGCAATGAGTAGGATATCATCAGCAGCAATAGGGGCCTCACCCTCAAGGTCATCCTCAAGTGGGTCCTCCTCAAACAAATCTACGTCGTCGTCGGAAACATCATCAAGTGGCATATCAACAACCGGATAAGAAGCAAGGGGTATAGGAGCAGGGATCACTGCGAGTGGTAAATCTCCAGCGAGATGGCCATCAGCAGGCTCGGCTACGACGTCAGGCAGCGCAAAGGGCTGGAAGTCGTCATCGTCTGTGATGGTAGTATCGGAAGTGTGGACCTCGTGCTCCGATGAAACTATGTCATCTGATACTATCGCCATAGGGTCCAGAGTGTCGGAAACTCCAATGTCTGATGAAGAAGGCATGATGTCTGTAACACAAACACACATACGTACAAACAATCAATCATATAATCATATAAACATGTTAGTCACCAATAAGCAAACAAGTAATCATCCTAGTCTTCCCTAGACTATCCTCCCAGCCTTTCAGACTGAACTTCCTAGCCTCTAAGACAACCTCCCCGGTCTCTAAGACCAACTCCCTGGTTTATAAGACCAACTCCCCCAGCCTCTCTGACTGGACTCCCTCAGTCTCCCCGACTGAACTCCCTCAGTCTCCCCGACTGAACTCCCTCAGTCTCCCCGACTGAATTCCCTCAGTTTCCCGACTGAATTTTAAATCTTTAAAAAGTGTATTGTGCCCTTTTTTTGTTAAAAATGTTTGTGCCCTGGATCTGGGGGTTTAGTATATGCAATGTAAAAATGTTTTCGTGAGAGCCCTAGTGATCATAGTCTAGACTCGAGAAGGAATCCTAGTTCACTATGATCGATGCTCTGATACCAAGCTGTCACACCCTGGCTTTGCGGAAGCATGGGTTTATTATGGTGTGACTTCTTAATACCATGGCATAATCACAACAATGCTATATGATGATAAAACCATGATGTTCATCCATTCATTCAGATTTAAAAAGTAAAATACGACAACATTGTTTTAAAGTCGACACATGCAACGAATTACAACCACAGCATACTTAGAACTTGTTCATGAGACACAACCAAAAGACATGAATGAAAACACAGTTTAAGACTCGTGACCTGTCCAGGCAAAGATCACAATTCCTAAACTCAGATGACACCATTATTCTTACGCAGCTTAACACCCTTGCATACTTGACCAGATCCATTAATTACCTGAAATACATGTAAGTTGAAAAGTCAACATAAAGTTGAGCGAGTTCATGTAAAAGTGAGTATGTAAAACCTTTGTAATACATTTGTATGTATGAAAATCCCTGGTATGTAGCAAATAAGGAAAAAGAAGAGATCACCATTGGGTTGCAAAGCCAATGATATGTGTGAAGTGCTGTAGGAAGACTCAAACCTAGCAGATTTTTGCGTCGAGCTCAAAGTCACCCCGAGGTCCGTACTGTTGGGCCTGGAGTTGGGCTCGCTACACCCAGATAGATCTACTGCTAATGACCCTCAGTCCTACAATGAGGATTAATAGCCTCTAGTTCCAGCCTACCCACTCACATGATCTAAGTTGTAACCCTCCTTAAGCTAACCATACCATGTATAAAAGTATCTGTAATCATTGTAACATGTATTCCACCCCCGAAATATAAAAACTGAAAACAGTTAAAAGAAAAGGGGGACATGAACTCACTTAAGTGCGTCTCGAAATAGTCAATCCCAATAACCTGCTGCGTGACGACCTACACGTACTAACTTCTATTAGACGGACGGTCGTGCCTTGGCTTAAGGTTTAACGTTTTTGGGAAATAGTTAGACAACTATTTCGTATTTACACTTCTTAATTATTTAATAATATATTCCTTCCCAAGGATGGGGGTTTTAATACATGTGTGTTGTTATAATTCCAAAAATATATTTTTAAGTCTCACTTGAAAATATATTTTAATCACTTATCTAAAATATTCTAACTCCAAAATATATATATTTTTCCCAAAAATATTATATTTTACTTCATACCATTTCCAAAATAATACTTTATCAAAATACACATTTAAGAGTATTTTCCAAAAATACATAAGTTACATCTTAAGGTTCACGTTGTAGTACTAATACCGGTGTAACTTAAATATTAATTTGTAAGAGCGTTGGTATTATTTTGGAGTCGTATTTTGATGATATTTCAAGTAATATTATTTTTACTCTAAAAATAATATATCTCTATTTCACAAAATAATCACAAAGTCACACAAGTGTTTTACTATGAAATATATATTCTAGATATATATTTATCAAGTTTTATTTATGAAAATCCACCTCCGACACTTGATAATTTTGTAATAAAGATCTTGGCGAAGTTTATTTGGAAAAACAAGTTAAAATAATATTTATAAACACTTGTATCAAAATATTTCTAAGTGTTATATTTCTGGAAACATTTCGCCAGAGTTTCCTCTGTAACTGGAGGTGGCCACGCTTACTAGCGTATCATTTTCTTTTAAAAATTCAATCAAACAATTCACCAATCATCAATATACAATATTAAACATCAAACTTGTCAAAATAAGTCTAGATCGCAAACTCATGAACTTGTAAGTCTTGTAAAAATACGTAGTAACTTTCCAACATATTTAGTAGGTTTCGTTATCTTTAAAAAATAATTTTATTTTCTTAAAAACCTTACCTTTAAAGAATTTGAGGTTTTACAACTTCTAGTCAAGATTTACGAAAATATTTATTTGGTAAATCTTCTTGTTACGCAAGGGTTTACACATTTGTTTATTCACTAAAATGCCTTTAGTTTATGTTAGATCCGGGTTTTAAACAAGACTTGCATCTTTTACTTGGTTCTTCCGAAAAACCACTTGTAGATCTTTAGATCTACTTGTTTAGAGTCTTATTTTACAAGAAAATTTTCATTTACACAAGTTCATGTTCATGAGTGGAAGGGTTCATCATCTTACAACTTTTACACTTAACATATTACTAGTTCATGTTCCATGAACATGATCTAGCATGGTTAGATGATGATCCATCCCACTACTAGCATCAAACAACATAACATAATCACAACTAGTCAAGATTCACAAGATTTACACCACTAGTTACTCTTTATCCATCTAGTTCATCATTCTTTCAAGACTTTTAGTTTTGATCTTGTGTGTTCTTCATTTTTAACCGTTAAATCACCTATTAAACACTTTAAACAAGAACAAGAGGATGTTTAGAGGCACTTACTACTAGCTCGAGGCTAGGGAAGAATCAAGGCGTAAACAAGGTGGATAAAAGAAATATAGAGAGGTCCTTGAGATTCCGAGAGCACCGAGCTTCCTTATGCGATCTTTAACACCTTTGAGTATGTATGGATGGCTTGTAGGAGGCTTGATGGTGGCGGCTTGGTGGTGTGGTGGTGGCGGATGGACAAGAGGGAAAGAGAGAGAGTTGGAGTGAGTTGGTTAGTGTAAATGAAAGTCTCTAACTCTTAGGTTTATTTATAAACCCATTTCACTACTAACCATTAGGTAATGTGCTATCAAGAAGTTAAACATTAGTGATTATAAAAATCAAAGAAGGACAATGGTGTGTCCCACCCTTGTAACCGTCAACATTGAGGGGGGGGGTAAGGGTTGGTTTGCAATGGTGTGGTTAAGATCTAGTTGAAATCTAATGACACTTAGTTAGTGTATTAAGTGTGTAGTGTCATAATAATGGGTGTTAGGGTGTTCGGGGACCCTAACTAGCTCAGAAAAGTATAAACAATGTCATTGACAATATTTTTATGTTCCGGGTAAAGTCCGGTTGTTTGGTTGGATATTGATCCGTTAAAGTGTCAAGCAAAGCTTTAAAGTGTCTTTTATAGTGTTTTTAGTGACACAATAAATCCCCGACACTTTGGAAAATGTCTAGTATTATTTTACCAAGTTTTTGCACTTTACTAGTTATGCTAAATGCTGAATTTTTGCATAAAGTGCAGAATTTTGTAATAAAAGTATGTTTTAGGCACATCCGGTCACTATAACTATCACCTAGTGACGCAGTTTTATAATCCTCACCTCCCTACACTCCCTACTAGTGTAGTAATCTATTCCCGGCTCGTACTGGCCTCAGAGACAATATCTGTCTAGTGCTGGCAATGTCAGCATGTTTATTGGGTTATCCGTTTAGTGTGCTAACTGTGCTTTTGTGCATCAAGGTTGTCACTAATGTTTTTGTGTAAGTAATAGAGTGACAGTTTAAAATGTGATGCATGAGTATGTATGTATCAGAGATCAAGAAGCAGTTTAACCACAATTGTAAGCAGGCATAGTAATTAAGCATTAATCAATTATTAATTAATTCGTACGGATACCTGGTTTGGTGAGGGTTGTCACAGGATCGTTGATTGTCCGATTCGTTTACACGTTTCCGTTAATTGCTTAATGTTGACCATAATGCCCTTTTTACCATAAAACGAGAATTTTGGAAATGTGGAAGAAAAATAATCTTTGTTACTGATTTATAAACATGTCCCTAAATTTTCACATCAGTTGGAGGTCTAGATTAGGAGTTATGCTTAATAGCGTAATTAGAAAGCTTTTTATTAATTAAACGGCGTAATTAGCGTAAAGCCTATCTAAACCCAATTTTTGACACCAAACCTCTTACCCACTGATGTAATATAATATTTTGGGATTTTTAAAGATTTTTAATTATTTTTAATCTGATCATAACCTAAGGTTATGGCCTTGATTCGGTAAATACCGATTATACCCTTTTTGAGTATAAAATGAGTTTTACATAATATTTTGACACCAATCCAATTGCTACTGATTTTATATAATAAATGAAGTATTTTGAACTTTATAACCTAATCACAAAACTCAGATTTCCTGTATAACCCGGAAATCGCTTAAAATGGCTTTTTACGCGTATTAAACACCTAGTATGGGTTTAAAACCATTTTGGCATATAAGACTTATCACCAACTGATATAACCTATTAAATTAAGTTGTTTTACTGATTTTTTCAGACCCGAGTCTCAGAATTAAAATGAATCTCTTTTATAATCTAAAAAATGACCAAAATACCCCTACGGGGCTTAAATTGAGATTAAACTCGTTTTGGGCATAATGGAAGGTATCCTACTGATATCACAACATATCTAAGGCATATTAACTTAGGAAACCTGTATATGACTCTTATGGTTACCCGTTACGCTTCTTGCGCGTTCGGTTCGGTTTATGTAACTAGTTTGCATAAATTAGCCGAAACGGGTCAAACCTTATCGTTTTTATCTCAAAATCCAGAATGGGTTTAGATTACCCATATTATACAAGTCTTCAAACTTGTCGGGTCTAAATCACATTCTATTCCAGTCTTCGCTTAACCGTGCGTTTGAACCGTATCTTTCCTTAAAACTAACCGGTCTAAGTTACGACTTAAATAAGACCCGTTAGGAATCTAATAGGTTAATAAAACCTTTGTTCCAGATTAAGAGCCCCAGTAGAAGTACTTGTGCTTGCTGATTAGAATATACGGCTGAGTATAAATTGCATTGCTAGCTCAGGTAAATACTTTTAACTTATTTTCCATATACGGGCTTGGGATACGGTATTATAATAATACCGCTTGGTCGGGTATTGAATGTTTAATCATATTGTGGTTAAATTATTGAGGTAACCCGCTTTAATCTGTATTGTTTGAAATAAAAGCCTTTAGGGGTTAATGACCATGTCCCTGATATCCTTGACATCATTATATTATAAAATGGCCACGTCTTAAGCACGGGGTGTAGGCATACACCTGACAGTGCATAAGGGAAACGGTATCTCACTCTCATGTGGGCCTATACTTGTGGCGTGTCTGTTAATCTTGACTCGGTTTCTACATTGGGCCATGAACGTACAACGAACATGTAAATCTGCATACAAGATTATTTTCATATAATTGTCCCAAGTTATAAAAGGTATTTTTGTGCCTGGTGCATCTAAATCAATTTTCTTACACTCTTTTTAAAATGAGTCGGTTAATTGTATTTACCAGTGTAAACTGACGTATTTTCCAAAAAGGTTAAGTGACAGGTACTGAACATAATTGGCTGGAAGCTCCGGACGTTAATAAGGAATCTTGCAAGTTCTAGGCGTCTAAAGTCTGTTGAACAATATTTATGTTTTAAGATCCGCCTGTGGATCCATCTTACAATCCGTTTGTAATAATTGATGTTACTTTTGAATCGGTTTGTAATATATTTATCTTTTGCTTCCGCTGTGCATTTAAAATTGTTTTGTTTGATTATGATGCTATCGACTACGTCACGATACTCCCCACCGGGCCCACCAGTAATACGTGGAAATATCGGGGTGTGACAAATAATCACCGATATGATATTCTGTCCAATCGATTCAGGAACCAACTAACGAATGCCAAAGTGCTGTCTAAATAAGACTATACTTTGTGAATTTCGTTAAGGTTTGATCTCGTGACCATCGTTAGGTTTGATATGGTTTTACACTAAAACGTATTCCACTCTGTTAAACTAAATGTTTAACTATCAGAAAAACTCCGATCCATAAACTTACTATCAAACAAGATGTTTAATCATCAGAAGATTTAGAACTACAAAGTAGATGTTTAGTTATCAGAAAGCTTAGAATCAAGAGGCTTGTTTAATCAAGACTATACGCTAACAAGGTGAGTCATTCTCTTTTTATCAAATTGTTTTGCAAAACCTTAAATGTTTTCTAGTTATACTTAAGGTGATTAAGTCTTTGTAATCTACAATTACTACCTGTATGTGGGGTTTTGTATACACTACATGATAAGCTTCACCATTGGATAACGGGTTAGACAATGTGTGATATGACCATAGTCACAGATCCAGTCGAGTGACAAATACGGATTTGGGGTAATTGGTTGATATAAACATTGTAATAGCTCTTAATATTGTATATTATAACAATGTGTCGTTAGTACAAATTGAATGTACTCGCCAGTATTTCCTGCTGACAAAACCTTTTTAAAACGTGTTTCAGGTGATTACAGTAGATGGGAATAAGAGTTGTACGGCACCGAAAGGCTTAAAGAAGTGGCTAATTTTATCAATTATATTAAAATTAGAAACATTGTTTTATGTATTCGGGTTTATGCTATATTAAAGCTACATTTGTAAAACATGGGTTATTCCCATCTGTTTAATAAATAAAATCCGGTGTTTTCTAAACTCTGGTATTTTCCTAACTCACGGTCCAGATGAAAATTTCCGCTGCAATACTTTTCAAAATAACCACCGGTACCACTTGACCGCTCACGGCTCCTGCTTCTAGGGTGGGTTCGGGGGTCGTGATAATTTGATAAATACAAATGGGGTTGCCGACGACTATATTTATAGTCATAGCAGGAATTGTTGTGATGTTCACAATGAACACGTCGTTTCCAATTGTTTTAATACAAGTTACATCATTAGCCCAAACTTTCTAACATCTACAATTAGGGAACTAACAAGTTAACTAACGAGATTAACTGTGACAACTGAGATTCTTAGGTTAACATCGTTAACTTTTCTCAGTTAAACCTTTATGATTTATAGAACATTCGTACAAGCATTGTGTCACACGTGTAAATTATAACAAACTGAACTAATACAAACTAGTGGGACTACTCTTGTACATGCACCAAAGTTACTTGGTTAACTTTCTATTAAAGTTTCAAAGTTTAGAAACTTGGGGGGACTAAATGTGTTAAATAACAAACTAGAAATTATAACTTTCCATGCAACTTAAACAAAATTAAAACACGAGGGAGTTGATGTGTGATATACCAAACTAGAAATAATTACTCCCCCCGTCCCATTAAAAGTGTCCTATTTTGAATTTTCAAAGTCTTTATTTATAAACTTTGACCTTAAATAATTTTGTTTGTGTTAGATAATACATGATGAAAGTTATATGATTTGAGTGTGTTTTACAAGTGTTTTTATTGGGTTAATTTTCATCAAGTTTTATATAACACAAAAAATGTATAATTAAAGTCAAAGTTTAAAAATAAAGACTTTGAAAATTCAAAGTAAGACACATTTAATGGGACGAAGGGAGTACTTTCTATCCAAGTTTCAGAAAGTAGAAAATTGAGGGACTAGATGTGACATCTAACAAACTTAAAATAAAAACCTTTTTAATAAAATCCCAACCCTAACCAGCCCCCATAACCCCATACAAACACACATACTCTCTGCCTCTCCTTTGATCGACGAAGAACAAGGCAATGAGGCTTTATCTTTTTCGATTCTTCAAGCTTTCTCGATATCAATTTCTCTCGGTAACCTGTTTTGATTTTGTGTATTGTTCTTGTACACACATACAAGATTCTTGGCTACAAACATTATGAAAACATGATTCTTGAATGATAGGGTTTAAGTAATTAACAATTTCTTAATCATCTATGAAGTTGACTAGTCTATATGTTCGATAGTTATGCACATATGTGAGGGTTTCAATTATAACTTGATATTGGTGGTAGATTATTGTTGAATCGGATGTACTGCTTATTAAATGAATTTTCATAGTTTTTGTATAAACAGTTAGGCCTTGTGAATTTTACACAAATCCTAGCCAACCAAAATAAGCGTCACATAAAATATTCGTCATTTTTATGCTTGTTTACTATTTTAATAGAATCATCGAAAACATCCTAGTTTTAGGAGTCAAAGCGGAATTATGACAAGTTGATTTATATGTGTTTGCAAGCTGCTTATATTATCGTGGAATGCCTGAACTTGATTGATACTTTTGTGGGAATTTTTTAACATGTTGAATGTTATGGTGATGTGCATGTATCTATTCAGTTAAATGTTCATGTGTCAACGTGTGGGGTGCTATGTTAGATGCATGTAGAATTTCATGTATTGCATGAACACACCCTAACATATTAAATGGTAATCATTCTAGGACGTGGTTGACCATCCTCCTTATTTCTCCATCTAAATCTAACCGAGCTTAAACTAAGGTGAGATCACACTATTATTAAAAGCATGCATTTCAGTGTCTAGGAACCACACTATCCGTGGATTTGGGACTACTCTATATTCCTGGGTTGGAATATTGCATATTAAATACTATAGTTTATATTTCATGTCTTCAGCAGACTAAACAAAACTCTGTCTGAAACGTCCCTACGCATTATACCGATTAGTTTCCGGGTTTGGAAAATGGGGTACTAGTTAATAGCGCTATTAGGTTCGACAAACCTCATACTATGCTGGGAACCAGGCGTTAACTTCTGACCTTGACTTTATATCAATGACGATAGACATTAATATGGGGCACAACAACTTACTACAATCAAGTATTCAGTGCTACATAGTTTAGTGGCTTAACCGTGGGTTAGCTACACATGACATGTTTAAATTAATGTATTTGAAACTTACTTTACTTAAAAACTGAAATTGTGAACTCTCCAACCATTGTTGATACACTTTAGCATTATTTGCAGGATGTTAGGTACAACATCGTAGCTTGCAGCATTTAGGGTGTCATGGCTGGAATTAAACTATTTTTAACTGTGATTTAAACTATGTTTTGGACATTTAAATCTTAATCACTAATCGTGTTGATTGTGATGACTTTTAGTAACTTTATTACTTGTTTCAACATGATTAGTGGCTTGATCCTGTTCAGTCGCACACCTCGCGGTAAAACTCTACATGTGGATTTTGAGATTGTGACAAATTGGTATCAGAGCCATTGGTTATAGTGAACAAGGTTTAAAATATATTTTTTTGAAAACCAGACTATAAACCGTTCTTCATTGAAAAACCACAACGAAACCACACCCAGATTGCAAGGTTCGTCATACTTAGATTCATACATTGTACTTGTACTTAATTGGCATTTATACCTACATTATTTTTACAATACTATGACTCATGTGCGAACTAAAGTATGTAAACATGATATACGCCAGGTTAGAATGAATTCTCCTAACTCTAATTCGAAACCACAACACGCTAGTTGCAAGGAACCGGTCGTTCTTGAACCATTGACTCAATCACAATACCCAACCCATTTTGCAAGCTCCTCTTAAAACCGTCCCAAACAATATAACCAACGCGTCCATTCGCGTACGATACCCATGATTTAACGTTACCAAAAAAACGTTCCCAAAAGTCATCCTCGACATTTTTCTCACATTCCAAAATAACCCCTAACAAAGAATATAAGTTTCTACGGAGTCATACCTTTGCGTATGTGACATTCTTGGCGCGTTTATTTTACTCTGAACTCCTCACACAAAATGCGAGTAAAATCTTGTTTCACCCAATGCTAGACCTTACGACATCCGTTTCATGCGTTCTACCTAACCACGTGATCATCTCGACATGCCCAACATCTAAAAATTATCAGCTTTATCCGCCAACATCGTCGTTGCTGCCAGAACACAAATCTGACTCTTTGTGCGTTCGGTTTTGCGCGTAAATATTTGAGTCGACCAGAACTGGTCCAAACGAACTCGGATTTAGGCGAATAATATGTCCACAGTTTTGCGCGTTTGTCGTCGCGCAGCTCGAAACCTTATCATCCGAACTCCGTTATGGACAAACGATATATCCACATGACCGTAACGCAATGAACTTTCATCTTGTGTCATTGCCGCTGTCAACTGTTGTTGGAGCTGGTGCCCATGACCATAATAATTGTCACACCCGCTAAAATCAGAGTCGGTGTGATCTGACTGGTATCTTCATTGCACACCGAAAGTATCAAAGCTAAGACTTCTAGAAAATTGATCGCCTGCTAAGTACTCGAATCCCCATGGGTTCTTCAATTCCAACCGTTCCATAGTTTGAAAAATGCAAGCTGGGAGAGAACATGCGAAAAATCAACATAAAGTTGGCGAGTTCATAGTTTGTTTGAAAAAAATTGAAAACAATCTTTTTGTTAACCGGTTTAAAAGTTGTTGAGAAAATATAATAAAATCATTTTTCTCGGCTTGTCATATGAAAACTGTGAGTCTAGCCCACGTGATTCTTTGTGCCTTGCACGAGTGAGAATTGCCTAGCCCAAAAGAGTCTTTTTAAGAAGGACCAACCCGTCCCCATAGTTGTACATAAGGTGAAAGCGTCAAATGAATCTTAAAAACATTTGAAAATGCGTGTATTAAAAACTGGTACGTAAAGCGTCTATGAACCTGATCATTAATGTGTAGCTAAGACATTAATATGTGTGTCGATATAGGAAACACTCAACCCTAGACGATTTCTTCCGGTCCACCCGACTGGGACAACAAAAACACTACATGCGGCCATACAAGGACCCATGAGTGGGGATCGCTACACCCGATAGATCTACCACTCTTGTTCCATGGTCTTACAAAAGATTAATGGCGCTTAAGAGAGACCCTTGTCTCACACGATCTAATAGTTCATTCCCTAGCTAAACCATACCATCGAAAACTTGCATTTCCCCTGAGAGTTATAAAATCGAAAACATTTAAGAGAGAATGGGGACATAAACCCACTGGGTGTCCCGTTGTTCGTACGCAGACGAACCCAGTCCTATTGTTGTAACTAGGAAAATCCCGTCACTAGTCATGAAAATCATGCACGTTTGCGAGAATACGCGTTTGTTTCGTAAAACCTGTATGTTTAGAATAAACCTTTCGTAAACCATTTGAGTTCGTTGAAATTCATTTACAACATGGTTTATAAATATGTGTTTTCGTTCATGGAAATATTGTTTGCTTTTGCAAAAAAACTTGCATGTCTTTCCACCCCCGAAAACATTTATAAAAATGTAAAACTGTAAAAAGTAGGGTTATGAACTCATCTCGGTACCCAATGCAAAGCTAGCTTAATTTGATTATGTGATGTTGTTCCAAGAACATGAACTTGTTAGCATGCAATCTATGACATTCCTACCAAGGAATACTATAAGTTTCTAAATAAAACGACGTAGCTAAACTACGTGTCCGAGCTCTACCGAATCCTTAACCAACGATTCTATGAAGGTGTTATTATCTTGACTTGGAATAACCAATCTATGGTTATTTGATCCTGTTTATAATTGGGACAAAACTAAGTCTCGAAAACGACTTAGTTTTCCGAGTGATTTAGGATATATGCGAGAACCACATTTATTGCGAGAACCGCGAGAACCAATGTGAACACAACCTAAAATAGCTAAAAAAAACTTAACCCCCCACCCCCAAAAACCTAACCCCCCCCCCCCCCAAGCTAAAATGCTAAAAACTAAACCCCCAAAAAATCTAAAAAAATAAAAAAAAATCTAAAAATCTTTTTTTTAATATTTTTTATGTTAAAATCGCTACTTTTAGTAGCAAAAAAAAAATTAAAAAAAATGCTACTAAAAGTAGCGATTTTTTTATAAAAAATATTAAAAAAAATATTTGTGTGTTTTTTAGCTATTGTTAGGCATTTTTGGTTGTTTTCACATTGGTTCTCGCGGTTCTCGCAATAAAGGGTGGTTCCTAACGGATATTTGTCCTATATATATATATATATAGGGAGGGGCTCATGCGAGAACCACCCTTATTGTGAGAACCTTGAGAACCAATGTGAACACAACCTAAAATAGCTAAAAAAACCTAAAAAAAACCTAACCCCCACCCCCCAAAAACCTAACCCCCCCCCCCCCCCCCAAAAAAAAAAAACCTAAACCCCCCTCCCCCACCCCCCCCCCCCCCCCCACCCAAGCTAAAATGCTAAAAACTAAACCTAAAAAAATCTAAAAAAAATCAAAAAAAAATCTAAAATTTTTTTTTTGATTTTTTTAATATTTTTTAGGTTAAAATAGCTACTTTTCGAAGGCAAAAAAAAATTTTTTTTTTTTTTTTAAAAAAAAAATTTTTAATTTTTTTTTTTTGTTTTGGCTTCGAAAAGTAGCGATTTTTTTATAAAAAATTCAAAAAAAAAATTTTGTGTGATTTTTAGCTATTTTTAGGCATTTTTTGTGTGTTCACATTGGTTCTCGCGGTTCTCACAATAAGAGGTGGTTCTCGCATGATCTTCTCCCTATATATATATAGGTAAAGAGTACTGTACAATATTTGCTTATCGTACATTACGTACGCTTCAATCTCAGCCGTCAGATCATCTTCCCGCATTTTAAAATCGCATGTTGTTTTTTTTATAACATTTTCGCATGTGATAATTTTTGATGAATTCGCATGTTGTTTTTTTGTACCAATTTCGCATGTGATAATTTTGATGAAATAGCATGTTTTTTTTATAACAATTTCGCATGTGATAATTTTTGATGAATTCGCATGTTGTTTTTTTGTACCAATTTCGCATGTGATAATTTTGATGAAATAGCATGTTGTTTTTTTTATAACAATTTCGCATGTGATAATTTTTGATGAATTCGCATGTTGTTTTTTTGTACCAATTTCGCATGTGATAATTTTGATGAAATAGCATGTTGTTTTTTTGTAACAATTTCGCATGTGGTAATTTTGATGAAATCGCATGTGTATAATCTCTGTGTGTGTTACTGTTCATCTTCTTCGATTGATGGTCGATCATTGTTAGTCTTCTTCCGTTTGACCCTTACAACTCCCAAATTAGTAGTTCTTATTATTGATATCGCACCAAAAGGAACGAAGGGAGGTTGGGGAAGAAGAATTTCAGGTTTTTGAATTTGATTTAGGGTTTGATTTTGAACTATCATCGGTCAATTACAGAGATTTATGACATCGCAATGATGTTTTTAACCTTCCAGGTATGATTTAGATATATTAAAATGATTAATTTAATCATTTAAATTAGTTTCGCCCGCGTTTGATCGATTGAAGATCGTACGGCTGAGAGCATCGCGTACATAATGTAGGATAAGAGGTATTGTACGTTAACCGGCCTCTATATATATATATATATATATATATATATATATATATATATATATATATGGAATAAGTTAAAATGAGAACCACCTCGAGTTGTAAGAACCCGCGAGAACCACCCCCGCGGGGGGCCGTTGACCACGATTTTTTTTTTACAACTAGATGTGTATATTTTAACAACCTACGTAAAGTTTGGGTTTAAACGGCGCGCCCGAGGGGGTAGTTTTTTACGCCCAAAGTTTGGTTAAAAAAAGAAAAATTAAAAAAAAACCCAAACTTTGGGCGTAAAAAACTACCCCCTCGGGCGCGCCGTTTAAACCCAAACTTTACGTAGGTTGTTAAAATATACACATCTAGTTGTAAAAAAAAATCGTGGTCAACGGCCCCCCGCGGGGGTGGTTCTCGCGGGTTCTTACAACTCGAGGTGGTTCTCATTTTAACCTTCCCCATATATATATATCTATACTATTATAAAAAGGAGAAGTGATGTACAAGATGGTAATTTTACTATGTGTGCAAATTTGGAAGCATAATGTACAAAGAATACAAGCCACTTTAAAGGAATATATAAAGAAAGTCCAAAAAATTTTAAGACGCGATAGGGTTAAGATAGGGATTTCGTCCACCGAATTTTTGGAAACCCTGAATTTATGTTGCGGCGTTTCATCTTTCATCGTATATCTTACTCTCAAAACCCTACAACCGCAAAACTGAAACAAGTGAGAAATCAATCGCCACTCCATTTGATCTAATCCATTTATTGACTGAAGAATACGGAGAGTGGGGAGCAGACACCAGCTTTGGAGGTCATTCAATCATTCAAATCAATAAGCATAATCTGAACTTAGTCGTGTTTTGTTTCTCCTTTATCATCTTCTATTAATGGTCATTTGTTTGGCCGATCATGGAGCGGTGAGGGTTTAATCGGAGCACCAAAGTCCGTCGGGTCAAGGATTTCTACCATGATATGACGAAAGGTCAGTGATGATGTTGTTTGGGGCGATGGCAGTGGTAGGTAGTGGAAAAATCGAAGCCTCAACAGTGGCGGCTTTAGGGTTCCTTCATGAGTCAGTCGGGTATTGTCTCTTCTCTCTTGAATTTTCATTCGTAGCCTTCATCCAGTTTCTGTCCGTCGATCAGGTACCCCTACAAAATCATCTCGAAGCATTTTTATTCTATGTGTGTTTGTGATTTTGAGTTTAACCTAGATTTTACAGAGATGGGGAAGAAAGCTTCTGATTTTGAGGGCTTTGGGTGTATTTGCATTTGTTGATTTTGCGTGCAGTGGTCAATTAGACTTACATTGACATTCAGGCTGGTCGATTTCCACCCAAATTGCCATCTTGTGTATTAGCAGAAAGCCATCGTTTGTAAACTCGATTATCTTTCTCGTATCTGTGTTCTCTCGTTATTTTGATCTCTTTATTTAATCTTCTATTGTTTTGGACTGCCAAATTATTTTGTAGATTATGAACCATTGCTTATATTTCAGGTACAGGGGACCATAGTTTTGTGCAAAGGTTGCGTCTTGGTGGGCCACTTTTGAAGGAAAATATAGCAACCATGGAGCTAAGGACATTTCGACTATTAAGACATTACTAGAGCATAATGCTGATTGTAGTCCCGAAGATAAGGTTTTTAATCATTCTTTTTAAAATTTGTTGTCATGTTAATAAAGGCTGGCATGATTATAATTTCTGTTGCTTTTGAAAGAAGGCATGCCCCCATGGGAAATCAAAGGTTACTGTCTTTCTTAAACGATGTTTTTGTTGAAGTCATTGTTGATTCTTTTTGTTTTTTTACAGATGTAAATAGTGAAATTTGATTATAGCTGCGTTGTTTTTGAGATAATTTTGTTCGGGTCAAAACGGCTCGCGTCGAAACGGTAAATTGCTTATTCTATGTAACATATGATCTTGTGATGCCTTTAAAAAGCTGAACTGTTTTAAATTTCTTTGAGTATAATGTGTGGTTTCTGAGCTTGAAATTTATTTTCAGTTTCGTTTCGTCTGGAATATTTAGCGATTCAAGGTGGAAGTTGAGGGACTTTTTTTTTTTCCAAATGTGATGGCGTTCCCTTGATTACTGAAAAGGAACTGGTGGAAACCTTTATGAATCAGTGATACACTTTGTGTAAACTTAGTGCATTAAATATCAAACCATACACAGAAAAAGAAACATACGTGCGAGTCCAACTTGTGTATTTACTGAATTGTATCAGCTGAAAAGTTCATACACAAGTGCTGTGCTGGTTTGCTTACCATGTGATTTTTTAGCTTGAACTAATAGATATGCAACCATGGCTTCATGTATATCTCATAGCTATAGGCGTAATTAATCTCTGACACGACTATAGAGGTATAACACACCCTAAAAAATGGCTACTTTCGTGATTTTCGTCATGACATTTTATCTAAATCTTTGTGTATAGGTTTAAATGCAACTCCAGCTGATATTAAACAAGGGTTTAAAAGAGCCTTTTCTGCTCCATGGCCCGAAAAAGTACGTTACCAGGTAACATTGTAATCTATTCTCCTTCTTTTACATAAGAGTAAAAAGTCATTTTCGTCCTTGAGGTTTGACCATTTTGCGACTTTCGTTCAAAGGTCTGTTTTTCCTCATTTAGATCCAAAAGATTTGAAATCTTGCCATTTTCATCCGGCTCGTTAACTCCATCAGTCCATCCATTTTTCTCCATTAAGTCAGGGGTGTTTTCGTCTTTTTTTGTTAACTTAAAGGGCAATTCGGTTTTTCACTTTATGTACAAGCATTTAGCAATTCCATCTTGTTGACTTAAAACAAAACAAGTAGGTAAAAAGGACGAAAATACCCCTGACTTAACGGAGAAAAATGGATGGAGTTAATGAGCTGGATTAAAATGGCAAAATTTCATACCTTTTGGATCCAGATGTGGAAAAACAAACCTTTAGACGAAAGTCGCAAAACTGGCCAAACCTCAGGGACGAAAATGGCATTTTACTCTTTACATAATTATCCAAATCCCCCCAAACTTTTCGCTCGGTAGTGTAATATATGTGGTTTTCGTATAGAAATTTTTGGGTACATACGTTTTCGACCCGCCCGTCAGAAATCTCAAGCTTCGCCACTGAAAAGAACCTTTTGACACTTTATTGTTTGCTATTATTTTCTTTTAACATTTTGTATCAGTATATATAATTAATCTTGATATTCTTCATGTCTAACAGGGAGATGATTTTCGATCCATTTCCAAAGTTTTGAGGCGAACCATGATCTCTGTTTTAATCACGTAAGTGCTATTTAGGATGTTAAAACCATTTTGATTTTTGCAAAGTCAGAGTTAATTTGTTTTTTTGTTTGTGTGTTTCATTCAATTTTCGATAGGTGATAATCAAATACATCTTTGATTATTGATGATTTAATTCGTGAAATTCTAGAATGGGTTTAGCATCCCCGTGATTGTTATACTTCAACCTTCATGTCCCGTTACAACAATCAAATACCTTTAATTTAAAAGAGCATGTATGTGATTATCGTGTTTGTTTTTTAGAAAGATGAAGAAGCAAGAGGGCCTTTGTTGGGTTAGTGTGAGTTAATGTGATGACTGATGGTTGTGTGTGTTTTTAATCATAGGAAAATTTAAACAAGATCTTTGAAAACATTCATATAGATAGAATTTTATTTGAGAAAATTTGAATTTTGTTTCAATTGTACGAGTTGTCAAGTTTGTTTCAATGATTTTGAATCAAATAATTGGTTAGATCTTGCCCCATTTTCACAATTCATATAGTGACTTACATTTATAATCAGCACCCCGCTGCAACGCGCGGGTCGACGTCAACTCGTGAATTACACATATAGTAATTTTATGTTATTTTGGATTGGTTATTAAGAACATTCGTGATATTTAAGAAATTTGTTATTGAGATCTGAAGTTTGAAATATGTTAAGGCTTATTCTTATTTTTTTTTGTTGCAATCAGAGGTTCTAGAGAAGGCGAAGACGTAGAATGATGTACTGAAGGAGTTTTTTCAGTCAACTCGGGGAATATTATTGGTAAATTTGTTATTGAGATCTGAACTTTGAAATATGTTAAGGCTTATTCTTATATTTTTGTTGCAATTAGAGGTTCTAGAGAAGGCGAAGACGTAGATTGATGTACTGAAGGAGCTTTTCAGTCAACTCGGAGAATATTACAGGTAACTAGGTAACTGAAACAGTTTTGAGATGTATTTCACTTATTAATTTGCATTGCTATTTGCTTTTTTTTTTCAGGAATATTTACTCTGTTTACTGATAGGTATCATGGTGACAGGAAGACTGAGGCACAACAGGTGGAAAGAACAAGACAGAGGATGGTAAGCCCGAAAAGGTTACAAGTGACCCGTATGTGACGGTTTCGATCGCTAACGCTGTGATCGCAAGAACCTTTGTTATAAGTAACAGCGAAAATCCTGTTTGGATGCAACATTTTCATGTTCCTGTAGCACATTATTCTGCTGAGGTGCAGTTTCTTGTTAAAGACAGTGATGTTGTCGGTTCTCAAATCATGGGTGCGGTTGGTGTGCCGGTCGAGCAGTTGGTTTTCGGGTCGCTTATTGAAGGTACCTTCCCAGTTTTAAACGAAAGTGGCAAACCGTGTAAACGCGGTGCCGTGTTGACCCTATCGGTTCAGTACATTCCCATGATGAAAGTGCCACTTGATCTTAACTTTAACGGTGTTGCGGGTACCTATTTCCCGCTTAGGAGAGGTGGTAAGGTTACACTTTATCAAGATGCTCATGTTGATGATGGGTGCCTTCCGAACGTAACGAGCGGAAGTGAAATATTCACATAACTTGACCGGGGGTCTGCCAAACGTCAACTGCCGAGACTTTAGTAAATAAACAATCAAGGTTATCATTTTTCTGCAAGCTGTTTAAAATTTCACATTTCTTGTTAACAAAATCAACAACTTCAATGCCTCGAGAAGTTCTCTGATACTTTTATCAGCATGAATGATAAGGTATTTGCTTGATTTGTGTCACTACTCATATAACGCGTGTCCACAAATTAGTAATATCTGATCGTTTATATAATTTTATCATACAGGTTATCACTGGATTAAAGAAAAAAGTATCTTCATCAGGGTGTTTGTATATTTCTCATATTGAAGGCATGGAATATGTCGTACGTTTGCACAAAACAAGCGCTAATGGAAGTTTAGAGGATAAAGTAGATCAATCTTCTTCTAATGCTCGTTGTGTTGAAAAAGTAAGTTTAAATAGTTGCTTGGTATTTTAATACATATAATTTGTTTCTAATATTGTTCTTTATATAATTTATTTGATGAGCTTCATGGCACTTTATCAACTCAGCAAGGAGAGATTGCGGTTTTTGCTAGAGAGCTTCGAAAGGTTTGCGTTTTTTTTGTTTACATGAGAACTTATATGACATTTTTTAGTTTTTTTTTTACGTCTTTTTGGCTTACATGAGATCTTTCATTTTTTTTAGTTTATGTTAAATGAAATCTTGTTTTTTTTTTTGTTTGCAGAGGTTTAATGATAGCATCCACCATACGACAAATATATCTGAGTTCATTAACGGTGTCTTTGATAAGCTGATGGAAGAATCCAAAGAGATCGGAAATCATGCTAATCAAGTTGACGAGATCCAGACGAAGAAATCAACGAATTTAAGAACGCCTTTGAGGTACATATCAGACCTTATAAAACAAAAAAATATAGAAATAACAACGAATATTAACTTTTTAAATAATAAATTCTTTCAGGAGCAATCAAGATCTGATGCAGAGAAGCTTATTGCTGATGTCACAAGTTTATTCTCAAGCCATTTGAGTCGGCAAAAAGAGATTGTTGATGCATGTTTAGCTGGTATAAGAGAAACTTGATTAAAACAGTGACTCTACACGTCAAAACAGTGACTATTGTTAGAGACTTTTTTACTTAATCTGATGGCATATCAACTTGAAACGCACCATTTTCTTAACAACCTTTTTAGTGGCTTTTTCTTGACTTTAGCGGGTGGAAAATTGTGTTTAGTTCAGGCGCACCCGCAGCAACGCGCGGGCATTCCCACTAGTATATATATATATATATTTGTGTGTTTAAATATAAATATACTTACGAATTGAAACTTTGAACCAAACCTAAAATCATATAAATACTCACATGTGGCATCTTGAAATGCAAGATGACCATACGAATGTCCCAAAATCTTAATAATTGATTTACAACCTTTCTTCATGCAATTGCTTTCAACTTATATATTCTTTATCTCTATGTAAATCCTCATTGAATATAGAGAACATGCAATAAATATATTAAGCCATACAAAGCTTAGTGTGGGGAAATATGTATGTGGTGTTATTGATCGCCCAAAGGATCAATTTAACACAAATGATTGTGAAATATAATCTTGCATAAACACAAATTATGAAGAACGAACGATCTCTACATAAAACTGATTTGAATTGATTGATACAAATGGGGTTGCCGGTGACTCTATATATAGTCACAGGAGGAAACGTTGTGATGTTCACAATGAACGCGTCGCTTCCAATTGCTTTAATACCAGTTACATCATTAGCCCAGACTTTCTAACATTTACATTTAGGGCACTAACAATACTAACTAAACTTTCTAACTTAACTAACGAGATTAACCAGTAGTTATATCATAAAATATTACTGAAATTGGAGTTAGTCAATTGGAACGAAAAAAAATGGTTAAAACCAGAATGAATTCCAGCAATGACATAACTTTTGTATTGAAGTGCAACTTTTGCGAAACAAGGAAAAAAACTTAACTCCTAGATTTATTACACGGACCTCCTAGTAGTCAATGGTTTCCAAATGGGTAATTTACTTATTGGTGCAAGTGGTGGTTGTAATGGACCAAATGGTAGTAAGTTGCAGGGTGTTTGCTAGAAATTTCCTCATAAACCTCAAGAACCAAATTAAATTCTCCTTATGGTAATTTGGTTATGTTTGATATAAGCACTTAATATTTTATTTTAGAAACATATTATTGTTTATTAACTTTTATGGTTTATACAAAAGTTTTGCATGCTTTGACTCTATAAATGTTAATGTGGTTTTAGTTATGTATATAGGAAATCATTTAAAAACCATTTTTTTAGTATTGCAACTTTTTTGCTATATGTTTTGCGAAAGAAAATGGCTCGAACATGAAATGATCCTTTCACAAAAAATCCGCTCTTTTGTTTATATCCATATTAATTCTGGGTGCAAGTGGGGGTTTACAAATGGGCATTTACTTATTGGTGCAAGTGGTGGTTGACCAAATAAACTTTTGCTAGAAGACCAAGTCCTCTTTCATTGTTGAATATGAACACATTAGAGAAAAAGTCTTCCTCAGCAAGAAAGACCTCTTATAAATACCAACAACTTTCACCCTAGCTTTCATAACTGTAGTAGAGAACGAAAGAACAACTAATCAAATACAAAGATCTTCAGCATGGGTGCCTTCCTAGTTGCATTGCTGGTTCTTGTTCTTGCATGCTCCCAACAGATTGAGGCTCAAACCTGCCAGCCTAGCGTAGGCATAACTGGTAAAGAACCATCTCAACAATGCAACACCGAAAATAACTCGGAGTGTTGCGTCGAAGGACAATTTTACACAACCTACGAATGTTCGCCACCGGTTTCAAGTACAACGGAGGCGACACTAACATTGAACAGTTTCCAAGAAGGAGGTGATGGAGGTAGCGAATCAGCATGCGATGGTAGTTTCCACTCCGATGACACCGCGGTAGTAGCACTATCAACAGGGTGGTTCAATGGAGGTAGCAGGTGTGGCAATTTCATCACTATCAATGGTAATGGACGAAGTGTACAGGCCATGGTTGTTGATGAGTGTGACTCTAATATGGGTTGTGATGAAGAGCATGCCTATCAACCCCCATGCCGCAATAACATTGTTGATGCCTCTAAAGCTGTTTGGGAAGCTTTGGGTATATCAGAAGTTAATCAGGGAGAATTAGAAATAACTTGGTCAGATGCATAACTTTCTCTTGTAACTGTTGTTTTTCTTTAAAATTTGAGGAGTATTTATTATAATGCAACTGTTGTTTTTCTTTAAAATTTGAGGAGTATTTATTATAATGCAACTGTTGTTTTTCTTTTGTTTAAATAAAGTAACATAGCATTTTGGTTTGTATGAACTGGCGTACATTATCTTATTAAAAATAAACATACAACAATCTAACATGCAAATTAGCTTTTAATTCAAACGCACACAAAAATAGAGCTAGCCAACTACAAGCCTATTATGGACTTTTTTTTTTTTTTTTTTTTTTGGAAGGAGACTTTTTGTACAAGACCGATTGGTCTCCGGGGACATGTCTAAGACATTCCCCGTCAACCCTGCATCTCCGGACGCGATGTTCGATCGGGCCCCGGTCGGGGCGCGAGCTGACTTCCACCCGGAAACCATGCTGCCCCCACACGTGTTGCTGGGGTAACAGTTGGGTAAAACCGGGTTGCCCTCAAGACCGCTCCATACCTCGGAAGGAAACGATCTATCATTGGGACGTCCCCCCCCCCCCAAAGCCGCAAGCGGGAGTGCCGAGCCGAGCCCCTTAGGGGCGGTGGGCAACGTTGCTAAAGGAGGGGGACGGCCCTGTGCCGATCTCCATACCCATTGGTCTAACATCTTAAATGAGAAAGTAGGTGGTTGTCACATCAACAGCCACCGACCAATGAAGTGTATATATAGATTTAATTGCTGATGCAATACCAAAGTACAAAGTTTATCAGGTTGTTGCAGTCTATGTGCTAAGTTTTAAGAAACCTGTCTACTGTTAGTTCGAGTCCAGCCACCCTTTTTCATTTTCATCTTTTTACATGTTGTACTCATATCATTAAGTTACTTAAAAATAAATCAATTAATAAGTTACCATTTTTTAGTTTCAGACTTTCAAAAATTAAACCATACATTAAAAGGCAATATATTTAGTTGGAGTTAATTACTGTTTTCGTCCCTGTGGTTTGTCAAAAATCAATATTTCAGTCCATTAGTTTAAAAATTACGATTTCAGTCCCTGTGGTTTCACTTTTGTATCCATTTCAGTCCCTATGGTTTCACTTTGTAACCATTTCAATCCATTTATTATGTTAGTATAGGGACTGAAATGGTTACGAGGTGGACTGAAATTGTTACAAAAATGAAATCACAGGGACTGAAATCGCAATTTTTAAACCAATTGACTGAAATATTGATTTTTGACAAACCACAAGGACGAAAACAGTAATTAACTATATTTAGTTGGTAATTATGTATATAACACTTTTGGGTGACTCGTTGTCCCTCGGTTTTCTAAAATCTTTATAAATTATGATTTTGATCCCCTTGAATTTTACGTGTTTATTTTTATGTACGTGGGTCAAATATAATACGTTTCCGTGCTTATTTTTATATATATGAGTCAACTATAATATGTTTCGTGCTTATTTTTATGTACGTTTTCGATTAGTGTACGTTTTGACATATTTTTGATCGAAAAAGAGTCGAGTCAAATATGAAGTGTTTTCACAAGGCTATAAATTTCGAGTTACTTTACGTTTCGACGTCACCGCAATTGTGTGATACCATTCTTTAACTTTAAAGTCGAGTCAAATATAAAGCGTTTACACAAGGTAGAATAAATTCGAGTTACGTTACGCTTCGACGTCGCCGCAACGTGCGATATTATTTTTTAACTTAAAAAATGCTACTTTCTTACATGCTTATTTTTAAGTACGTTTCGGTATAAATCCAAGTTGGTTTATGCTTAGACATAAAAATAAGTTTTGACGTATCTTTTGTTCGCAGTCGAGTCGAATCAAATATTTGACGTTTTAAATTCGAGTTACTTTAAGTTTTGACGCCGCCGCAACACGCGGCGACTCAATATACTAGTTATATAAACAATACAAATGTAAAGAGGATGTACAGTAAAAGTAAACTTTTCTCATTAAGCCAACCTTTGCACCGCTGGCGATGTTAGCATTTAAAAAAACATATTATTTTAAAAAGAAATTAATTAGTATTATTTTTTTAAAAAAACATATTTTTTTATTTTTATTTTTTTAGCTTTGAAAACGTTAATTCTCTTGCGGTTTAACTTGCCACAACTATACTGTTCAAATGTAAAGTTAATTTTTTTATTTTTGATCGGTGCAGAATACATGTCAATATCTTCTTTGGCATATTTCTTTCAATTTCTATGCCCAGTACCGGCGTCGAACTAAATCGAACCAATACCAACTGAAACCCCGCTGTATAGCGCATGTATTTCTACTAGTTTAACACAAAAAATAGTGAAATATAAACTTGCATAAACATAATCTATGACGAACGAACGATTTCTACATAAACTGATTTGATAGATACAAATGGGGTTGTCGGCGACTCTATTTATAGTCATAGGAGGAAACGTTGTGATGTTCATAATGAACACGTCGTTTCCAATTGTTTTAATACAAGTTACATCATTAGCCCAAACTCACTAACATCTACATGTAGGGCACTAACAACTTAACTAACGAGATTAACTGCGACAACTGAGATTCTTAGGTTAACACCGTTAATTTTCTCAGTTAAACCTTTAAGATTTATAGAACATTCGTACAAGCATTGTGTCACACGTGTAAACTATAACAAACGGAACTAATACAAACTAGTGGGACTAGTCTTGTACATGCACCAAAGTTACTTGGTTAACTTTCTTTACAAGTGTCAAAGTTTAGAAACTTGGGGGGACTAAATGTGTTAATTAACAAACTAGGAATTATAACTTTCTATGCAAGTTAAACAAAATCAAAACATGAGGGACTTGATGTGTGATATACCAAACTAGAAATAATTACTTTCTATCCAATTTTCAGAATGTAGAAAATTGAGGGACTAGATGTGACATCTAACAAATTTAAAATAAAAACCTTTTTAATAAAATCCCAACCCTAACCAGCCCCCATAACCCCATACAAACACACATACTCTTTGCCTCTCATTTAATTGACGAAGAACAAGGCAATAGGGCTTTATCTTTTTCGATTCTTCAAGCTTTCTCGATATCAATCTCTCTCGGTAACCTGTTTTGATTTTGTGTATTGTTCTTGTGCACACATACAAAATTCTTGGCTACAAACATTATGAAAACATGATTCTTGAATGTTAGGGTTTAAGTAATTAACAAGTTCTTGATCATCTATGAGGTTTACTAGTCTATATGTGTTAGGACCGAACGCACACACGAACATGAACACGACACCGAAAGCAATAAACGAACACAAGGATTTACGTGGTTCGGTCAAACTGACCTACATCCACGGGTGACAACTAGGATATCTTTATTGTGGGTGTTAAACATTACAAGTACAAGAGATCAATATATAGACTACACAATTAGGGTTCAAGCCCAATGGGCCGCGACTTGGGCCGACTGCCCTAACTATCACGCCACACCCATAGGTGTCAAGAAGTCTACAACCCAACAATCTCCCACTTGGAGGCTTCAAAGACACGATCAACTGTGCTCCACTGTACTTCTGTAATATGTCAACGGAAACTCTATGCTCCACCTCTAGTTGCCACCGGCCTTCTCATCAATTAACCTGAAGGCGCGTTGAACCTCCCACTGAGCTTCAACTCATTCGTCACCACCCGTGACTTATTCTTTGTCCCTTCCAGCTCCCACTTAAACAAACTGCCGGACCTTGAGAAAACCAGAGAACTAACACTCTCCATCATAAGCAGGTAATTCACTGGAGAGACTTTCACCGCTGGAATACAAGTTCTCATAACCCATAGTCGTCTGGGAGCTCTGACTGAAGCACTACATGTACTCCCACTGCCACGAAAACCCTTAACTGGCTTCTCTGAACCTTTCCTAGCACGTTCAACATGTGACTCTGGGTTTATCTCCTGCAAAACAAACCTTCTTCTGCCCCCGAGATTCTGTGAACTGAATTTTGGTCTTCTTCTGAACTGGGATGGCCTTTCCCTCAGGCAGTACACTAACCATGTACAATAAACCCCTCTTCTTGCCACGTGCAACTACTAAATTTCCCTTAATTACCTTCCACTGTCCACTACCGAACTTAACCTCGTGACCCTGATTATCCAGCTGTCCGACTGTAATAAGCCTTTTCTTTAAGCCTGGAATAACTCTCACGTCTCTCAAAGTCCAAGTAGTTCCAACAGAAGTAACTAAGTCATTATCACCCATGCCTGTGACATCTAAGACTTCATCATTTGCAAGTCGTACCTTACCAAAATCCCCAATTTTAAGATTTTGTAGTGCTTCACTATTGTGAGTAGCGTGAAATGAAGCACCTAAATCCATAACCGAGGAATCAACACTGCTCTCCACACCACACCACACTACAAATCAAAGCTTCATCATCCGAATGGTCTACTGCAACATTAACTTCTTTCTTTTCATTTGCACATTGATTCCTGAAATGTCCAACCTCTTTACAGTTCCAACAGGTTACATCATTTCGAGCCCTAGACTGACTCCTCTTTCTGTTCTTACTACCACTACTTATGTTATTCTTCCTTCCTCTGCCAACATGCATTAAATCACCCGATGATCCACCTGAATTTCTTCTTCTGACATCTTCGCCCAGAATAAGATCTCGCATCTTTGCAAACGTGAACTTACTCGTATCTGAAGAGCTTGAAACAGCAGTCACGGTTCCGGACCAACTATCGGGTAATGAGGACAATAACAATAGGGCTTGGACCTCATCATCAAACTTGATATTCACAGACACCAACCAAGACAAGATCGAGTTTAAGTTATTGATGTGCGTTGTAACTGAATCACCTTCCCTCATCCTAGTATTCACAAGCTCTCGGATAAGATAAACCTTGTTCTCTACAGAAGGCTTCTCATACATGTTCATGAATGCTGCCATCATTCCTCTAGCTGAGGTCTCCTTCTGGATATTGAATGCAACATTCTCCGATAGAGAAAGCGTTATCACTGCTCTGGCTGTCTTATCCAACCTATCCCAATCTGCTTGTGATGTTTTTTCTGGGTGCTTCAACCTGCATCTTCCACCAACCAAATGTCTTCCCATCAAATTTCTCTATCGTGATCTTACCGTCGTCAGCCATTATCTCAAACTACAATCTGAGTAATTCCTAACTTTGGATCTCGGTAACACAGTTAGAAAAAGTAATATCAGACAAGCAAGAAAATAATAACCCCGCTAATTAAACCACCGGCTAAACTGCCCGATAAATATGTCAAACAACCGATACCCGAAACAAACCCGTTGCTCCAAAAAAAATCTATAACCAATAATACGAAAACTAAAACCAACTAGAAACGCAAACCTGTTTCTCTGGTTTTTTTCTGATCGATCGGAATGACGAAACAAGACACAGTTGCAAACTGCTTGCTTTGTTTCCTTTGATCAACGAAAACTACAATAAAAAAAAGATAAAACTGACTCTTTTTATTTCTTCTAGAACAAGCCAAAGAACAAAAAAAGGCTGCTCCTTTTCTTTATTATTTTCTTTGATCGTGGCTTGGATCTCTTTCCTTGCTTCTAGATATGGACAAAAGAAATTAATGCTCCTGCACTCCCAAAACAAAGAAAATGGTCGAACAATCTGGTTTTATGTGCGGCTGCCAATGAAACCTTAATTCGACTCGAACAATTTACTTTCGCTTTGTATTTCTTCCGTGTGTAACGAGTCGTGCCTCTGAGACCAGTTGTTAGGACCGAACGCACACACGAACACGAACACGACACCGAAAGCAATAAACGAACACAAGGATTTACGTGGTTCAGTCTAAACTGACCTACGTCCACAGGTGACAACTAGGATATCTTTATTGAGGGTGTTAAACATTACAAGTACAAGAGATCAATATATAGACTACACAATTAGGGTTCAAGGCCAATGGGCCGCGACTTGGGCCGACTGCCCTAACTATCGCGCCACACCAATAGGTGTCGAGAAGTCTACAACCCAACAATATGTTCGATAGTTATGCACGTATGCTAGGGTTTCAATTATAACTTGATATTGGTGGTAGATTATTGTTGAATCTGATGTACTTGATGTTATACATGGAGTAAGGGTCGAAATTAGGTCAAATATGTAACACCCCAAAAACGGGTTTAGTAATCAAACCACGTTAATAGTAAAGACGGGTAAAATATCGTTAGTGGTAAAAATTAACCCGGTAAATATTAGGATTTCAATAAACAAACTTGATGTTAATTAAAAAGGAGGATAAATACTTTGAGAAAACAAAGTATATAGAAGACTCGAGTTAACGGGACTTAAAATAAAACGGGTTATGAGTTCCCGAACCCACTAAGTGACTAGGAATATTAACCTAGTTAGTTATAATAGTGCCAAGTGGAGGAAACTTATTTATTAAAACTAAAAAAAACACAACACACACTTGGTAAGTGTATGTGTGTGTGTGCGCAGGAATGATCAGGAGCACCAGGGGGTTCTTTCAAAACCATAAAGCTCATGAAATCCAGCAAAATCAAGGAGAAATCGAGCAAAGAAATTAGGGCTTTAACTAAAATCGTGATCACCAAGCTTAGGGGATCACAAGGTATGTCGAATTTTTGACATTCATGAAGTTGTGAAAATTAGTTAACTTTGCATGATGCGATCTAAGTATGAATCGTAGAGGCTATGGCTGAATTAATGAAGTGTGATTGCTTAGGAACAAACCCTAAGTAGAAATATGAAGTAAATTCAGAATTTTGATGCTAAATTCATGTATGTGATGTTTTTAGGGTTTTGATTGCTAAAACTAGTGTTATGATGTCATGAACATGCTTTAATTGAAAGCTGAATTCAAACAGCTTCTGATCAGAATTTACAGCCGAATTGTATTGGCTGTAACCTGAACAAAACCTGACAAAAACATGTGTTTCTTGAGTCTAAAACATAATTCCAGGAAATATCTTTAAAACCCCACTGGAATTGCATTGTTTCGATGAAAATTGAGTGTTTTATGAATTTTTCCGTATCAAAGGTTCAAGCTACGTTTTCTGGCAGAATTTGCAGCCCATTGCGAATGTCATAACTCAATTTAGGAATTTAGTTATGATCTCAAATTTAGTTATGGCGACTCAAGTTTACAAAATGTTGTAACGTTTTATTTAGCATAATGTTTTAATAAACTCATATTTTAAGTGTATGATAAATTTTAAATACACTAATATAATAGAAATTTATTTGATAATAGTATAAAATGGACCAAGGGTCTTAGAAAATAACATCATGAAAACGTTTTGGTGAAAAGCTGTAAGCAAATACAAACTGTCTGAAATTTTCAGCCAACTTTCAACAACTGTAACTAGGTCAAATCTTAATAAAAGCTAATGTTTCTTCAGTCCATGATGAACTTCCATGATATATATTACAAACCTCACTGGAATAGCATTTTTTTCAACGAAAACTGAATGTTTTATGAATTTATCAGTATCAAAGGTTCAAGCTGCGTTTTCTGGTAGAATTTACAGCGCATTGCGTGTCACACCCCCAAAATCCACACGCGGAGTACCACCGCTTGGAGGCGTGACATGACCAGGATCAAGCCACCAATCATATTGAACAATGTAAATAGTGAATGTAATTCAACCAAACCAATATGAAAGGTGTTCAAAACGTAAGTATAATTCAATGTTTAGCGGAAGCAATAATGCAAAACCCATCATAAGTAATAAGTTTGTAATGTCGTAAAAGTTTCCACGATCCGTGCCCACAACGACCGCGCCTCCCGTGCAAGCTCCAATAGTACCTAAGGTCCTGCAAGGCATGTAACAGAGAGTCAACAACTAGTTGAGCGAGTTCACAGTAAGTAAGTTCGTTGTATAACTATGCATTATTTACTAAGCCGTTTGTATGTTCAGTAGGTGGGGGCTTCCCATGTTGTATGTACTATTAGTGGGGGCTTCCCATGTTTGTATTTACTATTAGTGGGGGCTTCCCATGGTTGTATGTACACTAGACTATTTGTAACCATAAGTGTTCTTCTTTACCCGAGAACAGTAGTACGTACGAGGTTTACGTAGGTTTTACGTAAGTGTCCTTCTTTACCCGAGGACAGTGGTACGCGTGGGGTTTACGTAGGTTTTACGTAAGTGTCCTTCCTGACTCCGGAAGACAGTAGCATGTGTGAGTTTACGTAGGTTTTACGTAAGTGTCCTTCCTGACTCCGGAAGACAGTAATATGTACTTGTTTACGTAGGTTTTACGTAAGTGTCCTTCCTGACTCCGGAAGACAGTAATATGTACTTGTTTACGTAGGTTTTACGTAAGTGTCCTACTTAACCTGAGGACCATGGTAGATAGTCTAGTAGCCGTGTAGGTACAAGTAATTGTTCAATACATCATTCAACCCATTCCCAATCCCCGGGAATCCCATGCCTTGGTAAAGAGTGTGAACTCACCTTGGTTTGCTCGGTATGCTAAACTACTTGCTCGTAAACAATCAATCAAAGCCTAGAGTATGCATGTACACACAGTCAGTTCGCGTTCGTAAGGTTTCGCGTACAATCAGTATTACAGAGTGGTTTGGCATTTAACATCAAATATCACATGAACAGTTTGTCAATCATATCTGATTCAAGGTTACATGCAAGTTCCTTAACCTAGATATCATGCTCACAAAGTTAATGTATTTATTATCTGAGTTAATAAGCTTAACAGATTTAACAACTTATCATGATTAGAATACATAACAGGAATAGCAAACTGACAGTGCTAATTAACTAACAGAGTTAACAAGCTAATAAAGTTAACTACTTAACAGAGTTACATTATTTAACAGAATTAATCAACTAACAGCGTTATCAGCTAACAGAGTTATATATTAATTGAAACACATGTGCCGAAAACCCTTAGGTGGGCCGAAAACACCCTTTGGGCCGGAACTCTTGGGGCCGAAATCACTATGTGATTTCGTCCAGATGTCTTTCAAGTGGGGTGGGGTTTTCGTCGGCTATGATTTCGTATAGGACATCATCATCAATTCATCAAACAACAGTTACGTACACATCTACCCTAAACATCACGTGAACAGAATCATCACACAAACATCATCAACAGGCACACATGTTCGGTCATATTATCCAAGTCAACAATATGCATAGCCACATATATAATTCTTCACATGGGACCATCATCATCAATAAAATAATTACCATGGCCGACAATCCATGTGGTGATCCTTATCTTACAAATCAATAACATATAGTCAAACAATTAACATACGGATCTTGACTACATATCCTGACAACACACACATGGGCCGCCCAACTCAACAAATCATTCAATCCAAATCATTGGAGTAACATGCGATCACATAGGCAGAATCATTATTTAGTTTAATCATAACACACTTATATACATTCATTATCCAGCCAACTATCATGATACATCACATCAGCACATACCATTGTTAATCAAGTCTATGCATAACATGAACGAGCAAAACAAGAAACAATATAATTTCAGATTCACTAACCGGGGAACTCTATTGACAGATATGATGTCGCCTCTAAGGGGTTTGTGTTCACTGCCGTCGCACACAGGAAAGTACTCTAGGGTTTGGTGATAAAAAAAACTACTCGCAACAATGGGAAAAATATAAGACCTTAACACGACTCGCTACTGGGCCGAAGCCCATTCCTGATTTCGTTGAACATGTGGTGGATGAAAACACCAAAGTGTTTTCACCACTAGTGTTTTCGTTGGGTGTAGGGGTTTTCACCAAGAGTGTTTTCGACTATTACTCCCATGTTGATAATAAACATATTATTAACACAATCATGTATATACATACGAACACACTTATGATGTACACCAATTATAAATAAAATCAAAACATGTTGCAAACAAATACTAGGTTAAGTCGAGTAGGAACCTTGGAAACTCGGGTTGTCACATTGCGAATGTCATAACTCAATGTAGTAATTGAGTTATGATCTCAAATTTGTACTCTAGGTATTTTCAGGAGGTCACGAAAATTGCCAACTGGAATTTCATAGAAAGAATAAACGAGGATTTTTAAAGGAAACTTTTGGTAAGCTGTAGTCAGAAAGTGACGAATCTGATAACTGCTTAGTAAATGAATTTTCATAATTTTTGTATAAATAGTTAGGCCTTGTGAATTTTACACAAATCCTAGCCAACCAAAATAAGCGTCACATAAAATATTCGTCATTTTTTAAGCTTTTTTACTATTTTAATAAAATCACCGAAAACATCCTAGTTTTAGGAGTCAAAGCTGAATTATGACAAGTTGATTTATATGTGTTTGCAAGCTGCTTATATTATCACGGAATGCTTGAACTTGATTGATACTTTTGTGGGAATTTTTTAGCATGTTGAATGTTATGGTGATGTGCATGTATCTATTTGGTTAAATTTTCACGTGTCAACGTATTGCATGAACACACCCTAACGAATTAAATGGTAATCATTCTAGGACGTGGTTGGCCATCCTCATTATTTCTCCATCTAAATCTAACCGAGATTAAACTAAGGTGAGTTTACACTTTTATTAAAAGCATGCATTCCCGGGTTTGGGAACCACACCATCCCTGGATTTGGGACTTCTCTATATTCCTGGGTTGGAATATTGCCTATTAAATACTATAGTTTGTATTTCATGTCTTCAGCAGACTAATAGAAATTCTATTTGAAAAGTCCCTACGCATTATACTGATTAGTTGTTGGGTTTGGCAAATGGGGTACTAGTTAATAGAGCTATTAGGTTCGACAAACCTCACACCGTGTTGGGAGCCAGGCGTTAACTTTTGACCTCTACTTTATATCAATGATGATAGACATTGATATGGGGCACAACAACTTACTACAGTCAAGTACTCGGTACTAAACAGTTTAGTGGCTTAACCGTGGGTTAGCTACACATGACATGTTTAAATTAATGTATTTGAAACTTACTTTATTAAAAAAAACTGAAACTGTGAACTCGCCAACCATTGTTGATACACTTTAGCATTATTTATAGGACGTTAGGTACAGCATCGGAGCTTGCAGCATTTGGGGTGTCATCGCAGGCATTAAACTATTTTTAACTGTGATTTAAACTATGTTTTGGACATTTACATCTTAATCACTAATCGTGTTGATTGTGATGATTTTTAATAACTTTAATACTTATTTCAACATGATTAGTGGCTTGATCCTGTTCAGTCGCATGCCTCGTGGTAAAACTCTGCATGTGGATTTCGAGGTTGTGACAGATTGGTATCAGAGCCATTGGTTATAGTGAACTAGGTTTAAAATATTAATTTTTGAAAACTAGACTATAAACCGTTCTTCATTGAAAAACCACAACGAAACCACACCACAGATTGCAAGGTTCGTCATACTTAGATTCATACATTGTACTTGTACTTACTTGGCATTTATACCTGCATTATTTTTACAATACTATGACTCATGTGCGAACTAAAATATGTAAACATGATATACCCCAGGTTAGAATGAATTCCCCTAACTCTAATTCGAAACCACAACATGCTAGTGGCAAGGAACCGGTCGTTCTTGAACCACTGACTCAATCACAATACCCAACCCATTTACTCCAAATCTTAAGGTTGCAACCTCCTCTTAAAACTGTCCCAAACAATATAACCAACGCGCCCATTCGGGTACGATACCCATGATTTAACGTTACTAAAAAACCGTTCCCAAAAGTCATCCTCGACATTTTTTTCACATTCCAAAATAACCCCTAACAAAGAATATAAGTTTCTACGGAGTCATACCTTTGCGTACGTGACATCCTTGGCGCGTCTATTTTACTCTGAACTCCTCACACAAAATGCGAGTAAAACCTTGTTTCACCCATAACTAGACCATACGACGTCCGTTTCATGCGTTCTACCTAACCACCTGATCATCTCGACATGCCCAACATCTAAAAATTATCGGCGTCATCCGCCAACATCGCCGCTACTGCCAGAACACAGATCTGACTCTCCGTGCGTTCGGTTTTGCGCGTCAACATTCGAGTCGACCAGAACCGGCCAAAACGAACTCGGATTTAGGTGAATAATATGTCCACGTGTTTGTGTCGACGAACCACATCATCTCTACCTGTTGGGGTCACCGTAAACCACCGCTACAATCGCCGAAAAACGGAACAGTGGCTGGAAGTCACAGTTTTGAGCGTTTGTCATCGCGAAGCTCGAAACCTTATCATCCGAACTCCGTTATGGACAAACGATATATCCACGTGACCGTAACACAATGAGCTTTCGTCCTATGTCATTGTCGTTGTCGACTGCTACTGGAGCTGCTGCCCATGACCAGAATAATTGTCACACCCGCTAAAATCAGAGTCAGTGTTATCTGGCCGGTATCTTCAGTGCACAGTGAAAGTATCAAATCTAAGACTTCTAGAAAATTGATCGCCTGCTAAGTACTCGAATCCCCATGGGTTCTCCTATTCCAACCGTTCCATAGTTTGAAAAATGAAACCTGAGAGAGAACATGTGAAAAATCGACATAAAGTTGGTGAGTTCATAGTTTGTTTGAAAAAGATTTAAAACAATCTTTTTGTTAACCGGTTTAAAAGTTGTTGAAAAAACATAATAAAATAATTTTTCTCGGTTTGTCATATGAAAACTGTGAGTCTAGCCCACGTGATTCTTTGTGCCTTACACGAGTGACAATGGGCCTAGCCCAAAAGAGTCTTTGTAAGCAGGACCAACATGTCCCCTTACTTGTACATAAGTTGAAAACGTCACCAAAGTTTGTAAACCCATGTGTTTTATATCATTTGATAAGCTCTTTTTAAGTGTTTGGGTTAGCTTATATTCTACAAGTTGATAAGCTCTTTTTAAGTGTTTGTGTTAGCTTTTTTTATTTTAGCTTATGTTAGTAAAATGACCAAAAGGGGCATGGTTACATATTATCACATAACTTATATTTTATATGTGTCTACGTTGTTTTTATGAGTTATACCATCATTTTTCGATAAATTTATATCGAGGATGACGTAAAACTTCTACAAAAATACATTAATATTCAATAAACATTCATCTTGGTTTGGTTAGATCTCCTGCAATCATATCTCTAAGTGCACTCATGTATAAATCATCTATTCTACGTTGTGTGCTTGTGTCTTCATTTATTTCATTAATGTCACTAGATCCTCGACTATCAATACCATTATTTGGAGTGCAAGATTCTTGTTGCGCCTTGTTAAATCCTTCATCACATGTATCTTTTTTTCTAATATAATTATGAATTGCCATAAATCCTTCATCACAACGTCATTATCATGGTTCAAGTCCATGACTTGAAAATTAAAACAACGAAAAAACAGTTCAATAAGTAAAGAATGAAGAGAACAAATTACCTCCTTATACGAAAACAGGTTGGTGTTACTCCATTTCAAGCAAATTTTTTGAATGCTTGATAAATGGTAGATGGGTGTTTGATAAATAGGATTTTTTAAGGTAAGAGTTAATGGTTTGAGAAATGGTAGATGGACAGTAAGAGTTGATCTTTTCTCCACATGGCTTGAGAATAGCTCTCCACTAATACCTTTGCAACTTTGACGAGAAAATGAATACATATTTGCTTCAACCTTCTGCTATTTTCACGAGAATGGCTTCTTGGAGAAGTTGACTTCTTTTAATTTGCTTCAATAATATCACCAACTTCTGCACAAGTTGGCTTGTTACAGTGTATATGCATTAAAGCCCTTATGTGTATTATTATCCACCAACAACGTCTTGCCTCTTCCACCAACTTATTAAATAGAGACCAAAAATGTAGATGGATATTTAATTAAGAATTGATCTTCCACCAACGTATTAATTTGTATCCACCAACTTCCACCAACATGTTAAATCCACCAACTTGCCTCTTCTCCAAAAATCCACCATTTGCCTCTTATTAATTATGCGTCAAAAAGTTGTTAAACAGTTACAGCAATAACTTGCCTCTTATTAATTATCCACCATTTGCCTCTTATTAATTATGCGTCTTAATAAATTGTTAAATCCACCATTATTAAATTTGTTAAATCAACCATTCTTTAATTTGTTACAGTAATAAGTTGCTTCAATAATTATTAATCCACCACCATTTAAGGGCAAATGAGTAACTTACACCCTTACACAAATAAACTTCTTCAAATAAACTAAAAATCATCTTCAGATAAGCTTCTTCAAATTAGCTTATATAAGCTAATAAGCATAAGCTTAAGGGGGTGTTTGATGTTGCGTTTTCAAAATAGATTATGCGTTTTCAAACTAGATTTTGCGTTTTCAAAACTGCGTTTTGAAAAAGCATGTACGTACATGCTTCTCCAAAACTTCGTATTAAAAAAAGTTAAGGGATTAATGATAGTGATGTGTGTAAAATGCAACATATAAATTACATCAAATGAGGCATAAAACTAACCCTTTTTAGTACTAATGTTGGAAAAAGTGTGCTTTTGTCTTCCTTTTGTATTTTCAGGATTAAATGAGCGTAAATGAACAAAAGAATCAAAAATGCAGCCAAATCTAACACGCCCCCTTGCCTAGCCTTCTGTTACATTTTGATACTGGCAATCTGAACACGGGGCTGTGCCCGGATCAACACGGGGTCGTGCCCGGATCAACACGGGCCCGTGTCCAGACGCCCAGTAACATAAATTTATGTTTCTAAACATCTTTTACGCATTCAATCAACCTGAAAATTTTATTTTTGGGACACATTGAGGACAACGTGTAATGTAAGTGTGGGGGGATGCTAAAACTTTGAATCTTGCAAGTCCTAATTACAAGCCTTACACAAAACTCTATTGGAACCGCTAATCACCCCAAATTTTTTTTCAAAAACTTTTCATTTTTTTTACTTGTCTTGGTTTAAATTGGGAATAACAAGTTCTAAAAGGGTTATATTTTTACAAATATACAACCGATATCGTCGTGATAAAAAGAACCAACATAAGAAAATTATGAAACGGCATGACAAATCTAGTTAAAATTTGATTATATATACTTGATCACATTAATAAACCCATTTCCACAAAAAGTGAGTTTTGAGCCTTTATTGAGCATACAAATACACATCTTTAAACTAAATACTCATTTTTCGTTTCTTGTATGAATAGCCGCTTGGTTTCTTACGACTCTAGAACTTGCCATAACGATACCCGGTCCTTACCAACTTAAACCCAAGTAAGTAAATGATGGAGGCATTAGGACTAACCCTTTTTCTTTTCAACACCATTATTTTTCATTTTTTTACCACCTACCCAAAATCCCCCTAGTTAACCCATTTGAGCCTAAACCTTTTCGTTTTTAAACCCACAAAACAAACACCTTTTACCCACAAAAAAAAACCCTTTTTATTTTAAACCCTTTATTTTAGTAAAAAACTCAGTGTTCATGTGACATTCCTTATAAAAAAATAAATGAAGTATAGCAATAAACAAACAAGTTCCTCAAATAAACTTGGTTTGAAAATGTTTTCTTTGAATAAAAGTCACAAAAACAAAAGGTTTTACGACGACCGACGCTTTTTACGCTTTTGGCCCTTTTCTACTAACCACTAACCCAAAACCACCTACCTTTAACCCAAGCCTAACCCTTCCCCAAGTCCTCTTGATATTTATAAATGTTTATAGTTAAAAAGGAGGAGGACTGATTGCTTGGCAAGCATATGGTAGAAGTAAGTTCCATACCGGTCTCGAGTGTTTCACAAAATACATCTTCGGCCGAGTGTTGAGTGATCTCCTATGAGGTATGTGAACTTGTATATAAATGAAATTTTAAAGAGGCATGTTATGCCCAAATAAGTAATTTCTCTTATGAAACGTTCTAAATAAATCATAACGAATAGGATTGTAAATAGCATAAAAATAAAACCGAATAAAGATCTTGGAATCCCAACACTCAAGACAAGCCCAAAACTTCTCTTCTACCCATTCTATTTGGGCGTGTAAGCCACATTAAAAAGAGTTTTGCTTGAGGACAAGCAAAGATTCAAGTGTGGGGGTATTTGATATGTGTAAAATGCAACATATAAATTACATCAAATGAGGCATAAAACTAACCTTTTTTTAGTACTAATGTTGAAAAAAGTGTGCTTTTGTCTTCCTTTTGTATTTTCAGGATTAAATGAGCGTAAATGAACAAAAGAAGCAAAAATGCAGCCAAATCTAACATAAATACAAGAAAAGGAGTAAACGTGGCATGCCCGACCCCTTGACAGCATCTTCCCAAGAAAAAACAAGAGATCAGAAGGCTGAACACGGCCCCGTGCCCAACGGACACGGGGGCGTTGTCAAGTGTCTGCAGAAAAGACAAAGTTGTAGAAGCTTCTATTTCCCGACACGGGAGCGTGCCCAGCTCAACACGGTCGTGGTCAACGCTAAGATTCACAGAATCCAAGCAAATCTTTATAGTACAGATACGCTTCTGCACAAGGGGTCGTGCCCGGCGGACACGGGGGCGTGTGGAGCTAATACAGACAAACTGCAATTAATAAAGAAAGAAAAAGTGAATGGACACAAAGCCGTGTGCGGGCTTCTGTGCAGGCTATAAATAGAGGTGCTTGGTTCACTTCAAAGGCATCCCTTGGCAAACCACCTCTCTCTCACTTCACCCACACTCCACCACCACTACAACCCACATCCACCATCATCATCCATCATAGAGTGTGTGTAGTAGTCTCGGGATCCAAGATTGATAGTAAGAGTTCTTGACAATAAAAGGCCATGTTTGCCTAAGTCTCTTACATCACTTGGTGAAGACAAGAATTTAGTGTAATACTTTTGATTTTTAATCTTTTCACACTTTTTATTTGGTTTTGTATTAATGACTTTAATAACTAGTTTCTTATGTTGAAAGTGAAACTTCCTTATCATTTGTCTGTGGTGTCTTGGCATTATTTTACTATCTATATAAAATAAAAGATTTACACCATTCATATCTCTACGGTCTATATAGAGATATGTTGGCTACCTGTTCGGGGGTTAAGGTAATGGTTTGGTAAGGTTCTTGCCTTGTTCAGTGTATAGATCCTGCAAGGACCTGGGTCAAGCTTACTAGGACCTCCTTCAATACCCACTAGTATTGGACGGCGGGGGTGCGAATGGCTTGATCCCCTCATATGTAAACTACTATTAATACATTAACCCGACTATTTGGAATTGTATCCCTGCTAACTCAAACCACTTAGCCGAGGGTAACGTCACATTCAAAAGAGGGGCCTACCACATTACGCATTAATAACTTAATTAATTATCTTTCAATATTCTGACCCTTTAGGATTGTATCCTTGCTGACTCAAACTACGGGGTTGAGGGTAACGTCACCTTCAAAAGAGGGGCCTACTACTATAACTAAGATAATCTCTTAAAAAGTGCAAAAGTACGGAAATCATAAAAGGTTACACTAAAGGCTAGTCGGATCCAGGTGATTCATCTTGTCTATCTGTTTTTATTTTATTTTATTTTTCAGCATTTTTAATTTTTATTTTCATGTTTAAAACCTCTTTCTAAAATTTTGATTTGATTAGACGTTGAGGATAAACCGGTATTAAAACCTCTTGTGTCCTTGGACGACCTCGGTATCTTACCAACGCCATACTACGCTCACGATGGGTGTACTTGCCCATATGTGTGTTTAGTGTTAGTAGAATATCGTGTTTTATAAATTTAAAACTTGACTAAAGTGTTAGAAAGTGCTAAAAATATAATAAAAAAATATATTCACACCGACACACACCAGTAGCAACCCCCTAAAACCATTACTTCATAATTTTTTTACCGCTAATGGTACACAACTTCTAATAATTACATCAAATTATTACCTTGCATATGATTGAACCTAATATCTTCAACTAAGAGGTAAAAGCCTCTATCAAATGAGCTAGCCTCACATTTCCATAACAAAACTTTGTTGTCATCTACTTTTACATTTGTTTCTCTTCTTTGTTTGCTATATAAAATATCATATTGTCTCATCCTATTATCCGGATGAATGAAGACGTTATAGAAAAGTTTTTCATATTGCACGGTCCTATTGATATCATGTGGTCCTATTTTTTGGATAAATAGTACGAGGTAGAAAAAGAGGTCCTATTTTATGGATGAATGAATACGTTGTAGACTTGTAGAATGTGATCATATCATAATCACAAGCCTATAATCTTTAATTTTATTCTGGATGAATGAACACGGTATAGAAAAGTCATCATTACAAACATTCCCTTTTTTCTCAATACTACAAAATAGAGCTTTAGACGGGGTGATATGGGTTTTAAGACGGTGTTTTCAACACCGTCTTAAAGCACACTGGTTTAAAATCACGTCTTTTTAGACGGTGTTCAGTTTGAACACTAGCTAATAAGCATAAGCTTAAGGGGGTGTTTAATGTTGAGTTTTCAAAATAGATTATGCGTTTTCAAAATAGATTTTTCGTTTTCAAAACTGCGTTTTGAAAAAGCATGTAGGTGCATACTTCTCCAAAACTTCGTATTAAAAAAAGTTAAGGGATTAGTGGTAGCAACCCCCTAAAACCATTACTTCATAATTTTTTTACTGCTAATGGTACACAACTTCTAATAAATTACATCAAATTATTACCTTGCATGTGATTGAACCTAATATCTTCAACTAAGAGGTAAAAGCCTCTATCAAATGAGCTAGCCTCACATTTCCATAACAAAACTTTGTTGTAAACTACTTTTACATTTGTTTGTCTTCTTTGTTTGCTATATAAAATATCATATTGTCTCGTCCTATTATCCGGAATGAAGACGTTATAGAAAAGTTTATCATATTGCAAGGTCCTATTGATATCATGTAGTCCTATTGTGTGGATAAATAGTAGGAGGTAGAAAAAGAGGTCCTATTTTATAGATGAATGAATACGTTGTAGACTTGTAGAATGTGATCATATCATAATCACAAGCCTATAATTTTTAATTTTATTCTGGATGAATGAACACGGTATAGAAAAGTCATCATTACAAACATTCCCTTTTTTTTCTCACTACTACAAAATAGAGCTTTAGACGGGGTGATATGGGTTTTAAGACGGTGTTTTCAACATTGTCTTAAAGTACACTGGTTTAAAATCATGTCTTTTTAGATGGTGTTCAGTTTGAACACCGGCTTAAACAGGGTGATATGGGTTTTAAGACGGTGTTTTCAACACCGTCTTAAAGTACACTGGTTTAAAATCATGTCTTTTTAGATGGTGTTCAGTTTGAACACCGGCTTAAACTTGGTGAATATCGTCTTCTAATATCAAAACATTTATTAAAACAAATATTTTTAACACTGTCTTATAAACAGCTGGAAAAATAAACATTTACAATGGAATACATGTTTTCCAGAAATACATTTGCTGGAAAAAAAACATATAAAAGGTTTTCCAGGAAATACATCAAGCTTATATACATACACCAATGGAAAATTTTCAAATCAAACCAAAATAATACATATTCAAATCGAAAATAAACCCGTAGACATCCAATTCGGAAATAAACCCGTCAAATTACAATCATTTGTGAATACATAACAAACTACGTTAAATTGTATAAATAAACTACGTACGCTAATCTAACGAAATACCTAACTCGCTAAAAAACTTCGGCGTCAATGTCATCAACAAAA
Source organism: Helianthus tuberosus (assembly GCA_030545235.1). NCBI lineage: Eukaryota > Viridiplantae > Streptophyta > Magnoliopsida > Asterales > Asteraceae > Helianthus > Helianthus tuberosus. Next base: position 87,197,223 of record CM060353.1, read on the forward strand.
CATCTATTTCATTATCCGTAGCCTCTCTCGTGTCGTGCCACATCTAAAATAAAAGTAGATTGAAAGAGTTATTACAAATATTATAGACTAAATCTAAAGGCAAAGAGAAAAATCGGTAATAACAACGGCAATAAAGCTATGTATATATTTACATGTTAAATACATCTGAACCTTCTAAGTTTTAAAAAAAATAAACAGTTAAGTAAAAAATTGATAAACAAGTATATTTTACTTACTTCATCGGGAAACTGGTTTTGATACAAATTGACAAAGTCAAACATATGTTGGAGAACCATGTAGCCGCATTCACATCCACCATTTTGTTTCTTACACTGTAATAAATTAATAAATTATAATTTATAAGTAAAGAAAAGCAAACAACTCAGAAATAGCAAACACACATACATCAACCATTGTGTAGTTGAACTCGGATCCTAAGGCGGTAGGAATTAGGCTTGAAAGACGATAGTTAGAAGCATTCTTTTCGCCTTTTATCTTTGTTGAATCCAAAATATATACATGTCTTATGTGTTGGGCAATGATGAACAAAGACCAATGGTTGCTACAAAATTAGCGTTATAGAATAGTTAGGTGAATCATAGTAATAAAATAAAATAAAGTTAACTAAAAGAAACTTACTCAGCCAAATGCGGTGCAAGAATGAAATCTTTATCGACATGATGAGTCGCTACACTGAAAATGTGATCTTCAACCTATCTATGATTTCTTTTGCACATATCACCTGTGATTGCGTTCACATTTAAAAAGGCGCATCGGTTGCCTTTTTTAGCCTTTGACTCCTTATAAAAGTACCTTAAAACAAGAATAAAATATATGATAAAACTTAATAAATTCAGTTATATCTATACAATATTATAGTGATAACAACTTATAATGTAAACCAAAACACAATGGTGAGATCAACCCAGTCTTTGACAAATAATGCTAACATTGATTCAGCCTCAATATAGGTACCACTTTTACTAGGAAACATATTCTCATGAGCTGGATATGGAAGTGTAGTAGCCCACTCGTTCCTGATGTATCCACCTAGTCAACCAACCATCTTCTTATGCCATTCGGGTCTTAGTTCGATCAATTGCAAATGTAACTTCACTTTTTCGGCTTGTTTTTCTTGATATGTCAATTTACCTTGAACCTGATTTCGTTTTCCTTTGGACTTGTTTTGTGTTGGCATAGCTTTTTTCGGCTTTGGTTGTTTCGTTTGGGACTTTTGAACAACAGGCCTCATAACCTAAAATACCAAACAATTCGTTTTAGCTATTAAAATGTCACTCACAATTCCTTTAATTACAATAATACACTTTCAGTTACTTAAAACATAAAATTAAAGATACGATCGAATTTTAAGTTAGAGAGAGATGGAGATAAATTAGGAACTGATTTGTTTTACTCTTCCCAAAATACCCTTTTCAGCTATTAAAATGTCTCACAATTCCTTTAATTACAATAATGCCATTATTAACTTAAACTATTCTGGAAGCATGTCATTTAATTATACTAATAGATCTGTGAAACTCTTATCACTCCATCCGTGTGTTGACTTTAAGGTAGACAATCTCAAAACAGCACTTAATTTCGAGTATTTCTTACAACCAGCATATAACGGTTTTTCCTCATCTTCAAGTAATTTTCTTAATTTTTCTTTCTCATCAGCAACCAATTTTGGTCTCTAAATCATTATACATGTCATTGAAGTTCTCTTTGTCGTCATTTAAAGTGAAATTTTCGTGATCAATATATTGTTCTTTATTATCCTTTTTATCATTGTCTATTTTTAAAGACGATGTGCTACGATTAGCAAGAGATTCCCCATGCTTTGACCAACAAGTATATCCAGGCATAAAACCATATCTAAACAAATGAAAGTTTATTTCTTTAATATCAAATTTTTGAAAATTTGTACACGATGCATAGGGACAAAATATCAATCGTCTCCCATATTCACGCGATGAGCTTCGGCGGCCTTAAGAAAACTTTGAATACCCATTATATATATTTCATCTGTACGATTTCGGTACTACATCGAATCGCGATCCATCTGAAAACTCAAATAAAAAAAATGATATGAGCGTATACGTATGATGTAAACTGGTGTTCTAACGCGGTGAATTCTAACCCACTTTTTGAATATACTATCTCAGATGTACACATTTTAATGAGACGACATTTAAGAAAAAATCGGCAGCATTTCCCCTTAACTCCCCAAGTATGCGAAAAACCGCAAACCCGTGAGAGTAGAGGAAATATCAACCGATCTTTTCTTAAATGACAGTTCGTTAAAATGTATACATATACTAAATGAGATAGAATATTTAAAAAGCAGTCCCGAACGGGACAATCCAAAATTTATCTCTATTAGATAAATTTTGGACGGGTAATTCTAAAGGGTTACCTAAATGTATATTTATATACCTATATGTAAATGTAAATATATAACATCTATATGTAAATTAAAATAGAAAATTTTCATATATCAGTATATCACTGAAAATAAATTATAACAATGTTAAACACATATACAATACACTAATGCCTTAGAAAAACAAAAGACAACTTCAATTTCTAACAAAAAAAACATATAATTAAACACATTTAAAACTATTTATAAAACTACAAAACATTAAGTAACATATGTAAAGAAAAAAGAAACTAACATTGAAGCTTTAAAAGCTTGTTAATGATGAATTAAATGAAGAAGGTGAGAAAGTTGGATGAAGAAGATGAGAGAATTGAATGAAGAAGGAGAGAAAGTTGGAAGAAGATGAAAGATTTGGTGGGTTGTTGGAGCTTCTGCGTTTTTGAATTTGATAACCGTCTAAAGGGTGCGTATATGACGGGGTTTAAGCATAAGACGGTGTTGTATGGAACTTTGTTGAATATTTTAATTGGATTGGCATAATGGTCATGGGAAGATTTGATTTTAAGACGGGTTTATTAAAATAACACCGTCTAAACTATGAGCATATAAGACGGTGTTCAAAGGGAACACCATCTAAAGGGTGCGTATATAAACATAAGACGGGGTTTAAGCATAAGACGGTGTTGTATGGAATTTTGTTGAATATTTTAATTGGATTTGCACAATGGTCATGTGAGGAATTGATTTTAAGACGGGGTTATTAAAATAACACCGTCTAAATAAATATTGAACACAGTCTAATGCTTCATATTGTAGTAGTGTCTTCATAATCCCAAGACCTTCTATAAATACTATTAATTTTCACATTTATCTTCCATAGAGGTGAACGAGTGAAGTACTATTCAAACATGAAGATCTTTAGCATATGTGCATTCCTTGTTGCATTGCGTGTTCTTGTTGTTGCATGTTCCCCACATGCTGATGCTCAAACCTGCCAGCCAAGTGGTCACCTAACAGGAAGAAAACCCCCACCGGGACGATGTAACACAGAAAACGACTCTGAGTGTTGTGTCCAAGGAAAGCCCTACCCGACCTACACATGTTCACCGCCGGTGTCAGGTAGAACAAAGGCGAAACTCACATTGAACAGTTTCCAAGAAGGAGGTGACGGAGGTGGTGAATCATTCTATGACGACAGTTTCCACCCTGATTACACCAAAGTAGTTGCACTATCGACAGGATGGTTAGAAGGTCGTAAAAGGTGTAATAAGTTTATCACTATCAATGGTAATGGACGAAGTATAAGAGCCAAGGTTGTAGATAAGTGTGACTCTATGGTGGGATGTGATGAAGAGCATGACTATCAGCCCCCTTGCCCGAATAACATAGTTGATGTTGGGAAAATTAGTGAATGGATATTTAGTTAATTTATAATTGAGTGAAATTATAATTACTAATTAAACTCCATTTGTGAAACTCTTGAGTAGAGTTTTATGTCACTTGATTAGCTTTTATTAGAGTTTTATGTCTCTAATTAAATCACTAATTAAGTAAAACTTTTATTAGAGTTTTATGTCTCTAATAAAATGACCAATTAAGAGAAACTCTTCACTACCCACAACTCTTGTAAAAAAATGGTAGGCTTTGTGACTCATTGGAATGATGAGAAAAATACAAGAGAAAGATAATATGTATGAAGAATTCTTGGAGAAGTGGTGAAGACTTGAACATCCATATGTTGGGAATTAAAGAGAGATGAGTTTTCTCTACTCGATTCCATCACCTTTGTATCATTATTTTTCCACAAGTTCAAACACTATAATTCTATTCGGTGTAACCTCGGGCGTGTGGCCATTTCCGGCAGTACAGACTGCTTCGGCTGTTGTACCCTGGGAGACAGAAGCGTCGTCTTTAGTAGAGGCGCGAAATCTGTTTTAAGGGAAGCGTGTTGAACACGTGCCTCAGCCATAATCGTCAACATTTGTTTGTTCCTTTTGTAGAAAATTATTGTACAAGAAGATGTGGTTCAAGACGTCGTTGAATCCTACACAACGGACTGAAAACACAACGAACCATACAAATAGACGCGGTTAAAGATCAAGTTGAAAACTTTATCTTTTGAAGATATTGGTTTGAATCCATTGTTTTATTAAATATGTTGTAGTTCATATTTATTTTCGTTTGAATTTGTACACGGTTCATGTCCTACAATTTCCCAAATGTTTAAAGAGAGTATCTTCATTTTTTTATTAGTTTTATTAATAAAATGTGACCCATTTCCTACAAACTTAAAACAGATTTCATGAGATTGTTGGTACAATCTTAAAAACCTTATTTATAAGGATTTTGGGTTTACGAAAGGATTTATAATAGAATAAAAAAAATATTTTAGAGGCTATGATCTTATAAATATTTATTTTGGGAAATATGTATGTAGTACAACTTGTTGTGTTTGGATTTTTTGATATTCAGATACAATCTTAAATCCTATACCGTGGAACAAAACGAATAGTTTTAGTTCCAACGTTTGGCTTTGAAACGATTTTGGGAATCGTTAATTTTTCTAACTTTTGTGTTAGATCGGGTTTAGTAGTGTAAACCATACGTTTTTTGTAAACATTAAATTCTCTAACATGTGTGTTAGACCGGAATTATTGGTGTAAACCATTCGTTTTTTGTAAACGTTAAATTCTCTTAAGTAGAGGTTTTTATGTCTTTAAATAAGAGTTTTATGTTACTTGATTAGAGTTTTATGTCTCTATTTAAAATAGACTCTTCATCCACCCATGGATTTATATGAACAAATAAGTCTTATAATGATTTTTGTAATCATTTGTCTTCTAACATGTTAGTTAGAAACGTTCATGAAAAGCGTTAGTTTGGAAGCAATTTTTTAATTGTTTAGTTTCTAACGTGTGTATTAGAAATGACTTATTTATTTGAACCATATATGTGTTTTTAGCAAGTCGAATTAACATTTTGTGGAAATGTTAATATTTCTAACGTGCGCGTTAGAATTTCTTTCATTTTAACATGATTGTTAAAATGGTTAAAATACAAATGCTTTGAAATGTTTTATGTAAACATTTTATTTAAGTAATTTGTTGTAGCATTGTTTTTAATGCTTTGTATGATTTAGAAATAAAATGTCATATATTGAAGTTGATGTTTGATTGGCTTCAATGAATTAAATCACCATAAAGTGATGGTGTTGTATTTATATGAATTTAATAAAATTAAAATCATTTACTAGACTCTTCATATGGAAGATAAACTCTTAAGGAGAGTTTTATGTCAATTTATTAGTTTTTATTAGAGTTTATGTCTCTAATAAAATCTTCAATTAAGTGAGAGTTATCTACACCCCATGTCTCTTGTATTAAACGTAGGCTATGTGCCTAACTTGATGAGATTGAAAAAAAAACAAGAGTAAGAATACAAGAATTAAATCACCATAAAGTGATGGTGTAGTTGTGTGTGATTTTATCACCAACTTTAATTTGTGATTTCTAAATCTAAACGGTCAAGTTTTATATAAAATGACTTAAATTTTCTAACACGAGTGTTAGAAAATGTGTATCACGAATACGATGTTAAAGATTGTTCATAATGAACATGAATGTTTATGTAAACATTTAATTGCCTATGTGTGCATTATAAATGATGAGAAATGGTTTATTTTATAAACTATATCTTTCGAAAATGTTTTATGTAAATGTTCGATTCTATAATGTGCTTGTTATAACATTTTTTTTCTAACATGCGTGTTAGAAAATGTTATTTGGTGAAAAACAACTCGGTGTTGTTGTGAACAAATTTAATTGTTCAAGTTTACTACTTAAATATGTAGTATTTGTAACAACTTGGTGTTATTTTGAGCATAATTGCCCAAGTTTAAAGTTTCAAGATGAAATGGGGAACTTGTACTTACAAGTGCATGGAGTCTTATTGAGGGAGTACCTCAAGACATGCCATGGGACGATATTGTTGAGAAGATTTCGGTCAGATTATAAAGTGTTGAAGATAAAAGCACTTTGCTATTTGATTTCTACATATTGTCTATGCTTTCATTTAAATTTCAAAAGTGATTGGCACTTACGATTTAGTTTCCAATGTATTTTATTGTTTTGTGTTCAATATCTTCGGATAACACATGCAATTTTTTACAAAGAAATAAATCACTAATGGTTGTGACGTATAAATTATTTTTGTGGAAAATAATTATAGTGTCGGTTATATATTGTTAAAAAGAATATGGTTTTAAACGGATAGTACATGAAAATACTTGGACATAAACAACTTGAGAGTTGTTACATTGACTAAAAGTCAAAGACATAACATCAAATGTATAACCACATCATGATTGAGTAATGAAAGAACGTAGTGAGTATATTGAGATGAAATACACTAACGACATTCATGTCGACATACTTCATTAGAAGTCATTGGAAAATTCACAAATGTGAATTCTAACATATGGAAGTAAAAGTACTATATGTTATTGTATACCTTTAATAAATCTTGCGAGATTTATAAATAGATGATTCTACCACTTGATTATTGTCAGATCTATATGGAGATTTTACCTTCATTTAGGAGAGCATCCTAAATATACATATCCCCTAATGAACAACAATAGATGTGTGCAATCACTTATGGCAAATTATGAATGCCATGTTGTTGAGTTTCGATCTAGTTGACTCTATCTCACACATAATAGTGATTGTAGATGAGAAACATTCATCTTGTTGGTGATGAATGCGTTCACCAAGTGACTTGGATTACGAATTATGTTTAAGTACTTGTGAGTCAATGGTAGAATGTTGGAGATCAAAGGTAAACAAGTTATGTTCCTTAAATGAATGATGAAATTTAGCTATGTGCTATATACAATAATTTGTGAGACCTTCCTAAATATTGATGTTTTAGGATTATGAATAAGTCTCATTATTTTGTCTTAACAAGGGATGAATGTTGCAAAGTGATATTATGATATCCTTAGGGCTGTGAAGAATCAGAATGATGCATCTTCTGTTCACATGCTAAAGTATTGTAGTCTAAAGCATGCTAGACTAGTACTTGGTTAATTATGGGTCTTGACGGAGACTAATTAACTCTAAACATTCAAATGTGTATGAACACAAAATTAATTTGTGTATGGACAAAGTTGAGGGAGAATTTTCATTCATTATAAGGAAAAGACATGTAACTTTTGAAGAGTTTTTTCGAAAAGCTAATGAGGAGAACTCATTGTCTAGGCTTATTCTAGGTGTTAAATTCGAATTATTCTAAGTTGCTGACAAACTTATGACAATGGCATGTGTTGCTTTGATTAGCTCGGAAGCTCATGTAAGCTAATGCAATATGAGTTGAATTCACTGATACAATGAGGTTGATCTTGTTCAATCATATGTATATAAATGTCGTCAAAAGTGAAGTTATGGAAATGTTGATCAAATGGCAAGAAATGTGGGGGAGGATCCATTTAGAAACAACCCTATAAGGGTATGTAGAAATGGTTTTCATTACCTCATCTGGATGATATCCTATAACACTTAAATGTGGGGGTGTCTTGCATTTGTATCATAAAAGTTTTGCAATAAGGATTTTGTAATCAAATCTAACATTGCAAACAAACGACTATGTGGAGGACACAAAGGTCGTAGTGCATAATGGAGATGTGTTTGCCTTAAATGATAAGCGTATCTTACAAAGACATATATTATAACCAGATTCAGATGGCCACTGAGGTTATAGTCTTAGAAGTTGACACTAGGCAAAATTAACTTACGAGTTAAGAACACATCATGACAACTGATCTCAAATACGCAAAGTTATTTGTAAATGTTATGGATCCAACAACCTGAGGGTTTATTTGAGATCAAGTTGTGGAATGAGACTGAAGCCCATGGAAAAAGGGTATGTGAAGGACACCTAACTTAGTTGACTGGAGATCCCAAGATCTAAGTTCAATAGGACAACTAACTCATATGCCTAAAGGTGGTCACTGTGGGGTCATAAATGATATGCATAAGCTAGTATATATGGTTATACATACCCCCAAAGTACAAAATGGTGTTTAAATACGTCCTAGTCTATTCCTATGATATTCAGTGACAAAGAGTGAGGCTAAGCATAATATGTGGTAAATGATTTGGATAAATCACGATAACCACAATGCTTTTAATGATCTAAGGAGAATCACCTATGTTAGAGAGAAGTGGGGTCGCTTCGAATGGAATTGAGGGCACAATTCCTAGAGCTCTCGCAGAACCAGAAAAGTGTTCCACAACCATTATTGGACACGACTATGAGGAGATGACCCGGCTAAGGAGAGTCTTGTGTGAAGTGTATTGTCGTCTACACAAACGGCAGACGAGTTCAAAGACATCGAGATCTACTCAGAGCTAGTGGGCTAAGTGCATTTCATGAGCGAAGGTTCAAAGGGTAATACCTACCTATCGTATGCAAAACTCAACTGCCGAGGTTACATTGAAAATTTTAAGTGTTTTGAACAATCTCCATTCATGTGGGGGATTGTTGGGAAAATTAGTGAATGGATATTTAGTTAATTTATAATTGAGTGAAATTATAATTACTAATTAAACTCCATTTGTGAAACTCTTGAGTAGAGTTTTATGTCACTTGATTAGCTTTTATTAGAGTTTTATGTCTCTAATTAAATCACTAATTATGTAACACCCCGTGTTTTCGTAAGTCAAAGTCAAGGTCAAGGTCAAAGTCAACGACCGATTTCGCGCAACTTGACTTGTAGAAATGTCCTTATTTTATTTATATTATGTGGAGTAAGTGTTTTAATTGCAATCATCGATGAGTATCAATCGTATTTCAATTGACCTACGACCGTGAACTATAGGAAGTAACAATGCGATAAAGTTAATCAACTAACAATCAAGCTAAGTTAATCGAATCGACATCAATTCGCAACTCGAGCTACGTATGTTTACTTATCATTATACGTGTGTGTGTGCCTTATGTGTTACCTGTGCATGTTTATTTATGTTGTGTTGTGTAATCAAGCGAACTCAATCGAACTCGAAATCTAACTCTAATGCTATCGAACTCGAACTCGAATCACAATCGAACCATGATAGATAGTGGGAAAGAGATTACGCTAAATACGAAGTAGTTGAGACTGAAAGTAATTTGACTAGGAAACCCTATCGTATCGAACCGCTCGCAATCGAAATATCTGAAATCGTCGCGCGAAACACTCGAAAGGGGCAACCGATCGATCAGGCTTCCCAGCCGATCGAACAGCCAGCCGAACGGACTGCTGTCCGATCGGACAGGCTGTCCGATCGAGCTGCCAGCCGATCGGCCAGCCCTTTCCTCTTTTTTCATCCTATAAATACCCATGTCATTGTCATCCCTTACCACTTTTGGAAACCTCTGTTCGACCAGCACGCTCAACTCACCTTTTCTAAGATTTCTCACGATTCCGGTAAGTTTTCGTCCTAAATCTTGTACTTTCTTGATCTATACACACTCCTACACCTTTCTATCTTTCAAATCTTAACTTTTAACCGTGAAATCATCAAGAATCAAGTGTTCTAGGATGATGTCATCATGGGTTCTTGAAGAACTTCATGTTTTGGCCTCAATCCACCAAGAATGACTTGGATCTAGCCGATTTCCACATGAACAAACAAGGATCTTTCCTAGATCTAAACATAAACACAGTGACAAGGGCTGCCGTCCGATCGACCGACCTGAAAGGCAAAGGTACTTCAATGTTTTCAAAATGCTACAACGAAAACTTCAAAGGTCAAGCCATCATACACAAACACATCCTTCTCAAAGGAAGGAACAATCCACTCGAACAGCCGCCCGATCGGCCTACCGACCGATCGAACAGCAGACCGTACGGGCTGTCAGCCAAACGGTCAGCTGTCCGACTCCCCCCACACTTGTTTCCTGTTTTACGTTTCCCTTATCGTTACACTATCGAATATGTTCAGGCTAACCGTATTCGCTAAGCGCTCCCTTCAATCCATAAATCACTGTGAGTATACTCGAACCCTTTTTGCTTTAAGCACTTTTGAGTGTTACATACGTTACGAATATTCAAACTACAACTATCACACTACTCAAACTATTTGAACGCTAACCGTTAATGCATGTTATACGTGGCTTATGAATGCTTGTTTGTTATGTTTACACATGGAACGCTGTCTACCTGCCTTAGCAACGATAGTACTATAGTTTGGACTCAGCACCCGTTCATACGGGGGTTGTTAAGGATCTTTTACTTGCATGGATTACGGTGGTAATCATGTATTGCGAACTGCCTCAGCAGTCAACCCGCAGTCATTGGTATCGATGGATCTATGTCGATAACTAACGTGCTTCATTTCACTATGTGTACGTGCTGGTTATGCGTAAACGAATTCAAACTCTATATGCTATTATCAAACTTGTATGCTCACCTTTACATTTCATGTATTGACTTTATTTTAACGTATGTGACAGGTGCTTAGGAAGTTTACATGCTTAGCATGCTGTGAACTTGAGGCTAGGAAAGGTCTAGGATGCTCTCTGCGCAGTGATGAAATCGAAGCTAGGAAATGGAGTCCTAGAAACCAATAAATAAACTATTTTGTTTGAATCTGAGTTGTCGGAACAGGATATTTGTCTTGATGTTTATCTGTAATGATTTATTTACTATTTGAGACATGGTATGGGACATGTTAACTTAAATTAAATGGTAATGATAGTTGTTATGGAAACTTCTAGACAATCTGTTTCGCTCAGTGCCATGCCCCGATGATTCCACCATCGGTTGGGGTGTGACAGATTGGTATCAGAGCCATAACTATAGGGAATTAGGCAAGACTCGACCTAGTCCGGGTCGAAGTCTTAGATACCTAGACTATAGTTAAGAACCAGCAAGACCGACTTGTGCATAACCAGTAGGGACTATGTACGAGCCTACTCCTCGCTAATTCTCGCTTATTTCACGCCATCACCACACTCGAAATTTCAACTATGAGTGGGCAATAAGGTCGAGAATAGGTGTGAAAACCGCAAACTCTCGACTAAAGATGCTTACTCAGCTCGCATTTTAATTACAAGCAAGGGGAAATTATGCCAAATCAGGAGTGAAATCCATATTTTGATGAATAATTTCCTCTATTTTATCAAAGCAGAGACGAAGTTGTTAAGCCAGGGCTGAAACCCTAACCTTGACGACTTGTTCCGCATCTTTTACAAAACTCCCACCAAGGTATCGACGGACTCCAACGACCTGAGGTCACGACATGACTAACGGAGCGTGCGCCAAACGCCCAAGAATCGAGGCAAGGGCATAATTCGGGGGTCAAACGTGAACAACAAGTCCTTGTGAATAGTTGAACCACCTTGGGTAGTCGAAGTCCACTAGCCACGGACGATCTACCTCTCGATTTTTAAGCATTTCAAAGATAGTTTGCTGATTTTATATGTGTTTTATGTGTCATTTCCCATTTGTGTGCTTATTTTGACTCCCAAACGATTGCGTAACTACACGTTCAATGTGCAAAATCCGTGAACGTGCGTGACCAAACACACTAGATGTACAATTTACCGTGATTTTTGTTAGGTCCCGGTTTCGACTCCGAAACGATTGCGAACCGAACGTGTGACGTACGGAATCCGTACACGAACGAGACCGAACACACGAGACGTAATTATAACTGTGATTCTTGGATAGATCTGAAAACGTACAAGAAACGTGAATCACCTTTTGCCTTTCTCTCTAGTTTCTCTCCCTAGCTTACATCGTGCTTTTTTTCGAACGATCGCAGACTTGGAAAGATAGGTTTCTGTTTTCTGATTGCCTATATTGGTTAAATGCGTATGTGTCTCTGCTTCTGTGCTTACGTGCTTAGGTACTAAACGATTTTGTGTTCTATGTGCTATGTGATTATGTGATTTCGTGATAAGTATTTACGTAAGTATACGTGTTCCTGAGCTTTAGTAAGTAATAGACGTGTGAGGTGAGATTCGAATACAATGTGATGAGTCATGTGACGGTGTCTGTTGCAGACCATGTCGTCTGGATCCCGTCATGCACTCTCCCGTCAGGAAAAGAGGGACAAACGCCTTGCTTCCATCATCGCGAAAAGTGTAGCAAAGGCCGTGAGTGATGTTTATGAGAATGCCAGCAAATCATCCGAGGAATCGAGAACCGAAGCTCCTAAGACTGCCGCAAGGCCCTTCAGTTTCAAGCAATTCAAGTCGTGTGGGCCAAAAGAATTCACTGGCGAAGGAGGTCCTACTGCACTATTTCACTGGTTTGATTCCATTGAGGTTACACAGCGACAAAGTGGTTGCCCTGATGACCTTCGAACTCTGAACGCTACCGGCGTTTTCCAGTCCCGAGCTCTAGACTGGTGGACAGCCGAGAGGAACAAGCGAGGGAATGATGCAGCCTACGGACTGTCATGGGACGAGCTCAAGGAAGTTATGCTAGAGGAATTCTGCCCTCCTCACGAACGTCAAAAGCTGGAAGATGAATTTTGGCACATACAGCAGAAGGATGGTGACAATGCTGGTCTTACTGCTCGTTTCAAGCAGCTCAGCATTATATGTCCCGACCAAGTCAAGACTCCCGACATGACAATCAAGAAGTACATACGGGCCCTGCCCGACTGCGTTGCTGATTTCGTGCAAGCGGCTAAGACTACGACGATTGAGGAAACTTATCTGCTGGCCGCTGAAATCAACGACAAGCGGGTTAAGGCTGGTATATGGGATAAGACTTCAAAGCATCTGCATCAAGCTACCGCTACCGCACCCAGTGCTGAACCCACCTCATCAAGCAACAAGAGGAAGGACAAGAGAAAGAACAGCTCCAGCAACAAAAATTGTGCGATTACTGCTGCACCAATTCAAGCTGTACCTGCTCAACAGCGTCAAGTAGCGGCGCCTGTGGCCAATGCACCGCCTGCAAAGCGTGCATACACTGGACCACATCCGCTCTGCCCTACTTGCACCTACCACCACCCGACTGCTATTCAATGCCGCTTTTGTGCTCACTGCAATGTATACGGCCACTTTACTGCCAACTGCCATATTCGTCAAGCTCCAGCCAACCAAGCTCTACTCACTGCCCCACAGGGTCAACAAGCTCCTCCGGCACCCGCAGTCAAAGCCAGAGCCTGCTTCGCATGTGGCGACCGGAACCATTTCGCCAACATGTGCCCGAACAGGGCTGTGAAACAAGAGCCTCAGCAACAGCAGCCACAGCAGCAGCAACAACAGCAACAGCAACAACTGGCCGCACGCGCCAGAACTTTCAACCTCAACGTGCGTCAAGCCCAGGCCGACAACAACGTGGTCAATGGTACGTTCCTTGTGAATGGTATTTATGCTTCATGTTTGTTTGATACCGGAGCCGATAATTGCTTTGTGTCACTCGAATTTGAGAAACTTCTTAGTCGTAAACGTTCCCAACTCTCCACGAAGTTCGATGTAGAAGTCGCTACCGGAAGAACCGTCGCTGTTAATTCTGTCATCCGTGATTGTACTCTTGAGCTCAACAATCACATCTTCCCAATCGACCTCATTCCGATGCAACTCGGAAGTTTCGACGTCATAGTAGGCATGGACTTTCTTCGAGAAAACCATGCTGAAGTTGTGTGCTACAACAAGATGATTCGTTTTTTGCTCGCAAATGGTGACTTATTGTGTGTATATGGTGATACTACTACAAAGGGACTCAAGCTTATGTCATGTATCCAAGCCAACAAGTATCTCCGTAAGGAATACAGAGCTTTCCTGGCAAACATCGTAGTAGCAGAGAAGGAAAAGAAAGAGAAGAAGGAAGTAAGAGACGTTCCCGTGGTTCGAGAATTTCCTAATGTTTTTCCAGAGGATCTTCCCGGACTACCGCCAAGTCGTGATATCGACTTTCGTATTGACCTCATTCCTGGAGCCAATCCTATTGCCAAAGCACCTTATCGACTCACGCCGTCCGAAATGCGCGAACTCTCAGCCCAACTCCAGGAATTACTTGAAAAAGGCTTCATTCGCCCGAGCACCTCTCCTTGGGGCGCGCCAGTCCTTTTCGTCAAAAAGAAGGACGGGTCGTTCAGGATGTGCATCGACTATCGGGAATTGAATAAGTTAACTATCAAGAACCGCTATCCTCTGCCTCGTATCGACGATTTGTTTGATCAGCTACAAGGCGCTACGTGTTTTTCGAAGATCGATCTACGTTCAGGATACCACCAGCTGCGTATACAAGAGGAGGATATACCCAAAACCGCGTTTTGTACTCGATACGGCCATTACGAATTCGTTGTCATGCCTTTTGGTCTAACCAACGCACTAGCGGTTTTCATGGATCTGATGAATCGCGTGTGTAAACCATATATCGACCGTTTCGTCATCGTATTCATCGACGATGTCTTAATCTATTCCAAATCGAAAGCCGAACACGCGCAACATCTACGTTTGGTTCTCGAGTTACTCCAGGGGAACCAACTCTATGCCAAGTTTTCCAAGTGCGAATTCTGGTTAGGGGAAGTTCAATTTCTGGGGCACGTTGTTAATAGTCAGGGTATTCACGTCGATCCTGCGAAGATTGAAGCAGTCAAGAGTTGGGTTACGCCTAGGAACCCGTCTGAAGTCCGCTCTTTTCTCGGACTAGCGGGCTATTATCGACGATTTATCGAGGGATTCTCAAAGATCGCTGTACCACTTACCTCTCTTATGCATAAGGACAAGCCTTTTGTTTGGGGAACAAAATAGGAGACTGCCTTTCGAACCCTCAAACACATGCTTTGCAATGCTCCTGTTCTCACATTACCCGACGAAAACAATGATTTCATTGTCTACTGTGATGCTTCCAACCTTGGTCTCGGTTGTGTTCTCATGCAACGGGACAAGGTCATAGCTTACGCATCTCGTCAGCTCAAAATCCACGAGAAGAACTATACAACCCATGATCTCGAGCTAGGCGCGGTTGTTTTTGCATTAAAGATTTGGCGACACTACCTGTATGGTACCAAGTGTACGATCTTCACCGATCATAGGAGCCTACAGCATATCTTTAATCAGAAGGAATTTAATATGCGTCAACACCGATGGGTAGAACTTCTCAACGATTACGACTGTGAGATTCGTTACCACCCAGGCAAGGCAAATGTTGTTGCCGACGCACTTAGCAGACGGAGCTATCTGCTTAGCACTCATAATGTTCAAGCCCAACATGATCTCGAAACTCTCATCCGCGACGCTCAACATGCATGTTTCAACGAACGCACCTAGAAGAAAGAAAGAATCTACCACGACGGGGCCCAGCTTGTAAGCAAATCAAATGGGATATTCCACTTTTTAGACCGAATTTAGATTCCCAAGCGAACCAATTTGCGACAGATTATCATTGACGAAGCCCACAAATCCCGCTACTCTGTTCATCCCGATGCTGACAAAATGTACCAGGATCTTCGTTACAAGTACTGGTGGCCGGGCATGAAAAGGGATATCGCTCTCTACGTCGGAAAATGCCTAACTTGTGCTAGGATCAAGGCTGAACATCAAAGACCCTCCGGCTTGCTCGAACAACCACCAATTCCCATGTGGAAGTGGGAGAGCATAGCTATGGATTTCGTAAATAAGCTACCACCCACGTCATCAGGCCACGACAGCATTTGGGTAATAGTCGACCGTTTGACTAAATCAGCTCACTTTCTGCCCATACGAGAAGACTATAAGGTAGAACGATTAGCCCGAATCTACACCGAAGAGATCATTTGTAATCATGGGACGCCTCGAGACATCATCTCTGATCGTGATGCTCGGTTTACTTCGCGATTGTGGGAAACGTTTCAAATGGCACTCGGTACAACGCTTAATCTAAGTACTGCTTTCCACCCACAAACCGACGGTCAGACTGAAAGAACGATCCGTACTCTTGAAGACATGCTCCGTGCGTGTGTTCTAGACTTCGGTGGTAATTGGGATAAACACCTGCCGTTAGTTGAATTCTCGTATAACAATAGCTATCATTCTAGCATCGAGATGGCACCTTTCGAGGCATTATACGGAAGAAGATGTCGGTCGCCTATTGTGTGGCACGAGATCGGTCACTCGCAATTAACCGGTCCTGAGCTATTACAAGAAACGACAGACAAAATTTTCCAAATCAGAGACAACCTGGTGAAAGCTCGGGATCGACAAAAAGTTTACGCCGATAAAAAGCGCAAGCCCCGTGAATTTGGCGTTGGTGACTACGTACTCCTAAAGGTATCACCTTGGAAGGGTGTAGTCCGATTCGGCAAGAAAGGGAAACTCGCGCCTCGATATGTTGGACCTTTTAAGATTCTAGAAAGGATCGGAAAAGTCGCCTACAGACTCAAACTACCGGAGGAACTTAGCAACGTCCACCCGACTTTCCACGTGTCAAACCTCCGAAAGTGCATCGCCGACCACGATTTACATGTCTCTCTAGACGATCTACAAGTGAACGAAACATTACACTTCGTGGAAAAGCCTGTCGAAATTATGGATCACCAAACCAAGCAGCTCAGGCGCTCACGCATTCCTATTGTGAAGGTCCGATGGGAAGGCAAACGAGGCGCAGAGTTCACTTGGGAACTCGAAAACGACATGAAGGCAAAGTACCCGCAGTTGTTCCAGGAGAAAGTCTAGATAGAGAAAGTCCTCATGTGATTCATGGCGGTTGTAACACCCCGTGTTTTCGTAAGTCAAAGTCAAGGTCAAGGTCAAAGTCAACGACCGATTTCGCGCAACTTGACTTGTAGAAATGTCCTTATTTTATTTATATTATGTGGAGTAAGTGTTGTTAATTGCAATCATCGATGAGTATCAATCGTATTTCAATCGACCTACGACCGTGAACTATAGGAAGTAACAATGCGATAAAGTTAATCAACTAACAATCAAGCTAAGTTAATCGAATCGACATCAATTCTCAACTCGAGCTAGGTATGTTTACTTATCATTATACGTGTGTGTGTGCCTTACGTGTTACCTGTGCATGTTTATTTATGTTGTGTTGTGTAATCAAGCGAACTCAATCGAACTCGAAATCTAACTCTAATGCTATCGAACTCGAATCACAATCGAACCATGATAGATAGTGGGAAAGAGATTACGCTAAATACGAAGTAGTTGAGACTGAAAGTAATTTGACTAGGAAACCCTATCGTATCGAACCGCTCGCAATCGAAATATCTGAAATCATCGCGCGAAACACTCGAAAGGGGCAACCGATCGATCAGGCTTCCCAGCCGATCGAACAGCCAGCCGAACGGACTGCTGTCCGATCGGACAGGCTGTCCGATCGAGCTGCCAGCCGATCGGCCAGCCCTTTCCTCTTTTGTCATCCTATAAATACCCCTGTCATTGTCATCCCTTACCACTTTTGGAAACCTCTGTTCGACCAGCACGCTCAACTCACCTTTTCTAAGATTTCTCATGATTCCGATAAGTTTTTGTCCTAAATCTTGTACTTTCTTGATCTATACACACTCCTACACCTTTCTATCTTTCAAATCTTAACTTTTAACCGTGAAATCATCAAGAATCAAGTGTTCTAGGATGATGTCATCATGGGTTCTTGAAGAACTTCATGTTTTGGCCTCAATCCACCAAGAATGACTTGGATCTAGCCGATTTCCACATGAACAAACAAGGATCTTTCCTAGATCTAAACATAAACACAGTGACAAGGGCGGAAAGACGGATTTACCAACCTTCCTTTAACTCTTTGTCACTCAGTAACTCCAAACTAGTAGAAATGGAACCTGAGCCGGTTTACAAATCACTTCGGTGGTCATACGGCTCAAGATCTAGATTCTATCTACGAGGTTAACCGACTTCGTGTCAAATGTTAAACGGCGTTCCGAACAGACCACCGACCGGATTTGGGTGATTTCTGTCCGACCCGGGAAACCAAGTAAGGACGAGGCACCTATGATTTTACTCGCTGTCAAAAAACCTCGATAAAACGACACACTAACAGAGCGACCAAGTGTTAGACGAAAGGGACTGATCAGGTGAGGATGCTGACCGATCGGACTGATGTCCGAACGGACAGCCAGCCGATCGGATAGTCAGCCGATCGACCAGCCAGCCGATCGGCTAGCACATGGTCCCACACAAACAACTTGTTTTGAAGAATGGTATTGAATGAGCTGTTGTTCGATCGAACTACTGTTCGATCGGATTATCTTCGGATCATGAGATACTATGCTTCAATACTTAATCAATTTTCAACATGTTCAATGCACTAGAAGTGCCACCCGATCGAACAGCCGTCCGATCAGGTGACACCCTGTTGTCCGATCGAACAGCAGTTGTGCTATTCGATCGATCAACCACCCGATCCACTGAACCATACCTTGCAATTCATTAAAGTCTTTGACTTGTTGACTTGCCAACCGATCGAACACCTGTCCGATCCAAAGGCTAAACCTTGAAATTCTGTTGAATGCCTAACCGATCAGGCTGCCGGCCGATCGAACAGCCGTCCGATCGACCGACCTGAAAGGCAAAGGTACTTCAATGTTTTCAAAATGCTACAACGAAAACTTCAAAGGTCAAGCCATCATACACAAACACATCCTTCTCAAAGGAAGGAACAATCCACTCGAACAGCCGCCCGATCGGCCTACCGACCGATCGAACAGCAGACCGTACGGGCTGTCAGCCGAAAGGTCAGCCGTCCGATCGAACTGCTGTCCGATCGACCAGCTGTCCGACTCCCCCCACACTTGTTTCCTGTTTTACGTTTCCCTTATCGTTACACTATCAAATCTGTTCAGGCTAACCGTATTCGCTAAGAGCTCCCTTCAATCCATAAATCACTGTGAGTATACTCGAACCCTTTTTGCTTTAAGCACTTTTGGGTGTTACATACGTTACGAATATTCAAACTACAACTATCACACTACTCAAACTATTTTAACGCTAACCATTAATGCATGTTATACGTGGCTTATGAATGCTTGTTTGTTATGTTTACACATGGAACGCTGTCTACCTGCCTTAGCAACGATAGTACTATAGTTTGGACTCAGCACCCGTTCATACGGGGGTTGTTAAGGATCTTTTACTTGCATGGATTACGGTGGTAATCATGTATTGCGAACTGCCTCAGGCAGTCAACCCGCAGTCATTGGTATCGATGGATCTATGTCGATAACTAACGTGCTTCATTTCACTATGTGTACGTGCTGGTTATGCGTAAACGAATTCGAACTCTATATGCTATTATCAAACTTGTATGCTCACCTTTACATTTCATGTATTGACTTTATTTTAACGTATGTGACAGGTGCTTAGGAAGTTTACATGCTTAGCATGCTGTGAACTTGAGGCTAGGAAAGGTCTAGGATGCTCTCTGCGCTGTGATATTTGTCTTGATGTTTATCTGTAATGATTTGTTTACTATTTGAGACATGGTATGGGATATCTTAACTTAAATTAAATGGTAATGATAGTTGTTATGGAAACTTCTGGACAATCAGTTTTGCTCAGTGCCATGCCCTGATGATTCCGCCATCGGTTTGGGTGTGACAAATTAAGTGAAACTTTTATTAGAGTTTTATGTCTCTAATAAAATGACCAATTAAGAGAAACTCTTCACTACCCACAACTCTTGAAAAAAAATGGTAGGCTTTGTGACTCATTGGAATGATGAGAAAAATACAAGAGAAAGATAATATGTATGAAAAATTCTTGGAGAAGTGGTGAAGACTTGAACATCCATATGTTGGGAATTATAGAGATATGAGTTTTCTCTACTCGATTCAATCACCTTCGTATCTTTTAGAGAAACAACCCAGAAATTAACCCAGAGAATTAAGCCAACGATTAACGATTGAATCTTATTGAATCGAAAAATGAATTACAAGAAAGAAATTACAAAGAAATTTAAAGTAATGAACTATCTACAATCTACTACAAACCCCTATTTATACTAAACACTCAAAATTCAGTTACAACTATCCGTTGTAAGAATTTTCACAAACACCCCCTGAACTTACAAGAATGTAAGTATCAGACCTTATATCTAAACAACTGCTCTTCATCACCTCAACCACTGACTCAATACACAACAGCATGTAAAACCACTGATTCACTATATACTGCTTATTTCAGCAGCAGCTATTTACCGTCATCAGTTGTTGCTATCAGCTATTAACCACCATCAGTGTTTGAACACAAGCAGTGCTTAGAATGCCATCAGCTGTTTATCTTGTTTAGTCTCAAACAGTGGTTTGCTTATTTATTCATACTCATCAGTGGTTACAACTAAAAGGTTACTTTTCTCAACAATCTCCACCTAAGTAACAATTCAGTTTAACCTAAACTTAATGAGTTAAAGCAAAATATAAACTTTTCACCTGGCAAAGCCTTGGTCATCACATCAGCTGGGTTAACATCTGTTCCAACCCACTTGACCACCACTTCCTTAGAAACCACCACATCTCTAATCCAAAACATTTTCACATTGATGTGTTTGGTTCTTTCATGAAAAACACTGTTCTTTGACAACTGAACAGCACCTTCATTATCACAATTCACCTCCACACCATCCAACCTGATTCCCAGATCAGCAACCATACCCTTTAACCATAAAGACTCTTTTACCCCTTCAGTTAAAGATATGAATTCAGCCTCAGTTGTGGATAGTGCCACAACATGCTGCAACTGAGACTTCCAGCTCACCACATTCCCCATGACTGAGAATACATAACCAGTTATTGATCTGCCATTATCTTTGTTTTTTGCATAATCTGAATCAACATAACCACTGACCATGTTCTCCTTCTCAGCATGATTCTCAAACTTTAAACCAAGTTTCTTTGTACCAGCCAAATACCTGAGAATCCACTTCACTGCTGCCCAATGATTTTTACCAGGATTAGCCATATATCTGCTCACCACACTAACAGCATATGCAATATCAGGTCTTGTACAGACCATGAGATACATCAGACTCCCAACAGTGTTTGCATATGGAACTTTGCTCATGTATTCTTCCTCTTCATCTGTTTGAGGACAATCTTTCTTTGAAAAATTAAAATGAGCTGCAAAAGGAGTTGTAACAGGCTTACATTCTCCCATTCCATAATTCTTCAACACTTTCTCAATATAAGAAGATTGAGATGGTGTTAACACCGTTTCTGCCCTGTTCCTGTGGATTTCCATACCAAGTATCTTCCTGGCTTTCCCCAAATCCTTCATTTCAAACTCTCTCATCAGCAGTTGTTTGGTTTCTTCTATTTGGCTTTTGCTTTCACGGGCTATCAACATATCATCAACATACAAGAGTAAATAAACAAATTTACCCCTGTCATACTCCTTGTGATACACACAACTGTCATAAGGACTCCTGCTGAAACCACTGCCCACTATGTATTCATCAAACCTTTTGTACCACTGCCTAGGAGACTGTTTAAGTCCATACAAGGACCTCTTCAGTAAACATGCCTTATCTTCTTGGCCTTTAACTTCATATCCCTTTGGCTGTGCCATATAGATCTTCTCCTCCAAATTACCATGCAAAAATGCAGTTTTCACATCCATTTGTTCCAACTCCAGATCTAATGATGCAACCAATGACAAGATAACTCTAATTGAGACATGTTTGACTACAGGAGAAAAAATCTCATTGTAATCAACACCTGCCTTTTGAGTAAATCCCTTAGCCACCAGTCTTGCTTTGTATCTTGGACCTTCTCCTGGTTTGACACCTTCTTTAATTTTGTAGATCCACTTGCAAGACACCAACTTCTCGTCTTTTGGCTTGTTTACCAACTCCCACGTACCATTCTTGTACAAATAATCCATCTCTTCATCCATTGCTTTATACCACTTTTGATTATCTTCTGAATTAACAGCTTCTTCAAAAGTTAGTGGTTCATAGATACTTTCATTCTCTGCTGCTACAAAAGCGACTGCAGAAATATCTTCTTGATCTCTGTATCTCAGTGGTTTCACAGCTTTCCTTTTTGACCTGTCTCTCACCAAAATGTAATCCTCCAAATTTGGTACACTTTGACTTGTCTCATCCTGACTTGAAACAGGACTTTCACTTTGACTTGTTCTACCCTGAGTTGAACCAGACCTTTCAACATTCACCTTTGGTCTGCTTAACACTGGCTCCACCTCAAACTGAAGATCATCTTTCTTGGATACACTTCTGTTTATTAACTCTATAACATCTTTGTACAGGACATTCTCCCTGCACTGAACATTTCTGCTCACTATCACCTTTGGATTCTGCAACCTCCAAAGCCTGTATCCCTTTACACCTTCAGTATATCCCAGCATTACACACTTTTGAGATCTTGGATCCAACTTATCATCACTCACATGAGAATACACCAAAGACCCAAAAACTTTTAAATCTTCATACTCAGGTTTAGTACCAGACCACATCTCCATAGGTGTCTTCATCTGAATTGCTGATGAAGGACATCTATTGATCAAATAAGCTGCAGTGGATACAGCTTCACCCCAGAACTTCTTTGGCATACCTGAGGTTGCCAACATACACCTCACTCTTTCTAACAAAGTTCTGTTCATTCTTTCAGCCAAACCATTCTGTTGTGGGGTACCAGGAATGGTTAAGTGTCTGGCAATACCATTTTCTTTGCAAAATTTATCAAACTCATGATTACAAAACTCCAGCCCATTATCTGTTCTGAGTTTCTTCACTTTCTTCTCAGTTTGATTCTCCACCAATACTTTCCATTCTTGAAACTTCTTGAAAGTATCACTCTTGTGTTTAAGCACATAAACCCACACTCTTCTTGAGTAATCATCTATAATGGACAAGAAGTATCTACCACCCCCCAAAGTTTCTGTTCTTGCTGGCCCCCACAGATAAGAGTGAACATAATCTAAGACTCCCTTAGAAATATGCTTTCCCTTACTGAACTTTACTCTTCTCTGTTTGCCCAAAACACAGCTTTCACAAAAGCTTATATCACAGTTCTTTAAATCACCAAGAACTTGTTGTTTGGACAATTCAATCAGACCTTGTCGACTTATATGACCAAGTCTTTTATGCCACTTCAGGGCATCATCATTACCTTCTTAACTTGCCACAGCAGCCACTTCATCAACAACTTTACAATCCAACATGTAAATGTTGTTCTTGATTCTAGTACCACTGAGCACCACCATAGACCCTTTTATGACCCTGGCCTTTCCTTCTCTAAGACTAACATGATATCCCATCTTCTCTAAAGTACCAAGAGATAATAAACTTCTCTTAAGATCAGGGATGAACCTCACATCTTTGAGATCAAACGTGATGCCAGATTCTGTCTTCATTGTGACTGTACCAATGCCAAGAATCTGACAAGGCCTGTCATCTCCTAGCTTTACAGACCCCATGTCTACCATCTTCAATTCTTTGAAGGCTTCTTTCAGAGGTGTCATATGGAATGAACACCCTGAATCCATTACCCATTTTTCTTGATTACATTCACTTGTGACCACAAGCACATCAGCACTGTCATAGCCACCTTCTTACTGATCATCAGAATCTACATGACTACTCTACCCCTTTGAGTAATTACTACTTTGCCCTCTTGAATAACTGCCTTCACCTTTTCTTTTCTTGAATTCTGGACAGTCTTTCTTGAAGTGCTTCTCTGAATTACAAACAAAACATCTCCTCTTGAATCTTGACTTGGATTTTGACCTGGAATTTCTGCTGCCACTGCTGTAATTCCTTTGATCTGACCTTCCTCTCACATACAAGCCATCTCCACCTTCTTCTTTAGAATCTGACATTTTCTTCAATTCTTTTGAATTCAAGGCAGACAATACATCTTCCATAGATAGAGAATCTCTACCATACATCAATGTATCCACAAAGTGTTCATATGATGATGGTAAAGAAGTGAGAAATATTATGGCCTGATCTTCATCATCCAATGCCACCTCTATATTTTCAAGATCCAAGATCAACTTGTTGAATTCATCTGTATGATCTTCAAGACTCTTTCCAGATGACATGTGAAACGTATACAACCTCTTCTTCAAATACAACCGATTTGCCAAAGATTTAGTCATATACAATGACTCCAACTTTGCCCAAATCCCTGCAGCAGACGTCTCCTTTGATACTTCACGAAGAACCCGATCACCAAGACTCAATATGATTGCACTATGAGCCTTCTCGAGCATATCCTTCTTCTCTTTATCAGTTAAGCCTTCAGGAAGTTTATCTTCTCCTTTCAGTGCATCTACCACACCATTATGAACCAGAAGAGCCCTCATCTTCACACGCCATAGACTGAAATCATTCCTTCCATCAAATTTCTCCAATTCAAACTTCGTCGACACCATCTTTGATCTCTGATTGCGGAATTGAACGTTAATTTCTTCAAATCGAGCCACCAATGGCTGATACCACTTGTTAGAGAAACAACCCAGAAATTAACCCAGAGAATTAAGCCAACGATTAACGATTGAATCTTATTGAATCGAAAAATGAATTACAAGAAAGAAATTACAAAGAAATTTAAAGTAATGAACTATCTACAATCTACTACAAACCCCTATTTATACTAAACACTCAAAATTCAGTTACAACTATCCGTTGTAAGAATTTTCACAAACACCCCCTGAACTTACAAGAATGTAAGTATCAGACCTTATATCTAAACAACTGCTCTTCATCACCTCAACCACTGACTCAATACACAACAGCATGTAAAACCACTGATTCACTATATACTGCTTATTTCAGCAGCAGCTGTTTACCGTCATCAGTTGTTGCTATCAGCTATTAACCACCATCAGTGTTTGAACACAAGCAGTGCTTAGAATGCCATCAGCTGTTTATCTTGTTTAGTCTCAAACAGTGGTTTGCTTATTTATTCATACTCATCAGTGGTTACAACTGAAAGGTTACTTTTCTCAACATTATCATTATTTTTCCACAAGTTCAAACACTATAATTCTATTCGGTGTAACCTCGGGCGCGTGGCCATTTCCGGCAGTACAGACTGCTTCGGCTGTTGTACCCTGGGAGACAGACGCGTCGTCTTTAGTAGAGGCGCGAAATCTGTTTTAAGGGAAGCGTGTTGAACACGTGCCTTAGCCATAATCGTCAACATTTGTTTGTTCCTTTTGTAGGAAATTATTGTACAAGAAGATGTGGTTCAAGTCCTCGTTGAATCCTACACAACGGACTGAAAACACAACGAACCATACAAATAGACGCGGTTAAAGATCAAGTTGAAAACTTGATCTTTTGAAGATATTGGTTTGAATCCATTGTTTTATTAAATATGTTGTAGTTCATATTTATTTTCGTTTGAATTTATACACGGTTCATGTCCTACAATTTCCCAAATGTTTAAAGAGAGTATCTTCAATTTTTTTATTAGTTTTATTAATAAAAATGTGACCCATTTCCTACAGTTGCATCTAAAGCTGTCTGGGAAGCCTTGGGTGTACCAGAGGATAACTGGGGAGATTTAGCTATCACTTGGTCCGATTAGTTGATCTATACATGCTCGAACATCAAAATAAAAGGACTTCGTCTTTTAAGATATATAATAGGAGTATCTATTTATACTATGTATATCATGATTGCAGTAATAAGGTAGCTGTTGTTGTTCTCTAATATTGTTTTAATAAAGCTATGTATTCGGGTTTGTAAGAATTGGCTAACGTTTTCTTATTCAACATATGCATATATGACTTGTGTTATATGCAAATTAATACTTGACGTCTTGTGAATTTTTTATATGTTTGTGTTATACCATGCCCAGAAAATTTACACCAACCCAAAATTCGTATGCATATTCAAGGATTTAGATGAACATGTCTGATTAAACTTGTCAAATTTAAAACGAAAGTAAAACTGGAAAATTAAGGTAAAATATACAAATGGAAAAGACCCATGATAAACATAAAATGCATTTTGAAGACAATGTATAAAAAATAAGGCAATCTCTGAACCCATAGTCCAGACCACATGGACCTGAACCCGACTTCATGGCTAAACATGAACTTAAGTACTATCTGAACCAACACAGTAACAGAAGTTAAGCACCATACCACTAGCCAGCGTCTTTTCTTAGAAAAATGGACCCCTTAATATAAACTTATATATAAAAAACAGTAACAGAAGCTAAGCTAACCAAAATAAAAAATTTACGGGTGTTATCCTTTTGGTGGTACCTAGAAAAAAAAATACACAGGCAGATTCGAACTCTCGCTGAAGATCGAGCAAGTAAAACCTTAATTATTCATAAATAAAATCAGATTTGTTTACGATTATAATTTAATAACATCTCCTTTTTGAATGTCACATTCTGTCATAAAACTATCGTTCTCAGTAGATGTTATAAAGCATCAGTCTTCTACTACTATTAGGTGCTGTTTGTTTTTTCTGCAGGAAAACCTTTTCTGCTGCAGGCCACATCTGCAGACATCTGCAGGAGAAGAGGTGGACCAAATGTCTGCAGTCTGCAATGAGAAGAGGGTTTGTTTTTTTTTTATATAAAACCTCTTCTACACACACAAAACTCTCTCTACTCTCTCTCTAAAATCTGAACCACCGCCACCACTTCACCACCGCCATCATCACCACCACCGTCACCACCTCCGCCTTCAGATTTGTTCGATTTGGGGGTTTGTTCTCGGTCTCCTGCTGCTCCCGTCACCACCACCGCCATCTTCTACACACACAAAACCTCTTCTGCTCCGGCCACCGTTCTCGGTCTCCTGCTGCTCCCTCTCTCTCTCTCTCTCTCTCTCTCTCTCTCTCTCGATTTGGGGGTTTGTTCGATTTAGGGTTTTGGTTCGATTTGGGGTCCGATTTGGGGGTTTTGTTGATGATGATTTGGGGGTTTTGATGATGATGATGGTGGCGGAGCAGGGGGTTTCGGGGGGGTTTGTTTCCATCGATGATGATGGTGTCGGCGGAGGTGGGGTTTTGGGTGATGTTGATTTGGGGCAGTGGTGGTGGTGGCGGAGCAGTGGTGGTGGTGGCGGAGCAGTGGTGGTGGTGGTGATGATGATGATGGTGTCGGCGGAGCAGTGGTGGTGGTGGCGGAGCAGGGGTGGAGGTGGAGGTGGTGCCAAGAAGAGGTAAGAAGCTTTGTTTTATGTCTTCCTCATGAAGAGGCTGGGGAGAGGTAAAAAGCACTTCTCAAAAAAAAAAAAAAAACACTCTTCTGAGGCTAAACCTCTTCCCGCGTCCGCACGGTGCAGACAGAAGAGGCCAGGAAGCTCTTTTTAGAAAAAACAAACACCACCTTAGATTTGTTAACGTATAGTATATATTTTTTTAGCAACTTTTTTTACACCTAAATACTACCTAACTTTACATATCGAGAATTTGAACTCACAACACTTTTGGATGACAAACATAATACCACTTCAAGACCATTAGCATAAAAACAGAAATTAG
This sequence comes from Helianthus tuberosus, assembly GCA_030545235.1. Lineage (NCBI taxonomy): Eukaryota > Viridiplantae > Streptophyta > Magnoliopsida > Asterales > Asteraceae > Helianthus > Helianthus tuberosus. The sequence continues at coordinate 87,225,029 of CM060353.1, forward strand.
TGAACGTCCGGCGAGAGATGGTTGTGCCGCAAAGAGAGATGGTGGTGTCACCAGCAAGAGGGTGTGCCGGCATCCTCATCGATGTCAGACTTGCAAGTGGAGAGGAGTGGAGTTGGGATGGGTTATTTAGACCATCTACATGAACAAACATTCACGAACCTCCATCTTCTCGTCACCTTAGATTCCAAACTTTTTTCAATAACCCCCACTTTTTCTATATCTACAAACTTCCCCAAACATTTACTTCACGTTTTACATCATCACTTACTTTTACAATTTTATTATATAAATCAAATTGCTTTTATAAAAAAATAAATATAAATCAAATTGCTTTTATACTTATATGACCTAGATCTATGGACGACCATGTCTTGTTGATCTTGACTTGACGGGTTGTGTGAGGATAATCATTGTATATATACTTGTGTGTTAATTAGTGTGTGTGATCATTATAACAGTTACACTGATAATGTAGTCTAAGAATCGATTTCTTAGTTCCCTAGAGTAGTGTGTTCGAGCTTGTAAGAACTAGTGTAGATTGTCTTATTCAGCATATGCATATGACAATCTTGCATTCAAGATATGAAAATTATTGCTTGACTAGCGAATTTTTGTGTTGTGTACCGAACGGTTTAACCTGTACAATCGGCCGGTTTAACCGGTTTTTAAAACATTGGTTGTGACTTTTAGGGATGTTAAACGGATTGAGTTTGCATGTCAGGCCCAACAAAAAAACCCAATTTACATAAATCAAACATTATGGTGTATTCCTAGATTAACCAAACACAATCTGTTTATTTTATACTGAACTTTAAAATACAATTTGTTTGCATATGACTACTTATAAAAAAAACAATTTGCAGCTAAAATTACAAATGTCTGTAAAAGCATTATTTTTTATGTCGATATAAAATACCTAACTAGCTTAAGTTATGCCATAAAGTACCTTTTGAAGAAAAGGTATAGATAACGGGCTAGCACGCAAACTCAACAGGTTGACTTGGCTCTGACCCGTTTAGCTAAATGTGCACACAGAAAACTAAAACAAACTCATTTAGGCGAAACCAAAACATGTGAATTTTATATTAGGTTCTTTAATCTCGAAATTCATACCCCTAGTATTTGTGTTATCTTCATTGCTACCAGTGGTATATATTTTATCTTTACTAATGTTGGTAGAAAATACTAGGATGGATGACACCTAACCAACTATAGTCGAAAACCAAAGAGTAATATGCCCAGAAACAAAAACGCCACCTCAATAGCGTAATGTGGCTTGTTTCCCGTCTGTACTGACCACAAAGCACTCGTCTTTCTTTAATGGACGAAGTGTAAAAGGAACGGCTTGTGGATGAGTGCGACTCCACAAAGCATGACTATCAACCCACATACCGTAGTCACATTGCCGATACCTCTAAAGCGGTATGGAAGCCTTGGGCGTACCACCAGACAAGTGGGGAGACTTAGAGATCACATGTATGACGTTTGAATCATGGTCGACCATGTCTTGTTGATCTTGACCTGATGGCTCATGTAAGAATACTCATGGTACGTATTACTATATGTATTAATAAGGATATGAGATTGTTATATCATACTTGCACTGATAATGTAGTCTACGAATCAATTTCTTGGTTCTTTGTTGTTTTAATAAAGTTGTGCATTCGTGTTGGTAAAAACTAGCATGCATTGTCTTATTAAACACATACATATAATCTAACATGTTAACTAGAGTGCACCCAACTACAAGTTTCTTTCTTGACATGTGTTGTAAACATTTTATTCTTGCAACTTCTAGAGGTGTTAAGCGAGTCGTGTTCATAAGTTGGCAAGTTGAGCCTGACACAAACCTACTTTACATGAACCCAAATACGACTGTCAACACAAACACCATTTGCTTAAACTTTTTTTTTTGCATATGACTACTTTCAAATATACAACTAACAGCAACAAATAAAAATGCCTAAAAACATTGCTTTTAATTTTTGTGTAAACATAAAACATCAAAGAAGTTTGGTTATGACAAAAAATACCGTCAAAAAAAATGTATAAAATAAACAGGCTAAACTCATAAGTCATACCACCCCCAGGGGATTTTGTGTTACGTAGAGGTGCACATAACGAGTTTTTTCAAGAACCGGGTAGGAACCGGGTCCGGGTTTGGTCAACAAAGTCAAGAACCGGGTCGGGTAGGAACCGCTTCCATTCGTTTTTAATCATGTCATCAACACATGGAATACTATTGGGTGGGTGAAACCTAACCGACTATAGTAAAAAACTAGAGAAACATCTGCCTTAATATAAAGAGGCCACCCCATTGGTGTCATCGGGCTTGTTTCCAATCTACACTGACCACTACAACTCTTTTTTTTTCTTGTCACTGACCTCAAGAAGTTAACACCTTCATATGTGGGGAACCTATGACCATAGTTGTTAATGATGAATAACGACACATTGCGATAAGGTACCTATCTGCTACATAGCGAATAGCGACAAATAGCGGGCGGCTATTTTATAAATAGCGATACACTAGAAAAAGAATTTTAAAATTTTTATATGTATATTATATCAAAATACCCTGGTATATTTTACATGTATATTTAACAAAAACCTAAAATCTAGCTATTTTATAGCTATATTTAACTGCTATCTATATTAACAAAAAGAAAAATTAAGGTGTCGCTATTCTCGCTATGACCATAATAGCGACACTACATTGCTTCGCTATATAGCGCGCTATAGTGACCGCTATAATCACTATTGACAACTATGTTGTGACCAAAACTACACTTTGGATGCCATAGCTATCTCCATATCATAGTTGTCGATAGCGAATAGCGACAAGGCACCTATAGGCTACATATCGAATAGCGACGGCTATTTTATAAATAGCGATTACACTAGAAAAAGAATTTTGAAAATTTTTATATGTATATTACATCAAAACACCCTTGTATATATGTTATTTTACATGTATATTTAACAAAAACCTATAAATCCAGCTATTTTATAGCTATATCTAATTGCTATTTACATCAAACAAAAAAAACAATCGCTATCATCGCTATTTGTCGCTATGACCCATATAGCGACACTAGGTCGCATGGCTACGTAGCACGCTATAGCGGTCGCTATAGCCGCTATTAACAACTATGCTCCATATTTCTTACAAGTCATTTTGTATTTCCAATAAGTTCCCACTCCCAATTACACAAAGCACCTGTCTTTCTTTAGAGCTATTGCCAGATGTGTATACGCCGACGCAATAAGTAGTGCTAGGAAATTTACAAGCATAAAGCATCATGATTCATGAACGCTGACTAGTCTCAAACCAATTCTTATGGATATTTAGTCTTCTATTACTATTAAATTGCTGATGTAATCACAGAACTATACATATAATTTGATTTAAATTACAAGATGATGTAGAATGAAGCATAATATCATAGTAAAGATTATTTGTTTCAAACACATTCACATAATGTAGATAGAATACAATCTTGGTCAACCCACTAAAACCATTTTCCCTCCCTAAAACATGTGTAAAACAAATTACCTTCCGGTAATCCCAGCTTCACGCTTGGGCCGGTTGCGAGTCCGCTGCTGAGTAGGAGGCTCTTCATAGGCTGGATTCACATCGTCATCTTCATCCTCTCCTTCTAATATTGATTGATTAACTTCTAGCTGTTTCAGTTTACAACAAGAATCAAGACAAATCCATTCAGGCAATTGATCAATGACACTCCTAACTATCACTCTTATTGGCAAGTGCAATCCCACCCTAAGGCTGGATGGTGTGGTTTAACATAACGTCCCGCCCCGCCACGTAGGTAATGGGCTTAAACTAACCCACTCTTTAACTAGCCCATAGCGGTTTAACTAAAAAAAATTAAAAATAACAAAGAAAACTAAAAAGAAATGTGACTGATTGCTTTTTGGTAGCCCCCACCTTTGCAGTGGTTAAGGCGTGTGCCTAGGGGCGCCCAGCGCACCTTGTGGGCTGCAACATGAAAGATGACCTTTTAGGCTCAGGCACAGGATCATGTGATTTTCCCGCTAAAATCTGGCCAAATTCCGGCCAGCAATGGTTAAATAAAACCCTAATTAAAACTGGAATCAACCTAAATAAGCCTAAAACAGCATAAGCAAACCAAAAACATGCATAAAACCCTTAAAAATGACAATTTACACTATGCACCTAGCTCAAAAAAGTCCTCGTTTTATAACGCCTAGGCCGTAGTCTCCAAGCTAGGCCTATGCGCCTCGAGTGTGCCTTGTGTCTTTGACAACATAGGTTGGCAGACAAACTTACTTCTTCATTTGACACCGAATGTGAAAGTTAGGAGTGTCATTACTTATTCTATTCAACAATGGATCATAGTTTAGATTATTAGATTCCAATTTGGCATCCTTTTAATCACTCAAATACATATCCTAAACCTATCTGCCATCCTTTTAATTGCAAGTAGTTTTCAATTTAGTTATAACTGTCTCCTGATTTAATTTTACTTACACAAGGATTTGGCGCATACAACATCACTAACAGGGGAGGGGAGGGAAAAGAGATGAAAAACCATGTTCCCGAGTTTCATTTAACAGGGGGAGGGGAGGGAAAAGGGAAGAAAATATGACCATATATTCATCCTCCCAAATTGGAGAGATTAGGAGAGAAAATTTTCCTTCCCCTCCCCTCACCTCCCCCTGTTAAATGACTCGGGAACATAGTGTAAATCTGATCAAACAATAGAAAATTGCATAAGTTAGGGTTTTACCTCCTGGTAGAAGTCTCTGTCGAGTTTATCAGATATTTGGATAGCAGTGAAGATTGTTACAGCGAGAAGAGAGAGTGGAAAGAGGAATGCGAAGAGGTAAGTGGTGGCTCCTGGTGCTCCCGCTCTTGTCACCACCAATGAACCCCTGTTTCTCCGCCAACTAGATTGTTGCAGATACGACGGTGAAACTGGAGCAATCTGCCACGCCGTTGAAGAATGAAGGCGGAGGAGAGAAGAAGAAGAAGAGTTGGGTGTTAGTGTGAAACTCGCCATCGCCCTTATCCAAAACCCCCCAATCGTTCAAACTGGATTGGTTGTAAGTTATTGGATTACGGGAGTTTTTACTTATGGCACATATATACCCTTTAGAAACTCAAATAACTATAAAAAAAAAAAAAAAAAGGTTTGTACCTTCATTTAACGGTTTAAAATTTGGTTCAATCTATCCAATCTAAATCATATCACTCTTACTATGCGACATATCACCATGTAGGGGCAACAATTTTCAACAAAATACGAATATAATCAGATGTTAAGTTCTTATATCTAACTCATTGGATAAACTGATCGTGTTTGAGTTAGGCTATATAATTAAGACAATCATGTTCAATTTACCTTTGTAACTTGTTTAATTGAACAGTTAGACAACCAATATGCTTAGACAAGTAAATCCACTAATCCGTTTTTAATATATTATTCTGCTTCATTAAATTAGTTTTTTTTTTTTTTAAATCACTTCCACTATAGACTAATTAGTTCATTAAACTTCGTAGTAGTCAGAATCTTCCAAAACTATTCATTAACCTTATACTGCTTGCTACATGATTGATAATAGATATGCATATACAACTCGTTTTCACACAAGAATTCACTGTCCTAGATTGAACAAGGTTTGTAAAGTTATTTTCTGTCAAACTCCGAGTCAGTCATGAATCCAGCCCATGGGCTAGAGATCTTAACGACCCAACACAAACAAAGCCCACCAAGCGTGCTTGTTCCAAACCAAATACTCTTACCTGTTTTTTCACAGGTCAAAAGAACAAGAAGCGTCACAGAGTTCACACCAAGGTCAAGCAAACAAGATGAATATGTATTGATCAAAAGTTATACTACTTGACACTCTAAATACATCTATCTATACATATCATAACAAAACTCAAATGAAGTAATAAGTGTGTTTCTAAACCCCCACCCCGCAACTTGCCTGCGCGCTTGGCTAATATGATCGGGAACAGCCTTCATAATCAAGCAAAAGTCAACTTAAACCGAGTCAAAGTCAACTCTACAATTATCTGGTCTCGGTTATGAGGTTGTTTTCCATGGTGGGTCCCGGGGGAGACAATGGTGGCACTGCTACCTCTGTAGCTTCCAAAACCTTCCTAACAGTTGCTCGGGATTCATTCTCTGGGTTTCTTCTTATCTTCCTTGGAGGCTGCGATCGGCCCCCGCTAGTCCTCGAGGAGTTACTGCTCTCGATGGAAGCTAAGAATTTGTCCCGTGACAGAGTTGCAGGGGCTTTAGCAATAACAGAGCTGAACACACCCGATTCCTTCAAACCCTCAATAATAACCTGTATCAAATTTGATATAAATAAATTCAATTTCTTTGGCGAAAGCAATAAAGGGAAGAAATATCCTATGGATGGTAAAGACACAATGGGAACAAGCTCAGCTGCTCGTTAGCTCTTCGAGATTATGAGACTGGCTCTCTCGCTAAAAGCTCGAAATGAGTCGGGCTTAAAAAGAGCTTCATATACCGAGCTTGACTAGGTTCACGAGCCTAACAAGCCTGATAGTAATATAAATATTATAACTGTTATTTAATATAATAAATATTAATTTATATAATTATGATAATAATAACTTATAATATATATTATGTGGGTGAGGTTCCTGTAAAAAGGACCTTTTTCGTGAGAAGTGTGAGAAGGCATGGAAATTGACATGTAGGCATCATGTTTTGGAATTAGGCATGATGTTTTGGATTGTTTTGACAAGAAAAACACCAAACATAACAATTTAAAACACAAGGCAACGTATTATGGGCGTGAAATTTAAAACACAACTAAAACACACTACTTAACATTCTTGGCATGGTGTTTTAAGTTTTAAGCCTAGAATTCATTGCATTGTGCCTTAAATTGTTATGTTTGGTGTTTTTCTTGCCAAAACAACCCAAAACATTATGCCCAAGTCCAAAACATGATCCCTACATGTCAATTCTTATGCCTTCTCACACTTCTCACGAAAAATGTCCTTCTTACAGGATCCTAAGACTATATTATGTTATATAAAAAATTAAAATTATAAATAGATATAAAACTAATTATACATGTATATATGAACATAATAAATAACAATTAATAAACAAGCATCGAGCTAAACAAGAGCTCGACTGCTTAGGTGAGCTACGAGCAGCTGATACAACCTCCTAAAGTGAGCGAGTCAAACATTTTAGTTATTGCTGTAATAGTATAGGTTTTGTAACCACAATTAATGCATTAATTATCTTTAGAAAAAAAAAAGCCTTAAGAGTATAATTCTTACTGATGGAGCGTATATGCGAGTTAAAATCCCTTTCCTCAACAGTTTCAAGTTTACTGTTTTGTCAGTCCACACCACGTGTTCACGATACCTGATGATAAGTGACAGGCATAATCAAGATCAAAGTTATGCATATAGTCTCTCTGTAATCTCTGCAGTATTTATAAAATTAAAAGGTTTATAGTTTACCAAGTCAGCTTTTCTTCTTCTGTTGCAGTTGAAGCAACTATGAATGCCTGAACCAATCAAAAAAATAAAAGAAATAAATTAATGAACTCGATTGGTTGTATATAAACTATATGAAATAATTAATAAACTCACCGCTCGATCAAATTCCAACATAAAGCATCTTTTGACATCATCTTTAGTAGGCTTGCAGCCACATCTATCGCGTCTTGATGTCAAATCAGAAAACTTAGCATATGTATAATGTAGAACAGCAGCTTCTTCAAGTTTTATCTCCCTGTGTAACACATGATTGTTCGATATTGCTTATTTTATATAACATAATCACGTCTAAGTGCATATCCAATGACCCCATTAATGTCAGCTAAAACTATATAGGATATAAAGTAGAAGGGAAGAGAAGTTACTTTGGAGTTTTCATGTAATTGTGCCATCTATGTGCACCGTTCGGCCTTAAATGATCCTGAACCCGCGCAACTGATTTTCCGTTCCCATAAGTTAAAAAGTAATTTGGATTCCCACGAGTAGATTCTTTGTACATGCCAAAGTAGGTGTCCTTTGGAAGATGATCATAATTCCTTTTAAACATTGATACCTAATTAAATACACACAAAAAAATACTTCACTCGTGGATTCATTTAAGTTCAAGCATATAAAGTAAATAAGAAAGTATTTTAAGGTTGCAACTTGTAGGAGTGTTCATCAGTTCAGGTTTTTTTTTCATCGGTTTCCTCATTTTAACCAAAATGATCTTCTTAGAACCGAATAACTAAATCAGTTCGGTTGAAAGCCGAACAGAAGGCCGAATACGTAACCGATTTCAGTCGGTTTGGCTTTTGGTTTAATGGGTTTGTAACCGTATATTGAACGCCCCTAGCAACTTGCAATGGTTAAACATTAGAGATAACAATAATTGTTTGAAGACTTTCTTGTTTGCACGAATAAAATACCTCTATAAAAGGATCCTTGATGTCATCACGCTCTACACTGCTCTCCTGTACAGAAAGACAAGCAAATGTCAGCTGTTAGTCAGCTGTTAGTTTATAAGTGAATAACACAATCATTTCATCATTAACATAGTTGATTATAGCATTTTTTTTGTTTACTTTAATGATCTGAAATCTCGTATGCTTGTTAATTCTCGCAAACAAGAGAAAGTATTGCAGATAAAAATAATAACTAATGAATATATACTACATTATACGTAAATTCATTAGACGGGTGACATAACATACATAGTTTGGAAAGACCACCATATCCACATCGCTAGGAATATCACGAAGTAACTTCCTTAGAGAATATTCCCCAGCACCAGCCGGGTGTATCAATTCATCTGTGTCAAGATGAAGTATCCAGTCCATGCCTGAATCCTACCAATTTTACAGCAAAACCTTCATTAAGAATTAATAGTAGCATAGATTGATAGCTTTTTTGTTATATAGGAAAAAGAATAAAATGCATACCCTTGCCATGACTATAGCCATCTCCATATTGAGTGATTGCTTTACAAAAAGCTCATAATTACATGGTTTATAAAAGAAGCTTGACAGCCACGTCTCATTCCAGATCCGACTTTAACACCAAAAAAACAGAAAATTCACATGTCCATTGTCATGCAAACAGTAAAAACAAGAGTAAAGTACATGGATGGTCCCTGTGGTTATCCAAAATTTTGGATTTGGTCCCTAACTCTTTAAAAGTACACAGATGGTACATGTGGTTTGCACTTTGTAACGCATTTAGTCCCCAGCTAACAAATATAAAGGTTTCTACACCTCTAACTTAGGGACTAAATGTGTACAAAGTGCAAACCACAGAGACCATCCATGTATTTTTGGCAAAAGTTGGGGACTAAATGCATTACAAAATGCAAACCACAGGGACCATTTGTGTACTTTTGGAAAGCGAGGGACCAAATCCAAACTCTGGTCAACAACAGGGACCATCCGTGTACTCTAAAAACAATTGATAACTAAATATGTCCCTTTTCAAACAACCACACCGGTCTCTTCTGGAGCCATTTACAACTTGTGTTTCATGAAAGAACAAATGGCACAACTGAAAATCAAATAGCTACATGCAGAAAATACCAACCTGTTAGCTTGTTGCTCTTCTAATTCTTTGGTTCGGTATATGACCCTGACCCCCTAAAAACAAAAATGAATTGTATCATTGTATGTCACAACTTTTACTGTAACTGTATACAGAAGAAACACATTGTAAATAAACATTACGTATTATCAATCCAATAGAAGATTATTCGACCAATAAAGCTGGGAATTGAAACTTACAGGGATAGATTCAAGAACTTTTGAAACAGTTGGAGACGCAGCTTTTCCTTCAACAAATAGAAAGAAGGTTCCGACCCCAAGTACTTTATGATAGAACATCCATGGCAAGATCTGATCTAAACCAGCGGACGTACTAGTTGTAATACATATCTGACCACATAGAACAAGCTGTTAGAACAAGTCATAGAACAAGCGAGCCTGATACGTGCATTTTGAGTATATTCAAAGACACAACGGCTTAAACAAACAACGGTGTAAATACAAAACTGCAAATCCATCGAACCAGAACTAAGTATAAATTTGAGTATGTTCGAACACACAACAGTTTAGATATAAAACTGTAAATCCATCTATATATACTAAGAGGGTTTCATCTTCAATATCATCAAATTCGAACATTTAATCCTGATTACAGAAAATACTGTAGCCAACATGAACCCTAACGGCAGAGAGTGCCTAAAATCCTAAACCAACAAGCAATATCATACCAATTCAGCTCATATTAACTCACGTTTAGCAGTGTCATCGAATTTTTCACCAAAAACATATAAACTTAGTGTAATTTCACGTACAGAATAACTACAAAAGCACCTTCTCTCATGGACCTGAAATTCTATAAATAGTAATAACTACAGGTCACATCCCAAACTAAATCAACTTTCACTTGCAGATCCATACATGTGAAACCTAATTCATCTCAAATTTAAAGCTCATACGGATAAAATAAAGCTACTAAGTTAACATCACGATTGTAATCTTCGTACTTGTTTTCAACTGATTTGTTGTTAGCATATTACTCTCATAAGTTACAATGCAAGAGGCCCAGATCCACTAAATTGAATTTGAAACTCAAATCACTTCACTCGCAATCATATTTCAACATCTATTCTTATAAAAACGAAACAGAATCAAACACACTATACCTTAGGTTTGAGATTCGATTCATACCGAAACTTCACATACACAATAACTGAATTCATGATATGAACAAGCAAAGGCATCTTCTCTCATCAACCTAAACTCTACAAATTGTAATAATTACACGTCTACTCCAAAACTACATTAACTTTCACTTGAAGATTGATACATGTAAAACCTAACTCATCTCAAATCCAAACTTCATTTCAAACAATCCGTCATTATCATCCTATTCTCATAAACTATAACACCAGATCCACTAATGTGAAACTCGAATCACTCCACTCTGCTATCAAACTTCAACATCTATTCATACAAAAAAAAAAAACAAAATCAAACACACTATACCTTAGGTTTGATATCAGATTCCCACTGAAACTTCATGAAAAATGAACAAGCAAAGGCATCTTCTAGTAATAATTACAGGTCTCGTCCAAAACTACATTAACTTTCACTTTCAGATTCATACATCTAAAACCTAATTCATCTCAAATCCAAACATCATTTCAACATTCACACAAACTACAACATCAGATCCACTAACTTAAAACTCAGATCACTTCACTAGCAATCAAATTTTCAACATATAATCTAACAAAAACACAGAATACCTTAGGTTTAAGATCGGAATCATACTGGAACTTCCAATCGTTAAAGTAAGGGAACGACGGAGAGGACGATTGACCTAGGGAGAGGCAGTCGGAGGCGGAGTGGTGCTCAACGACGGTGGCGAGGGGCGAGGAGTCCATTCCGGGGAACTTGAGAGAGTTGTGGTGCGGTGACCAGCGAGAGATATCGTCTACGTCTACAACGGCTCCGCCGCGCCATTGGAGGACGAAGGCGAAGGCGGCGAGGGTGATTGGGAGGAGAGTAAGGAGGAGGATTAACTTGGAAGCGAAGGAATGGTGGTTGCTGCCGGCAGTTTGCGGTGGTTTCGCCATTGGTCAGTTGCTCTGTGTGTGTGTTAGAGAGAGAGAGTTACGGAAAGGGATGGAAGATCAGCTTTGTGTAATAAAACCCAAGGTTTGTTGAGGTAGAGGAAGGTTTAGTTTCCAAATTTCCCTTTTTTGTTAATCTTTGGTGTTTTAATGGTTTTTTCTTAATCCTTTAAAAATAGTCATTTTAATCCAATAGTTTACTATCTTTTTTTTATTTTGCTCTCTGGCATTAACTCCATTTAAAATGTGTGTTACCTGGAAGGGTATTTAGGTAACTTTAAGTATAAAACTAACGGTATTTTAGTAAAATTACAAACAAAGATTATATTATATATATAATAATATATAACAAAACCCTAGAATGTTTCTTCACTCTCTCTTTCCCCTATCTCTCTCTCTCTCTCTACACTCCCTGCATTCTCCCTTTTTTCTCCCTCTTATGCATCACGTCAACCTCCACCTCCAGATCCACCACATCACTGACCGCCTCCACTCACCTTCGCCACCCACATCCACCACCACCTCACCGCAACACATATCTGGAAACTGGTGGTGGGTGGAATAAGATTGATCTTTGGCGAAAACCGAGCGGTTGTTGGGTGGTTCTACGGTGGCTATCCGGTGGAATTGTCTAAAATATGGCCATCATCGCCATTACCGGAAGATGGGTTTGTAGAGGGTTCTTGGAAAGGTGATGGAAGTTTATTAGATTTGGGGAATGTGATGACCACACGTTACAGGAATCTCATCCTCTGGTCCTGGTTGTTCGGTTTGGGATGATCAATGATGGGTGTTCTTGATTAGTGACGTGAAGGTTTTGACACCACTTGTTAAACTCACTGTTATTCATTTTTTATATGTTGGAAAGTTAAAAAGACTTAAAGGTTCCATTTTTAGGGATTTCGAGACGAAATTAGAACCAGCATACTCGTCTCCTCAATGAAATAGGTAAAACCCCCATGTGTTATGTCACAGCCCCCGACCCTACCCTGGGAGCGGGAGCCGTGAACCAGTCAGATGGTATCGGTGTTTATTAATTACGCAGCGGAAAATTTTTCATCAGGATCGTAGTTAGGAAATGATTTTAGAGTTTGTAAAACACCGAACTTTTAATATTAGCAAATGGGCTAAAACCCATATTTAATTCAATTGTTTTTATAGATATAAACCCAAATAAATAAAACATAATTTCTTCTTTTATTCGGATATAGCCACTTTATTTAAGCCTTCAGTGCTCCATAGCTGGCTACTGTTATCTTTACAGCAAAATTACCTGAAACACGTTTTGAAAATATTTTATCAGTAATAAATACTGGCGAGTTCATTCCATTTTTATAAATATATTGTTATACTTTACAACATCAAGGTTTTTATATTTGTTTATATTTATCTAAAAACTCAATCAGTATTTGTCACTCGGTGGCAGTTCCGATGTGACGGTGATCATATCACTCATTGGCTAACTTTCATCCAATAGTGAAGTTTATCAATTAATATATACTAGTTTTTTTACCCGCCGCGCGTTGCGGCGGCGTCATACGTTGCGTGATAAATTATAGGCTATAATCAACCCAACCCGACTCGTTTCTAAACTAAAGTTGAAACGTAGAGTAATCCGAATTCATATAATGTAATAAGTATGTATTATCTTTGACCTAACTTGTTTTCAAACAAAATTTATTTTGAAACGTAGACAACACAATACGTACATAAAATAAACATGTGGCGTCATGGCGTGATAAAATATAGACTACAGTCGACCCGACCGTTTTCCGAACTATATTTACGTCAAAGTGTATAGTGCCTCAAATTTATACCGTCGAATGAAAACATATTATATTTCAACAGATTTGTTTCCAAACAAAATTTACGTTAAAATGTAGTACAACTCAAAACGTACATAAAAATAAAACATATATAATTAACCCGAGTCATTTTCAAAAAAAAAATGTTAATGCATAGACTAACTCGAATTTATATCAACAAAAACAAAATTAAAAGGGTTAATTTTGACACAAACTGAGTTCGTTTGAATGAAATAGTTAAAACAGGAAACAGAAATATGAAAGGGAAATCTAGTCGTTGTGAAAAAAGTAAGGAAAAAAAAGTGTTAAACATGAATTTAATGTATTGCATATGTAGTAAAAACACTTATTTAAAATGGAAGGAAAAAAAAAACCAAACTGGTAGAATCGAACCCAGTTTCTCTAGTTTAATAGGCAAAGGCTTAACCATCTGATCTACCATTTACTTTCTTTTGGTTTCTGAAGTAGTTTTAATATATCCGAAGTTATTGTTGGTGGCTGTGATTTGACAGCCACCGACATTCAATTTTAAGATATAGTTAATTATATTTTACTACTATTCAAAGGTATTTGTCACTAGGCGATTCCCGTGACGTGGTCAAATCACTGTTGATCATTCTTTCAACTAGTGACTGTGGTCATAACACTGTTGCTCATTCTCTCAACTAGTGCATGTGGTCGTATCACTGTTGATCGTTCTCTTAACTAGTGACTCTGGTCATAATACTGGTTATATCACTGTTGATCATTCTCTCAACTAGTGACTCTGAACTTAGTAGTGTCCCATGACATTACTTTGTCAAATATATTTTCTATGACACAAAACCAATTAGCCCCGAAAATGAAATATATCATTTTCTGTCAAATTAATAGCTATAACTTTATCACATATAATAGGGTAAATTACACTTTACGTCCTTTATGTTTGTATTAAATTGCAATTGATAGCCTTTAACTTTAATAATTACAGTCACAGTCCTTTATTTGGTAAACTCAGTCCATCTTTCGTCATTTATCACTAACAAAGTTAAAACTTCCAGTTAAATATGACATGTGCATTGCACATGAGGGCAATTTGGTCATATAACACCTTAAAAATATATTATAATAAATAAAATAAAGAAAATTAATTAATTAGTTAATATGTGTGTATAATGGAAGTATCTATAGAAAACCCTTATAATTTAGAAAACTTAGGAAACTCTAACCTCCCGAATTTAAAAAAAAAAAATACACATGTTATATACATGTTTTTAAGGGTTTTGGGCAAAAAAAAAAAAATCAAAAAAGCGCCAAGTGGATATTTAAAAAAAACAAATTTCTGGGGTAACATATGTCAGACGAATGTAACATATGTTACACCAAAACTTGTTTATCTTTTTTTTAAAATATCTACTCGGTGCTTTTTTGATTTTTTTTTTTTGTCCAAAACTCTTAAAAACATGTATATAACATGTGTAAATTTTTTCAAAAAAAAAAAAAAAAGTCGGGAGCTTTGAGTTTTCCGGGTTTTCTAACCACAAGTGGGTTTTCTATATATCCTTCTCCTGTGTGTATATATAATATGTATAAGTATGTATGGGCATGGTTATATGGAAAACTCTATCTTTTTGACAAAACTCTGCAAACCCAATGTCATCCATTGATCATCTTTCATCTAACTTGATCAATGGCTATCTTCATTTTGGTAAGAATTAGATTTAAAAGAAATCTTATAATACACATTAGTACAAGTGGAAGGGCATTTTGGGTAGTGAAAAAGGGGCTTTTTGACCATTGAAAATAACCCACTCCACTTCCCTATGCAATACCATCAAATCACCAACTCTTTCTCTTTCTCTTACCTCTTTCTCTTTCCTCCCCCACCCCACAAACGTGAAGAAGAGCAAGAAGAAGATATCTCATTTCAGAATTCAAATATCTACCTTCAAGATTCCAAGAAACACTAATCCCAGATCTAAAAGTGATCTCAACAAACACTAATCCCAGATCTTTTAGAGAGAGAATGATGGCAGGACAAAAGTTTTTAGATAGATCAATTTTTTGTTTTAGAGAGAGAAACAACAATCTTCATCATGTTCATCTATAATACCAAGAACACACATACAAGTGTGTGAGAGGGAAGAAGTTTGAAGTATGTTGTTTTAGAGAGAGAAAGGTGACAAGAAAAAGGTTTGAAGATCTTCTTCGTGTTCATCGGACGGTTATAGATCCGGTAAGTGTTCTTGAAATGTCATTTCACACTTGATTTTTTGTTGAAATGGTTGTTAATATGTTTTTGTGTGCTGAAAGTGTTTTAGTAATGGTTAATGTTCATGTATTTTAAATAAATCAAAAACTTTAGGATGAGATTTTGAACGAGTTTTTTTGTTGGTTTGGTTGCTTGTTAAGGGCTTTTGATCTTAACAGTAGTTGTTTTTTTGTTGGTTTGGGTTGCTTGTTTGGGTTTTTGATCTGAACAGTAAGTGTTTTTTTGTTGGGTTGCTTGATTCACAGACTCAGGCCCATAACATGTGTTAAGCCCCCTGTTAGAATGTTATATAACGTGTGTTGATTTACAGAAACAAACCCATAAAGATATTCAATTGACAAGCTGGATGGATGTAGGCAAAGTTAATGCGTGTTCTAGTAATGGTTAATGTTCATGTATTTTAAATAAATCCAAAACTTTAGGATGAGATTTTGAACGGGTTTTTTTGTTGGTTTGGTTGCTTGTTTGGGGCTTTTGATCTTAACAATAATTTTTTTTGTTGGGTTGCTTGATTTACAGAGACAGACCCATAACATGTGTTAAGCACCTGTTAGAATGATATATAACGCGTGTTGATTTACAGAAACAGATCCATAAAAGATATTCAATTGACAAGCTGGATGGATGTAGGCGACGTTAATGCGGGGACATTGAATAAGTCACATCCTTTGGGAAAGAAGTCTTCGTTCATTTATAACATGTGTTGGTGGTTCATGCTGTAACAGAACACCATGATGTAACCTGACATGTGTTCATGTATAACATGTGTTAAGCCCCTGTTAGAATGATATATAACGTGTGTTAACCTTTTGTTAATTAAAAAAAACAAGTAATATCTATTTTATTTTTGTTGATGTTTAAAATATCCGATAATGTGGATACTGAGCGTAAAACTTGTACAAGTAATAAATGTACAAGTTAGTATGTAACGTTTAATATGAAACGAGCCATTTATGGTAACACATGTACCGGTAATTTTGGAATATATAATATGAAACGGGTCATTTATTTTGCACATTTTGGAATGTATAACATGTGTTAAGCCACTGTTATAATCTTTTTGTAACCTGACATGTATTCATGTATAAGCTAGTGGTTTACAAAACACCATGATGTGTATATACTGATCTAACATGTGTTACAATTTGTCTGTTCGGAACATGTAATTGCTTAACATGTGACAAAGGGTGAAAACATTCGACGGGGGCGATGAGTTTAATGGTGAGCTTAGTTAATATCGTAATCTTGTTGTAACCCCACTTGTATACATATGATAACATGTAAGCATCCATTATAACCCGACTTGTATTCATGTATATGAAAGTGGTTTGCAAAACACCATGATGTGCATATATTGATCGTAACACGTGTACAAGTTAATATGGAACATACAAGTTAATGTTGTAACACCGTATACCTGGGATAACATGTGTTAAGCCTCTGTTATAATCTTGGTTTAACCCAACATGGTGTCATGTATAAGCTAGTGGTTTCCAAAACACCATGATTTGTATATACATACTGTAACATGTGTTACGCGCCTAACATGTATAACGTGTGTTAAGCCTCTATTATAACATGTGTTAAGACTTCCAGAATGGATGCATAAACTCCAATAGTAACTTAATAACATAGTATACCTGATATAACGTGTGTTAAGCCTCTTTTATAACGTGTGTTAAGACTTCCAGAATGTGTTAAGTCCATACCGTTTTAACATCATGTACTAGACAAAACAAAATAAGAGTCTCACATTACATATTACTAGTAAACGAAAATACATAGCACTAAGAAAATGGTGGAGCTTCCTTTGAAAGTCTGCCTTAGCTTTTCAGCGGCTACCTTTGCTGCCTTAGCTTTTCAGCGGCTACCCTTGCTTTATTGTTTGGGTTGGTCTTGAAACGGTTTGTAAACATGTGGGTGTGCGTATGCCAGGGAAGTTATAAAAATGTGTTTTCATGTCACACATTACACGTGTTACGTTGTTCATGGGTTTCATGTCACATGTAACAAATGCATGTCCGAGAAGTTCAACCTATAACACGTGTTAGTTGTGTTGTGATGTAACATAAACATGGTCATGATCCTTGAGCATCTGATCCACGTTTGACGAAACCAACGGTCCCGAGAATTGGATCTTATTTCCCTTGAATCCATCACCGTCCTAATAACAAAAAGATAAGATAACCGTTAAGTCGTTAACCAGACATAAATATTTACACATTCATAGCCAGAAAATCTTTTTTCTCAGATAACATCACAAAAACAGTTACTATTCAGATCAAAAGCCCCAAACAAAAGCAACCAAACCAACAAAAAACAGTTACTATTCAGATCAAAAGCCCAAACAAGCAACCAAACCAAGCACAGCTTTTTAACACAAAAATAAAAACCTGCAAATTAATCTTACACAACTGAAACAACAACTAACAAAGTACACAGAACTAAAAACCTGCAATTAATTCGTCATACCCTAATACATGTCTCTAATACATCGTCATACCCTAATACATGTCTCTATAACAGGTTACTATGGTTTAGCTGTGAAACAGGAGTTCAGACTATAACACGTGTTACGTTGGTTGTGCTGTAAGACAAACTTGGCTTAGCTGTGAAACAGGAGTTCAGACTATAACACGTGTTACGTTGGTTGTGCTGTAAGACAAACTTGGCTTTTCGTTTCTAAAAACAGATGTGCCGATTATTAGACGTCTAAAAATAAAAACAGATGTGCCGATTATTGAACGATTCAAACTATTCAAGCATGTAAGGTATAATATGAAACCGGCCATTTATGTACTTGAAATTTAGTATGTAACATGTAATATGAAACGAGCCATTTACAATTTACATATCATAATCTTAACATAATAAACTTTCCCAACGCATCCAAAAGCATTTATCCATGACTCAAACATCCACACAGTCCCCAAGCTCAAAATTTCAATCATCTAACAATATTACCCTCGCACATAAAAAAACCCCCAAAATTAATCCAAACTAATTTTAAATAAAAAAAACAATTAAACCTTTGTAGTTGATATGAGTTCAACATTCGGATGGAGATCATTCCGCCAAATATAATCTTTGGATGGAGAACATTCGGGTTCAGATTGATACAATCTCAAGAGCTCGTCGACATCGGTGACCTTTGAGCAGTAGTTGATGAAAGCAACATTCAGATATGGTGCCATTTTGAGTTGAATATATTCAGTTCCACATCTGAATATAGGAACTGAATATATGGGTTGGGGGATGGCGGTGGTGGAGGGGCAGTAATGGCAGTGGCGGGGGTTGTGCAGCGGGGGTCGGCCAACGGTGGTAAAGGTGCAACGGTGGTGGGGGTTGTGCAACAGGGTTGGAGGTGTTTACGGTGGTGCCGGAGGTACAATACCGGTGGTGGGGGTTGTTTCTCTCTCCAAAACATCAGTTTTCTCTCTCTAAAAACAGAATTAAAGATGTGATGAGAGCAACACCTTACTTTCTTTTCTTGAAGAGCTTCGATAATTGCTTCGATCCTCAGATTTGGTGGCTTCAATAGAAAGGAATGAGTATAAGATCTACATCTAGGTCTTTGAGAAATAGTTTGTTCAAATCTGATAAAATTGAAAAAAAAAGTGTTCTTGATGTTTTTTAGAGATAGAAAGATGAAGGAGTTGGTAAGAGGGTGGGGTGAAGTACAAAACTTATGATGGTGAATGAAATGACTTACAGTGTATTGGGGTGTGTGTATGAAATATACAACATGTGTAAAAAGACAATCCTACCCTCCAAAGCTCTAAAATCATATGTTGATGTGGAGCAATCTAGGCCACATGTTGAGTTTGCAAAGTTTTCTCAAAATCTAATGTTTTCTATGGAGCATTACCCAAGTATGTATTATTTAAAGAAGCTAAACACCAACCACGAGAATCTCCATCTCCACCATCACCACCGCTACCCCAACTCTCCGGCAACCACCACCAACTTCGCAACAACCACCCTCACCACCACTTCAACCTATGAAACCCTATCTTAGATCTGAAACCCTTATACATCTCAACCATCTATTCCCGTATCCGAGTGCTAAATGAGTACATACCTGAAATTACGGCCAGAAATTAGTGGTGGGGTTTAAAGGCCTGAAATTATGGCCGGAAAATGGTGACTTCTTATTAACTGCCCCAGATCTGAAACCCTTACAGCAAGAACTCTCTTTTACACATCCAAACTCTTTTTTCCATCGGTTGACTTTAGTCAATCAAGAATATTGGTTTTTTACCCTTTATTTTTTGGTGATCTTTGTTAGTTTATTGTACTTTTTATCATATTTTAGATGCAATGGTTGCAAACAAACTGTTTAATGGAAGTCCTAGCATAATCTGTTATTTGAATATTTTTAATCTGTTTGAAACATCGGAGAAGGTCAACGCGAGTAAATATCATCATAACTTTGACCATTTTTTTGAGAAACAAGTTGTTAATTTATAAAATTGATCATTTGGGAATGTGTAGAATTGCTAGTCTAGAATCTATTTCATTCATTTTGACTTTTAGTCAATATTGCATCGCCAAAATATACATCCGTGATAAAGTGGCTGATACAATGTTGCCATGCTTGGTGAGGAATAAATGTGAGAAAGATGAGAAAGGAAGATAATTGAGCTATCAGTTGCTTCTTTTATATGAGGAATGTTGATTTTTAGCTGCATCCTTAAGTTCCAGTTGCAATTTTGATATAGGTGTCTGGTTGGATTGAAAAATGAAAACAGAGACAGAGAAAGAGGGAGAGAGAGATAGCTGAGAGATAGGGTTTATGTGAATTTCTAATATATTTTAAACAAACAAGTAAAATTATCGATCTACCCTCATGTGCTAGTCACATGATCAAACTTAACTTAAAATTTTAACCTGGTTAGTGCCAAAGGACCTAGTATGCAATGTGTTTTCCAAATAAATGACTGTGACCGTAATTATTGAAGTTAAAGACTATCTATTGCAATCTGATACAAACATAAAGGACAAAAATTGTAATCTACCCAATACAATATATTAATTAAATAATTGTGATGTTATTATTTAATATAGGAAAATTGGTTTTCAATAAACCAACATTTGCCCCATTGGTAAATAATAATCCTACCTACGTAATTGGTATACAATAATCCTACTTATCAACATGTTGGTACTCAATGAACTTTCGTTAATTTTTTTTAACTGAAGTTAGTTTTTAAGTTTTATTTATTACACAAACAGTCCCTGTAGTTGTAATTTACTAGTTTTAACTATTTTATAAAATTTAATTACATGGCCCTTGACGTTTTTTTGTTTTACAAAATAGTTAAAAGTAGTAAATTATAACTACAGGGACTGTTTGTGTAATAAATAGAACTTAAAAACTAACTTTAGTTAAAAAAAATTAACAAAAGTTCATTGAGTACCAACATGTTGATAGGTAGGATTATTGTATACCAATTACGTAGGTAGGATTATTATTTACCAATGGGGCAAAGGTTGGTTTATTATACCAATTTTCCTTCAATATATTAACGTGTCTAAGATTTAAAATATAACCTTAGTATAATAGAATATATTATATTTAACATATTTTATTATAGTACTAGTTTATAAACCCGTGTATTACACGAATTAAATATAAAAAAACTTAGATTGAATAATATTTTAATTTATAAGTGTTACAAACCAGTGTATTACACACGCAAAATAAAAAAAATGTAAATCATACTTCTATATAATCCTAATCCTGATCACATTGTTAAAAATGTAATAATAGTACAATCTAATTATTGCGTGTTTCGATTAGTATTAATATAAGGATGGTTTAGTAAAAAAGATCTAATTATTGTATTTTTTTTATTTTACGATAATATTTAATAAAATACATTGTATTTATCAATAAAATTAATTAAATAGTGTATCCTAATATGGTTATTACCATACTTAAATTAGAGTAAACTGCCATTTTGGTCCCTGAATTTTGGTCACTTTTGTCATTTTAGTCCAAAGCTCAAATCTTTTAAATCTGGGTCGCTGTGGCTTCACTTTTATTGTCATTTTGGTCCAAAAATTAAATCACCTGATATTTAGCTAATTATTTTGTCTTTTTTTTTTCAGGGGCAAAATGGTAAATATGAATTTACTATAACATATTATTAATTATTAAATTCAAGTAGGGCCCACCCCACTCACCCCAACCCAACCCCATTTTATCTTCTTTATAATATCTCTCCCACCTCAATCGTCCCACCCCACCGTCTACCACCTTCCACCACCACTGAAAACCCTGTAGACTTGTGGAACTTTGATGACTTTTCATCAACCCTTGTAAAAAAAGACACATTTGGTACAATAAAATCTGATTAAAAATTAATAATTATCAATTTGGAAGAAATGCAAATAAAAACAGCAAGTCCTCTGGGTTTTGAACAAAAGAATTTTACTGTACAAACAGGAAGGTCAACAGCCAAAAACCCATTAATAAACTTCCTCAATGGACCTTAATTTGCACCAAACAAACATCCACAATTTCAGCAACAACCAGCAATCGACACAAACGAGTCGACTGAGAGAGATGACCGGAGATGACAACCGCCATCCTCACTGGATTTATGGCTAGAGTTCGGTTTTTGAACATAAAACAATAAGTAAATCTGTGATGCTCTCACCACCTCATCGTCGACTTCGGTGATCCAAGCGTTATCACACTTGTACTACTACTTGTTTAAGCGCAAATACGTCATGTAATGCTCGGATTCAAGCATACCCAAATGAGTAATCACCGCAAAAACCTCGAAATTTATAGATAACTCCAATTCATCGCCTTCAAACGCAAAGATTCTGTTCCCAAATCTTTTTCTCACAATTGATGACGAAACATACGGTGTCATGTCCAACGAAAACGGGAACTGCAAATGTCGGTCGATGAAGGTGGTAATTTGGTGATGTAGTTCGACGGTGGGGTTTTCAGCGGTGATGGAAGGTGGTAGACGGTGGGGGTGGGAGGATTGAGGTGGGAGAGATATTACGAAGAAGATAAAGAGGATTGAGGTGGGAGAGATGTTATTCCGGCGACTGAATCAGTCAAGAGGTAGAGAGAAGGGAGATAAGGGAGCTAGGGTTTAGTTTTGAAGATGGTGATTGTAGTAGAGGTCTGGTATTTATTTATAAAAATTAAATGACCATTTTGCCCCTGAGGAAAAGGACAAAATATCAGGGTTTTATAAGATAAAGAAAACCTGATTTCACTTTTGGACCAAAATGTCAATAAAACTGAAACCACAGGGACCCAGATGCAAAATGTTTGAGTTTTGGACTAAAGTAGCAAAAGTGACCAAACCTTAGGGACCAAAATGGTAGTTTACTCTTTAAATTAAATTTATTATATTAGTAAAGATAAGGATTAAAAAATATTTTTAAATAAAATGCAAGTCTAAATTGTAAAGTTGAAGGAGAGAGTGACTCGTGACGATAATTTGAATCTTATATTAAAAGTTAAATAAAATTTGATGTTTATTAAAAGTTAAATTAGAGTAACATGTGACATTAAGGGGACTTTTTTATTAGTAGATTTGTTACGTTATCATCTTTATCAATAATTAATATTTTAAATCATTTGGTTTTAGAAATATACGTGGTTAATCTATATATGTGGTTAATCTTAATGAGGTGTTATATTATCAAATAATACATAAATAATTAAATCGGGGATATTAATAATAATAAAAATAATAATAATAGTTTTATTATAGATAATAATAAACCTACGATTAAAAGGCTTTTGATTTTAAAGAAATTCATATTAAATACAGACATTTTAAAAAAATATAATGACCCTTTATCGTATGTTATAGAGAAGAAGATAATTTTGATCTTTAATATGTAAAATCGGTATATTCAAGAGATGATGTAATTATTATATTTTTATCTACATATCATATAGTATAATTTAGTAACTTAAACATCATGGTATATCAATTTCTTTTGAGTGAGATGATGCATAAAATAAATTATTTACTAAGGTGGAGAATGGTCTTTATATTAATTTAGTTATTATTATTATTATTATTATTATTATTATTATTATTATTATTATTATTTATTGTGGTTGATATAGTATAATAAATTGCCATATGACATTTTGATAAAATCTTTTATTATGAGAGAATGCCATGTGGCATTAAGAGGACTTTTTTATTAGTATTAGACACATTTATTGACTAAAGACTATTTTATAATGTTAATAGTAATTTAGGTTTATTAAATATATTTTCTTTAATATATATTTTAATAATGATTAATAAAGCTATATTTTATATACACACCATTTAGATTTATTTCAATCATACATTAAATTTATTAATGATTTAATGTAAAAATAATATTAGTTATAGCCTATGGCCACAATTCCCCCGTGCTTGTGGTCATGCTACTATTGGCTAACTTTTTGTCCAATAGTAACGAGGGTCAAGTAATGTATAAAAACCCCACATACCGACAACTATTGCAGAATATAAAAACTTAATCACTGTAAGTATAACAAATAAGTATTTACGATTTTGGAAAGCATTTTAAATATAATTGTATCACAAAAATGTGATAAAAAAAGAATGACTCATAAACTGTAAGAAAAGAAAATGAACTCACTTTGTAACTTGGGTATAACTCCTGTTAGAATCTTGGGTATAACTCCTGAGCTATTTAATAAATATATAATGCACTCGTGTTAAGTATAGTAACTAATGTGTGCAAAATGCAACATATAAATTACATCAAATGTGGCATAAAACTAACCATTTTTTAGTATTAATGTTGGAAAAAGTGTGTTTTTGTCTTCCTTTTATATTTTCAGGACTAAAAGAGCTTAAATGGACAAAAGAAGCAAAAATGCAGTTAAATCTAACAATAATACAAGAAAAGGAATAAACGTGGCATGCCCGACCCCTCGACAGCATCTCCCCAAGCAAAAACAAAAGAACAGAAGGCTGAACACGCCCCGTGCTCATTGAGCATGGGGGCGTGCCCAAGTGTCTGCAGAAAAGACAAAGTTGTAGAAGCTTCTATCACCCACCACGGGGGCGTGCCCAGCGGACACGGGACCGTGGTCAACGCTAAGATTCGCAGAATCTAGGCAAATCTTGATAGTACACATACGCTTCTGCACACGGGGGCATGGTCAAATAATGAAGACAAACTGCATTTAATGAAAAAAAGAGAAGATGGGTGGACACGGGGCCGTGTCCGGGCTTCTGTGCAGGCTATAAATAGGGGTGCTTGGCTCACTTGCAAACCATCCCTTGACAAACCACCTCTCTCACACTTCACCCACCCACCACCACCATCACAACCCACATCCACCACCATCATCCATCATCCATCATAGAGTGTGTGAGTAGTCTCGGGATCCAAGATTGATCATAAGAGTTCTTGACAATCAAAGGCCATGTTTGCCTAAGTCTCTTACATCACTTGGTGAAGACAACTGTTTAGTGTAATACTTTTTATTTTTAATCTTTTCGCACTTTTTATTTGGTTATGTATTAATGACTTTAATAACTAGTTTCTTATGTTGAAGGTGAATCTTCCTTATCATTTGTCCGTGATGTCTTGCCGTTATTTTACTGTCTATATAAAATAAAAGATTTACACCATTCATATCTCCACGGTCTATATGGAGATATGTTGGCTACCTGGTCGGGGGTTAAGGGAATGGTTTGGTAAGAGTTTTGCCTTGTTCAGTGTATAGATCCTGCAAGGACCTGGGTCAAGTTTAGTGTCACACCCTGGCTTTGCGGAAGCGTGGTTAATTTGGTGTGACTTCTCAATACCATAGCTTAATCATAACAAAGCTATATGAAGTAAAAACATGCAAGATCATCCATTAAGTTTTGAAAACCAAATACAGTACCATTGTTTTAACGGGAACATACCCTAACAACCTTAACCTTGTTCAACAGACATTACAAACTTAGAACATAACATAAACATGGTTCAAGGATTGTGTCTTGTCCAGGAAAGAGACACATCCCCTGAACCCCGGATGACCTCGGAAACTAGTGCAGCGGAAAACGTTCCATACCGTGCCAGATCTCGTTAATTTCCTGAAATACATGTAAGTTGAAAAATCAACAATAATGTTGAGCGAGTTCATGTGTAAGTGAGTAAGTAAAACACTTGTAAGTATAAAAGTTCCCTGGTATGTAGCAGTGTAAGGAAAAGAGATCACCAATGGTTTGCAAGGCCATTAGCATGTGTGAAATGCAAGTAGGAAGACTCAACCCTAGCCGATTTATGCGTCGGGCAACCAAGTCACTCAAGGTCCGTTCTGTTGGTCCTCACAGAGGTCCGTTCTGTTGGGCCTAGAGTTGGGCTCGCTACACCCAGATAGATCTACCGCTTAAGTCCCTTGGTGTTCTGCCTACCCATTCACATGATCTAAGTAGTAAACCTCCTTACGTTAACATACCGTGTATAATAGTACTTGTAAACAAAGTAACATGTATTTCACCCCCGCAGTTAAGAAAACTGAAAACAGTTAGAGAAAAGGGGGACATGAACTCACAGTGAAGCGTCTCTACCAAGTGTCTCCAAATCTGAAAGTTGTGCGACGACCTACAAGTGCTAATTCTATTTGACGGACGGCCGTGCCTTAGCTTTATAGTTTAAGTCTTTGGGAAATAGTTAGGCAACTATTCCGTGTTTACATTTCGTATATACTTGGTAGTTAATTTCCTTCCCAAGGATGGGGGATACGATACATGTGCGTAAGTTACGTTTTAATAATCGAGTGGTAATATATTTACCGGTGTACTTATATATTCATGTGAAAGCGTTTGTATTATTTTGGAATCGTAACGTTCGTAAATATTATTTTTACTCTAAAAATAATATTTATGTGTTTTCACAAAATAATCATAAACAGTGTGTGAAAAATACACATTTATCACGTTAATTTTTGTGAAAATCCCACCTCCGAATATTTAGTAAATAAAGTCATGGCGAAATTTATATTTCGAAAATATGTCAAAAATAATTCTAACACTTGTGGTGTAAATAATTCTAAGTGTTAGGTTTTTAGAAAAATTTCGCCAGAGTTTCCTCTGTAACTGGAGGTGGCCACGCTTTCAAGCGTATCATTTTCTTTTAACAAATCAATCAATCAATGTTCTCAACATTATCAAACAACTTTTCAACATTTTAACTAGTCAAAGATAGATATAATCGCAAAAATATACGAACTTGTGGTTTGTCTAAAATATGTAGTAAATCTCTTTACTTTTACTGGATCTTTTGTGTAAATAATCCGATTTCGTAAAAACCTCGTTTTTAGAGAAAATCCATCTTTACAACTTCTAGTAACTTTTGACAAAACTAGTTCTTTGTCGGATCCTTTTATTTCACAAGTGTTTACACACTTGTGGTTTATAAAAATCATGTTTGTTAGTATAAAATCCGTCTTTTAGAAAACATGATTTCTTTGACGCGTGGTCCTTTGAAAATACCACTTGCAGATACGTAGATCTGCTAGTTTTAAACACTATTGTACATGTTAAAACACTTTTACACAAATAAAACATTTTTACACAGGTTCATGTCTCATGTGTGGTAGAGTTTCACCCTTTAACCTTTGTATTCACCAAAACAAGCTTATGTTAAGATCCATGATCTTACTAAACCGGGTTAAACGATGATCCGAGCTACCACAACATAGATCGGGTCTCAATAACCTCATATTTCAAATACTACAACTTTTACATAACACATGAGCTATTAACCACCATTTTTCATACTTTTAGTAGACTTTTGTGCATCATCTTGCATTTTAACGAGATTTAACCGACATAATTCCTTTTAACCACTTTAGATAAGTCTAAAAACGAGTTTTAAGTGTTATACCTCTAGCTCAAGGCTAGGGAAGATTTTTGACGAAAATGGCGTGGATAAAAGCAAAGTGGAGAGGTCCTTCGCGTTCCGTTTGCTCCAAACCTCCTAATACGTGACCCTTGATGTTTGTATATGCTTGGAATGACTTGAACAAGAACCGAAAAATTGATGGATGGATATAGGGGGTTCGGCCGAAAGCTCTTAGAGAGCAAGAGAGAAGTGTGTTGGTGAGTTTTGGAAAGTGAAGTGATTAGTGTGTCAAGCTTAGATTTAATAGACAAATTAGTGTGCATTACCCTTTGGATATAGTGTCTAGTTGATACTAGACATAGGAGATTATAAAATCAATGAAGTACAAATTGTGTTCCCCATGGTTGGGGCCGGTTAGAGAAGGGGGGGGGGGGGTTGTTCGATCTCAACTAGGTTAGTTAGGGTAACTAAGTTAAGTTAGTTAAGTGTTAAGTGTTTAACTTAGTTACTTGTGTGTAGTATGTTACCACGGGTGTTAGGGTAATCAGGGACCCTAACTGGCTCAGAAAAATATAAATAGGGAAAATAATAATATTCTCATGTTCCGGGTATAGTCCGGTTGTTCGGTTGGATAATAATCCGTTAAAGCGTTACAAAAGCTTTAAAGTGTCGTTATTGGTATTTTTAGTGACACATTTTGTTTCCGACACTTTGGAAAGTGTCTAGTAGTATTTTCCCCATATTTTGGCACTTTACTAGTTAGCTAAAATGCTGAATTTTTATTAAAGTGCTGTGTTTTGTACTTAAAGTACGTTTTAGGCACATCCAATCAGTGTATCTTATTTCTAGAGACGCAGTTCTACAACCCTTGTATCCTACACTCACTATTGGTGTAGCAAAATATCTCAGGCTCTTATAGGCCTTAGAGGCAGTGTCTGCCTGATGCTGGCTTGATCAGCATGTTCAATAGGTTATCCGTTATCGTGCTACTGTGCTTTTTGTGCATCATGTTTGTCACTATGGTTCAGTATGTAAGTATTGTAGTGACAGCAAGCAAGTATGATGCAAGTAAGTACATGTATCAGTATTCAAGTAGCAGTTTATCAGCTAGTTCAAGCAAGCACAGTAATTAAGCAGTAATTAGTCATTAATTAAATCGTACGGATACCTGGTTTAGTGCGGGTTGTCACATTTAGTAGGACCTCCTTCAATACCCACTGGTATTGGATGGCGGTGGTCCGAACTCCTTGACCCCCTCATATGTAAACTACTATTAAAACTTTAACCTGGCTATTTAGGATTGTATCCCTGCTGAGTCAAACTACTTAGCCGAGGGTAACGTCACCTTCAAAAGAGGGGCCTACCACATTATGCATTAATAACTTAATTAATTATCTTTCAATAATCCAACCCTTTAGGATTGCATCCTTGCTGACTCAAACTACTGGGTTGAGGGTAACGTCACATTTAAAAGAGGGGCCTACTACTGTAACTAAGATAATCTCTTAAAAAGTGTAAAAGTGCGGAAATAATCAAAGGTTACACTAAAGGCGAGTCAGATCCAAGTGATTCATCTTGTCTATCTGTTTTTTTTCAGCATTTTTAGTTTAAAACCTTTTTCTAATTTTTTTATTTGATTAGACGTTGAGGATAAACCGGTACTAAAAGCTCTTGTGTCCTTGGACGACCTCGGTATCTTACCAACACTAAAAGCTCTTGTGTCCTTGAGGATAAACCGGTACTAAAAGCTCTTGTTGTTGTATGAGAATTCAACCAAAGGTAAGTGTTTATCCCAGCTACCGCCCAAATCCATAACACACGCTCTCAGCATGTCTTCTAAAGTCTGTATCGTTCGCTCGCTCTGGCCGTCAGTTTGCGGATGGAACGCAGTGCTCAGATTCAACTGTGAGCCAAAGGCTTCTTGGAAGGATTGCCATATCCTTGACACAAACCTTCCGTCTCTATCAGAGATGATTGAGAGAGGCACTCCATGACGTGCGACGATCTCTCTCATGTAAATTTCCGCGAGTTTACTAGTGCTGTCTTTTTCCTTGATTGGCAGAAAGTGTGCGGATTTTGTTAGGCGGTCAACTATTACCCAAATCATATCATGGCCTCTTGGCGTTCTTGGCAATTTTGTAACAAAATCCATTGAGATTTGTTCCCATTTCCACTTGGGAATCTCAGGTTGTTGCAGCAGCCCTGAAGGCTTCTGGTATTCCGCCTTAACCTTAGCGCACGTTAAACATTTGCTCACATAGACAGCTACGTCGCCTTTCATCCTAGGCCACCAATAGTAATCTTTGAGATCCTGGTACATCTTATCCGCTCCAGGATGGATAGAGTACCGTGATTTGTGAGCTTCGTCAAAAATAACTTTCCTTAAATCTCCAAACAAAGGAACCCAAATCCTCTTTTCAAAACATAACGTTCCTTCCTCGTTTGGTACCAGTAGCTTCTCCATCCCACGGAGATATTCTTCTTCACGGTTTCCTTCCTTAAGGGCTTCCTTTTGTGCAGCACGAATGCGCAAGGAAAGATCGGTTCGTATAATCATTTCCAAAGCCCTTATCCTTATGGGCTTGATTCTCTCTTTACGACTTAGGGCATCGGCGACTACATTCGCCTTCCCTGGGTGATACTTTATCTCGCAGTCGTAGTCGTTTAGCAACTCAACCCATCGTCTTTGCCTCATATTCAACTCCTTCTGGTTGAATATATGCTGTAGGCTCTTGTGATCTGTAAAGATTGTACACCTCGTACCGTAAAGGTAGTGTCTCCAGATCTTTAAAGCAAAAACCACTGCGCCAAGCTCCAAATCGTGTGTGGTATAGTTCTTTTCATGTACCTTCAGTTGACGCGATGCGTAAGCAATAACCTTTTGGCGTTGCATCAACACGCATCCCAATCCTTGGCGCGATGCGTCGCAGTATACCACAAAATCATCAGTACCTTCTGGTAGAGCTAAGATAGGCGCGTTGCAGAGCTTATCCTTCAGTATCTGGAATGCTTCTTCCTGTTTGATTCCCCAATCAAACGTCTTATCTTTCTGGGTGAGGAGCGTCAAAGGTTGAGCGATTTTTGAAAAATCCTCAATGAATCTTCGATAATAGCCAGCCAAACCCAAGAATTGCCGAATCTCGGTTGGCGTCTTTGGCGTTTCCCAATCCTTGATCGCCTCGATCTTGGTTGGATCCACGTGGATTCCATCTCCATTTACCACGTGCCCAAGGAATTGGACTTCACGTAGCCAAAATTCGCACTTGGAGAATTTGGCATACAGCTGTTCCTTCTTTAGTAGCTCCAAAATAGCTCTAAGATGTTGTTCGTGCTCGGCCTTTGTTCTTGAATAAATCAAGATGTCGTCGATAAACACAATCACGAACTTGTCTAAGTATGGCTTGCACACTCTGTTCATCAAATCCATAAAGACTGCAGGTGCGTTTGTCAAACCAAACGGCATAACGAGGAACTCGTAGTGTCCGTAACGAGTTCTGAAGGCTGTCTTCGGGATACTCTCTTCTTGAATCCTCAACTGGTGGTATCCAGATCGAAGATCGATCTTTGAATAAAAGCTTGAACCTTGGAGTTGATCGAATAGATCATCGATTCTTGGCAGAGGATACCTATTCTTGATCGTCAGCTTGTTTAACTCCCGGTAGTCAATGCACATTCGAAAACTACCGTCCTTCTTCTTAACAAACAGGACCGGAGCTCCCCAAGGCGAGAAGCTTGGTCGGATGAAACCCTTGTCTAACAACTCTTGAAGCTGTGTCGACAGTTCTTGCATCTCAGATGGAGCAAGTCTATAAGGTGCCTTAGCCACAGGCGCGGCGCCTGGAACTAAGTCGATGTGGAACTCCACTTGCCTTTGAGGTGGCAGTCCAGGTAAGTCCTCTGGGAAGACTTCTGGATACTCCCTTACTACAGGGATGTCTTCAATTCTTGGTTCAGCAGCCTTCTTGTCCACAATGTGTGCCAGGAAGGCAACACATCCTTTCTGCAAACACTTTCTTGCTTTCAAGCAGCTGATAAATCTTAGCGGCGTGTCACGCTTCTCTCCGTGAACAACAATGGTCTCACCATCATCGGTTGGGATACAAACAACTTTCTCGTGGCATACTATCTCAGCCTTGTTTCCTGATAACCAATCCATTCCTACTACCACGTCGAAGCTTCCCAACTGGACTGGTAGCAGATCTAGAGTGAACTCACGTTCTCCTAATTCAATCACATAACCTCTGATCACCTCATTGGCTTCTACTAACTTCCCATTGGCTAATTCGATCGAGTAGGGAATATCTAACTTATTAGCAGCTAACCCAAGCATATTCTTAAATTCTAACGACACGAAGCTATAATCGGCACCAGTATCAAATAAAACGGATGCATAGCGTTGATTGATAGGGAACGTACCAGTAACAACATTGGGGTCCTGGCGCGCTTCCCTTGCTTCCAGTTGGAACACTCTCCCACGGGCTTGGTTTAAATCTGGGCAGTTCTTCTTAAAATGCCCAACATCACCGCAGTTAAAACATCCAAGTTTTCGACCGCTTCCGGCGCCATCCCCAACTTGCTGGTTGTTTTGGTTCGCATTGTTGACTCCGTTCCCTCCATTATTTCCTTGTGGGCGATTACCACCACGATTATTGTTTCTGTTTCCATATCCTCCCTGGCCTCCCCGACCCGCAGGGGCCCAACAAGTGTCCTTCAAGTGACCACGTTTCCCACATACTTCGCATACTTTTAGCCCACATTGACCAGAATGGTGGCGCTGGCAGGTATTGCATTTGGGCTGGGTGCCCATGTATCCTTTCCCTTTCTTTCCATTACCAGCTGATCCTCCTTTCTTAACCGCCACACTGGCGCCTTGCTTGAAGTTTGAGAATTTCCGTTTACTACCTCCTGACGACTCGACGTGAGTCTCTTTCTTCCTTGGTTCTGCTTCATCAAACTTGTTCAAACGAACAGCCTCCTCGGTGAGAGCCACGCTCAAATCGATTGCCTCAGTAATAGTCGCAGGCTTGGATGAGGTTACCATGCTTATGATTTGAGGAGCTAGTCCCCAAATGAAGCGTTCAATTCTCTTGAACTCAGGAGTGACCATGTAGGGTACCACATGAGATAAGTCATGGAACCTTTGAACGTACTCTGCTATCTTTGGACCGTCCATTTTCAAGTGCCAGAACTCGGTCTCCAATCGCTGGATCTCTGCGCGGGAACAGTACTTTTTGCGCATGAGTTCTTTCAGTTCGGTCCAGGTCAGCGCGTAGGCGGCGGCTTCGCCTAGTGTCTGCACTTGTAGATTCCACCAGGATAGGGCTCCATCTAGAAATAGCCCTGAGATATAGGTGACTTGCTGATCCAGCGCGCACTTGCTCATGCGTAGAACAGATTCGGTTTTCTCAGCCCAGCGAACAAAGGCGACAGCACCTCCTGTGCCATCAAAGTTGACCGGTTTGCAGTCTAGAAACTGCTTGTAGGTGCACCCTGCACATACGTTATAACATATGAATGGTATTAGCATCCTTGCCAGAGATATCCAATTAGGTCACGGTAGGTCTTAATGGCTTAGTATTACCGTGAGGTGGATTGTTATTGCCTTGGTTAATACTTCCGCTCGTTTCGGGCTGAGATGCTGCATACTGTGCTATGGCAGCAGCAATAATCTGCTGGAGTTCTGCCTCATTGGTTGGCATGTGTGGCTCACGTCTCGGCGGCATCTTTCTAAAAGATGGTTTACGTTGGTCAGGTCATAGTAAGACGTACGTATATAGTAATAGTAATAGCACATAACATCTCATGTTATCAACACATCACAAATACCAATCACACAACATCCCATGTCATAAAAATACAAATAAGCAATCAAGCGAATCAGATATGATGAGAATACTGCGATTGCCATATATCAAGACCACATAGTAAGTGTATCAGTACATCATAGTGTCATACAATCATCCATCAACTAGGGGCTACATCACCCCTGTCCAAAAACTACATCAATCAGTGTCAATACATCAAATACAAGTCAACAAAAGTCAGAATCAACTGTGGTCTCCAAAAATACTGTGCAATCCAACAATCGCCGTCTTCTCATCCTCGTCTACCCAAACAGCACTGATGAGCTCTATACAGATGGTGGTGGAGGAGGGGGAAAGTGGGTGTAAAACAAACGGCGTAACTGTAGCCAGTCCGCCTCCATAGCCTGCTGAGTACGAATGATGGAAGCAATCTGCTGCTCTAATGTAAAGAGACGGGCAGCATAATCTGGGGGTAAAGGTCGAAATGGCTGCAGAGGAGAGTGTGTCTGACCATGGCATGGACACGGTGGCAGCTGAGCTCTCTCGAGCTCCTGGATGCGCTGCGTGTGTGACTCATGCTGAGCTACAAAAGACATCAAGACGTCCTCGATAGTGTACCCCCTGTGAAAAGAATGGTAGGGGTCAGTATGTGGCATACCAGAATCGGGTGCCCATAGAAACGGCTCACTAGTGGGGTCAAAAGGTGCCACGTGAAATGGAGCAACAGTGGGTGGAACATATGACATCTGGGGCATGAAAGGGATAGGCATCGGTACATGCCCAACAGGATGGGCTGAAGAACCCTCTCCAGGCCTCGCTGGAGGTACAAACTGTGGAACCTGAAAAGTAAAATCAACATGTCGCGTAACAGGGATCTGAGGGGGAAAAGGCGGTACATCCTCATCAGCAGGTATCCAACCGTGCTGTGCATGCTCATCTGGTGGGTCCATGCGTGCCGCGAACAGTGCATGCTCGGGCTCTAGTGGAACGGGATCAAGTGGGGGAGCAACAATAGGGTGAACAGGTGCAATGTGCTCAACGGGAGGGTCAACAGGTATAGCGACAACGGGTAAAGGATCAACAGGATCAACAATGACATGATCGCCCTCCATCAAAGGAACATCCACGGGGAGATCATCAGCAACAGGCTCAAAAGGGATGTCAGCATGTACTGGGTCATGCTCTGGTATGGGGTCTAGAGCGGCTGCCTGCTCAGGAGCAATGGCAGGCTCGAGGTCATCAAAAGCCATCTCGAAACCAAAATCTGGGTCGATAGGATCCACTGGGTCATCAGGGTCTACTGGATCCTCCATAAACTGATCCATCGGAATAAACTCTAAGTCACGATCTGGGTCGAATCCTGGGGGAAACATAGGATCAGAATCCTCCACATCATCGTGGTCGAAAGTGAAACTGGGGATAGGGGCAACAGAAGATGCCTGATCAGGATCTGATCCATGAGAGAAGTGCTGCGCACTCTGGGTGTGTGAGGGTACAGAGGCCACAGACTCAAAGGAGTCTGGGACTGGGGAGTGAGCAGGTGACTCCGCGGCGGGAGCATCTGCGATCAACAAGGGACCATCAGCAGCAGGAAGGGCCTCGCCCTGAGCATCCTCCTCGAAAGGCTCCTCATCAAACATATCGACATCATCATCCTCGTCGTCGATAGGCAAATCATAAACAGGGTACGAAGCAAGCGGTATAGGAGCAGGGATCACTGCCAGTGGTAGATCCCCGGCCAAAGGACCATCTGCGAGCTCGTCAGCACCGTCAGGTAATGCGAAGGGCTGAAAGTCGTCCTCATCTGTGCTCGTGACGTCGGACGTATGAACCTCGTGCTCCGATGACTCAAGGTCGTCTGATACGATAGGCCTAGGGCCTGTGGTGTCTGAACCACCAGTGTCTGTAGAATCCATGTGTCTGTAACATATACACAAACATGCACAAACAGTCAATCATATAATCAAATAATCACATAAGTCACCAAGTAAGTATTCAAATCATTCTCCTAGTCCCACTAGCCTCCCAGCCTCTCAGACTGCTCTTCCTAGTCCCACTAGCCAATTCTCCTAGTCCCACTAGCCAATTCTCCTAGTCCCACTAGCCAACTCTCCTAGTCCCACTAGCCAACTACCCCGTTCTCTCAGACCGAGCCTCGGCCTCTCAGACCGAGCCTATAATAAAGAATAAAATGTGCTCAACATTTGTTTGTAAAAAGTTTGGATCTGGACTTAAGTAGTATGCAGTAAAAATGTTTTCGTGAGAGCCCTAGTGATCATAGTCTAGACTCGAGAAAGAATCCTAGTTCGCTATGATCAGAGCTCTGATACCAAGCTATCACACCCTGGCTTTGCGGAAGCGTGGTTAATTTGGTGTGACTTCTCAATACCATAGCTTAATCATAACAAAGCTATATGAAGTAAAAACATGCAAGATCATCCATTAAGTTTTGAAAACCAAATACAGTACCATTGTTTTAACGGGAACATACCCTAACAACCTTAACCTTGTTCAACAGACATTACAAACTTAGAACATAACATAAACATGGTTCAAGGATTGTGTCTTGTCCAGGAAAGAGACACATCCCCTGAACCCCGGATGACCTCGGAAACTAGTGCAGCGGAAAACGTTCCATACCGTGCCAGATCTCGTTAATTTCCTGAAATACATGTAAGTTGAAAAATCAACAATAATGTTGAGCGAGTTCATGTGTAAGTGAGTAAGTAAAACACTTGTAAGTATAAAAGTTCCCTGGTATGTAGCAGTGTAAGGAAAAGAGATCACCAATGGTTTGCAAGGCCATTAGCATGTGTGAAATGCAAGTAGGAAGACTCAACCCTAGCCGATTTATGCGTCGGGCAACCAAGTCACTCAAGGTCCGTTCTGTTGGTCCTCACAGAGGTCCGTTCTGTTGGGCCTAGAGTTGGGCTCGCTACACCCAGATAGATCTACCGCTTAAGTCCCTCGGTGTTCTGCCTACCCATTCACATGATCTAAGTAGTAAACCTCCTTACGTTAACATACCGTGTATAATAGTACTTGTAAACAAAGTAACATGTATTTCACCCCCGCAGTTAAGAAAACTGAAAACAGTTAGAGAAAAGGGGGACATGAACTCACAGTGAAGCGTCTCTACCAAGTGTCTCCAAATCTGAAAGTTGTGCGACGACCTACAAGTGCTAATTCTATTAGACGGACGGCCGTGCCTTAGCTTTATAGTTTAAGTCTTTGGGAAATAGTTAGGCAACTATTCCGTGTTTACATTTCGTATATACTTGGTAGTTAATTTCCTTCCCAAGGATGGGGGATACGATACATGTGCGTAAGTTACGTTTTAATAATCGAGTGGTAATATATTTACCGGTGTACTTATATATTCATGTGAAAGCGTTTGTATTATTTTGGAATCGTAACGTTCGTAAATATTATTTTTACTCTAAAAATAATATTTATGTGTTTTCACAAAATAATCATAAACAGTGTGTGAAAAATATACATTTATCACGTTAATTTTTGTGAAAATCCCACCTCCGAATATTTAGTAAATAAAGTCATGGCGAAATTTATATTTCGAAAATATGTCAAAAATAATTCTAACACTTGTGGTGTAAATAATTCTAAGTGTTAGGTTTTTAGAAAAATTTCGCCAGAGTTTCCTCTGTAACTGGAGGTGGCCACGCTTTCAAGCGTATCATTTTCTTTTAACAAATCAATCAATCAATGTTCTCAACATTATCAAACAACTTTTCAACATTTTAACTAGTCAAAGATAGATATAATCGCAAAAATATACGAACTTGTGGTTTGTCTAAAATATGTAGTAAATCTCTTTACTTTTACTGGATCTTTTGTGTAAATAATCCGATTTCGTAAAAACCTCGTTTTTAGAGAAAATCCATCTTTACAACTTCTAGTAACTTTTGACAAAACTAGTTCTTTGTCGGATCCTTTTATTTCACAAGTGTTTACACACTTGTGGTTTATAAAAATCATGTTTGTTAGTATAAAATCCGTCTTTTAGAAAACATGATTTCTTTGACGCGTGGTCCTTTGAAAATACCACTTGCAGATACGTAGATCTGCTAGTTTTAAACATTATTGTACATGTTAAAACACTTTTACACAAATAAAACATTTTTACACAGGTTCATGTCTCATGTGTGGTAGAGTTTCACCCTTTAACCTTTGTATTCACCAAAACAAGCTTATGTTAAGATCCATGATCTTACTAAACCGGGTTAAACGATGATCCGAGCTACCACAACATAGATCGGGTCTCAATAACCTCATATTTCAAATACTACAACTTTTACATAACACATGAGCTATTAACCACCATTTTTCATACTTTTAGTAGACTTTTGTGCATCATCTTTCATTTTAACGAGATTTAACCGACATAATTCCTTTTAACCACT
The DNA here is from genome assembly GCA_030545235.1 of Helianthus tuberosus. NCBI lineage: Eukaryota > Viridiplantae > Streptophyta > Magnoliopsida > Asterales > Asteraceae > Helianthus > Helianthus tuberosus. The sequence goes on from CM060353.1 coordinate 87,262,808, forward strand.
TTAGATAAGTCTAAAAACGAGTTTTAAGTGTTATACCTCTAGCTCAAGGCTAGGGAAGATTTTTGACGAAAATGGCGTGGATAAAAGCAAAGTGGAGAGGTCCTTCGCGTTCCGTTTGCTCCAAACCTCCTAATACGTGACCCTTGATGTTTGTATATGCTTGGAATGACTTGAACAAGAACCGAAAAATTGATGGATGGATATAGGGGGTTCGGCCGAAAGCTCTTAGAGAGCAAGAGAGAAGTGTGTTGGTGAGTTTTGGAAAGTGAAGTGATTAGTGTGTCAAGCTTAGATTTAATAGACAAATTAGTGTGCATTACCCTTTGGATATAGTGTCTAGTTGATACTAGACATAGGAGATTATAAAATCAATGAAGTACAAATTGTGTTCCCCATGGTTGGGGCCGGTTAGAGAAGGGGGGGGGGGTTGTTCGATCTCAACTAGGTTAGTTAGGGTAACTAAGTTAAGTTAGTTAAGTGTTAAGTGTTTAACTTAGTTACTTGTGTGTAGTATGTTACCACGGGTGTTAGGGTAATCAGGGACCCTAACTGGCTCAGAAAAATATAAATAGGGAAAATAATAATATTCTCATGTTCCGGGTATAGTCCGGTTGTTCGGTTGGATAATAATCCGTTAAAGCGTTACAAAAGCTTTAAAGTGTCGTTATTGGTATTTTTAGTGACACATTTTGTTTCCGACACTTTGGAAAGTGTCTAGTAGTATTTTCCCCATATTTTGGCACTTTACTAGTTAGCTAAAATGCTGAATTTTTATTAAAGTGCTGTGTTTTGTACTTAAAGTACGTTTTAGGCACATCCAATCAGTGTATCTTATTTCTAGAGACGCAGTTCTACAACCCTTGTATCCTACACTCACTATTGGTGTAGCAAAATATCTCAGGCTCTTATAGGCCTTAGAGGCAGTGTCTGCCTGATGCTGGCTTGATCAGCATGTTCAATAGGTTATCCGTTATCGTGCTACTGTGCTTTTTGTGCATCATGTTTGTCACTATGGTTCAGTATGTAAGTATTGTAGTGACAGCAAGCAAGTATGATGCAAGTAAGTACATGTATCAGTATTCAAGTAGCAGTTTATCAGCTAGTTCAAGCAAGCACAGTAATTAAGCAGTAATTAGTCATTAATTAAATCGTACGGATACCTGGTTTAGTGCGGGTTGTCACATTTAGTAGGACCTCCTTCAATACCCACTGGTATTGGATGGCGGTGGTCCGAACTCCTTGACCCCCTCATATGTAAACTACTATTAAAACTTTAACCTGGCTATTTAGGATTGTATCCCTGCTGAGTTAAACTACTTAGCCGAGGGTAACGTCACCTTCAAAAGAGGGGCCTACCACATTATGCATTAATAACTTAATTAATTATCTTTCAATAATCCAACCCTTTAGGATTGCATCCTTGCTGACTCAAACTACTGGGTTGAGGGTAACGTCACATTTAAAAGAGGGGCCTACTACTGTAACTAAGATAATCTCTTAAAAAGTGTAAAAGTGCGGAAATAATCAAAGGTTACACTAAAGGCGAGTCAGATCCAAGTGATTCATCTTGTCTATCTGTTTTTTTTCAGCATTTTTAGTTTAAAACCTTTTTCTAATTTTTTTATTTGATTAGACGTTGAGGATAAACCGGTACTAAAAGCTCTTGTGTCCTTGGACGACCTCGGTATCTTACCAACACTATACTACGCTCACGATGGGTGCACTTGCCCATATGTGTGTTTGGTGTTAGTAAAATATCGTGTTTTATAAATTTAAAACTTGACTAAAGTGTAAAAAGGGCTAAAAATATACATAAAATATATAACCACCACACACGCATCAAGTTTTTGGGGCCGTTGCCGGGGACACAAGGATTTTAAGAAAGTTATGAATCAACGGCCTAATCGTTTTTTTTTCTTATTTTTCTGTTTTTTTAGGATTTTTCTTAAATTTTCAGTTTCTGCAGAGCTCAGCACGGGTCGTGCCTTGTCGGACATGGGCCGTGCCCAGCATTGTCACTGACAGTTTTTATTTTCCGAGTTACAGAGAGTTGAGCACGGGGCCGTGTCGAGCTCCCCAGTAACAGGGATCCGGAAAACAACTACTGTCTCCGACCACGGGCCGTGTTCAGCTGAGCACAGGGCCGTGGTGAAACTTCTTACCAACGTTCTTTTTTGTTTTTATTGCAGAACTTGGAACCCAGGCGCCACATCTGAACTTTCTACACAGTGTATGAGCTCCAGTTCTAGTAGAGACATAAAAGAACCTCTAGACGAACCCGAACGCTTTCTAAGAAAAGGACTTAAAGCTAATAACCAAGAGAAAGTTTCGGGGGACCCACTTCCAATGGCGGATCAACGTACCCTCATGGATTACCTACGACCCACCATAGGTAATCTCAGCGCCGCTATCAATGCACCGAATGTCAAGGCCAACAACTTCAAACTTCGGCCGCATTTGATATAAATGCTCCAAAACTCCGCAACCTTACATGGGCTTGCGGACGCAGATCCCCATTTACATATCACTGACTTCTTGGAGATATGTGATACTTTTCGGATCAATGGAGCATCAAATGATGGCATCCGCCTTCGAATGTTTCCATTTTCACTAAAAGACCGAGCTAAGGCTTGGCTTAATACCCTCCCAGTTGGCTCGGTAAACACCTGGGAGGAACTAGCCCAAAAGTTTCTATATAAGTATTTCCCTCCTGCTAAAATGGCTAAATTAATGACTGAAATTAACACATATTCACAAGAGGACGGGGAATCCTTATATGAAACTTGGGAAAGGTTCAAGGAGCTACTAAGAAAGTGTCCTCATCATGGTCTTGCGGTATGGCAACAAGTATCCACTTTCTATAATGGGTTGTTGCCACACACAAGACAAACACTCGACTCTAGCTCCGGGGGACTTTTAGGTAATCGCCGCCCAAATGAAATTTATAATCAAATTGAGAAAATTGCTCAAACCAATTTTCATTGGCACACTCCCTGAGGCACGAAATCTATTGCCCCGGGCGCCCATAAGGTTGATGAGAGCACTTCCTTGCAAGCCCAAATCGAAGCCCTTTCTTCAAAAATAAAAAAGTTAGAAATGGCAAAAACGGCTTCGGTTATGGCTTGCGAGGGGTGTGGTGGGCCACATGAAAATTGGAGTTGTATGAAAGAAATGGATAATCAAACAAAATCGGGAAACTACATTGATAATAGACCTAGGCCGTCAGGTCCCCCAACGGGTACCTACAACCAAGGATGGCGTAACCACCCTAACCTTGGATGGAGAGAACCCGGCAATAGTAGTAACCAACAAAATCTAAACCAACGAACAGACTTTCAACAACCAAGAAACGAGTCACAAAATTTCTCTCAACAACAAGGGGGACGAGAAAGGCTTGAAGATACCGTATCTTGCCTCATCTCCGACACCGAAAAGAAAAACTCGGATCGATTTCAACAACTGGAATCGAATTTTGGAAATCAACAAGCTAGTATTCAAAACATTAAAAAACAAATAAATCAACTAGCTCAAAATATGTCCGAGAGACCACAAGGCGTGTTACCAAGAAATACCAAAACCAACCCAAAGGCGCAAGTACATCTCATCACATTGAGAGCCGATCTAGCCAAACCACGACTCCACCAACACCCCAACAAGAGACGGCTCCTACACCAAATCAAGAGCCCCCCAAGAATCCTCCGGTTCCGTACCCCGGTCGGTTAATTCGCCAAAAGACCGATGAGCAATTCACAAAGTTCGTAAATTTACTAAAACAATTGCATGTTAATATTCCATTCGTTGAAGTCCTAACCCAAATGCCTAAATATTCAAAATTTATGAGGGACTTCCTCACTCACAAAAGGAAAATTGAATCATTGCAATTAGTTAATTTAAGTGAAGAATGCTCCGCCTTGCTACTCAACAAACTCCCGTAAAAGAAGATCGATCCCGGAAGCTTCACCATCCCTTGTTCGATTGGGGAATCACCCATACGCAATGCACTAGCCGATCTAGGGGCTAGCATCAACCTCATGCCCGCATCAATGTTCGACCGACTCGGCCTAGGGAAAACAAGCCCTACAAAAATGAGCATGCAACTCGCCGATAGGTCCGTTAAATATCCACAAGGTGTCGCCGAAAATCTATTGGTTAAAGTCGGAGAATTTGTCTTCCCGGCCGACTTTGTCATACTAGATATGGAGGAATATACCGAAGTACCACTCATCTTAGGAAGGCCATTCCTAGCTACGGCCCACGTAGTGGTAGACATGAATGGTGGAACACTAACATTGAGGGTTGGGGACAAGGAAATGAAGTTCGGAGTTGGTAAGAGAGTAGAAGATGATGACCCGGTCAATTACATGAAGGTCATAGACTCAAGTTTGGATGATGCTCTCCGACGGTGCAACATGGGATGCAAAACATCCCACTTGGTTAACATATGACTGGCTTTGGGTCTACCCAAGGACCCTTATAAACGTGGCGCACCACGGAGGCATTCCGCGGAACTATCCTTAGTTTAGTTTAGATTAATTTTTTTTATGTTTTCTAGTTTAGTTTTAATTTTTAGAAATAAAACACACTCGGGATGGTGAAGGATACCAAGGGAAACTTGAACCAGCACCCCATGCACAAAAACAGAGCCTCCCGCAAATTTTTCTTCATTACAGCAAGTTCGGCATGGGCCGTGTCCAGCCAACACGGTCCCGTGCTGAACCATCTGCAGAAAATCGCCCAATTCAGGTAACTGGACACGGGGCCTGTTCGCTGAACATGCCCCCGTGCCCAGGCTTCTGTTACTTTTTACTAATTTTTGTTACTGGCAACCTGAACACGGGGCCATGCCCGGACACCACGGGCCCGTGTCCAGATGCCCAGTAACATAAAAATTTGTTTTTAAACACACTTTTACACATTCAATCAACCTAAAAACTTATTTTTGGGACACATTGAGGACAATGTGTAATTAAATGTGCAGGGGATGCTAAAACCTTGAATTTTGCAAGTCCTAATTACAAGCCTTACACAAAACTCTATTGAAACCGCTAAACAACCCAAATTTTTTCAAAAAAAAAAATATTTTTTCTACTTTTCTTGGTTTAATTTGGGAATTACAAGTTCTAAAAATGTTATATTTTTACAAATTTACAACCGATAGCGTCGTGATAAAATGAACCAACATAAGAAAATTATGAAACGACATGACAAATCTAGTTAAAATTTGATTATATATACTTGATCACATAAAAACCCATTCCCACAAAAAAGTGAGTTTTGAGCCTTTATTGAGCATACAAATACACATCTTTAAACTAAATGCTCATTTTTCGTTTCTTGTGTGAATAGCTGCTTGGTTCTTACAACTCTAGAACTTGCCATGATGATACATTCCCGGTCCTTACCAACTTAAACCCAAGTAAGTAAATGATGGAGGCATTAGGAGTAACCCTTTTTCTTTCAACACCATTATTTTTTTTACCACCTACCCAAAATCCCCCTAGTTAACCCCTTTGAGCCTAAACCTTTTCATTTCCTAACCCAAAACAAACACCCTTTTTACCCACCAAAACCCTTTTTCATTTTAAACCCTTTATTTTAGTAACAAAGCTCGGTTTTCTTGTGACTTCCTTATCAAAAAAAAAAAAAATCATAGAGAAGAAAAGAAAAATGAAGTTAGCAATAAACAAACAAAGCTCATCAAAAGAAGACTTGTTTGAATAATGCTTCATTGGAATAAAAAGTCACAAAAACAAAATATTTTACGAAAACCGACGCTTTTTACGCCTTTCGCCCTTTTCTACTAATCACTAACCCAGCCACCTACCTTTAACCCAAGCCTAACCCTTCCCCAAAGTCCTCTTGATACTTGCAAAGGTGTATAGTTAAAAAGGAGGAGGATTGATTGCTTGGAAAGCTTATGGTTGGAGTAAGTTCCATGCCGCTCTCGAGTGCTTCACAAAAATACACCTTCGGCCGAGTGTTGAGTGATCCCCCGTGAGGTATGTGAACTTGTATATAAATGGAATTTTAAAGAGGCATGTTATGCCCTAATAAGTAATTTATCTTATGTAATGTTCTAAATAAATCATGACGAATAGGATTGTAAATAAAATAAAAATAAAACCTAATAAAGAATCTTGGAATCCCGACACTCTATGACAAGCCCAAAAACCTTCTCTTCTACCCATTCCATTTGGGAGTATAAGCCACATTATAAAGAGTTTTGCTTGAGGACAAGCAAAAATTCAAGTGTGGGGGTATTTGATGTGTGCAAAATGCAACATATAAATTACATCAAATGTGGCATAAAACTAACCCTTTTTTAGTACTAATATTGGAAAAAGTGTGTTTTTGTCTTCCTTTTGTATTTTCAGGATTAAAAGGGCTTAAATGGACAAAAGAAGCAAAAATGCAGCTAAATCTAACAATAATACAAGAAAAGGAATAAACGTGGCATGCCCGACCCCTCGACAGCATCTCCCCAAGCAAACACAAGAGAACAGAAGGCTGAACACACCCCGTGCTCACTAAGCACGGGGGCGTGCCGAAGTGTCTGCAGAAAAGACAAAGTTGTAGAAGCTTCTATCACCCACCACGGGGGCATGCCCAACGGACACGGAGCCGTGGTCAACACTAAGATTCGCAGAATCTAGGCAAATCTTGATAGTACAGATACGCTTCTGCACACGGGGGCGTGGTCAACTAGTGCAGACAAACTGCATTTAATGAAGAAAGAGAAGATGGGTGGACACGGGGCCGTGCCCAATAGACACGGGACCGTGTCCGGGCTTCTGTTCAGGCTATAAATAGGGGTGCTTGGCTCACTTGCAAACCATCCATTGGCAAACCACCTCTCTCACACTTCACCCACCTACCACCACCATCACAACCCACATCCACCACCACCACCATCATCCATCATCCATCATCCATCATCCATCATAGAGTGTGTGAGTAGTCTCGGGATCCAAGATTGATCGTAAGAGTTCTTGACAATCAAAGGCCATGTTTGCCTAAGTCTCTTACATCACTTGGTGAAGACAAATGTTTACTGTAATACTTTTTATTTTTAATCTTTTCGCACTTTTTATTTGGTTATGTATTAATGACTTTAATAACTAGTTTCTTATGTTGAAGGTGAATCTTCCTTATCATTTGTCCGTGGTATCTTGGCGTTATTTTACTGTCTATATAAAATAAAAGATTTACACAATTCATATCTCCACGGTCTATATGGAGATATGTTGGCTACCTGGTCGGGGGTTAAGTGAATGGTTTGGTAAGAGTCTTGCCTTGTTCAGTGTATAGATCCTGCAAGGACCTGGGTCAAGTTTAGTAGGACCTCCTTCAATACCCACTGGTTTTGGATGGCGGGGGTCCGAACTCTCCTTGACCCCCTCATATGTAAACTACTATTAAAACTTTAACCCGGCTATTTAGGATTGTATCCCTGCTGACTCAAACTACTTAGCCGAGGGTAACGTCACCTTCAAAAGAGGGGCCTACCACATTATGCATTAATAACTTAATTAATTATCTTTCAATAATCCAACCCTTTAGGATTGTATCCTTTCTGACTCAAACTACTGGGTTGAGGGTAACGTCACCTTCAAAAGAGGGGCCTACTACTATAACTAAGATAATCTCTTAAAAAGTGCAAAAGTGCGGAAATAATCAAAGGTTACACTAAAGGCGAGTCGGATCCAAGTGATTCATCTTGTCTATCTGTTTTTTTTTTCAGCATTTTTAGTTTAAAACCTTTTTCTAAATTTTTTATTTGATTAGACGTTGAGGATAAACCGGCACTAAAATCTCTTGTGTCCTTGGACGACCTCTGTATCTTACAAACACTATACTACGCTCACGATGGGTGCACTTGCCCATATGTGTGTTTGGTGTTAGCAATATATCGTGTTTTATAAATTTAAAACTTGGCTAAAGTGTAAAAAAGGCTAAAAATATACGTAAAATATATAACCACCACACACGCATCAGTAACCCAATTCAACTTTATCCCTACGTCACGAGACAGAACCCCAACGAACTTAGTCGGGCAGAGCCTTGACATGCGTTACGGGGCTCCAGATCAATCAGACAGGGTATCAGTGATCAGGGGTTAAAACACTTAAAACGGGGCAGGGCTTTATTATTATTATAGGTGAAAATAAACAATAAAAATAATAGATATTTAGAGAAGGGGAGGCGAGAGCTAGAGAGATGGGAGCAAAGTTGAAGTCTGCTCTTGCTTTCTATTTATAATGAACTAGTGATAATACCCGCGAATTTCGCGGTGTTGAAAAATGATATGTTTGTTACTTTTCAAAAGAAAATACATTGTTATCATGGCAATTTGAATTTAAATATTAAAAAAAACAAATTCATCGTACTACAAATGTAAAAAAAGGAGATCGAAAAGTAAATGTAAGAAATATGTTTTTCGGATGTTCAATATAAACTGAAACTCTGTTACTCTAACACTTCTGCTTGCTGGAGTTTCGTAACCAATAACCTCGAATTCGTTTTAGACCAGTTGAAAAATCAATCGTCACCTAAGGAAATAAATTCAGCTTGAAGTATATCATGCCATCCAACAACACCGTACCTATGATAGAAAAAATATGAATTTTTTTTAGGTAATATATAGAAATTGGGTAAAAGAGAAGTAATAAGTAACATAATAAATTGATTGACAAACCTTCTTTGACCATCAATATTGTGTGTACAAAGATTATTAACCCAAGTATTTCCTTTAACAACTTTGATCTTTACTTTAGAAAACTCATTTAAACCACCTAAGTAGGGATGGCAATGGGTCAGGTTTGGGACGGGTTTAGGTAATCCCAAACCCAAACCCGGTTAGATAAGCTTGTCCCAAACCCGTCCCAAAACCCGTCGGGTTTCTAGCGGGTAAATACCCATCGGGTATCGGGTATACCCGCGGGTTTCGGGTAAACCCGTTAGTTTAAAAAGATTACGCGTTGGGTATACTCATCTCAAAACCCATCGGGTATCTATCGGGTAACTACTAACCGGTTACATTTCGTATTGTCATTATAAAAATATATATAAAATAACTACAATGTATACGGAATAGAATACCTATATGTGTAAAAAATGGATGTATTATAAATATACATATTTAATAATATAAAAGAAATTATATCGGGTATACAATCGGGTAAACGGGTACACTTTATCGGGTAATTGGGTCGGGTAAACGGGTATATCACTAAATCCCAAACCCGTCCGAAACCCGCGAAAAAATAAAAACTATTCCCAAACCCGATTAACCGACCCCAAACCCGTCCCAAATTATTCGGGTTTTGGGTTTACCCATCGGGTTCGGGTTTAATTGCCATCCTACACCTAAGTCAGTAATTAACTTGGGAAGGATCTACATTTTGTAAGAAGATTAAAAATACGTAAAAAAAATTTATATGAAAAAGACTAAAAAACAAAAAAAAAATTAATATAAAAGAGGATAGTATAATACCAATTGATGAGTTACTGTCATTGCAAAAAAGGGTAGTTAGCATCGTCACTAACTTGTCGATAACCTTCCACATTGCTAATATGTTCATATTCTTGCTCAATCAAAGGAGTGTTGTTTAACAAAACTTGACGACCATGTTTATTGAATATGATAATATTAAAATGTGTGACGTCCTTTATTTGAAAAAACAGGATATCACCAGGATTTAACCTTAGATCTTCTATAAATTTAAACCAACCATCAGCAAAACAATAATTTGGACCAATCTTCATAATACGGACTTCCCATTGATGATAATCGGATACATTAAGTATAACCATGTTATCGGGTAAACGATAATCATAATGTTTTGAAATAAAAGTATTTGGTCGAACCTGTAAAAAAATAATTATTACAAATTTATGTGTATTATGTTTTTTTAATAAATCGTAATAACAAAAAAATAAAAAATTAAATCTATAAGAAAATTACGTACCGTTGGACTTTGTAAAGGATTTTGAATAATTTTACAGAACGATTTTCCATACTCTTTATTTGGATCATGAGATAAGAGGTTGAACTTGAAAGTACGATCACCAAGATAGTTGAAAATCATGAAGAAAGATTCATGGCCGAAGTAGTTTAAAACCTCACACCATCCATCAGTAAAGTAGAATACATCTTCTATTAATTTGATAACAACAGACCATGAATGTGTTTCATCAAATTTAAGACTAACAGTTGAAGATTCTAACTTATTCATCCATATAAATCTACTCATACATATAGGTATAGCCCGAAAAACAAAAAACAAAAGGAAAAATTCTTTGGAATAAAAGATAAAACAATACGAATAATTACTTTAAAAAAATAAATAGGAAGAGGTATGCACCTGTTGAAGCGATAGCGGATCAAGTATAGTTATGATAAAATTCGAACCATGACGATACATGTTAACCAAAACACGAAAAATCAGAAAGATGACTAAAGATTTAATAGTACTTGCAACACATAGAATGAAACAAAAAATTTAGACTATGTATTTATAACAGAAAATTGCAAAATAATACTTAAAAATATGAATATTCATTACTATAATTGTAAATAGATTTACAATTAGTTGTAAAAATATTAAAGCTCTCATAACAAAATTATATGTTAAAATACAAAACCAATATCTATTTAATCTATTTAAGTAAAATATATATAACTAAATGTTGGTAAAAAAATATAACCGTAAAGTTTCATTATTTTATTAATATGTATTTAAGTAAAATATCTATAATAATACATAAATATTTAAATATAGATGCATCATTACAATTTATCTCAACCTGCAAACTCTAGTTCCTGTTCAAACAGCAGGCTCAAGAAAGTTCATCGACGATTCAAGATTTAGTAAAGGTACTTTTCCGACTTCATCTCCGATCAGTTATAACACGATTGTCTCTTTGATTTACCAACTGAAGTTATCTTTGGTAGTAAAAATAACTCCTGAACTGTGTTTATTTACGGCGATTAATAAAGAATTAGACGTCAAATCGAAGTTTAGGTTTTTATTAAATTGAAACTTGTGTATGTTATATGTATTTAAGAGGGATTATATGTATTGCATGTGTTTGAATGTATATAATTTCGGTTAATAGTTTGATTTGGTTGATAGATTTTGATGATCTTCTTATGAAAAATAAAATTTCTTGTTTAATAGTGTGATTTCCATGATTGAATAGCTATGATTCTCATATAAAATTTATGATTGAGAAAATTTTTTGTTCACTGATATTCAAAATACGATTATATTTAACTCATATGTTAACACTAATATTGAACACTAAAAAATGAGATATGTTGTTATACAAAGATTTGATAAAAGTTAAGTAAAAATTGAGTATTTGTAATATTGTAATTAAATATAATGATCTGATAAAAGTTCCTTTAGTATTGTTTATATTTGTATTGTATATTGTATATTGTATTATTGACAGTCTGGATACAAAGATTTGATGTAGATTATGAATCATGATTAGGAATATTGAAAATATTGCTTAAATTATACATATAAGAATGATCAAGGCATATTTATAAAAAAGTGTGTGTGTAAATATGTTTAACACGTAATTTTGTTATTGCTATGAACATATATGTATGGATTCAAGTTCAATACTAAATGTTTATAACAGATGTTGGTATAATGCAGGTATAGAAAAATGAGTCCCTCATGCGTCGCTGTCTTAGAAGAGCCATCCTCGTTAAAACTTGTATTACAGAAGATGTAAAACCTAAATTTAACCGCATGTGCTACCAATTGATTTTGTTAAGAACGTATATGGAGATTATTGGCAAAGGACAAAAATAATGATAAATCATGAAAGTCGAAGAAGTTGGCCAGTTTCTTTGAGAAGTGTAAGTGGAGAATCCGTTATCACTGACGGATGGAGTAATGTGGTAAGGGATCTTGAATTGACAAAAAGGACGTTATTGCGGTTAAGGATAATCGAAGACAAAAATATGGAAATCAATTGTTTCGTCGAAAACATACGTGGTGAATCTTTTGTCACAATAAACAGTTACAACGTTTTAAAGATAATAGTAAGTATACTATTATGTCTGAATGAATATTTATTCTGTTATAGTTGAAATATATATGATTTACATAAATATCTATCAATAAAATGTTACATAACTTTTCAGGTGATTCCAGAACCTTATGTCATAAACTGTTACTCTTACGCACCAGTGAACGATTGTTATAACATAAATGTAGCAGGTCATACTTGGAAAGTTGAGACCGACAAAATCAATGATAATTATGTTTTTACAAAAGGTTGTCCGAAGTTATTTCATGATCTTGGAATAGAAGAAGATGATTTACTGTTGTTGATGAAGACGGACACCGTCACATTTTAGTTAAACATTTATCGTAGAGGTGTTGAGTTAGTTTTGAACAACAAAGAAGAAAGTGATGATGACTCTCTGCTGGAAATACCTAAAGACACATACTACAAAACGTTGACTTTGTAAGTATTTTATACTAAACTATAACGGTTTACTAAAAAATACGACTTACTTACGTATCTTATTGTATGACAGGCTTTCTGTGAAGATGATGACTCAATAGATCTGTTTATGTGTTAATAACCTTACATTTATATAGATTAAAATACATTACAATAAGATTTTGTGATTTTATTAACTATCATAAACAGATGAATGAAAGTCGTAACAAAGAGGAGGAGAATAAGAACATTGGTGGAAAATAATTGTCGAACGCGGGAACAAAGAGCCTGATGAGAGAAGAGATAAACCAACCAACAAAAGAAGATGTAATTATTTGAAACATAATAATACATGAGTAGTAATTTTAATATGTTTAGCCATATTTATTTATTCATTGTTGGTTATTGTTATCTAAAGTTAGTCGTTGTGTTAACAGGTTAAGGAGAAAGGAAAACAGATTGAGGCATATTGTAATGCAGACGACAATAAGGAACTGATATGCGGAACAGAAGTGGAAATGCAAAACGTGTCAACAGTTGGACAAAGAACACGCAGCCGGTTGGTACGTATAGAATAACTTAACAACATTTATTGATGAATTTTGATAGAAATAAAGATATATAATACATATATTATTTTAAATATAATGTGTTTCTGTAATAATAAGGTAAAAGACATTAGAAAGAGATCTGGTAGTGCATTGAAGATATTGGATGTTGCACCAAAGCGTGTTGCAAGGACGAATTATGTTGAGAAAACTGGTAATTATGAATTTACAAAGAAGGGAGAAAACCGCATGGTATGCTTTTTTACAATACTAAATGATAAACAGTAATACTATAACATTCATAAGGCTGATTTAATTGTTAATTATGGTATTCATGCAGAGAATGCCTGCTGATGTTGTAAGAATTGGCGGATTCAAAAACAAAGTGCATGAGTTAAAAGTGACGAACATGAATGGAAAAACAATCGATATGAATCTTAGGCGCCAGAAGAATGGAGATGTTGTGAGGTATGCAATCGAAGGTTGACCGATGCTCATGAAGGAGAATGGCCTTGGTTTGGGTGACATAATGCATTTCAAATTTGTAAGCTCAGGGAAATCTGCTGATCTTATCACACGTAGATGCAGTTAATGCAGGTTAAAAGGTAATCTTATAAGCTAATGCTGAAGGTGTTTGCGTAGACGAAATCATGACTCTTTTATGCTACTTATTTTATGTTTAATTTTGTTTTGGACACGTAAGCAGTTGTTATGATGTTTTATTTTGTTCCTTGGTAGTTTAAGTTTAAAGACAATTAGTGTTATATCATAAACCTAGAAACCATTTTTTTGAATGTAAGAAACGTTGGTATCATCTATAAACGGTTGTTGATTATAAATGTTTAAATAGATATATTTACATAATAAGTTGTTGTTGTATATATGTTATTCTGATTGTTTATATAAGTTGAAAGTAAGATGTACTAAAGATGTAATGTAAGCAAATAAGCTGAAGTAAAAAGTAAAGATGACTATCAAAAAAATAAATTCAACGAAAACAAATACAGTTGGAAATTATATTTTAAAATACTCAAACTATAAATCAAACTATAAATTTGAGAATATCTCTTTGTAAACTACATTTGTAGTTTTATTAGTAACGTTCCCATCATTGTCTAATATTAACATCCTTAAACCATCCATACTTTTGACTCTTGAAAGTGCAACGTATAGTTGTCCGTGAGTGAAAACAGGTTGCTTTAGAAACAAACCTACCTTCGATAGTGATTGTCCCTGGCTTTTGTTTATCTTCATTGCGAAACACACTGCTATCGGAAATTGCCTTCTTTGAAGTTTGAAAGGTATTCTTTTGTCAGAGGGAGAAAGATTGATCCTTGGAATAAAAGTTCTAGTCCCAATATTATTACCAGAAGTAACTTTTGCTTCAATAATACGATCACCAAGTGTAACGACTTGTAATCTTGTACAATTGCACAAACCGTTTTTCTGATCAAGGTTACGTAAAAGCATTATGGGAACGCCAACTTTTAATACCAACTTATGATTTGGCATTCCTGAAACTTTTATTCAATTTAGAACATCGGGGGGGGGGGGTAAACATCGTGTTGAATATGGTCAATTACATTCTCAGATTGGCAGATAGAATCTGAACTTAGATACTCTTTTTGATCACCAGGAAACATTGCTAATAAGGTATCATTTATCTCGTGAACAACATCGTTCTTAGGAGCAAGTATCGCTCTTTGTTGAAAATAATTTGGATCATTGAAAGATTCAAGTATCGAAGGATACACAAAGTTGATCAAATAGGGTTAGTGGAATCAGTAATCAACAGTTCTTCAGGTATATAAATAACAGCTTCGCCGTCGTTGCGACCACCAAGTTTTCCCTCGCCAATATCCAAAAGCCATTTAGCAAACTCTTTTGTCTTGTCAATATCTGTCACACCCCCAAAATACCACGTAGGGAGTGTCCCTGCTAGGCGTGTGACAAACCAATAACGAGCCACCAATCATATTGAACTCATAATAAGTTTGTAAATAAAATACCAATTATTAAAGAATTGTACCAATAATAAGTTTAGTAAATCCCAACAAGTTCAGCGGAAGCAAAATATATAACTAAAGTTAAACAGTATCAAAAGCAAGTTATAATATCAAGAACCATCTTATGAATCTCCTCAGTCGACCCATGACCACTCCAGCATCCCAGACAGCAAGTTCCCATGTTCCACATATCTACAACCTGCGAGCATGTACACACGTGTATCAGATAAAGCTGGCGAGTTCACAGTTTTACGAAAACGTTAGTTACCAAGTATTTAATCCAGTTTGTTTAACAAATACAAAAGCAATGTTGATAATATCTCGATACTGAACAAGACGGCTCCTGATGTATGTTTTGCCCATTCCCCATTGATCCTATCAAAGCATTGGGCCCGACTGGGTCATTAGTTCACACTCGCCCTCTCTCAGGAACGGGGTGAGGGTGCCAAACCTAAGTAGCGCTACCAA
The DNA here is from genome assembly GCA_030545235.1 of Helianthus tuberosus. Taxonomy (NCBI): domain Eukaryota; kingdom Viridiplantae; phylum Streptophyta; class Magnoliopsida; order Asterales; family Asteraceae; genus Helianthus; species Helianthus tuberosus. The sequence continues at coordinate 87,278,298 of CM060353.1, forward strand.
CTAATACCCCGCTACCACCCACGATAGCAAAAGATGGGACTTAAGAGATAGAGAGTGAGAATATTATCCAACATCCCAGTTTTACCCAAAAGATTTATCCCTCCCCGGGATACCCACTGACTGTCCCAAACCACCGGGACGCATGCTCAAGTAGTGAACTCACCTTAGACTGCTCGGTATGTTATGTCACGTTATTCACAGTTGGTCAAAAAATCCTAACGTGGTTACCAATAACAGTCAGTTTCGCATACACATAAATCACGTATTCCTCATACACATTGCACAAGTAGCGTTCAAATAAAACACACATCCTTATGCAAGTCATAATAGCAAATCTTGTAGCACAACAATCCATGACATTATGTAGCAAGTATTCGGATCATATGCATAACTCACATCACAAGTTCATGTTTCATAAAACACTTAACAGTTATTTTGTTATTCACATAAGTGTGCGACCCAGCTATTACCAGGCCCATTGAGAGTGTTCAACATAGTCTGATCCGTTATCCTATACAAATCCAAATGTGCAGTGTGCGGCCCAACATGGCTAACCCAGTTGTGGTGTGTGTGATTCAGGTCTCAACTGTGCGACCGAAGAAATAGTGTGTGGCCCACTTCCTTTGGGCGGCCCAACTAACCGAACCCGGCCCAGGAGTTCAATACGCAGTCCAGATACATGTCAAGGTCCACACGAGGGTGCGACCTGATAGAAGTGTGCTACCATAAAAGTTGTTTAATCAGTGAGCACGAGCAAAGAAGTGTGCGATTAATTACCCTTTTGTTTCTTTAGTAACTATTTACCACAATTATCGGGAATCCATTAACCGTTATTCCTTCATTAACGTAAATCAACAACAACCACTCACACCATTCCACATCAAAACAGTTACAAACTTTGAAAATCATAAATCTTAATCATTCAACTTAATTACAATGGACCATCATTCAATCATTAACGGCGATTTGCACATGGCCACATTTAAATCGAACCTATGCATATTATTGCCACTAGTATCATGAACTGGCAATATATCATCATCATCATCATCTAACCTTTATATCATCAATATGCATAATACGAGGACAGTTTATCATACAACCCAAAATCATGAACCAAAATAAATCATTACAATATGAGACTAGTTCATCTATTTATGTTATGCCGCCACTACCCAAGTAATGTTCACTAAATTATCACTAAAAGTCAAGACCTCTCATGGATCAATCATTATTATTATCAAAACCAACAACATTGGCCGACAATGCAGTGATCATTATCAAGTTGGCTGCACCTCCAATGCATAGCACATGTACTAATGTTATGTGTGCAATTTAACAATATATTGGCCCCACATAACAAAGCAACTAATGATATAATAATATTACTAACCAAATCACTCGATTCACCAGGAGAATGCCTCGAGGGGGGGGGGGGTTCTCCTCTGCCATCTCAACTTAAGTGAGGAAGAGTAGGGTTTTAGTTCTAATTTGTGATCACACTTATTCACGTATACAAGTAGTTAAACGAACAAGGAACTGGGCCAGTTATGATTGCTAATCAAATGGTAATTTGGGCCGATCATGTTTGCTAATCAAGACAGTGATTTGGGCCAAGTTCGATCAATTATGACAATGGGTTTCTTAATCAAACAAACACACATACGTTGCGGTCTGATTATACTAACACATAATTCTAACAAGGCTACCATAATCGTTAAACAGAATCATACAAGCACGGCACGCCAAAGAGGAATAACGAAGAGTTAGGATCACGCTACTAACCTTGAAAGTTCGGGTTGTCACATCATCCCCAACTTGAAAGAAATTTCGTCCTGAAATTTGACAAGTAAGCACAAAGGAGGGAAATGTTAAATCAAGGTTGTTGCGGATTTTGCTCAGGTGCCACATCATCCCCAACTTGAAGAGGAATTTCGTCCCAAAATTCACCAGCTTTACCAGGTTTAGAGTTGTCATCAGGAAAAAGTTGAGGATACTTAAGCTTCATCTGATCCTCACGCTCCCACGTGAACTCCGGTCCACGTCTTGAGTTCCAACGAACTCTAACAATCGGAATACGACTATGTTTACGCACCTTGACCTCCCGATCCATGATCTCAATAGGCTCTTCGACAAACTGTAACTTTTCGTCGATCTTCAACTCTTGAAACGGCACAATCAGTGTTTCATCAGACAAACACTTCTTCAACTGTGAGACATGGAAGACATCGTGAACATTACCCAACTCAGCAGGTAACTCGAGCTTGTAGGCTACTTTACCGATCCGCTCCAGGATTTTAAATGGCCCAACGTAATGTGGATTAAGCTTGCCATGTTTTCCAAGTATACCACACCCTCCCAGGGTGAGACTTTCAACATGATACGATCGTCTACAACGAACTCCCAGTGTTTCCTAAGCTTATCAACTTTTCTGACGGTCACGCGTTGCTGCCAAACGACTTCCGATCCAAGCAATCTTCCCAAGAGTTTTGAGTACCAGTACTAAACTTGTGATTAGGTTGTCACCCACCCTAATCCATCAAGGAGATTAACGTTACTGCTCATGCAATCCCTCAAACAGAGCTGTCTGAGTACTAGAATGGTAAATGTTGCAGTAGAACTCAACCAAAGGTAAATATCCCTCAAGAATGGAATCACCCAAGAATGGAATCGTCGAGCGAAAACACTTGACAACCTCCTAGAAGCAGCTCTTCTTGCCACCAGACCTTTCTCCATCAATTAGGAATCTGATGCCGTCAGTAAACACATTCCTTAAATTGTAGCCATTTGTTGAGTGTTTTTTTTTTGGTGTCTTATCACACGTAGATGCAGTTAATGCAGGTTAAAAGGTAATCTTATAAGCTAATGCTGAAGGTGTTTGCGTAGACGAAATCATGACTCTTTTATGCTACTTATTTTATGTTTAATTTTGTTTTGGACACGTAAGCAGTTGTTATGATGTTTTATTTTGTTCCTTGGTAGTTTAAGTTTAAAGACAATTAGTGTTATATCATAAACCCAGAAACCATTTTTTTGAATGTAAGAAACGTTGGTATCATCTATAAACGGTTGTTGATTATAAATGTTTAAATAGATATATTTACATAATAAGTTGTTGTTGTATAAATGTTATTCTGATTGTTTATATAAGTTGAAAGTAAGATGTACTAAAGATGTAATGTAAGCAAATAAGCTGAAGTAAAAAGTAAAGATGACTATCAAAAAAATAAATTCAACGAAAACAAATACAGTTGGAAATTATATTTTAAAATACTCAAACTATAAATCAAACTATAAATTTGAGAATATCTCTTTGTAAACTACATTTGTAGTTTTATTAGTAACGTTCCCATCATTGTCTAATATTAACATCCTTAAACCATCCATACTTTTGACTCTTGAAAGTGCAACGTATAGTTGTTCGTGAGTGAAAACAGGTTGCTTTAGAAACAAACCTACCTTCGATAGTGATTGTCCCTGGCTTTTGTTTATCTTCATTGCGAAACACACTGCTATCGGAAATTGCCTTCTTTGAAGTTTGAAAGGTATTCTTTTGTCAGAGGGAGAAAGATTGATCCTTGGAATAAAAGTTCTAGTCCCAATATTATTACCAGAAGTAACTTTTGCTTCAATAATACGATCACCAAGTGTAACGACTTGTAATCTTGTACAATTGCACAAACCATTTTTCTGATCAAGGTTACGTAAAAGCATTATGGGAACGCCAACTTTTAATACCAACTTATGATTTGGCATTCCTGAAACTTTTATTCAATTTAGAACATCGGGGGGGGGGGGTAAACATCGTGTTGAATATGGTCAATTACATTCTCAGATTGGCAGATAGAATCTGAACTTAGATACTCTTTTTGATCACCAGGAAACATTGCTAATAAGGTATCATTTATCTCGTGAACAACATCGTTCTTAGGAGCAAGTATCGCTCTTTGTTGAAAATAATTTGGATCATTGAAAGATTCAAGTATCAAAGGATACACAAAGTTGATCAAATAGGGTTAGTGGAATCAGTAATCAACAGTTCTTCAGGTATATAAATAACAGCTTCGCCGTCGTTGCGACCACCAAGTTTTCCCTCGCCAATATCCAAAAGCCATTTAGCAAACTCTTTTGTCTTGTCAATATCTGTCACACCCCCAAAATACCACGTAGGGAGTGTCCCTGCTAGGCGTGTGACAAACCAATAACGAGCCACCAATCATATTGAACTCATAATAAGTTTGTAAATAAAATACCAATTATTAAAGAATTGTACCAATAATAAGTTTAGTAAATCCCAACAAGTTCAGCGGAAGCAAAATATATAACTAAAGTTAAACAGTATCAAAAGCAAGTTATAATATCAAGAACCATCTTATGAATCTCCTCAGTCGACCCATGACCACTCCAGCATCCCAGACAGCAAGTTCCCATGTTCCACATATCTACAACCTGCGAGCATGTACACACGTGTATCAGATAAAGCTGGCGAGTTCACAGTTTTACGAAAACGTTAGTTACCAAGTATTTAATCCAGTTTGTTTAACAAATACAAAAGCAATGTTGATAATATCTCGATACTGAACAAGACGGCTCCTGATGTATGTTTTGCCCATTCCCCATTGATCCTATCAAAGCATTGGGCCCGACTGGGTCATTAGTTCACACTCGCCCTCTCTCAGGAACGGGGTGAGGGTGCCAAACCTAAGTAGCGCTACCAACTAATACCCCGCTACCACCCACGATAGCAAAAGATGGGACTTAAGAGATAGAGAGTGAGAATATTATCCAACATCCCAGTTTTACCCAAAAGATTTATCCCTCCCCGGGATACCCACTGACTGTCCCAAACCACCGGGACGCATGCTCAAGTAGTGAACTCACCTTAGACTGCTCGGTATGTTATGTCACGTTATTCACAGTTGGTCAAAAAATCCTAACGTGGTTACCAATAACAGTCAGTTTCGCATACACATAAATCACGTATTCCTCATACACATTGCACAAGTAGCGTTCAAATAAAACACACATCCTTATGCAAGTCATAATAGCAAATCTTGTAGCACAACAATCCATGACATTATGTAGCAAGTATTCGGATCATATGCATAACTCACATCACAAGTTCATGTTTCATAAAACACTTAACAGTTATTTTGTTATTCACATAAGTGTGCGACCCAGCTATTACCAGGCCCATTGAGAGTGTTCAACATAGTCTGATCCGTTATCCTATACAAATCCAAATGTGCAGTGTGCGGCCCAACATGGCTAACCCAGTTGTGGTGTGTGTGATTCAGGTCTCAACTGTGCGACCGAAGAAATAGTGTGTGGCCCACTTCCTTTGGGCGGCCCAACTAACCGAACCCGGCCCAGGAGTTCAATACGCAGTCCAGATACATGTCAAGGTCCACACGAGGGTGCGACCTGATAGAAGTGTGCTACCATAAAAGTTGTTTAATCAGTGAGCACGAGCAAAGAAGTGTGCGATTAATTACCCTTTTGTTTCTTTAGTAACTATTTACCACAATTATCGGGAATCCATTAACCGTTATTCCTTCATTAACGTAAATCAACAACAACCACTCACACCATTCCACATCAAAACAGTTACAAACTTTGAAAATCATAAATCTTAATCATTCAACTTAATTACAATGGACCATCATTCAATCATTAACGGCGATTTGCACATGGCCACATTTAAATCGAACCTATGCATATTATTGCCACTAGTATCATGAACTGGCAATATATCATCATCATCATCATCTAACCTTTATATCATCAATATGCATAATACGAGGACAGTTTATCATACAACCCAAAATCATGAACCAAAATAAATCATTACAATATGAGACTAGTTCATCTATTTATGTTATGCCGCCACTACCCAAGTAATGTTCACTAAATTATCACTAAAAGTCAAGACCTCTCATGGATCAATCATTATTATTATCAAAACCAACAACATTGGCCGACAATGCAGTGATCATTATCAAGTTGGCTGCACCTCCAATGCATAGCACATGTACTAATGTTATGTGTGCAATTTAACAATATATTGGCCCCACATAACAAAGCAACTAATGATATAATAATATTACTAACCAAATCACTCGATTCACCAGGAGAATGCCTCGAGGGGGGGGGGGTCTCCTCTGCCGTCTCAACTTAAGTGAGGAAGAGTAGGGTTTTAGTTCTAATTTGTGATCACACTTATTCACGTATACAAGTAGTTAAACGGACAAGGAACTGGGCCAGTTATGATTGCTAATCAAATGGTAATTTGGGCCGATCATGTTTGCTAATCAAGACAGTGATTTGGGCCAAGTTCGATCAATTATGACAATGGGTTTCTTAATCAAACAAACACACATTCGTTGCGGTCTGATTATACTAACACATAATTCTAACAAGGCTACCATAATCGTTAAACAGAATCATACAAGCACGGCACGCCAAAGAGGAATAACGAAGAGTTAGGATCACGCTACTAACCTTGAAAGTTCGGGTTGTCACATCATCCCCAACTTGAAAGAAATTTCGTCCTGAAATTTGACAAGTAAGCACAAAGGAGGGAAATGTTAAATCAAGGTTGTTGCGGATTTTGCTCAGGTGCCACATCATCCCCAACTTGAAGAGGAATTTCGTCCCAAAATTCACCAGCTTTACCAGGTTTAGAGTTGTCATCAGGAAAAAGTTGAGGATACTTAAGCTTCATCTGATCCTCACGCTCCCACGTGAACTCCGGTCCACGTCTTGAGTTCCAACGAACTCTAACAATCGGAATACGACTATGTTTACGCACCTTGACCTCCCGATCCATGATCTCAATAGGCTCTTCGACAAACTGTAACTTTTCGTCGATCTTCAACTCTTGAAACGGCACAATCAGTGTTTCATCAGACAAACACTTCTTCAACTGTGAGACATGGAAGACATCGTGAACATTACCCAACTCAGCAGGTAACTCGAGCTTGTAGGCTACTTTACCGATCCGCTCCAGGATTTTAAATGGCCCAACGTAATGTGGATTAAGCTTGCCACGTTTTCCAAGTATACCACACCCTTCCAGGGTGAGACTTTCAACATGATACGATCGTCTACAACGAACTCCCAGTGTTTCCTAAGCTTATCAACTTTTCTGACGGTCACGCGTTGCTGCCAAACGACTTCCGATCCAAGCAATCTTCCCAAGAGTTTTGAGTACCAGTACTAAACTTGTGATTAGGTTGTCACCCACCCTAATCCATCAAGGAGATTAACGTTACTGCTCATGCAATGCCTCAAACAGAGCTGTCTGAGTACTAGAATGGTAAATGTTGCAGTAGAACTCAACCAAAGGTAAATATCCCTCAAATTTTACTAAAGTCTATCACACACATGCTCACAACATGTCTTTGAGTGTCAGGCTGGTTCGTTTGTTCTGACCATTTGTCCAACGGTGTTAAGCAATACTCATGCCTAGACGTGAGTCAAGGGTGTCATGTATTGCCTGTCATAAATCAGGTGTAGTTCAAAATCAGAGGTAACAGGAGTTGGCATCTCGTGCCTAAAAGCCGCCTCTCTCAGGGGAACATTCACAGCTTGTGAAAACTCATCAGTTTCCTAGATTGCAAGAAAGTGTGCTGGTTACGTGAGACAATCAACGATCACCCAGGTGATATTGTTTCCGTTCTGAGTTTTAAATAGACCAGTGACATGATTCGTGGCAGTCTGTTCCAATCCTCCAAATGGGTGTTTCTGATTACTGACACAAACCAAAAGGTTTCTGATGTTCCACCTTGGCCTTCGCACAAGTCAAACGTCGTTCACTTGCTTCGCTGTGTAGGCCGTCAAGCCCAGTTGCCAGTACCAGATCCTTATATCCTAATATATTCCATCAAAATCCAGATGACTAGAATATCGGGGCTGGTGTGCTTCGATCAACACAAGTTCCCTTGGATTGCCGTATAGTGGAACCCGTAGTCGTTCCATGAAGTAGCGAATATCGTCCAACTTGCTAGAAGTTGCTCCTCCATGCCCAACATGGACTCAACTTGAAATTTCTCTTCCTTCAGTGCTTCGGTTTAAACAGGGCGAATCTGATTGGATAGGCTAGAGTTGATGGGGAGCTGCAAGCTCGCACGCGTTTAGGTTCCCTAGTCATAATCGCTCGAGAGGTCCATCCAGTGGTGCCATCACATGTTTAGCTCCTTCGAAACAAGGGTACACGGGAGGCCCTTGTGATCGGTATAGGTAATGCATTTGGTACCGTCCAAGCAATGCCTCCAACTTAAATCCAAAAATCATGACTTCCACCATAGATTGCGACTCATGCCATTCGTCTTGTAACTTCACTAAGTAGGCCATCACCTTCCCGTGTGGCATCGGCGTGTAACTAGGACTCTGATTCGAACCATCATGGTATGCCACTAAATTACCCATACCCTCGGGTAAAGACGATGCTCAGTGCATTGCAGAGTTGGGATTCGAAAGCTGAAAAGACGTCCTCCTGTTTTGTCTTCCACGAACACAGCACCCTGTTGTGCTAAAGAGCTTAAAGTTGCGTAATCTTCGAAAATCCAGTGATTAATCTGTGATGGTATCTAGTGAGACCAGGAAATTGCTGTATCCTCGATGGAATCTTTGGTGTCGGTCAGTTTCTTACAAAATGAATCCTAGCGAGATCCACGTGTATTCCCCACTTCGTTGATTACATGACCAAAATGTACCTCTCGAATCCAAAAGTTACCTTTAACAGGACTTCGCACGTAGTGGCTCCTCCCTCATGAGTTTTTAAAACACAAATGCCATCCATGCTGTTCCTTTCTCCTGGAAATGATTTAACACGTCATCAATAGGCATGGTCGATTCATGTGATCCATAAAGCTGCTGGTGTGATGATTGGCCCAAAGGTCATGGAATACAACGTCGTAATGGCCATACTGCGTTTGATATGCCGTTTTAGAAACATACTCCTCTTGGGCTCCCATCTGACGATAGCTCGTTCGTTAGCCAATCTCTAAATGGGAGCTTGACCCTCACAACTAGTCAACAGGTTGTCAATACAATGGTCGAAGCAAGCGGTTCTTGACTGTCATCTGGTTGAGTTCTCGATGATCGGCATCGATACGAAAGGCTTATCTTCACGAATATAACTAGGACTCCCCAAAGCAAAAAACTAGGTCTGGCAAAACTCTCGTTCAGTATTTCCTGTGGTTGATTAGACAGTCCTTGCAACCCTCCTAGTGCAAAACGGTGAGAGTACGAGTAATTAGGGCTGCCTCTGGCATGAGATCCAACTAAGATTCTGCCTAACAGTTTTGGAAGTAAGCCTGAAAGTTCCTCGTGTAGCACACCGAGCAGAGTCACGAATAATTGGTGGATCCTCGATCCTCTTAGCCTTAACATCAGTAACGGTTGCTAACATAGCGGGGTAATCCCTCCGTAGACACTTCTGGGCCTTCATTGCTGAAATGATGCTAACCCTCGCGCCACTCTAACGCTTTTAGAACAGTTAATGATTTTTCCACTAGGATACGCAAAATTTTCTTCTCAAAGGGTATATCTGCGAGATATCTGGGTAACCAATCCACACTAACTACTGCATCGTATATACCAAGGATAGCAGAAGGAAAGTCGATGTTGTACACTTGTCCCACAAGGTCGAGTTGCATCCCAACAAGCATATGAGGCTTCAATTGTCTTGCCATCTGCCGATCCCACAGCAGGTTCAGATTCAAGAAGCATCAGGGTTAAAAAGAACAGAGATGAAGCGATTAGCTACTCATACTAGCTACCATGTTGCAAAAATCCTGGCGTCGCCTACGCCAATCCTAAATGCCCTTCCATGTGAATCATTTCTAGTGTTGTTGTTATCGTTACGAGGATTTCCAGTACTAACGTCGTCTCCGTGATTGTTGTCATCTTGATTTAACCATGGCCAATCCATGTCGTTGACACCTCCATTTCCATACTGTTGGTTACAATTACGAGTATCTTGACGTTGCCGTGACTGTTACCTCTAACGTCACTGCCTGAAACGGAGTCCTACGATCTTTCACCGACAATGTCCATCTTGTCACATTTCCGTGCTACGTCCTCAGGCGCTACTCATTGTGCTGGCCGTTACACATTTCCGCACCATGGTCAATTGTTATCGTTTATTGTCCTGGTTAATCCGTAGGAGCTGACTCCCATAAATCGCTGACTAGGGTTAAGAATTCGGTGGAAGTCAGCCTGCTGGTGTCCGTTGCAGGTAATCAGGGTCGTTCTAATACTAAGGTTGGTAAGGCACTACACTCATCCTCTTGTCCATCGTTCTTGCGGGTTGACTGAGTGATACACGGTATGTTTCTAGAGTGTTGCAGAAGTGATCGCACATCGGGATCTAAGATGTCAATAAGTTACGTTCCAGTGAACGAAGAAAGGTGAGAAAGGTATAGACCAATCATTCGACGCTGCGACATCCAACACAGAGACGTTCGTACTAGCACCTAACATTCTACACCGTTCGCTAAGCGTTCAGATGGGTGTTCAGGTAATACTTGATAGCACCAAGATTCCTAAGAATTCAGAGAGAGGTGAAAAGGACGCATTCGAGTAGGAAACAATCACTGCTATGACTCCTGTAGGCTTGTTGTGTTTCACATTGATCAAATAACAGGACGGAACCCCTTTTTCACTTGTTAAGCCTCACTGGGACTCGCATGCACCCCACATTATTATTATGTGTGCACCCACAATAATATTGTGATTTGCTTGCTCATCTCAGCTCCTCTAACTCATGTCAAATGGTTCCTCAGACTCGACCAGCAAACAAGCAAAGAACATCTCAAAACGTGAGTCACGAATGTCTAAGGTAACACCACACTATCAACTACTTAACGCATGCAAGTAACACATAAATCCATACTGTTGTGCTAAACGTGCAATCACATGCAATATCATATGTAAGTGTTCACTAGTTATGCAATACAATGAGTAAACGAGAGACGAACCTTGCAATCTGGAGCTGAGTGTCATGGTCGATTTCGAAACTGTTCGGTTATAGTCTGGTTTTATAAAATCATTTTAAAACCAAGTTCACTATAACCAGTGGCTCTGATACCAAACTGTCACACCCCCAAAATACCACCTAGGGAGTGTCCCTGCTAGGCGTGTGACAAACCAATAACGAGCCACCAATCATATTGAACTCATAATAAGTTTGTAAATAAAATACCAATTATTAAAGAATTGTACCAATAATAAGTTTAGTAAATCCCAAAAAGTTCAGCGGAAGCAAAATACATAACTAAAGTTAAACAGTATCAAAAGCAAGTTATAATATCAAGAACCATCTTATGAATCTCCTCAGTCGACCCATGACCATTCCAGCATCCCAGACAGCAAGTTCCCATGTTCCACATATCTACAACCTGCGAGCATGCACACACGTGTATCAGACAAAGCTGGCGAGTTCACAGTTTTACGAAAACGTTAGTTACCAAGTATTTAATCCAGTTTGTTTAACAAATACAAAAGCAATGTTGATAATATCTTGATACTGAACAAGACGGCTCCTGATGTATGTTTTGCCCGTTCCCCATTGCTCTTGTCAAAGCACTGGGCCCGACTAGGTCATTAGTTCACACCCGCCCTCTCTCAGGAACGGGGTGAGGGTGCCAAACCTAAGTAGCGCTACCAACTAATACCCCGCTACCACCCACGATAGCAAAAGATGGGACTTAAGAGATAGAGAGTGAGAATATTATCCAACATCCCAGTTTTACCCAAAAGATTTATCCCTCCCCGGGATACCCACTGACTGTCCCAAACCACCGGGACGCATGCTCAAGTAGTGAACTCACCTTAGACTGCTCGGTATGTTATGTCACGTTATTCACAGTTGGTCAACAAATCCTAACATGGTTACCAATAATAGTCAGTTTCGCATACACATAAATCACGTCCTCATACACATTGCACAAGTAGCGTTCAAATAAAACACACATCATTATGCAAGTCATAATAGCAAATCGTGTAGCACAACAATCCATGACATTATGTAGCAAGTATTCGGATCATATGCATAATTCACATCACAAGTTCATGTTTCATAAAACACATAACAATTATTTTGTTATTCACATAAGTGTGCGACCCAGCTATTACCAGGCCCATTGAGAGTGTTCAAAATAGTCTGATCCGTTATCTTATACAAATCCAAACGTGTAGTGTGCGGCCCAACATGGCTAACCCAGTTGTGGTGTGTGTGATTCAGGTCTCAACTGTGCGACCGAAGAAATAGTGTGTGGCCCACTTCCTTTGGGCGGCCCAACTAACCTAACCCGGCCCAGCAGTTCAATACGCAGTCCAGATACATGTCCAGATCCACACGAGGGTGCGACCTGATAGAAGTGTGCGACCAGAAAAGTTGTTTAATCAGTGAGCACGAGCAAAGAAGTGTGCGATTAATTACCCTTTTGTTTCTTTAGTAACTATTTACCACAATTATCGGGAATCCATTAACCGTTATTCCTTCATTAACGTAAATCAACAACAATCACTCACACCATTCCACATCAAAACAGTTACAAACTTTGAAAATCATAAATCTTAATCATTCAACTTAATTACAATGGACCATCTTTCAATCATTAACGGCGATTTGCACAAGGCCACATTTAAATCGAACCTATGCATATTATTGCCACTAGTATCATGAGCTGGTAATATATCATCATCATCATCATCTAACCTTTATATCATCAATATGCATAATACGAGGACAGTTTATCATACAACCCAAAATCATGAACCAAAATAAATCATTACAACATGAGACTAGTTCATCTATTTATGTTATGCCGCCACTACCCAAGTAATGTTCACTAAATTATCACTAAAAGTCAAGACCTCTCATGGATCAATCATTATTATTATCAAAACCAACAAAATTGGCCGACAATGCAGTGATCATTATCAAGTTGGCTGCACCTCCAATGCATAGCACATGTACTAATGTTATGTGTGCAATTTAACAAGATATTGGCCCCACAAAACAAAGCAACTAATGATATAATAATATTACTAACCAAATCACTCTATTCACCAGGAGAATGCCTCGAGGGGGGGGGGGGGGGGGGGGTCTCCTCTGCCGTCGCAACTTAAGTGAGGAAGAGTAGGGTTTAAGTTCTAATTTGTGATCACACTTATTCACGTATACAAGTAGTTAAACGGACAAGGAACTGGGCCAGTTATGATTGCTAATCAAATGGTAATTTGGGCCGATCATGTTTGCTAATCAAGACAGTGATTTGGGCGATCAATTATAACAATGGGTTTCTTAATCAAACAAACACACATACGTTGCGGTCCGATTATACTAACACATAATTCTAACAAGGCTACCACAATCGTTAAACAGAATCATACAAGCACGGATATAAGCACGGCACGCCAAAGAGGAATAACGAAGAGTTAGGATCACGCTACTAACCTTGAAAGTTCGGGTTGTCACAATATCACCATGATTCATGCCAACAGTGAGCCTCATGTTTTTTGTTCGCGTTAGTAACTTGCATTTATTCCATATATATGATGAATTCAATGAAGCGTTCACAATATCTTGTCTAGATCCATTAGGAACAATAGGAAGAATTTGTCTAAAGTCACCACCAAATACAATTACCTTTCCTCCAAATGGTAAAGCTTCGCTATTTGAACATTCAGGCATAATATATCTTTTAAGGTTCTATCCAATGCCTTAAAGGCATGTTTATGAATCATTGGAGCCTCATCCCATATAATAAGTTGTGTTTTTTTAAAAGATACGCAACTTCGGTTCCAGGCTTCATGCGGCATATAGAATACTCATTTAGATTCAGAGGGATGGAAAACCGAGAATGTGCTGTTCGACCTCCCGAAAGTAGTAAAGAAGCTATACCACTTGAAGCAACATTTAAAACAATTTCAGACCTACTCTGAATTTCTACCAACAATGTCTTCCAAAGGAAGGTCTTACCGGTGCCACCATATCCGTAAAGAAAAAACACACCGCCTTTGTTCGTTCTAACAAATTCCATAATTTGATCAAAAACATGACGTTGCTCGTCTGTTAAAAGTTCTAACATACTATTCAACTCTTCTTCCATAGTATTTTGGTCATAAGATAACTCCTCATTGATCAATCGATTGTTAGAAGAAGAAATAAACTCGTCATCAGGATAAGGCATAGTTGAATAGTTCCTCAGCGATGAGCTATTACGAAGTAAGAATTTCTCAATCTCTAAGAAAGCCAAATTCTTAATGTCTTCGGCAGAGTAATGTAAAACTGCATAAAAAAATTGATAAGTATGTTAATTGAATAAATAGATAACATGAGATCATTAAAAAAAGACATACCATCAACATGTAAATGTTTTTCTTGTCTATATAAAATGTCATCCGATAAATACGTCCATGTCTTCTCCCATAAAAAATCCGGTCTAGACAAACTACCAGACATCAGCATTGTTCCAAATAACGTCCGTAAAAAAGTAGCGGTTCCATACAAACTCGCTTCTTTAATAGCTTCAATGTACTCGTTGTCATCATCCAAAAGCCCTAACGCATAACATGCGTCCCTGAAAGTTGGATACAAAGTACCGTTTACAGTACGAATTTCTTCAAAAGATTTTGGTCCCTTTACTTTGTTCAATAATATTCTTAGGTAGTATGCTTCACCAGCTGAAGGAAACACCGAATGAATCCTACCGATTGAAGGATGTCGTTTCCTTACATCCCATCTGCGAGTATTTAATTTAAAAACAAACTTTGACGGAAACTCAACATAAGTAAGCTCACGTGCCTCAGGTAATCTTTTGTTACACTTCATCCAAGATAAGAACATAGTAGAAGCAACAGATGGTTTGTTAAGAACCTCGTCAATGTCATCATCTGCACCATATACTACGTTTTGTTGACCAGGTAAATGAAACGGAAGTCGAATAACTGCAGGATATCGATAATGAATATCATAGGAAAAGATCCTCCAAGCAGATTCGCATACAGAAATATACCGGCAATCGTAATACTTTTCTATCTCATCGACTACTGGTTCCTGCTCATCCTGATTTCCACTTTCAACAACTCTAAGAGTAGTTCTATCTGGGCATTTGTTAATGTACTTGAACAAATATTTGATAGAACCAAGTTGATTGCACCATTCAACATTAATATGCGCCTGGTGTCTTTTTAACAGCACTTTACTATATGGAACAACATATCTATTTTCTACGTTCACGCGTGATTTAACAACAGATATGCCAGAATCCCTTCTACGATGAACTGGAAATCCTTTTTTATCCAAACATATTTCGTTAACAAATTTTTTAGGAAACTTCTTGGAACACTTACGATCGACCATGCAAGGAGAATTCATATTCAGAGCACCACACGGACCATGAATCATGTAGTCTGCCACAAGTTTATATAACTCTGGATCTTCGGCTTTGTCTGGAATTTTGGCAGAAATGATTGGATCTAGTTGGTCAACCGATAGTATCTTGCTGTCAGGATGCATGAATACACATATGTGTGCATGAGGAAGTCCGCGTTTTTGAAATTCAACAGTATAGACAACTACAAAGTACAATAACAAAAAAGATCGTATATTAGAAAAAAATATATAACTAAATTTTGTTATCAACAATATACATAGATTAATAATAATAATAATAATAATAATAATATTAATAAAAAAAGTAACATTATTTAAAAACTTTAGCCTTTAAATTTTAACGTATAAAGTAAACATACCAGAATTAACTCTGCCCAGCAACTTGCCTTCTTTCAAGTCTTTTGTTATAGAATCTAGTTTGATCTTGAAAATTCGACACAAAATGTCTGGTCTATCTTCAGGCCTTATGGTGGTATCTTTTAAAAACCTTTCAACTTTCGGCCATTTTGGATTACATGTAATAGTAATGAAAAAATCTGGATACCCAAACCATTTGCACAAAGACATTGCATCTAAGTAATTTTGCATCATATATCGAGAACCGCCAGTGAACGAAGAAGGAATAAAGATACGTGTTCCGATTTTTGACATATCTTTTTTGCCAGCATTATTTGCATTATGTATATTCTCAACACTTTCTGACCTCAAATGCATTTGTTGTCGCCGTTTGTAAAACAACCTTTCACTCTCCACCATAGTGTAAGCATCAACAACAAATTGTTGGAAAAGTCGTTTTGCATTATGAATAACAGAAAACTTATCGACACGATCTTGGAATCTATATGCAAAGAACTCACGCATAGTACACATTGGACGTTTGCTCTTGGTGTCTAGATTAAGACCTCTATGAAGAATGTCAACCATGTACATATCTTCTCCATATGGAAATAGAAGAGGGTATTGTAGAGAAAGATAAGAAGGATGTAATTCACTTATGCGCTCAAGCCGACCATATTTGGTTTTCACAACTATATCACGATTTTCAACAGCTTGAGTGAGATCTCCAATAACTAATACAGCAACTTCAGAAGCTTCAGGAAGGTTATATGTTCTACCATCTTTGGATCTTTTACCAATTAGACAAAGCTTCAAGTCGATGTAAGGGTTTTCATTTAAACAGTTTCTAGCTTGTCTATAACTTTTAACCAAAGCGTTGTTAGTGTCTAACATAACTTTAAGTTCCTCAATGATATGAACATCAAAAGCCTTCTCAGTTATAAAAAAGAAGTGTTTGAGCCCCTGTAAAATTAACAAAATGTATGGATTAATAATGTTTATATCTCTATTACTAACATTAATAGCATATCAAATAAAAAATTTATATAGGTAAATATAAAGAGTAAGACATAAATACATACCCAACATAATTTTGTCGGTTAAATATTTCATTATCTGTGTCGTATATATACAACTGGCTGAATTTTGGCTCATCTCCATCATCAGGTAACAAACTACCGATATTATGATAATTTTGACCACTTAATAGAAAGATATAAGGCGCATTTCCACGGTTGATAGTTTTGTCAATCCTTCCTCCCATAGATGTAAATGAGAACATAGAATTATAACGGCGAATGTATTTTAGAAAAAAATTGCTCTTCGCACTGGCGCCAACATATAGATCTTTCAAAATATCTAGAGGCTGTTTTAAATCAGGTAACAAAACTTTACCGTACGCACAACAAATAGAATAGTTAACTTTATTTCGCTTTTTTCTCCCCTATCCACCTCTGCTTTCCATATCTTTGCGTTACATGATCGACAAACGATGATCTGGTCACCATGATCCAAGTAGTCTGTATGTTTTTTTTGTATTTCAGTTAAAAGATTAATATTAAACCTTTAAAATGTATGTTGTTATAATTAAATATAAAAAGGAATATGTAAAGCAGTAATAAATAAAAGAGGATCCGCTTTACCTTTTGAAACACCTTTTAAATGTTGATTTATGATATCAGGAAAATCGATATCATCCTCTGCTGTCAAATCAATAATAGGTATAGGTGTTAAGTCTCGACGTTTTCTTACTAATTTTCGCTTTCCATATGACATTCTTGTCAATGTTGAAGCGTTGTCTGATGCGAGAACAACATTTGGTGAAATTCTAGATGAAGACGAAGGTGTGATGTCAACACTTGAAGATGATGATGAGTTGCTTGTAATATTTGTTAGAATAGCACCGGAAGATGCAATGTTTCCTAAAAAAATAAGTATAACAAATAATAGAAAATTAATTAATAATAAATAAAATTAAACTGAATAAAAATAAAAATATATAATATTTAAAAATATATAAACATATGTTTCATAAAAGTAATGCTTCATAAAAAAAACTAATGTAAAGATATTACCTAGATTAGTAAAATTAGAGGGACTTAAAGAAGTTATGTCTTTAACCACGACACTTGATGATGGACAATTTACTACAAAACAAAATATGTAGTCAGATAAAACATGTGAATCATAAATATCTAATTTAAGAAATTGATAAGGACGAAAAAAAGAAAGTCTTACCTGAATTGAATTTAGATGAGCTGGAAGAGACATTGATGCTTGATAAGACGCTAAAAGATGATCTGTTCAACGTAAAAGTTGTGTTCGGACTAATATTCTCTTTATTTTTAGTATAAGAAGATACTATCGATTGAGTCTGTGATGAGATTTTATTTAATCTTTTGCTATTCAAATATATCCGTCTAGCCTTCCTTCTTTTAGCAGCCTCATCCTTGTCTACATTCCGTATAACAACTAAAACGACATATCCATTAGTAAAATATATAAAATAAATTTTTATAATAAAGTTACGTATATAGATTACAAAAAAAATACCATCCGAAATATCATACAAACGATATGTTGAAGAATCATTCGTCTTACGAATTTCAAAAGATGATAAACCGCAAGAAAAATTGATGTTTATTCCACGGGTAGTAGATGATTTGTTATACATGGGAGATGTGTACGCACTTAAATTCTCTTTATTATTAAGAGTTGAATAATTGACTGTGGATTGACTCGGCGATTAGATTGTATTGAATCTTTTATTATTCGAATATATTCTTCTAGCTTTTGTTCTTTGAACAGCCTCAGAGTTGTCAACATTGCTGCATATATCAATTGAGATGACATATGAATTAGTAAAAAATGAAATGAAATGAAAAAAACATGCAGCAATACTATTTCAAAACAGATAATTAAAGGACATACCGTTAGATATATCAGACAAAGGATTTGGTGAATTCACATTTATGTTACAAAAGTCGGGACTTGATGCGGATGTATGTTTACGAATTTGTGACATTTCCTATAAAGCAAACTATAATTTGTTATCAAATAATGTTGCACATAAAGAAATGTATACTGATTTCAGAACACGTACCTTATATAACCAAGCGGTGTGTATAATATTATACTTTATCAAAGTCGATGAGTGACTTCTTTGTTGTGTGAAGAAATGAGTGTACATATAAATAAGAATCTATAAGACTATAATAAAAAATTAAAAAGGAAATAACCTTAATTATGGATATAAATTAAAGTGATACCAATTTACAAATAAAGGCTTATTTTCTTCACTAAATTTAGGAAATCATGTATTTAAGGTAATCATACGTTCTTACAATTTAATTATTATTTAACACCAAATTATATATGGAAATGATAAAAATCGGATTTAGGATACGTAAGCTTTCTATAATTGTTAGAATTTATCTTATTTATATCTTATTTTAAAAAAAGTGTTATGAACTATAAGTCAACAGTACTAATGTCTCTCAATAATATGTTTAACTAACTTTTGTTATTTTTGTAGTCTAATGAAAGAATTCCATTTTTGTTATCATATTACATTATTACATTAATAGTTATAATATAGTTTTTGTAGAGATTTAAGTGAAATGTAAACAACAAACATGAAACTGGAATTAAAAAGTAAACTAAATTAAAATACTGCTTATTATTCATAACAAAATATCAAAAGTCTCTGAATTCAAACCATGTATTGTTTTAAACCACACCAATAAAAACCAAATACCAAAACCACGATTTCAAACCATGTATTGTTTTAGACGACACCAATAAAAACCAATATTTAGAAAACAACCAATAACGTAATTATATGAAAACTTCCAAAACTATTTCTCGATTTTAGGAATTATGATGTTCCTCTTCTCTGCACTATTGGCATCCTTAACCTCGCCAGATTTATGGACATTTGTTGCAGACATGTGAGAATCTTCCTCAACATCATAGACTTGAACCAAGTTTCGCTTCACTTCATCCTTAACTAACATGGAAGCAGGAGTATCAGTGACATCCAAAGCAACAGGTGAAACGGTGCTCACCATGTTAGATACAGGGGTCGTGTTTTCGCTTCCTTTGACACCATAGTCCTAACAAAAGAAAAATTTAACAGGTTAGAAACGCAACGAATAGTTGAACATATATGAAATAAAACAATCGCTAACAAAAAAATAATTCACAGTACCACCTTCAAACCATCACATGTCTGAGACTGAAATTCTGAAGCACCGATATTCAGAGAACAATTCTGAGAAGACTGCATAATTTATAAAAAATAAAATAATTAAAAAACGATATCTAGACTTCAGGATACTACAATGTTGAAAACATAAAACAATAAGGTCGAAAATTTTATATAACATACACTTATCTGTGAAGAAGATTGCTTGTCTTGAAGTTGAAATATAACGTTAGGATCCACAGTCAGTTTGATTATACCATACTTATGGATGTTATACTTCAAGACATAGCTGGTAACGTCTATTTTAAAAGCAACAGTCTGGCCAATCAACGCATCTACTTCAGCAGGAATCTTCATAGCATCAGAACGCTGACAAAATATAATATTGATCACTTATAAAAAAATATGAACTTTTAAGTAAATTTAAAACAAAACCAAAATGCATACTAAATGTAAACTTACAAATTCAGGATTGGCATTAAGAATCTCTTCAACAGACTTTCCTACCAACTTTCGTGCTTCACGATCAAACAAAGTAAGTGTAACAGAGGCAGAAGTGTCTTGGACCCTAAGTTGAATCTTGTACTTAGTGAATATGGGTATGTTCATATTGTTAAATAATAAAAATAGGTCGTGCATGTAAAAAAAGGTTCAGAAGGTATATTCACTTACTTCAGAGAAGAAGTTATAGTTTTAAAAGCACAACGATCAGAGACACAGGTAAGAACCTCCTTTGTTACAGCTGAACCTGATTCCTGTGTGTCATCATTCAGATTAATAACTTTGTTGATCTTCTTGTTACATCTATGGCAACTCTCATAGAACCATCCTTCATCTTTGTAAACACCCATTATATTCCCCAAAACATTGACCTTGCAAACCTGAATAAGTATATAATAACATAATAATCTATACATTTAACTTGTAGTGTACAATTTAGTATTAACAAAAAAGTATACCGTCGTAAGCGAAAACACATCACAAATATTGAAAAAATCTTTGGCCTCCAAGAATTCCTCTTTAACAGACTTTCCTATGGAACCAAGGCTCGTGGATTCAGTAACCTCAACAGAATTTTCAATCAAACTGTTGAAGAAATAAAAAATGAACGTATATTATAATAAAGTATAGGTTCATCAGAATATTCATAAATATTAAAAGTTAAATAACGATAAACTAAATAACAAAGAATACATTGAATATTTTTTTAAACCTGTTTCTGAACTCATCGACTTCAGGACAATCATGATTGCAAAAAAGACGACTAACCGTGTATGAATTGTTAACATACGCAACACCTACAAAGAAACAGTGGGAAATTAAAAATTAAAAAAATTAATATAATAAATGTGAATATAAACTTTACAATCGAATAATTAAGTTACAGGGATACACCAGACAAAATAAATTAATAAGGAAAGAAAACAAACCATTCCACCACTTGACCTTCCCAAACTGCAATATAATGATTGCATGAACATTTTTCCCTTTGATACTCTCAAAAAACGACAAAACTTGATCACAGTATTGATCCCACAGAGTAAGAAATATTGCCCAACGCCTGAGTATTTCATAAAAAGGGTATAGAATAAGTTTAATATGTTTAATTATATATTTATGTTAAAACATTGTAACAATATTATGTATACTGGATTCTAAGATAATTATTACGATGCTTACTCCAGATCTGAAATCTCTACGGTAACTTTAACAGATTGCTTTCCACTTGATTTGTTAGTTACAGTCTCTTTTGGAAATGATCGAGTCAAATAACCAATGACATCTACAACAATACAATATCGATCAATAAGATGTGGTTAGTTAGTTAAAAACAAAAAAATTTAATGAAACACAAAATTATATTTTGAAAACAATATTTCATATACATACCGACTGTAGAGTTTGAAACATCATTACTGTTCAAGATGTCCGCAAAACTCATGAAATCAAAGCCGTAAGGGGATCCACCAATATCTTCACATTGAATAGCTTGGGTTGTACCCTGGAAACATAGCCTGTTTTGATTGTCAACATACCTGTAGGTAGAATTATTAAAACCGATAGTTGGATTCCTGATAATCAAACATTGCTTTTCCACTAATGATTGTTGAAATTGTCGTAACACTCGATTCAAGCAGGTTGCCTCCATCTTTGTACCCTGTATAATAATGTATGAAAAAAATAATAAAATAAATATTAATCAAATAGTATAATAGTATAATAAAGTACACATTTTAATATATATTAATAATTGATAAAAATTAAATAAACCTCTTCATCAATTATAATCATGTCCAATGAGTATAGTTGACTGGGATTCCGCCTTTCAGGGTGTTCCCAAACCCTGATCACCCTAACCTTGACGGAAAACTGCTCTTGAAATGCATCAACAACTCTCAACATAGTGATGTTATGGTTCTCCATAATATATATGACACGGCGCAAAACATACTTCAATATACGAATCACAAAAACGAAAGACCAATGCAAAATATTAAAGCAAACAAAATGCAGAAACATTTTTGGACGGAAACCAGAGTTTAAAAAAATAGTGTTTTCTTGCAAAAATAATATCATATAATGCTATCATATATAAGAGGTGCAAGAGTAAGATGTAACCAAAACAATGTGAATATATGAATGACACAATGATGAAATGAATGGAGTTTTGAAACAATACTTATAGGAGCAATATGAAAAGGTATATAAGGAAAACATCAATATAATCATAATCAACATCAATCTATCAATATAATCAATAATCAATATCAACAATCAACAATCAAAAACCAAAATAAAACATATATCAATAATGGATAGTATCAATTTGCATATTCTTACAAAAAATAGATTAACCTATTTTTAAGTAGAATTTACGATTATTATAAAGATAAAAAAAATATAGTTAATCAAAATTCAAATCAATTACATATTATTTCTAAAAATAAGTAAACTTATTTTAGGTGACCTTATATATTTCAAGGAATAGTATCAATCAATTATACTTATATCAAGAGTTAAATGCTTGGTTGGTCCCTGTGGTTTTCAAAAATTGCAGACTTGGTCCCAATGGTTTACTAATTACACGCGTGGTCCCTGTGGTTTTCAAAAATGCACTCGGTTGGTCCCTAGCCCTAACATCAGTTAAATTTCTCAGTTAAGTCCATGTTAAATGACCAAAATACCCTTGCTTATTAACAAAACCCTCTTCATCACCATTTTTCTTTACTTCTCTGTGCACACAACACGCACATACCTCTCATCTTCTCTCGATCACCAACACCCACATACCTCTCATCTTCTCTCGATCACCACCACTGCCATCCAACTTTCACCACCTACCGTTGCCAGAAACCCATACCCTAATCAACCCCAATTCCATTTTCACCAATTCAACTGCAGAAAACAAAAAAAAAAATAGAACTTTCAAATCCAATCATCAAAACCTATGGTTCCTCCACACAGATACCAAAAAGCTACACATTCAAATAAACTCAATCCAACAAAATTCACACAAATCTGCAACAAATTTCATCTAAATCTCCGTTCAAATCAGTCATACAACACCAATGAATCTGAATCATTCACCAAATCAAACCGACTATCCTCCGTACCCGAAACTTGATCCAAACGACGCTCCGGCTCCGGCTACTACCGTCGGTGACAGCTGAACTTCCGTCCCCATTGGTTATCAACCATAACCGCCAGCTGTTGCTGTTGTCTGGGGCTCCATATACTGCCGTCGTCGTCTGCTGTTGCTGTGCTTATGCCAGCTGGTGTTTTCGATGATAGATTTTGCACTTTAACTTGTATTTGTTAGTGATTGGTTTTGTTAGAAGGGATATGGTGTTGATTACTGGGTGGGTTTGTCGGCAAAGGATGGAAGGAGGAACAGGGGTGGCGGTTTATAGAGAGATAAAAGAGGTTGATTGGGTCGATTTGAAAGAGGGATGTGAGCTCGGAGACTTTGAGCAGGAGAGATGGTGGTGGTGGTTTAGGGTAGAAGAAGAAGGAGGCAGGAGATATATTGTTTTATATATTTTTATTTCTTTTAATTGTTCTAAGGGTAATATAGTCATTTCACACATAGTTAACTGAGAAATTTAACTGAGGTTAGAGCTAGGGACCAACCGAGTGCATTTTTGAAAACCACAGGGACCACGCGTGTAATTAGTAAACCATTGGGACCAAGTCTGCAATTTTTGAAAACCACAGGGACCAACCAAGCATTTAACTCTTATATCAATTTTATACTTATATATGAATCAGTTTTCTGTTTAATATTTTAATTTTGTTTATATATAACACATATAAGTATAATATATAATATTATATAATATAAGATATATAAGATATAAGATAGATAAGATAGATTTATATAAACAATGTTACAATCATAAATAATAAATTTTATATTGAGAATAATTGACAGTCACAAAACAGATATATTTAAAAAAAATAAACAACTATAATAGTATCTGGATATCTTAAAATATTAATTTATACATTATTAAGTATGATTGTTAAATGTAGTTATCACCTAATGTAAGATATATGTAATATGGTTTACTATTTTAAAACTTTTTTCTATATGGTTTATTTTGATCTATCTTTTTTAACATTGTAAATCTAATAATACAAAGTCACATTTTAAATTATTTATGATATTACGCTAATTGGTGATGCGACAATGGGGAATACAAAGAACTTAAAACATATATTAAACTTTTTACACTTGGAATATTTGTATAATATGTTGTCAGTATAGTCGTTGAAGCAACAGGTAACATAATAAAAGTTGTGGTAAATTAAACTTCAAAACCATAATCCTTGTTAAAAATAATAACCATAACTAATTTAATATATATCATATGAAAACCAAACGACGAAACCTAAATGTCAAAAACTACTAAGTACACCTAATGCGAGGAACAACCCTTTCAACACTCAAAACGTGTTCAAGTTCATCAAAACAAAAATAAACCGTGTCACCCACCTTAATGCCAGCGGTATTCATGAATCTTGACCACCTCCTTAAAGCATAACGATAACCTTTCTCTTTCCTCTCACGTCTGGTACCGTTAGGAAACTCTATTGGAGGACTAAGATGCATAAGTCTGATAGTGATACTTTTTAAACCCAAATGCAGTTTGGCCATCGCTGAAACATCATAAGGCAGCCGCTGTATTATTTTAAACAATATAAGAAATAAGAAATTGAATCATAAAATATTTATGTATTATGTCAATAAAAACTATATAATATTTAATATTTAGTAATTACTAAAAACATATTAACACTTACAAAATATTCAGCAGCCATACGAACAAATCGAATACAACGTCCAGCTTCTTGTTCAACAACAACAGGCGGATCATCTGAAATCGGAGTAACATCTTTTACACAATCAACAGGTGCAACTACAACCTGAAAATTACATATAAAAATTATTAGATTTATTATAGTATAAATATTATAAAATTATAAAGAGTTAATTACATAGTTAGTCCTTGTGGTTTGCACAAAGTAACATACTTAGGTACTAATAGTTTAGAATCACATTCTAGGGTATTAACTTTTCATTTTGTAACGTTTGAAGGTATTAACGTTATTTATAGGCTTAAAATCACATTCTATTAGTACCTAAATATGTTATTTTGTGGAAACCACAGGGACTAACTATGTTAATACCCTAGAAGTTAATACCTCCAACCGTTACAAAATGAAAAGTTAATACCCTAGAAGGTGATTTTAAACTATTAGTACCTAAGTATGTTATTTTGTGAAAACCACAGGGACTAACTATATAATTAACTCAATTATAAATATAGTAATTAAATATAAAGAATCAGCGAAATGTATAGTTACCTCCTCGACATGTACATCATCAAAATTCATTTCAACACCATTTTTACAAAAAAATGTTAAATGGAAAGAATAACCAAACCATTTTGTAAATAAAAAATAACAACCGGCCTCCATTTGATATTGACTAACAATTACATTAATACCATTGGTAAAGCAAACTTTACCATCAACAGTTTCAATCTTAACATGAAACGTCGTGTTGCTTAAATAGATAGTTGAAATTAAATCACTAAGTGTATAATCTTGGGACTTGGGAAGGATACACTTAGGTATGACCTGTAGGAATGATACAAAAAATAAAATAAACAAATTAGACTTCTAAACAGTTCTGAAAAAGTAAATATATTAAGAAAAATTAACAGAAATTAAAAAAAACTTACACTAAAATAAGAAGATGTAGATAACAGAGATGTCCAGAAACAGGTAGGACTCACACCATTAAGACAATATGTTAGTTTGAATCTAGCAGAATCTAAAGGATTCAAGATTACCAAACAGCCTGTTTTAAGTCGTAAATGTGTAACGACATCCTACCAACCATTGAAAAGGAAAAACTTTCCTTTTGATTCACTTATGAAAACAACAAATGTTCGCCCATCATCCGTTTCTATCAGAACATTAGTAGGCCCTTTATCGACACCCCACAATTTAGTCGCGGCGTCAGATGGAATCGCCTTACAAAACAAACAATTAAAAATAAATTATAATTATATTATAATTAATATAAGAAAAACACAGTAATAATAAATTGACTTTCATGATAACAAAAAAATAAAATATATAATTCATGTTAGAATTTATGAATTACCATAAGAAGTTCATCCGCTCGATTCATAATCCTACAGAAAGAAGGCTCCCTGATACTGATTCAAAAAAGAATAAATTAATAAACAAAAACATGTTAAGCTTACTGTTCAAAACAAATGATAAGATGGAATTGAATACAGATTGTAGGATCGATCTGTGACCCAAACGAGTCAATCAGAAGAGTTATTGTCTATTTCAAAGGCGGAAACAATGAAATAGACTTGGAAAACAGCTTGTTTCACACTTAATTGTCTTGTTTATTGATTATAACAAGTTTCCAGATCAAATGACACGTCGGCAGCAGTTCGGCACCGGAAATCAGAATGTTACAAATGATTTCGCTTGGAGGCTATTTATAGATGAGGTAATTCCGTTTGAAAATGGCAATGTCCATTTCAAACGGAATTAACTATGTTAATTTCATTTGAACTAGCAAATGTCACCTTCAAACGAAATTAACTCAATCACATCCAAAACCTCCTATTTTCCACATACAACGTGCCCTGATCTAACAATTCTAATACAAGACGAAGTCGACAGACGTAATGCACCAACAGACTCCCCCTCGGATGTTGACGAGTCTTCAACGTCTTCAGTCTTTATTAGTCTTTGGGCTCTTTCAAAATATCTGACAGAATAAGCATCCTCAGTCTTTATCTTCTACTCTCTCTTCTATCATCAGGATTCGATTCTGGCTCTTGCATCTACAAACTCTTCTCCTCCTCGAATGTTGATCTACCATCAAACTCCCCCTTGAATTATGCTGGGATCGTAGACTGGCTCACACTCTGCTCACATGTTTACAGGTTCAAAAAAATCGCAACCTGGCTTACATTCCTTCCCACAGGATCAGGACTAATTCCTGGCTCTACTGATTCCTGCACAAAACTCTACCTAAAAATAAATTTCACAAATTTAAACTTTTGACAAATTTAAACTCTGCTTACCACTCGTAGACACAAACTGAACACATCATTTTCAAGTATCGAACACAATGATTTAACATGTTAATCTCTGATGAACCATTTGTATGTATATCATTTTTCTAATCACACACACTCCCAAACCTGTTCGTCATGTTTAGCACTCGGAATTTTGAAAATCAGCTTTTCAACATCAGTTGTCTAAAATCTTTTTGTATTTTTCAAAAAATTTATGCTAAAACATACCGAAAATCTTTTTGGATTTTTTATATAACAGAAATGAAATGCAATAATGAAATATTTACATACAATATTTTTGTGAGTTTGTGTAAGAGGATCAAATCAGTTTTTGAGACAAATCACCAACACCGTTAAGCTTAAAACATTTTAAGCTCTAAACGATTCACTTAGATTGTCAGTATACTGATCCACTTAAATTTTCACACAAAGTTCAACTGTTTTGAGATACGAGATTAATGTTTTAGAAGACTTAAACTTATTCGCATGTCCCACCACTTAAATATACTCCCGTATCCAGATCCCAATATTCAGTCTAACAGGTGAGTATACCTAGATGATATCTGTAAGGGGTTAAATGCGAGGACCGTGAGAGCTCAGGTCAGAACTTCCGTTCAGCAGAGAGATGACGGCTCGTCTTTAGGTGGGTCCCCTTTAGAGGATCTTTTCTTCAACAACACATGATTAGCATTTTTCAATGTTTCATCATTTTTTATGCTGAGGGTAGGCTATATTTCAAGCAAGCGTAAAGTATTCTCCGAGGACTAGGCCATTGCTTCCGCAAAATCAGAAGTCCCGGGATAATACCCCAGATATCACTAAGCATAAAGACCTAGTATCTCAGAAAAAGGGGTCCTTCAAACAAGATTTCGGGGCTTACCCATATATCCGAGAGATGTTACCCACGATATAAGCAAGTTTGAATTTAGGTTTATATCTCATCACAATCTACTAAATGTGCAAAAACCTACTGGCACATCATCAGTGAGACCGCTTATCACTTTATACTTTCCATTTCTTTAGCATGCTGTGATCATCCACTGATGTACTATCATATCCTCCTTTTGACAACAAAACTCATTTTTAAATTTTATCATGTTTTTGACTTTTTCAAATTTCAAATGTTTTTGGATTTTCTGAAATTTCTTACTCCCCCTAAAATTCAAAATCATTTAAGGAAATTTGAAAACAAACTGTACAAGATAAAGCGACAACTGATATCGAATCACTTCAGATCGCCATCCACTTGGCATAAACAATCAGAACTCCCCCTTTCAACAAACTATTTTCCCATTGTGATTTCAAAACACTTAAGTTTGTTTGATGTACTATCATATCCTCCTTTTGACAACAAAACTCATTTTTAAATTTTATCATGTTTTTGACTTTTTCAAATTTCAAATGTTTTTGGATTTTCTGAAATTTCTTACTCCCCCTAAAATTCAAAATCATTTAAGGAAATTTGAAAACAAACTGTACAAGATAAAGCGACAACTGATATCGAATCACTTCAGATCGCCATCCACTTGGCATAAACAATCAGAACTCCCCCTTTCAACAAACTATTTTCCCATTGTGATTTCAAAACACTTAAGTTTGTTTTAATCAAATGGGTTTTCCGGAAAATAAGTTTCGTTGATTTTACCACTTGTAAGTTAGGGGTTCATCACATTGTTTCTCAATCAATTGTAGGAAAAACAAGTACAACTTAATGTCCTTGATTTACCACTTGTAAGTGAAAATCTTCTTTAACCACTTGTAGGTTCACTCACCAACCATACCATTTGTAAAACAAAATATAACAATTTAAAGATATCACCTGTAGATTGACCAACCAAACATTTCAAGAATGATGCCGATTCCTGCTTCACGCTTACCAACCTGGAAGCTCCGGCATGTCATGTTTTCAGTTAGGAAGTACCTTCCCCTAAGTCTGACCAACCTTGGGAGATTCTGGTACACATCTATCCCACCAACATTTTGACTTGTAAAATTCTTTTGCACCTTTAACCTTTCCATCAACCATCTTCCCGAAAATATGTTTAACTTTTCCATTAAATACTTTTTCAGCATCAAATTCTTTCTTATCAGCAAAGAATTGACCTGAAATTTCAGTTTTACCCACTTTCAACTTCAAATTTTCTTTTGACAATTTAGGAAAATTTTCATCGTTCAACTCTGAAACGGAATTTTCATTCTTCTTCTCAACAGATGACTCCTCTGATTTTATGGAATCAGATTCATTGTCAGAACTACTATAAGATTTTACAACCCATTTTTGTTTGTTCAAATCGACTTTTCTTTTGTAAAAACATTTTGAAACATCACCAGTTTCGAAAGTCGAATTTTCAAACACTTTAGATTTCTCAGTTGGTTGTTTCTTTTCATCAACACATTTTTCTTTCAATTTTGAGTTAAAAGAAACTCCCTGTTTTGTGTTGTTGAACTGTTGGCAATTCCAAGCAATATGTCCAACTTTTTGACATTTGAAATAGGTTCTTCTGTCAACTCTTGGAGCAAATTTCTTCACATTCTTCTTTATTTCAGCAAGAAACTCTTGATTTGACTGTTTCCAGAATGGTTTTTTCTGTTCTTCTTCAGAACTTCCTCCTGCAACAAATTTTGTTTTTGGTTTATAATTTTTCTCATTTTTATAATTTTCCGAAGAACTAAAACCTAAACCCTGTTTTCTGAAATTACCGTTGTGGTTTGGTTTCTTTCGATAACCTGAACCAGAACTGTAACCCTTTTTCTTGTTCAATCTTTATTGAACTCTTGAAGTGTACTTTTTAGGTTTTTCATGAAGATTTAAATCTTTTATTTTAGAAATATTAATTTCTGTTAATTTGAAAACCTGTTTGATCATTTCAGATTTGACACTTCTTTTTGGAAATTCTTCATCAGAATATAATTTGTCTGAATCATTCAAAGTATAAGCCACTTTGATTGGTTCGCCATTCAAATTAGATTTTGATAACAAGAATTCTTTATTGTAAACCCTTTTAACCGGTGAACTCGGACTCTTTTCTGACGAACTCGAACTTTCAGATTTAGACTCCGACTTTGACTCTTCATCCATATCCAACACCTGATCGACCACTTTCTTTAACAACTCAGACTCATGATCAGTGTCAGACGCTGTGAATGTGACATCAATATTGTCTGGTAATTCATCAATGATTTCAGACTTTAACTGGATGTTGAGAGCCTTATTTACACTTTCTTCATTTGGCTTTCTGGGAGAATAACTTTCATGGATCGGGGGCGGACATCTGTTATACTTGATACTTTGTTTCTTACCAGTATCAGTATCTTCAGTCTTTTGCTCCTTGAATACTTCAAGACCTGCAATAGTAGGATAAACACGATCAATCAAATAATCACATGTTGTATAAATCAACAACAAACGTTTAATCCTTTAGCTCTCAATCTTTTCAAGCTCTAAATCCTGCTTCAGCTTAGCATAATCTTCAATATACTCATTGATGATCTTCTGTTTCATCATTAATGTTGAGCTCATTTTTGACATAGCAGCATCAATTTCTGAGTTTGTCTTTTTCAGACCATCAACTGTTCTATTTAAAACATCATATGACTCTTTCACATACTTCAAATCAAACAACAAATTTTCTTTCAGCTCTTCCAACTCACTAATCTTCTTGTCTTTCTCCTCACAATGTGTGCACAACTCCACACATTTCTGACAAGGTTTAATGACTTCAACTATCTTTTCAATCTCAACAGTCTTTTCAACTTCAACAAGTTTCTCAACTTCAACAATTTTTTCTATCTCGACGATTTTCTCAACTTCGACAAGTTTCTCAACTTCGACTATTTTTTCCACTTCAACTACTTTCTCCACCACTTTCTCCACTTCAACGATTTTTTCTACTACTATCTCAGTTACTTGATCAACATTAGCTTCTCTAGCTTCTGTCTTTGCTTTTTCATCAGCAAGGATTCTTACTGCTTCCAGCTCTCTCCTTAATTTGCAATCTTCTTCTGATTCAGCAACTCAACTTTATCTGCAAAAAACAAATTAAAACTGTCAGGATCTATGCCTTTTCTAGCTTTGTTAAGATATTCTTCCTCATCATCGGTATCAATATCACTTCCTAGTTCTGGAAAAATCTGGATTCTTTTCTGACTAGTCTCATCTTCACCCAGAATTCTAGCAACAAGACCTGAACCTGGTGGAATGTATTATCCCAACTGAAACCTTCTGCAACAAATTCATCATCTTGATCAATTATACCAAAACAAGCTCTTCTCTCTTCAATGGTACGTGCATGAGCAGTTTGTGGTTGTCGTACAGTTTGTGGTTGTTGATCAATCTGATGAAAAATTGACTTTTGATAATAATCATTCTTTCCATCTTGTTTCCCAGTTGCTTCTTTGTTTTTGCATTCTCGTTTAAAATGGCATTTTCCTTTGTAACGAAAACAGGTGACTTTCGATTTGTCAAACCCTATTGGAGATTCACTCATTCCCCGAAAATCATCTCTACCAGTGATTTGTGTAAATTTTTCTGCTCTTCGAATAGCACTGGCTAAACACCACTTCACATCCATCAACTCAAGTTCCTCCGCATCAATTTGGTCATAATCTTCTTTTGTAAGCACCGGATTTCCAATTCTGCCACCAATCAAACTTTCATATGATTCCAACATAGCAACGAGTGATGCCATGTGTTGCTTTGCTATTTCCGGAGACAGATTTTGACTATTTTGAATGTTCAAGGTAACATTGCACTGTAGATTTGTCGAATTCTGTTGTTGAGGACTTGATGTAGTAAAATTTGGATCAACGCTTGAATATGAAGACGAAGATCCACCACTTTGTGTCAAATTACTACCCTTTGTTCCAGACGAAGTATCAGCACTAAAACCAGTTTGGATCTTTGGGCTAGGGCTAGGGGTAGCCTCAAACTTGTTCCCTCTGTAATATAAACTGACATCTTGTTGAGCATTTGGATATTTCATGATTGCCGTTTTCTGAATATCCAACTCGTGCTCTTCAATCTTTTGAATAAACTGTGCCAGATTCATATTTTCTGATTTTCTCATATGTTTCACAATCATCAAATATGTTCCCCACTTATGCTGTGGTAGTGCTTCAGCTAGTTTATCAACCCACTCCTCATCATCTTTCTTTATATCCAATCTTCCCATTTCCAAAACAAGATGACAATATCTGTCGATGGTCGTTTTTGTTGATTCACCTTCGAAAGCTACAAACATATCAAATGATTTTTTCAGTAACGCCTTTCTGTTTTTAATCATATCTGCACTTCCTTTGAACTTTTGAATTAGTGCATTCCAAATTGATCTAGCAGTATTCTCATGTTGAAGCATGACAAAAATATCTTCCTTTACCGCTTGTTGTAGAAGACTAATCATCATTTTCTCTCTTGTATACTTCAATTTATCACTTTCTGAAAAATCACAAAAAGCTTTTTCAAGCCCACGCTCGTTTTTCGGTTTCTCATAATCTTTGTTTAAAGCACACCATGCGTCAAACTTATATGCTTGCACCCAGTTCTCAAATCGATTTTGCCAACCTTTAAAATCTTCAATGAACATTAGCTTAGGTGGTTTTTGGTAAGTTCCTGTTTCATTCTCACTGTACAATGTTTCGGCAGCAGTAACAGGGGCATTCGGTGTCGCAAACGCATTGTAGAATTCCTCTTCCATGATTCGGCAAATTTTTCACAAAAAAAAAGCTCAGGTTTCAAACGGAATATAGATTCAAACGAAATTACTTTCAAAAGAGATCACTTCTCAAACGAAATTCTCTCTCAAACGGAATCACCCTTCAAACGGAAACACCTTTCAAACGGAATAACCTGATTTCGTTTGAACAAGCACACTTTCAAACGGAATACCGATTTGAAACGAAATTATCTAATTTCGTTTGAAATGTCTCAAACGGAATTACACCCAGAAACGAAATAAGCTTTTTCAAACGGAATTAGGTGTATTATTCAAACGGAATAACGATCTCAAGCGAAATCACACGCTAATCTCGTTTGAAATGCTGCTGACGTCATCATATTCGATCTGATATTCAAACGAAATTACGATTTTTACCAGTTTTAGATCGAATTAAGGTCCAATTTTCTAAAGGATTCATTAAAACACAGTTTCGCACTTAATATGTGAAATTCAAGACATTTTGACCGTGAAAACTAGTTCAATTTCAAAAAGAAGGTGTAGAAGTCAGAAATAATGGCTGTTTTGGCAAGAACTCTTCCTCCTGAGCTTTTTCAAGCCCACGCTCGTTTTTCGGTTTCTCATAATCTTTGTTTAAAGCACACCATGCGTCAAACTTATATGCTTGCACCCAGTTCTCAAATCGATTTTGCCAACCTTTAAAATCTTCAATGAACAATAGCTTAGGTGGTTTTTGGTAAGTTCCTGTTTCATTCTCACTATACAATGTTTCGGCAGCAGTAACAGGGGCAATCGGTGTCGCAAACGCATTGTAGAATTCCTCTTCCATGATTCGGCAAATTTTTCACAAAAAAAAGCTCAGGTTTCAAACGGAATATAGATTCAAACGAAATTACTTTCAAACGAGATCACTTCTCAAACGAAATTCTCTCTCAAACGGAATCACCCTTCAAACGGAAACACCTTTCAAACGGAATAACCTGATTTCGTTTGAACAAGTACACTTTCAAACGGAATACCGATTTGAAACGAAATTATCTAATTTCGTTTGAAACGCCTCAAACGGAATTACACCCAGAAACGAAATAAGCTTTTTCAAGCGGAATTAGGTGTATTATTCAAACAGAATAACGATTTCAAGCGAAATCACACGCTAATCTCGTTTGAAATGCTGCTGACGTCATCATATTCGATCTGATATTCAAACGAAATTACGATTTTTACCAGTTTTTGATCGAATTAAGGTCCAATTTTCTCAAGGATTCATTAAAACACAGTTTCGCACTTAATATGTGAAATTCAAGACATTTTGACCGTGAAAACTAGTTCAATTTCAAAAAGGTGTAGAAGTCAGAAATAATGGCTGTTTTGGCAAGAACTCTTCCTCCTAAGCTTTTTCAAGCCCACGCTCGTTTTTCGGTTTCTCATAATCTTCGTTTAAAGCACACCATGCGTCAAACTTATATGCTTGCACCCAGTTCTCAAATCGATTTTGCCAACCTTTAAAATCTTCAATGAACATTAGCTTAGGTGGTTTTTGGTAAGTTCCTGTTTCATTCTCACTGTACAATGTTTCGGCAGCAGTAACAGGGGCAATCGGTGTCGCAAACGCATTGTAGAATTCCTCTTCCATGATTCGGCAAATTTTTCACAAAAAAAAAAGCTCAGGTTTCAAACGGAATATAGATTCAAACGAAATTACTTTCAAACGAGATCACTTCTCAAACGAAATTCTATCTCAAACGGAATCACCCTTCAAACGGAAACACCTTTCAAACGGAATAACCTGATTTCGTTTGAACAAGCACACTTTTAAACGGAATACCGATTTGAAACGAAATTATCTAATTTCGTTTGAAACGTCTCAAACGGAATTACACCCAGAAACTAAATAAGCTTTTTCAAGCGGAATTAGGTGTATTATTCAAACGGAATAACGATTTCAAGCGAAATCACACGCTAATCTCGTTTGAAATGCTGTTAACGTCATCATATTCGATCTGATATTCAAACGAAATTACGATTTTTACCAGTTTTAGATCGAATTAAGGTCCAATTTTCTCAAGGATTCATTAAAACACAGTTTCGCACTTAATATGTGAAATTCAAGACATTTTGACCGTGAAAACTAGTTCAATTTCAAAAAGAAGGTGTAGAAGTCAGAAATAATGGCTGTTTTGGCAAGAACTCTTCCTCCTGAGCTCTGATACCACTTGTAGGATCGATCTGTGACCCAAACGAGTCAATCAGAAGAGTTCTTGTCTATTTCAAAGGCGGAAACAATGAAATAGACTTGGAAAACAGCTTGTTTCACACTTAATTATCTTTTTTATTGATTATAACAAGTTTCCAGATCAAACGACACGTCGGCAGCAGTTCGGCACCGGAAATCAGAATGTTACAAATGATTTCGCTTGGAGGCTATTTATAGATGAGGTAATTCCGTTTGAAAATGGCATTATCCATTTCAAACGGAATTAACTATGTTAATTTCGTTTGAACTAGAAAATGTCACCTTCAAACGAAATTAACTCAATCACATCCAAAACCTCCTATTTTCCTCGTACAACATGCCCTGATCTAACAATTCTAATACAAGACTCGATACAAGACGAAGTCGACAGACGTAATGCACCAACACAGATTCTAAAGAATTTAAAGAAAATAAATACAAAACCTATATAACAGGAAATCTAATAAAGAAATCCTAAAAATTAAGACAACAAATAAAAAATCTAAAATAGACATAAAGAATTTTACAAATTAACAATAATCTAACAAAGACAGATAGTATAAACAATAAAGAGAAAACAATTACAAAGACAGATTAAACAGAATTAAACAGAAAATATAATAAAGAAATCATAACATAAAATATAGAGTAAACTGTCATTTTGGTCCATGTGGTTTGGCCAGTTTTGCCACTTTAGTCCAAATCTCAAACTTATTACATCTGGGTCCCTGTGGTTTGCATTTTGTTGCCATTTTAGTCCAAATCTCAAATCAGGTCATATTTAAAAAAAACCTGGTTTTTGTCCTTTTCCTCAGGGGCATTTTGGTCATTTTATATTTTATAAATGAAAAAAATATAACAAAATCCCAAACACCCCATATCTCTGCTCTCTCTCTCTCCTCTCTCTAGAACACCACCACCACCACCTCCTCTCCGTTCATCCACCGCCGCAGCAGCAGAAACCGCCATCCGTCGTTCCAATCAAATGTCAGATCAAACAAGAATCCAAACCAAGAATCCCCATAAATCAAAACCCCTTTACTTCCAATCACTCCAAACCAAACCCAAAACCTAAACCCACAAATTCAAGAACAAGAACAAACAACCCATCTTCATAAAACCCTCAAAAGATTCGAACAAGAACAAACCACCACCGTATCATCACCCCCACCACCGCATAACCCGAACGGAACTGACCTTGCCCCAAATAGAAACAACCCGAACGGAACAGGGTTGCCGCCGCCGCTGAAACGCCGCCGCTGGTTGCGTGTGGTGGTTCACCGGATAACCAGTCGCCGGAAAAACGAGGCGAATGAGGTTGTTTGGTGGTGTCGTTGACGGCTGAATCGAAGAGGGAGGATGTGGGTGTCTGTGTGTGTGTGTGTGTGTAAGAGATGGAGGAGTGGAGAGTGATGGTGGTTGCGGTGGCCGGAGATCGGTGGTGTTGGCGGTGACGGTGGCGGAGGTTGGGGATGATGTGGTGGTGGTGGTGGTGTGGTGTACGTAGTTCAGAGAGAGAGAGAGGGAGATAGAGAGCAGATGTTGAGAGAGAGAGCAGATGGAGAGAGAGAGGGATGAAGATCTTTATATAAAATCCAAAAAGACCAAAATGCCCATGAGGAAAAGGACAAAAACCAGGGGGTTTTTTTTTGAAATCTGACCTGATTTGAGATTTGGACTAAAATGGCAACAAAATGCAAACCACAGGGACCCAGATGTAATAAGTTTGAGATTTGGACTAAAGTGGCAAAACTGGCCAAACCACAGGGACCAAAATGGCAGTTTACTCTAAAATATAATAAACAAATCATAAAAATCATAAAATTTACATAATTTATAAAAATTGATACAGAATCTACATATCAAACATAAAAATTTAAAGTTATAATCTGATTCATAATGAAGAAGATAAACATAAATTACATTGATGAATAAAGAATTTTACAAATTAACAATCATCTAACAAAGACAGAAAGCAAAAACAATAAAGAGACAACGATTACAAAGACAGATTAAACAGAAAATATAATAAAGAAATCATAAAAGAAAATATAATAAACAAATCATATAAATCATAAAATTTACATAATTTATAAAAATTTATACAGAATGTACATATCAAACAAAAAAAATTAAAACTTATAATCTGATTCATAATGAAGAAGATAAACATAAATTACCTTGATGAACTTTCCGTCATATTGAAAACCAACGATTACAAAAAAAAAAACGAATTAGATTATATATTACAAAATTAAAAAATAAGAACAAAACAACAATTTCATGAAGTTGTTATAAACATAAATCTATTAACAAAATCGATAAACTAAACAGTATATTAACAGAAATTGATATTTAATTACAATATGATGATTACTGATAAGGATTATGAACTTGTACCCTAGATCTTCGATTATTCAGTGATAAGAACAAACAAATCAACGATTCAAAGATGCCGTAAGAGAGGACTAAAATACATACTGTGATTGTTCGAATAATCAGTCGATTGGCGGCTGAAAAAGAACGATAGAAAGGAAAAAAAACCCTAAGATCTTCGGTTATTCAGTGATAAGAAGAAACAAATCAACGATTCAAAGATGCCGTAAGAGAAGACTAAAATACATATCGTGGATGTTCGAATAATCAGTGGATTGCCTGCTGAAAAAGAACGATACAAAGGAAAAAGACCCTAAGAATCCCAAAGCGTATGAGAGAAGAACAATAGATGGAAAAACTGATCGGTTAGATGCTTTATATATGGAACGAAAAAAAGGGACCCGGATTGAGAATATGGATCCCGAGTCGGGTTTCACTCAAGGGAAAACAAAGGGATTGAAAAATGGCGGGAAAATGAGGTTTAGAGGCTCTAGATGGGGGACATGTGTCCCCTAGGTATGGCTTTTATTAGGTTAAGAAGATGTGGAAGTTATTACTTGGAGGCTTTTGATTCCTCCATGTCTATACACAAGACACGTTCAACATATTTAATTCAATATTCTCTTTTTTTATTCCTTTCCACGATACGTATACACACATATGAATTAATGTTAATTATTATTATTTTATTATTTATGTATTATAATTAATTCAGCTGCTTCATTTATTTGGCGCTTATAACTTTTAAAATATGACGTTTTATAAAACAATAAATATGTCATTAGAACGAGAATAATCTTATCTACATTTTGAACCAAGTTTCGTTAAAAACAGAGTAAGTCCAAATACAATGTATTTTTTTATAATTTAATTATTAGACGGTCACTAGGCCCGTCTAGGTACTTCATATTAACAGTCAACTTACCTGTAATCTACCCGTATAATAATATAAGTTTTATATACTTTATTTTAATATAGAAATTAGAAATGTCACACATATATAAGCCAATTAATTAGTATAAAATTCCAACCAAATATATATAAAATAGTTATTAAACTATATGTGTTGAATAATTATCTTAAAAATAAAACTAGTTACTATTGGTTAATAAAGTTAAACAACCTATAACTCTTATATGAAAAAAAATGGATATGTTACATCCTCCCCACCTTGTTTTAAATTTCGTCCTCGAGATTTGGGCTACGATGTCTTCTTAAAGTTATGTCACGTTTTAGTCAATAAGAACAATATTAAGGTAAATGACACAGAATCAAGACATGTTCAAATGAATACGTGTTTTACAATAAACAAGGCTCAATGGTTCCACTGAATTATTTCTTGAAATCAATGTCAAACGAACGATGTGAAATTATATAATTTCCAAGGTGACTAGGTTCAAGCCAAAAGAGATTTATGATCAACAGATGTCAAAATTGACTGTAAATGACTTTTAGAAACAGTAGAATTCACTTGTCAAAAGAAAATTTACTTTGATTGTCAGCTGAGGAAGACTCAGAATCAACAAGCTTAAATGAAATAGAAGCACGAAGATAATTTGTCAACTATCAAACCATAACAAGAGAAAAATCAGTGTGTTGACATTTATTGAGTTGCAAGGATACACCGAAATACAATAGAGTTTAGTGTATCATTGTCTTAATACATAATTGTATCAAGACTATTTTCACTGATGAGTCAAACGAAAGACGTACGTGCTTTTGTATGAATTGTATGATTATAACTAGCCCAAGCTACAAGTTTATATCGACGCCGCAAGGTGTCGTAATGTTTGAAATAGTTCAATAATTATGGTGACCGAACAAATTCACCGTGTTTGTAATCAACTGAAAGTTTTCATGAAGTAACTTTGGATATTCATTTCAAATAAATCTTATAGGATTTTCAATTGATGATGAAAGACCAAATGAATATCATAGAATTTTCGATCAATGATGAAAGAATCTTTAGAGATACACCAAAATATAATACGAATTTGTGTACTCTTATCTTAACAAATAATTGTATTAAGACTATTTTAAGATAATGAACCAACAGAAATTAAATAAATAAATCCGTACATCAGGTGTGAAAATGAGATTAGCTCATGCTTCAAATTAAAGGAAACGCCACCACAAGATGTCGTAACCAATTAAATGATTCAATGAAAGTGAAGACCAAACAAGTCTGTTATGGTTTTGAATAGATGAAGTACTTGATAGAATGCATTTATTTATAAACTTTTATTTGTACTAGGGTCCAATAATAACTTAACTTAGATTTTACGTATCAGCGATTACGTCTGGAATCATTTCTGCTTCTTGCGTAGTAAGTACGAATGCTCGGGCGTTCTTCTTAGCTCCGTCGGTTGTTCTTGCCTTGTTGTCGGGTGCTTTAGTCAGTTTCGGGAAATATGGTTTGATGTGTCCTGTTTCTCCGT
Organism: Helianthus tuberosus; assembly: GCA_030545235.1. Lineage (NCBI taxonomy): Eukaryota > Viridiplantae > Streptophyta > Magnoliopsida > Asterales > Asteraceae > Helianthus > Helianthus tuberosus. The sequence continues at coordinate 87,318,585 of CM060353.1, forward strand.
AATTGTAACAGATATTAGTTTTCCTTCTACATTCTTCCTCTATATGCCCGGTCATCTTGCAGAAGTTACAGTAGGGTGTTTTCCTAAAACGACATTTTCCTGATTGCTTCTTGTTACAGTTTCTGCAGATAGGTTGTTCCAATGACGGTTCAGTTCATTTCTTCTTGAATTCTTGGGAAATTTTCTAGGCTAACTCTTTCTCTTGTTTTCTTCTCTTGTGCGGATTAGTCCATCTGTCAGAATGTTAGCTAGTTCCACTGTTTCTTCGATAGTCTGTGGTCTAGTGGCCTTGACCATGTCTCAAATTTCGCTCACTAAACCCCAAATATAACAAGAAATTAGTACGGGTTCTGGTGAAGCCAGAGTTGGTACCATTCTTGCGTATTCGAAGAATGTTGTCGTATACTCCCGACAATTCACATCTATCATTTTATGATTTAGGAATTCGCACTACAAGAAAATGAACCTAATGCAACCCCAGTAAAACGTTGCATTAGGCCTTGAAAAGGTTGCATTAAGCCTAATGCAACTTTTTATCAAAAGCTGCATTAGGTGAAGTTGCATTAGACCTGATGCAACTTTTTTGTTAGATAATGCAACCTTTTTAGAAAAGGTTGCAATTTCTTTTCAAATGCAACTTTTATTATATGCAACCTTTTTATATGCTAATGCAACTTTTTTTACTTTTAAATGCAACTTTTGCTACACTAAAATGCAACCTTTATTATATTTTTAGTATACCAATGCAACCGTTTTTACGTGAAACGCAACAGTTTTTTTAAAATTTTAATTATAACAAACACAATCTTTTTACAATTAAATGCAACTATATAGCATCATTATTTGAAATACTAATTTTTTTTATTAATATGCAATAGTATTTCAATTACACTAACACTATAGTAACAAATATAATAGATATCTTATATCATAATTTAACATATGTCTAAACTCGAATAATAATGTAATCAGAACAAAGTTTTCAATCACAATGATAATAAATAAAGAAAACCTCCTACTCATCTTCAAGATCATGAATCACTCCAATAGGTAGCTTTTTGGTAATACTTCCCGTCGTAGCTTCAAAGTTTGCTTGCTAGCTGTCAAAATCTTTTTGCATAGCTTCTTGCTCGGGTTTTTTTTCCTTTGATGAACCTCTTCCATTTCTTTTCACATTTCAAGCAATTGTTCTTGAACTAGTTCTTCGTCCTTGTTTCCCAAATCATCCTTGCTATCGTCCACTTGTATCTCATTTTCATAATTTGCAAATGGCATATGGGCCATGTCTTCGTATTTATCATCTTGATCAACATCATCTTGTTATTGCTAAATACAACATAACCAATAAATAGCAATTACAAAAATATAGCAAAAAAATGAACTAGTTAAATCACTAAACATAAGTACCTTGAGAGCTCATAATAGTTGCTTCATTCTCATCATCTTTGAAACCATCTAGTTCCAATATCTACTCCATTAACATCTAAAGGCACATGAGAATGAATTAATATGAAAGGTAGTTTTAATTAAATAAACTTTACTATCGACAAAATAATACCTTAAATTTCTCATCATCCTCATCAACAAGGGTCAATTATCTCTTTGCTCCGCTTTTGATACAGTTCGGTTTTGCCTTATTTTTTTAATACCTCCCTTTGCCTTTGTGGCCCTTTATTACTTGATAGAAGTTCACCAATGGTAATTTTTGTTCTTGATTGATTCACTTTTGTTGCATATGAATCAAGTGAAAACTTTTGGGAGACTTTTGGAGCAATCACTTGGTGTTGCCTATATAAAATTGCAAGTTCATCAAGAGAATCTGGTGCAATATATTGTGGACGACAATGTTATACCATATTTCATTTCCAATAGATAACAGGTATATACAGAATAAAAAAAAAGATAATCTAATTACCTTTTTGGATACTTCAACACTTGTAGCAGCAGCTTGGTATTCCCCCTCACTATCATCACCTGTCTCGGGAATATAGTTTGCATCTTATACATTAGCGTGCGATGCGTTCACTACATTTTTTCTTCATTATATGACTCTGTACAAAACTTGTGAAAGAATTTGCAATGTTTTTCAATCCCAAGTCTTATGTTCTTTTTTCACTTTATTGAACCATCAAGAGTCTACTTTTCTCATACTCACTCACGTGTCCTTGTACACTTTGATTGTGCTTGCAACTGCTTGCCATTCGAGACCTGTCACAGTCAAATTAACTGAAGCGACAAAAATCAAACGATAGTACATTATCTTGAATAGTACAATCTATATATGTAGGATCGTTTTGTGACCCAAACGAGTCGTTCAGAAGAGATTTTATCAGTTTCAGATGCGGAAAATAAGAAACTAACGATGAAACAGCTTGTTTATCACTTTAATCCTCTTGTGTATTGATATAACAACATTTACAATCGAAAGGAAAACCGGCAGCACCTCGGTATCACTCTCTGACAACTGTTACAAATGAAATGACCAACACCCTATTTATAGTACTCTATGTTTCGCTTGAAGACACACAAGTCAACTCAAGCGAAACCTCCTAAAACTAATTCAAGCGAAACCCATATGCATTGATTCAAGCGAATCCCATGCAATATCCATTTCAAGCGAAACTGACAAATTACATAGAATATGTTTTGTCTCTTGTGAGTGATGTCATCATTTATGTCATAAAATGATGTCATCATTCAATATAATGATATCATGCTTGAACTGATTCACAACGAACCCGAGACTCAATATAAGACAAAATCGACAGATGTGTGCATCAACAGACTCCCCCTCAGATGTTGACGAGTCTTAAATGTCGAGTCTTAACAATCTTCAGTCTTTATCAGTCTTTGTGCTTCACTCTTTCAATCAGCATCAACAGACTCCCCCTTGCAATGTGCTGGCATTCCTTCAGTTCTTCAGCATCATCTGCTTCAGGATCGTAGTCTGGTGTTCACATAGACCTCAGGTATCGGAACCTGGCTTTCTATCATTAAAATAACCTGCACATTCTCTACCCAAAAATAAATTTTCTGATGATAACTAGTAAAAATAATCTCACCATCTAATGAGCCACTTGCAGGAATTATACAATCAAAGAATAATTTTACAATGATGAACCACTTGAAGAAATATCGTTTTTACTTTCAAAACAACACACTCTCCCAAACCATTTGTTCATCATGTCTAGCACTCGGAATTTTGAAAATTAGCTCTTCAACACCAGTTGTCGAAAATCTTTTTGAATTTTTCAAAAATTTATGCTAAAACACACTGAAAATCTTTTTGGATTTTTGAATAGAATGAAATGCAGTAAAGAAATATTTACAGACAATATTTTTGTGAGTTTGCGTAAGAAGATCATATCAGTTTTTGAGACAAGTCACCAACACCGTTAAGCTTCATTTCATTTTAAGTTCTAAACAATTCACCTAGATTGTCAGTATATTTGTCCACTTAAATTTTCACACAAAGTTCAACTGTTCCGAGATACGATATTAATGTTTTAAGATACTTAAACTTAATCGCGTGTCCCACCTCAGAATATACTCCCGTATCCAGATCCCAATATTCAGTCTTACAGGTAATTATAACACCAATGATATCTGTAAGGGGTTAATAGTTTATGAAGAATCATGAGAGCTCAGGTCAGAACTACCGTTCAGCAGAGAGATCATGACTCAACTTTTGGGTGTGTCCCCTTTAGAGGATCTTTTTTACAACAGCATTGCTAAGCAATTTTATTGTCTTATGATATATGCTGAGGGTGATGCTATGTTTCAAGCATTTGCGGAAAGTATTATTCGAGGACTAGGTCAGAATTTCCATTCAGCAGAAGTCCAAGAATAATACCCCAGACATCACTGAGTATAAAGACCTAGTATATCAGAAAAAGAAATCTTTCAAACGAGATTTCGGGGGTTACCCATATATCCGAGAGATGTTTCCCCACGATATAAGCAAGTTTGAAATTTAGTTTATATCCCGAAAAAGCTTACTAAATGTGTAAAAACCTATCGGCATATCATCAGTGAGACTGCTTAAAGCTATTTAAACAATACATTTCTTTAGCATACTGTGACTGTCTACTGATGTACTATCATTTCCTCTTCTAGACACTAAAACTCATTTTTGATTTTTTCATGTTTTTGTCTTTTTCAAATTTTCTAATGTTTTTGGATTTTCTGAAATTAATTTTCTACTCCCCCTAAAATGCAAACACATTTTAGGAAATTTGAAAACTACTAGACTCTTGACCCGCTTGAAACATAACATGAACTGTACAAAAACTTGACAACTGACATCGAATCACTTCAATTCGCCATCCACTTGGCATAAACAATCAGAACTCCCCCTATCACAAACCATTTTCTCATTTAGATCTCAAAACACTTAAGTTTGTTTTAATCAAAATGATTTTTCCGGAAAATGAGTTTGTTTTTACCACTTGTAGGTTTACCACTTGTTAAGTATGGGGATATGGTTCATCATCTTGTCAGTTTTATCAACTGTAGTAAATCAAGTACAACTTAATGTCCTTGATTCACTGTTTGCAATCAAGCAACCTTTAAACCACTTGAAAGAATAACCACTTGAAGATATAACCAATCAATACCAATTTTAGGAATGAGTCATCTACATTTTACCCATCAAAGTGCCGATTCCTGCTTCGCACTTACCAACCAGGAAGCTCCGGCGTAGTCATTCATCCTGTAAAATTTTAACAATTTCAAGCATTTTCAAAACAACTTTATTAAACATGAAAGATGCCGATTCCTGATCCACGATTACAAACTTGGGATCTCCGGCAAGTCAGGTTTTTCAATGAAAGAAAATATCCACCCAAGCCTGACCAGCCTTGGGTGTTTTCAATTCAGAAACAGTTGGGGTGTAAGTTGCTTTCTTTGTAGCATAAAACTCCTTTACCCCTTTAACCTTCCCATTGACCATCTTTCCAAAAATTTTCTTTACATTCCCATTAAAAGCTTTCTCAACATCAAAATTATCCTTCTCAGAATAAAACTGATTTGAGATTTCAACCTTTCCAACTTTTCGTTTAAAATTCTCAGTCCTCAATGGTGGAAAGTTCTCATCATCCATTGAAAGAACTGATTTTTCAACACTCTCATCAAATTCTGGCTCCTCTGACTTTGTGGAATCAGATTCATAGCCAGATTTTACCTCTGATTTCTTAACAACCCAAGCTTGGTTGTCAAGATTTCCCCGTTTCTTGTAAAATCTTTTGGAACACTCACCAACTTCATATGTAGAATTTTTAAACAATTTAAATCATTCAGTTTGTGGTTCTGTTTTATCAACAACTACTTCTTTAAGTTTTTCTGAGACTCCCTGTTTTGTCTTAGTTGCTCTGGGACAGTTCCATGCAATATGACCAACTTCATTGCATCTAAAACATGTTCTAGTCTCTCTCCTCTGATGAGCTTCAAACTTCATCTTTTCAGCAAGAAACTCCTTGTTTGACTGTTTCCAGAATGAGCTCTTTGCTTCTTCTTCATGGCTAGTTCCTGCAACATATGTCATTTTTGATTTAAAATCTCGAACATATTTTTCATTTTTATAGTTTTCAGGTGGAATAAAACCAAGTCCTTTCTTTTTGTAGCTACGATTGTGGTTTGGTTTCTTTTGAAAACCAGAACCAAAATTGTAACCCTTTTTCTTGTTCAAACGTTGTTGTACTCTTGAAGTGTAAGGTTTAGGTTTTACATTAAGATTTTCATCTTTTATTTCAGAAATATTAATTTCTGTTAGTTTGAAAACCTTTTTGATCATTTCCGGTTTAACACCTCTTATTGGAAATTCTTTATCAAAATATAATTTGTCAGAACCATTCAAAGTATATGCAACTTCAGATGTTTCGTCATTCAAATTAGATTTTGACAACAAAAATTCTTTACTATACACCCGTTTTCCTGACGACTTTGAACTTTTGACAGACGAACTCGAACTTCCGACAGACTGACACGAACTTTTGGACTCGGATTTTGACTCTGACTCCTCATCCAACACCTGATCAACCACTCTTTTTATCAGTTCTGACTCATGATCTGTATCGGACGTTGTGAACGTGACATCAATATTGTCCGGTAAAACATCGGTTATCTCGGATTCTAACTTAATATTGACTGCCTGTTTTAGTTCTTCCTCGTTAGGTTTTCTAGACGAGTACCCTTCCCAAATCGGAGGCGGACACTTATTATAACAGACACCCTGTTTCTTACCAGTATCCTTTTTCTTCTTTGGCTTTGTTTCTTCACCTTGAAACGCTTCAAATCCTTCAACTGTTGGATAAATTCTATCCATTATGTAGTCACAACCTTTGTAACTTTGCAGCAATCTTCTGATTCTTTCATTCTCAGTTGCTTCACTATCCAACTCTTTCTTCCACTTTGCACATTCTTCTATGTACAAGTTGATCTCTTTCTGCTTTGTCAACATGGTAGCATTCAACATCTTCAAAGCTTTCTCTCTTTCAGAGTTAGTCTTTTCCAAACTATTCACAGTTCTGTTCAATACATCATATGACTGTTTCAAATTTTTTACATCAAACAACAACTTTTCTTTCAACTTTTCTAACTCACTAAACCTCTCATCTTTTTTGATACATTGTTTACAAGACTCTAAACATGTAAGACATGGTTTTGTGATTTCAACGATCTTCTCGACTTCAACTATCTTTTCAACTTCCACAATCTTCTCAACAACCTTGACATGGTCATTAACCCCCCAAGGGCTTTAAGAATTCAGCAGGAGTTGATAAAATAATTTCAGAGTTCACGGAGCAAGAAAGAGAGAGTTACAAAGGAGAAAAGATGATGATCAATTTGTTACAACAAGCTGTTAAAGAAGATATATTTGTGTTGCTTCAACATGATGAAAACGCTTATTCTATTTGGGAAGCTCTTAAAACGAAATTCGAAGGAAGTACTGAGATGCTTCAAAGTAAAGCAGCATTGCTGAAAAAGGAGTTTGAACTATTTGCGTGCATGACTGGTGAAACAACAAAGAGTCTTATTGAAAGATATTGTCATCTTGTATGCACTATGTCACAGTTGAAGAATACAAAAACTCCAGCAGAATGGGTTGAAAAGCTTGCTGATGCGTTACCGCAACAGGAATGGGGTACATATCTGATGATATTGAAAAATTCTGGACAGTTTAGAAGGTTATCGATTGCACAGTTTATAGAGAAGTTGGAGGCACAGGATCTGGAGCAGCAGAAAATTGCTAGAATGAATAGTTCTACTCATCAACAAGATATTAAATTGTACTATAAAGGAAATGTTCAAACTGCTGAAGCAAGTCCAAAGATACAAACTGCATTTAGTGCTGGAAATCAGTCTACACAAAGCAGTCAAGGATCAGTCAACACTAGTGGGTTCTCAACGGTGAATCCTCCAAGTGTTCAAAGTGCATCTGCTGGAAATGGGCATTCAATTCAGTGTAATGTTGCTCTACATCTTCAACTCCTGCTGAATTCTTTGGCCTCTCATTTTGAAAACTCTAAACGTGAACTCTGAAATTATTTTATCAACTCCTGCACTTAGCCTTTTTGGAAAATACGTCAGTTTATACTGGTAAATACAATTAACTGACTCATTTTGAAAATGTTTAAGAAAATTGATTTGAATGCACATGGCACAAAATAATCTTTTATAACTTGGGATAATTATTTATATATAAACTTGTAAAAGAATTACATGTTCATTATACGTTCAGTAGCCCGGGTTGAATACCGGGTTAAAGATTAATAGACACACCACATGATATAATCCCGCGGCAAGTTATTCTCAATTCTGTCGGTTATACCTTTATATATATATATATATATATATATATATATGCACCGTTAGGTGTATGCCTACACCCCGTGCTTAGGTCGTGGCCATTTCAATGAATGATGCCAAGGATATCCGGGACATGGTCATTAACCCCCCAAAGGCTTTAAGCAAACAAAACAGTTTAAACGGGTCATCTTAATAAATTAAACTTCATATGATTAACAATTCAATGCCCGACCAAGCGGTATTTTATATACCGTACCCCAAGTCCGTATAAGGGAAAATAAGTTAAAAGTATTTACCTGAGCAATTTATTCAATTTATCCCAGCCATATACAATTGGCAAATGCAAATATCTTTTACTGGTCTCCTAAACTGGAACGAAGGTTTTAATAACCTATTCGATTCCTAACAGGTCTTAATTAAGTCTAAACTTAGACCGGTTAGTTTTAAAGGAAGATACACGGTTCGAAACGCATGATTAAGCGAAGACCGGAATAGAATGTGGTTTAGACGCGACAAGTTTGTATACTTGTATAATAAGGGTAAACTAAACACATTCTAGATTTTGAGATAAAAACGATAAGCTTTTACCCGTTTCGGCTAATTTATGCAAACCAGTTACATAAACCGCACAGAACGCGAATAATGCGTAACGGGTAACCAAATGAGTCATGAACAGGTTTCCAAAGTTAATATGCCTTAAATATGTTGTGATATCAGTTAGATACCTTCCATTATGCCCAAAATGGATTTAAACTCAAATTATGCCCCGTAGGGGTATTTTGGTCATTTTAAAGGTTATAAAAGAGTTTAAATACTAATCTGAGTTTCAGGTCTGTAAAAACATTTATTTTTATAAGTCATAAAAGTAGGGTATTGCATATATGTGAAATTTACCTTTTATAACTAAACTATGCACCGTATGGGCATTTTGGTAATTTCACATAAGCTTTAAAGATCAAAATTAGAATTCTGAGTTCAAAATTTTTGCTTACTGTTAAAATATAAAAATTTGCTTAAAACATCAGTAGGTATTAAGTCTTATATGAGAAAAATGGTTTTTAATACATACTATGCGTTTTAAACGCGTAAAAAGACGGTTTTAAGCGATTTCCGGGTTTTTTAAAGAAAAGCTGATATTTTTATCATTCCAAAAGAATCAAAATATTTTATTTATTATATAAAATCAGTAGCAAAAGGTTTGGTATCAAAATATTATGTAAAACTCATTTTATAGGCCAAAAGGGCAAAACCGACAATTACCGAATTAAAGCTATAACCCTATGTTATGCTCAGCCTAAAAATAAATAAAAATCTTCAAAAATACCAAAATATTATTTTACATCAGTAGGTAAAAATTTTGGTATCAAAAATTTGGTTTAGATAGGCTTTATGCTAATTACGCCGTTTAATTAATAAAAAGCTTTCTAATTACGCTATTGAGCATAACTCTTAATCTAGACCTCAAAATGATGTGAAAATTTAGGGACATGTTTATAAATCAGTAATAAAGGTTTTTGTCCTCTCACATTTTCAAAAATCTCATTTTAAGGTCAAAAGGGCATTATGGTCAACATTTAGGCATATAACGGAAACATGTACATGAATCGAATAATTAATGAACCAAGTTGTATAACCTCAGAGGGTTACACTAATCTATAACCTAGCCCTAATAGAGCTCTAAGGCATTTCTAAGATATGCTACATTGGGTCAGAACTGAAAGTCAAAGCAAAAGTCTACTTTTGCGACTTTCGGTTCCGAACCGAGCTTAAACTGAAAATTGTCGGGTTGAACATGTTTAGACATGTTCTTACATTGATTACAAAGTTATATAAGTGATAAAACAGGTTTCATAGCTTCTACATTGTTAATTATGTGTTTATGTGAAAATTTGCTTTCTGTTGACTTTTTATAATTAACTTTGACCCGACAATTGGCCTAGTTAGAGTGGGAATCAGAGGGTGCCATTTTAAGGGTTTATTACCCACATAATTACCAACTCATAGGTACTTTCAATTCGAGAATTGACTGGACCATTAGTGATTAATCACTAAGCCAAACCTTAATTACGACGGGTTTGACTTTAGGCCATTAAACTAATAAACTGAATTAAGAAAGGTTAAGGACACTTACATAAGTCCTATGCACGACTAATGATCCTTAGGAAGTGGTCTTGAGCTCCAGGAATCTCCAGAACAAGTGTTTGAATGATTTTTCAAGTGTGTGTACAATGTTGCAACCAAGAGCCTTTATATAGGACTTTAAATTGCATAAGATCATGCCAACAAGGTCTATGGATGATCCCTGATGATTCCCAAGTGTCCCTAAGCATGAAAAAACATCAAACAAGCCCCTAGAATCGAATACAAGGCTTCTAAGGCGGTGCAACCGGCTATACATGCAGCTGTGCAAGATTTCTGTTCAGCTCAGGCCGTCGCGTCGCGCGACGGCATATGGTGAAGGTGGTGGCGCGACGCCAGCACCCTGGTTACCAGCATTTCAAGTTTCAAACTTGCTGTTTTCTCCCCCTGAACCTTTTAAAACGAGATAATTTTCATTTTAAGCACATTTAACCCATATAATTTATATTTCTATGATCCATGAGATTTAACCAAACATCGTTAGGTCCGGTTTCATTAAACGATAACTGAAAACACGAGTTTTGCCTCGTTGACGCTTTTAACCCTTTATTTACGAAAGTTAACGTATCTTCCTCATACGATATCAAAACCTTACGAAATTTTTATCACTCATTCTCGGGAGTATAATTAATCGTTACAAGGCTCCGGGTTCGCTAAAAGATCACTCAGAGGTATAACTTATACATGTTGACACATTTAACCCTCGCGTCTTGTAAACTTTCACTTTCTTCCACAAACGATTTCATATGCTTCATGATACATTCGTTTTAAGGGTATAAACATCGTGTAGTGTTGTTGAAAGGCATAATTATCAAATGTTGACACTTGGAATCTTTATATACATATACTTTCTTTGTTTGTCAACTTTAGTCCTTCATATACAATTTGTAACACGTTTAAAGTCCGTGACACGTGTCGATACTATATTGGACATGATTTTTTTTTCGAGGTGTTACATCCTCACCCACTTAAAAGAAATATCGACCTCGAGATTTACTGAAATAAATGAGGGTACTTCTCTTTCATTGTGGACTCTACCTCCCACGTATACTCGGGACCTCTACGGGCATCCCATTTAACCTTTACAATCGGTACATGATTCCTTCGAAGCTTCTTAACCTGTTGATCCTCAATCGACAAAGGTTTCTCAACAAATTTTAGGCTCTCATCTATGTGCACATCCGTATGTGGTATGACTAGTGATTCATTAGCTAGACATTTCTTCAGATTGCAGATGTGGAATACATTATGAATACCACTGAGCTCTTCAGGAAAATTTAACTTATAAGCCACTGTTCTGACACATTCGATGATCTCGAATGGTCCTATATATCTTGGGCTTAACTTGCCTTTCTTGCAAAATCGCATTACCCCTTTCCAGGGTGATACCTTCAGTAACACTTTGTCACCAACCTCGAACTTTAGAGGTTTACGCCTTTTATCTGCGTAGCTTTTCTGCCTATCCCTGGCAGCTTTGAGACGATCTCTTATCTGTACAATCTTATCTGTCGTCTCCAGGACTATATCGGGTCCTGTTAGTTGGACATCTCCAACTTCTGCCCAACAAACGGGCGTTCTGCACTTTCTTCCATACAAAGCTTCAAAAGGTGCAGCTTGAATACTGGAATGATAACTATTATTGTACGAAAATTCAATCAATGGAAGATGATCATCCCAACTTCCTCCTAAGTCAATAACACAAGCTCTTAACATATCTTCCAGTGTTTGAATAGTACGCTCACTTTGACCATCCGTCTGAGGATGATATGCAGTGCTGAAATTTAATCGAGTGCCTAGGGATTGCTGGAAGCTTTTCCAGAAATGCGATGTATACCTCGTATCCCTATTAGAGATGATAGACACTGGCACTCTGTGGAGAGATACAATCTCATCCATGTACAGTTGAGCTAACTTATCTGAGCTGTGTGTTTCCTTAATAGGTAAGAAGTGAGCTGACTTAGTCAGTCTATCCACTATAACCCAAATAGTATCATTTCCTCTCTTCGTCTTTGGCAACTTGGTGATAAAATCCATAGTCACCATTTCCCACTTCCAGGTGGGAAGTTCAGGCTATTGTAGCAGACCTGACGGCTTCTGGTGTTCAGCTTTAACTTGCGTGCACGTCAAACATTTGGCTACATAAGTAGCCATAGACTTCTTCAAGCCTATCCACCAATAATTTGCCTTCAAATCCTGGTACATCTTGTCACTTCCAGGATGAATGGAATACTTAGAACTGTGGGCTTCTTGGAGGATAACATCCCAAAGTCCTCCATAGATCGGAACCCATATTCGTCCATTCAATCTTAGGATTCCATCCTTGCCATATGATAACTGTTCAGCAGTTACTCCCAACTTCTCATTCGGGTAGTTAGCTTCTAATACGGCTTCCTTCTGAGCGGCTAACACTCTTTCATTCAAGTTGTTCTTCAATTCAATGCTCTTGGCATTGATTCTAATGGGCTTAACTTTTTCCTTCCTGCTCAAAGCATCGGCGACTACATTTGCCTTGCTTGGATGGTATCGGATTTCACAATCATAATCATTCAGTGTCTCCATCCATCGTCGATGCCTCATGTTCAGATCCTTCTGATTAAATAGATGTTGAAGGCTCTTGTGATCAGAATAGATCACACACTTGGTACCATATAAATAATGCCTCCAAAGTTTTAGTGCAAACACAACGGCACCCAATTCCAAATCATGGGTGGTGTAATTCTTCTTGTGCACTTTTAATTGTCGGGAAGCGTACGCAATAACTTTACCTTTCTGCATTAGCACACATCCCATGCCAGTGTGCGATGCATCGTAGTAAACCATAAATTCTTCAATCCCTTCAGGCAATGTCAACACAGGAGCATTGCTTAACTTCTGTTTAAGAATATCGAAGGATTCTTGTTGCTTAGGACCCCAATTAAACTTAATATTCTTCCTAGTCAACGAAGTTAGGGGTGCTGCAATCCTTGAGAAATTCTCAATAAAATGCCTGTAATATCCTGCCAGGCCTAAAAAGCTGCGAATCTCTGTGGGCGTCTTCGGCTCTTGCCAATTAATGGTAGCTTCAATCTTAGCGGGATCCACCTGGATACCATGCTCACTAACCATATGTCCAAGGAATTGGACTTCACGAAGCCAAAATTCACACTTAGAGAACTTAGCATACAGCTTTTCTTGCTAAAGAAGTTTAAGAATACACTGAAGGTGCTTCTCATGGTCAGCCTGATTCTTTGAATAAATAAGAATGCCATCAATGAATACAATGACAAACTTGTCCAAGTAGGGTTTGCAGACGCGATTCATGGGGTCCATGAACGCTGCTGGTGCATTAGTGAGCCTGAACGGCATCACTAAGAACTCGTAGTGACCATAACGAGTTCTAAATGCAGTCTTAGGTACATCTTCAGTTCTAACCTTGAGTTGATAATACCTTGTTCTCAAATCGATTTTTGAGAGAAGCTTGGCCTTTGGAGTTGGTCGAATAAGTTGTTGATCCTTATTTGATACTTGTTTCTCATGAAACCATAAATTTTCATTAATCTATCTATCATTATGTGATAACGCGTCTCGACTTATCGGCGAAACATATCCTTAAATCACTAGTGTGGGTCACATTGCGAGCTCCACTAAGCTCCTTAAATAGGTTTTAGCTTATAAGCTATTGACCTTTGATGTATTCGATTTCCTCGAATGATCCTATATATCCAAAGCTTAACTAGCCCGTTGTATAAAAATTTTAGCACACCCTCCTTAGGGCGATACTTTCAATTGAACCTTATTCCTTATTAAGGACTCAAGAGGGTTGCGACTTTCATCAATCCGAAATTTTTCCGCCGATTACTGGCAACTTTCAGACGATTATGGATTTGAATGATCTTATTCGTTGTTTCCAAGGCAACTTTCAGATCCTGATAATTGGACTTACTATTCTTCTATCTAACAACAAATGTTTAACTTTCCATTTGTACAAGGTCTCCAAAGGAGCAACCTTGATGCTTACATACTAACTATTAGTTACAGGCGAGCTTATTTAAGGTGGAGTAATCTTTCCAACTACAGCTTAAAACCAATCTTAAGGAATTGCTAATCCTTACAGTTAGTCGAACAACTAGACGATCCTGGGCAGCTGATGGTGATTTTTAATTGTTGCATAAATAGGGTTGCGGTAGTCAATGCATAAGCAAAATGAACTGTCTTTCTTAATTAATAATACTGGAATTTTCATAATATTGAGTTAGGCTTTATGAACCTCTATCTTAAAACTCACTTAATCAGGGTTTTGATTCTTCCAATGAAGGTACTAGCCGTCCTGGAGATTTCATAATAATGCAGCCTTATGCGGGATGTAAATCTTAACTCTACTTGCCTTTCAGGAGGTATACGATGTAGTCTTTGGAGAAGATAATCAAGACAAAAGAAGGTTACAGAGATTTTCCAAATCTCAGGCTCTAGTTCATCTATCATTGCCTGTGTCAGATAAGTGACACGTTTACGTTACGAGTCCACGGATTCCTTAATCAGAGACACTTACGCGGACAATTCCATTCTGGATATCTTCTTTGAATACCATTAGCTGACTCTAGTACCATATGACCATTAGAATATCTTTGTGGTTCCATGCATTAAACCTCCATACTGATCAGGCATGGACGCAATCTATGGGACACACTGGGATATGCCAATCCTCATATGGCGCTTTCATCAAATATAGTTGGCACTCGCAATTGATAGAATTCAATGAGAAAGTAATTAAAATAACGTATGTTGTCGTACTCTATTTGAAGAAGGGGTACTCTTAGATTTTCGGAAGGATCATCGTCAAGAATAAAAGGGACGGTCTCCATGGTTTCATTGGTAGGTCCTACCTTACTTAGTATCTAGAGTTCTTACGAGTATCATCAAAAGTTTGCTAAGCTTATGGTCTATGTAAGACTGATTATTGCATGTATTAAAAACAGGACACTTAGCAGAAATTATCATTGATATATGATAAGGAATGTACCTGATGATATTATTAAAATGTACTACCTCTGGTATTCATCAGGTAGTTCAGGTATTTCCCTTCTTAGCATCTTCGGGCTTCTTGGTTTTATTTGGGCAAATAGTTTTGATGTGCCCTATTTCATTGCAACCATAGCAGGTTGCGTCCTTTATGTCTTGGCACTCCAAATTTTTGTGCCCTTCCTTATTACAAATTCCACAAGGCTTAGCTTGTGAATCTAAAGTGCCTTTCCCTTTAGTCTCCTTCTTTGGGCAGCGAGTCTTTATATGTCCTTTCTCGCCACAACCATAGCATGTGGCGTCTTTCAAGTCCTTGCATTCATGAGTCTTGTGATCTGTCTTCTTACAGATTCCATATCCCCTGATCTGCTTATGGAAACATTTTCCGAAGTGCTGCTTCCCGCAGGTTTTACATTTGGGTTTTGCCTCATTTGGCTTGGACTGGTTATAGTTTGAACCGGTCTTACCCTTTTTGTAACCCTTATTTGGGGTATTATCACACTTTCGCTTATGATCCTTTAATACTCGGTTCACGGCTTTGTTTACGGATGTATCTAACATAGCCTGTAACTCAGTGCTCGTTAAGTTCAGTCTTGCGTTATTATTCTGATCAACTGGATGATTGTGAGCTTCACATGAGTCAGCCATGGTGAACCTTTGAAGGCTACAAACCAAGTAATAATAATTTGTTTAATTATATAGTGAATCGTCAAATTTGATAATTAAATAGCCATGGTGTAAATAAACCATATAGGCCAATAGATAGTATAAAATTTATTTGATTATATTTTGCCTAGGTTTTTAAATAAACCATCTTTGGCATTTAAACGGAAATCTAATCCTTCATTTTTATTAGACAGGGGACATAAGTCACAACTGTCAATGTCGTACAGACATTTTGTATAGCGTAAAGGCTTGCCTTAAAGGACTTTTAGATGGCACAAAGGCCTTGTCACAAGGACAATTTAAAACATAATCAATGATCCTTTGGATCGGAAAAATTTCATAGTTCATTGCCTTTTGACAAGAAGTTATGAAATAAAACTATCTTTGTCATGAATACATCTTTGCCCATAGGCATACATCTTAAATGGATGTTTTGATGTATACATCATGTTCGACGTTTATTAGCCATGATTCATATTGACCATTTAGGCTAAATAAGGGGTTTGGAAATTCCCAATATAAAGATGACAAGTGTGATTTTATCGCATCACTGTTGTCAGGAGTGTTAACATGTTTTCAGATGTTAACAAGGACCTGAATCTCTTTTTAAACAGGTTTTACCATCATGGCCAGGTCTTATAATGACATGCAGGCTAGGTTATACCCTTTAAGATTCTTATTTAATATATATATATATATATATATATATATATATATATATATATATATATACTGGCAGGTCAATTACCAAAAAGGAATGATATTTTGATTTATTTCATATATTATATTCATATATAATGATAAAATGAAATTTAGATAAAACATTCCAATGATTTTAAAAGAGGCACAGAATTGCCCTGAACGGGACTTGAAGGAAATAATGTTGTACACGAAGGTACTAAAAGATAAATATGTCCTTATAAGGACTACTAAGGAAACGATCTTCAGCAAAAGGAGTTTCTTCTTCACTTTATTTCTGAATGTTTTCTCCTTTGTTGCACTTTTATCCTAGCCGCGGTACGAAGCTCGGCATTTATAGGCTTCGGATGGGGAGAATTTCCATTACGGCTTCTTTGCTTGGTGACATATTAAAGAAATATAAAATCGAAAGCAATAGTTTTCAGAATAGGGATGGGAGTATTCCTATGTTAAGTCTAGACTCAGAAGGTCAAGGAATGTGCTACTGTGTCATTGAGATTAAACACAAAAGGCTAGTGTTTAATTCACTCAATGTTGGCTCTGATACCAACCTGTCACAGCCCGATATTTCCACGTATTACCGGTGGGCCCAGTGGGGAGTATCGTGACGTAGTTGATATCATCATAGACAATTTATCACAGTTTATATACACAGCGGAAGTCGAAAGATAAAATCATTAAAAACCGAATAAAAAGTAATATCAAATGTATTACAAAAACGGTTGTAAGGATCCACAAGCGGATCAAAGTTCAAAAGTTTATTGTTCAACATATTTAACTTCTAAGCTTGCAAGACTCTTTATTGAAGCTAGTTGTAGCCAGCCTATTCCGTTTAGTACTTGCACTTAGCCTTTTTGGAAAATACGTCAGTTTACACTGGTAAATACAATTAACTGACTCATTTTGAAAATGTTTAAGAAAATTGATTTGAATGCACATGGCACAAAATAATCTTTTATAAATTGGGATAATTATTTATATATAAACTTGTAAAAGAATTACATGTTCGTTATACGTTCAGTAGCCCGGGTTCAATACCGGATTAAAGATTAATAGACACACCACATGATATAATCCCGCGGCTAGTTATTCTCAATTCCGTCGGTTATACCTTTTTATATATATATATATGCACCATCAGGTGTATGCCTACACCCCGTGCTTAGGTCGTGGCCATTTCAATGAATGATGCCAAGGATATCTGGGACATGGTCATTAACCCCCCAAAGGCTTTAAGCAAACAAAACAGTTTAAACGGGTCATCTAAATAAATTAAACTTCATATGATTAACAATTCAATGCCCGACCAAGCGGTATTTTATATACCGTACCCCAAGTCCGTAAAAGGGAAAATAAGTTAAAAGTATTTACCTGAACAATTTATTCAATTTATCCCAGCCATATACAATTGGCAAATGCAGATATCTTTTATTGGTCTCCTAATCTGGAACGAAGATTTTAATAACCTATTAGATTCCTAACGGATCTTAATTAAGTCTAAACTTAGACCGGTTACTTTTAAAGGAAGATACACGGTTCGAAACTCATGATTAAGCGAAGACCAGAATAGAATGTGGTTTAGACCCGACAAGTTTGTATACTTGTATAATATGGGTAAACTAAACACATTCTGGATTTTGAGATAAAAACGATAAGGTTTGACCCGTTTCGGCTAATTTATGCAAACTAGTTACATAAACCGCACCGAACGCGAATAATGCGTAACGGGTAACCAAATGAGTCATGAACAGGTTTCCTAAGTTAATATGCCTTAAATATGTTGTGATATCAGTAAGATACCTTCCATTATGCCCAAAATAGATTTAAACTCAAATTATGCCCCGTAGGGGTATTTTGGTCATTTTAAAGGTTATAAAAGAGTTTAAATACTAATCTGAGTTTCAGGTCTGTTATAATCAGTAAAAACATTTATTTTTATAAGTCATAAAATTAGGGTATTGCATATATGTGAAATTTACCTTTTATAACTAAACTATGCACCGTAGGGGCATTTTGGTAATTTCACATAAGCTTTAAAGGTCAAAATTAGAATTCTGAGTTCAAAACTTTTGCTTACTGTTAAAATATAAAAATTTTCTTAAAACATCAGTAGGTATTAAGTCTTATATGAGAAAAATGGTTTTTAATACATACTATGCGTTTTAAACGCGTAAAAAGACGGTTTTAAGCGATTTCCGGGTTTTTTAAAGAAAAGCTGATATTTTTATCATTCCAGAAGACTCAAAATATTTTATTTATTATTTAAAATCAGTAGCAAAAGGTTTGGTATCAAAATATTATGTAAAACTCATTTTATAGGCCAAAAGGGCAAAACCGACAATTACCGAATTAAAGCTATAACCCTGTGTTATGCTCAGCCTAAAAATAAATAAAAATCTTCAAAAATCCTAAAATATTATTTTACATCAGTAGGTAAAAAGTTTGGTATCAGAAATTGGGTTTAGATAGGCTTTATGCTAATTACGCCGTTTAATTAATAAAAAGCTTTCTAATTACGCTATTAAGCATAACTCTTAATCTAGATCTCAAACTGATGTGAAAATATAGGGACATGTTTATAAATCAGTAATAAAGGTTTTTGTCCTCTCACATTTCCAAAAATCTCGTTTTAAGGTCAAAAGGGCATTATGGTCAACATTTAAGCATATAACGGAAACATGTACATGAATCGAATAACTAATGAACCAAGTTGTATAACCTCAGAGGGTTACACTAATCTATAACCTAGTACTAATAGAGCTCTAAGGCATTTCTAAGATATGCTACATTGGGTCAGAACTGAAAGTCAAAGTAAAAGTCTACTTTTGCGACTTTCGGTTCCGAACCGAGCTTAAACTGAAAATTGTCGGGTTGAACATGTTTAGACATGTTCTTACATTGATTACAAAGTTATATAAATGATAAAACAGGTTTCATAGCTTCTACATTGTTAATTATGTGTTTATGCGAAAATTTGCTTTCTGTTGACTTTTTATAATTAACTTTGACCCGACAATTGGCCTAGTTAGAGTGGGAATCAGAGGGTGCCCTTTTAAGTGTTTATTACCCACATAATTACCAACTCATAGGTACTTTCAATTCGAGAATTGACTGGACCATTAGTGATTAATCACTAAGCCAAACCTTAATTACGACGGGTTTGACTTTAGGCCATTAAACTAATAAACTGAATTAAGAAAGGTTAAGGACACTTACATAAGTCCTATGCACGACTAATGATCCTTAGGAAGTGGTCTTGAGCTCCAGGAATCTCCAGAACAAGTGTTTGAATGATTTTTCAAGTGTGTGTACAATGTTGCAACCAAGAGCCTTTATATAGGACTTTAAATTGCATAAGATCATGCCAACAAGGTCTATGGATGATCCCTGATGATTCCCAAGTGTCCCTAAGCATGAAAAACCATCAAACAAGCCCCTAGAATCGAATACAAGGCTTCTAAGGCGGTGCAACCGGCTATACACGCAGCTGTGCAAGATTTCTATTCAGCTCAGGCTGTCGCGTCGCGCGACGGCATATGGTGAAGGTGGTGGCGCGATGCCAGCACCCTGGTTACCAGCATTTCAAGTTTCAAACTTGCTGTTTTCACCCCTGAACCTTTTAAAACGAGATAATTTTCATTTTAAGCACATTTAACCCATATAATTTATATTTCTATGATCCATGAGATTTAACCAAATATCGTTAGGTCCGGTTTCATTAAACGATAACCGAAAACACGAGTTTTGCCTCGTTGATGCTTTTAACCCTTTATTTACGAAAGTTAACGTATCTTCCTCATACGATATCGAAACCTTGTGAAATTTTTATCACTCATTATCAGGAGTATAATTAATCGTTACAAGGCTCCGGGTTCGCTAAAAGATCACTCAGAGGTATAACTTAAACATGTTGACACATTTAACCCTCGCGTCTTGTAAACTTTCACTTTCTTCCACAAACGGTTTCATATGCTTCATGATACATTCGTTTTAAGGGTATAAACATCGTGTAGTGTTGTTGAAAGGCATAATTATCAAATGTTGACACTTGGAATCTTTATATACATATACTTTCTTTGTTTGTCAACTTTAGTCCTTCATATACAATTTGTAACACGTTTAAAGTCCGTGACACATGTTGATACTATATTGGACATGATTTTTTTTCGAGGTGTTACAGTATACGTATCCTGGAAAGGAATAAAAAAAAGAGAATTTTGAATTAAATATGTTGAACGTGTCTTGTGTATAGACATGGAGGAATCAAAAGCCTCCAAGTAATAACTTCCACATTCATTATAAATAGAGTTAAATGCCCAGATAGTTGTTGTGGTTTGTATATTTTTCACCTTTAGTCCCTAACTTTCTAAAATTATACCTATAATCCCCAACTTTTTCAATTTTGTTCCCGGATAATCCCTGACGCTGATGGAGGTTAGTTTTTGGTGTTAAGTGAGTGTGAAATGACTAAAATACCCTTACTAATAATAAATAAATATAATAAATAGAGCCCACCATACTCATCTTCTTCAACCCATATCATCAACCTTCAATAACTGAACTGCCAACAACCTGCACCCCAATTCACCCCTTTCAAACAACCACCATAACCATAACCACCGGATAATCACAATGAACAGCCGACAACCTGCAACAATCGAACAACCACTGTGGATCTGCATCATATCAGCCACCGTAACCACCTCTGAACATCATTAACCACCGACGACACCTCTGTCTTCTCTCTTCGTCGTCTGAACATACCAGCCATCCGGAGGCCATGGCCGGCGGTCTGTTTTGTCATCTTCGATCTCTCTCTCTCTCTCTCTCTCTCACTTTCTCTCTCTGTCGCCCCTCTATCTCCGGTGGTGGTTAGTGGTGTTTGTTTGAAAGGGGTTAATCGGAAACACCCCCACCTTCTTTGAGCACCTCAACCCCTACCTTACCGTGCACCACAATCGACCCCCACCTTCACCGTTTTTAAATCCAAACTATCTTTCCACCACCTGAAACCCCTGCAACCCCTCACTTTCATCAGCCAGCACCTCAAACCCGCAACCCCCACCTATTCCGACAATCGGTTGAGCCATGATCCCCACCTGCAACTAAAGTTTTTTGTTCTTTCTCTGTAAATAATGAGAGTCTTTGAAATGGTGTTGTGATTTATGATTAGAATGGTAATTGTGGTGGTGGTGTATGATTCATATAGACGAAACAAAGAAAGAGGAAGAGAGAAAGGGGAGAGGGTTGGGGTGGGGTAAGAAAAAGTTGGGCCCCACTTTTTTTGTAAATAATTAATTTTAATATTTTCTTTATTAGTTTTATATTAGCAAGGGTATTTAGGTAATTTCACACTCACTTAACATCAAAAACTAACCTCCATCCACGTCAGGGACTATCCAGGAACAAAATTGAAAAAGTTAGGGACTATAGGTGTAATTTTAGAAAGTTAGGGACTAAAGGTGAAAAATAGGCACACCACATGGACTATCCGGGCATTTAACTCTTATAAATAGAAAGCAAGAGCAGACTTCACCTTTGCTCCTATCTCTCTAGCTCTCGCCTCCCCTTTTCTAAATTTCTATTATTTTTATTGTTTATTTTCACCTATAATAATAATAAAGTCCTGCCCCGTTTTAAGTGTTTTAACCCCTGATCACTAATACCCTGTCCGATTGATCTGGAGCCCCGTAACGCTCAAGGCTCTACTCGACTAAGTTCGTTGGGGTTCTGTCTCGTGACGTAGGGATAAAGTTGAATTGGGTTACTATACTTAACACGAGTGCATTATATATTTATTAAACAACTCAGGAGTTATACCCAAGATTATAACAGGAGGCTTTCTAGTTGAACCCTAAAGTTACAAATTGAGTTCATTCTCTTTTCTCACAGTTTGTGAGTCATTGTTTTTTATCACATTTTTGTGATACAGTTATATTTAAAAATGCCGGTATGTGGGGTTTTTATACATTACTTGACCCTCGTTACTATTAGCCAAAAAGTTAGCCAATAGTAGCATGACCACAAGCACGGGGGAATTGTGCCCCAGTAGCCATAGCCTATACCTAATATTATTTTTACATTAAAACATTAATAAATTTAATGTACGATTGAAATAAATCTAAATGGTGTGTATATAAAATAGAGCTTTATTAATCATTATTAAAATATATATTAAAGAAAATATATTTAATAAGCCTAAATTACTATTAACATTATAAAATAGTGTTTAGTCAATAAATGTATACTATAATAAAATATGTTAAATATAATATATTCTACTATGCTAAGGTTATATCTTAAATCTTAGCCACCTTAATATATTAAATAATAACATCACAATTATTTAATTAATATATTATATTTGATAAAGTTATAGCTATTAATTTGACAGAAAATGATATATTTCATTTTTGGGGCTAATTGGTTTTGTGTCATAGAAAATATATTTGACAAAGTAATGTCATGGGATACTACTAAGTTCAGAGTCACTTGTTGAGAGAATGATCAACAGTGATATGACCAGAAATATGACCAGAGTCACTAGTTGAGAGAACGATCAACAGTGATACGACCACAGGCACTAGTTGAGAGAATGATCAACAGTGTTATGACCCCAGTCACTAGTTGAAAGAATGATCAACAGTGATTTGACCATGTCACGGGAATCGCCTAGTGACAAATACCTTTGAATAGTAGTAAAATATAATATATATTTTAAAAGAAAAACTTCAATATTGGACGAAAGTTAGCCAATGAGTGATATGACCACCGTCACATCGGAACTGCCACCGTGTGACAAATACTGATTGAGTTTTTAGGTAAATATAAACAAATATAAAAACCTTGATGCTGTAAAGTATAACAATATATTTATAAAAATGGAATGAACTCGCC
Organism: Helianthus tuberosus; assembly: GCA_030545235.1. NCBI lineage: Eukaryota > Viridiplantae > Streptophyta > Magnoliopsida > Asterales > Asteraceae > Helianthus > Helianthus tuberosus. The sequence goes on from CM060353.1 coordinate 87,341,790, forward strand.
AGTATTTATTACTGATAAAATATTTTCAAAACGTGTTTCAGGTAATTTTGCTGTAAAGATAACAGTAGCCAGCTATGGAGCACTGAAGGCTTAAATAAAGTGGCTATACCTGAATAAAAGAAGAAATGATGTTTTATTTATTTGGGTTTATCCCTATAAAAACAATTGAATTAAATATGGGTTTTATCCCATTTGTTAATATTAAAAGTTCGGTGTTTTACAAACTCTGAAATCATTTCCTAACTACGATCCTGATGAAAAATTTTCCGTTGCGTAATTAATAAACACCGATACCATCAAAGGGTTCATCGTTCACGGCTCCCGCTCCCAGGGTAGGGTCGAGGGGTGTGACAGAAGGTGGTATCAGAGCCACTGGTTTAAGCTATTTAGGTGTTTTTTTAATACCTAAACTTAAACAATAAAGTTAGTAAATTAATACAAAGTAACATATGTGTTATTTTTGTAGATTTGAATATATGTATATATGTATATCTATATATATGCACATATAATTCCTCGAAGTATTGTTTTGTTTTAATTATTCTGTGATATTAATAATTGAAAATGTTTGTAATTCAGAGGTCGAACGAAGTATCACATAATCCAGAAGTTCATGCTAATAATGAAAATCTTTTGGATAAAAATGCTATAGAAAATATAATAGCCCAAGGAATAGCTAATTCTATACCTTTAATAATTAAAGCCGTTAAAAACCCCGTAGAACCCATCAAAGTTGTGTGTAGCAAGCATACTCGCGACGACAGTTTTAGCCATAGTGTCAATGGAGACAATGATGATATTATCAAAACCCCATATCCAAAGAAAATGAAGGTGATGACTCTCGGGTGTACCTACAAAGAATTTCTAGCTTGTAAACCAACTGAGTTCGTAGGCAGTGAAGGCGCCACGGCTGCTTTGCGATGGTTGGAAAAGACGGAAGTTGTTCTTAAAATCAGCAAATGTGCCGAAGAAGATAAGGTGATGTATGCTTCCAACCTCTTTAAGGAAGAAGCCTTAGGATGGTAGAATACAATTCTTCAAGCAAAAGGAAGTGACATGACTTATGCCATGAACTAGGAAAAATTCAAGGAAATGGCAGAAAGGAAATTTTGTCCCCCTTATGAAAAGGAACGAATGGCTAACGACACTACTAGAAAATAGGCCTAATGAAACTTTTTAGATGCAACCCTTTTTAAATGAGTTGCATTTGACTCTAATGCAACTTCAATGAGTATAAAGGTTGCATTCGAAGATCTGATGCAACCTTTTCATTAAAAAGTTGCTAATTTTACAAAGAATGCAACTTTTTTCTTGAAAGGTTGCATTGAATTTTTTTTAATGCAACTCTTATTTTAAAAGTTTGCATCCACACTCTGTCGTGACATGACGTAATTACTTATTTGCCTATAAACTTTCACCGATAAAAAGTTTTAAGTTGACAAATTCCATAAAAATGACGAAACATATAGGAACTTTATTATTTTAATATGATGTAACTTGACTTTTTAAAAAATATTTTTTTCTTGTTTATTAAAAATATAAAAAATCTCTTTCTTCATATATAATAATGAATTAAATATTAGAAAATATAATTTGTGTATAAATTAATATATATATATAATAATATACTAATTCTAGAATTTATAAAAGTCACTTGTTCCCACTCAATTTGTGCTAAAATTTATTTAAATATTGGAAATTCCCTCCTGAATTCTATTTCCCTCTAAATCCCAGAACTTCCAACCCCACTTCCATAATTCACGCCATCACTTTGTGATTTTAGGTTAATGATATGATCAATTGACTACCAAATCAAGCATCTTCAATCATCGTAGGGTCTGCCATCGGACCTTCATGGGCTCATTGAAATTCCATCATCAGTGACCTAGCCGCTTCTACCCATTCCTATCTTGACCTCTGCTTCAGGGTTGTCTTCCTATTGATCTGCAAATAACCAGGTATTAATCGAAAATATGACCATCTATAAACATTAAGAACTGACTTTGTGTAATTTTATCATAGAGAAAATCGTTCGGTTATTTTGGAGCTCGGAACTAGGGCTGGTTGTTGACTGATCGGGCGACTATACTGGAAAATTAACGAAGGTATATGAATCGTTCAAGAATTGATGAATCTGTTTGTACAGGAAATAAAAATATATATAGATAGGGACGATTGGTATAACCGCCACTAACTTAGCCTATAATAAAATTAATAATACAAGTCACACTATCTAGCATATATAATATATATCTATATCTAATACCCTCCCGTAAGCTAGATGGTTCCCTGAAACACCTCGTAAAATCATGTCCAATATAGTAAAGACACGTGTCATGGACTTTAAACGTGTAAGGAATTGATTCCGAGGGACTAAAATTATCCAACAATGTAAATATGTAAGTACAAGGATTAAACGTGTCATCATGCCAAGCTCGTGCCTCTGAATGACCTCGCAAGATGTTCGTATTCTTTGATGAATAAAATTGTCGGGCATAGAAAGCCGTTTGTGCTTAAATTGGAAATTTTACAAAGCATAAGGGTTAAACGTGTCAACATGTTAAACGTTACCTCTGAGTAACCTTTTAATGATCCTAAAGCTTTGTAATACTTTATTATGCTTCCATATATAACAAATAATGATTTCGTGGGGTTTCTACGCTCTTAAGAGACTTTTCGGGTGATCGTACAACTAACCGGGAGCCTAACGGAGTTAATATATGATCCAAGGCCCTTAAAAGTTAACTATGGGGGTCATAAGTGCAATAAATGGAAGTTAAATGTCTATAGCCACTTATGTGGATAGGTTTGAAGAAATCTATAGCCACTTATGTGGCTAAATGTCTGACGTGTGCGCAGGTTAAAGCCGAAAACCAAAAGCCGTCAGGTTTACTGCAACAGCCTGAACTTCCCACTTGGAAGTGGGAAATGGTAACTATGGATTTTATCACTAATTTACCAAGGACAAATCATGGGAATGATACTATTTGGGTTATAGTAGATAGACTGACCAAGTCAGCTCACTTCTTACCTATTAAAGAAACACACAGCTCTGACAAGCTAGCTCAGCTGTACGTGGATGAGATTGTATCTCTCCACGGAGTGCCAGTATCTATTATCTCCGACGGGGATACTAGATACACGTCTCACTTATGGAAAAGCTTCCAGCAATCCTTAGGCATACGATTAAACTTCAGCACTGCTTATCATCCTCCGATGGATGGGCAAAACGAACGTACAATTCAAACGCTTGAAGATATGCTACGAGCTTGTGTTATAGACTTGGGTGGAAGTTGGGATGACCATCTTCCATTGATTGAATTCTCGTACAATAATAGCTATCATTCCAGTATCCAAGTCGCGCCTTTTAAGGCCTTGTACGGAAGGAAGTGTAGGACGCCAGTTTGTTGGGCGGAAGTTGGAGATGTCCAACTAACAGGACCTGATATAGTCTTGGAGACAACGGACACGATAGTTCAGATCCATGATCGTCTCAAAGCTGCCAGGGATAGGCAGAAAAGCTACGCGGATAAAAGGCGTAAACCTCTAAAGTTTGAAGTTGGTGATAAAGTGCTACTTAAGGTGTCACCCTGGAAAGGGGTGATGCGTTTTGGCAAGAAGGGCAAGCTAAGCCCAAGATATATAGGACCATTCGAGATCATCGAGTATGTCGGAACTGTAGCTTACAAGCTAAATATGCCAGAAGAGCTTAGTGGAATTCATAATGTGTTCCACATTTGCAACTTCAAGAAGTGTCTAGCCAATGAGTCGCTAGCAATGTCGCATAAGGACGTGCAGATAGATGAGAGCTTGAAATTCGTTGAAAAACCTTTGTCGATCGAAGATCAACAAGTTAAGAAACTTCGAAGAAAGCATGTGCCGATTGTGAAGGTTAAATGGGATGCCCGTAGAGGCCCAGAATACACGTGGGAGGTTGAATCCACAATGAAACAGAAGTACCCTCATTTATTTCAGTAAATCTCGAGGTCGAGATTTCTTTTAAGGGGGTGAGGATGTAACACCTCGTAAAATCACGTCCAATATAGTAAAGACATGTGTCATGGACTTTAAACGTGTAAGGAATTGATTCCGAGGGACTAAAATTGTCAAACAATGTAAATATGTAAGTACAAGGATCAAACGTGTCATCATGCCAAGCTCGTGCCTCTGAATGACCTCGTAAGATGTTCGTATTCTTTGATGAATAAAATTGTCGGGCATAGAAAGCCGTTTGTGCTTAAATTGGAAATTTTACAAAGCATAAGGGTTAAACGTGTCAACATGTTAAACGTTACCTCTGAGTGACCTTTTAATGATCCCAAAGCTTTGTAATACTTCATTATGCTTCCATATATAACAAATAATGTTTTCGTGGGGTTTCTACACTCTTAAGAGACTTTTCGGGTGATCGTACAACTAACCGGGAGCCTAACGGAGTTAATATATGACCCAAGGCCCTTAAAAGTTAACTATGGGGGTCATAAGTGCAATAAATAGAAGTTAAATAAACTTAAAATGGACCAGGGACCGAAATTGCAAAGTTCGAAAGTTGTTTTCCGGTTGAGAAGGAGCCTCGCGGCCCGCGTAGACTCTCTTTGAGTCTTACGCGACCCGCGTGAGAGTACCAGTAACAGAAAACCTGCACAAGTGTAGGTTCAGCCAGTTCCACCGCAATTGCATGGCTGATTTCGATACCAGGGCCTGAGCAAATGGTTTTTCATGCACTAAGGACACTTGGGAACATCTGAAACATCATAGGTACAGCTGCATTGATCCTAAAGACTCCAAATTTCCTATATAAAGGACTTGTATTGTTCTTGTTCATTTGCACATTTGAGTTTTCACTACAAAACTCTTTCTCTGCAGCTTCCTGGTGTTCAAGAAAGTTTCCTTCAGTTCCAAATTCGTGCTAAGGACCCTAGTAAGTGTTCTTAGCTTCCTAAGTTTAAGTTTTATTAGCTTAATGACCGAAAGTCAAAGTTGTCGTAATTAAGCTTTGACTTTGTATTTAATCACAAACGGTCCAGCCATTATTCAAATTGAAAGTGGCTATGTGTTGGTAATTATGTAGGTAATAAACCCTTAAAAGGGCACCTTCTAATTATCACATTATCTCAGTCAATTGTCGGGTCAAACTTATTAATAAAAAGTCAACAGAATCAGTTTTCACAAATTAATTCATAACTAATAATGCAGAGGTTATGGAACATGTTTTAACACTAAAATAACTTGGTAAATAATATAAGAACATGTTTAGGCATGTTCAACCCGACAATTCTGAGTTTAGGCTCGGTTCGCAACCGAAAGTCGCAAAAGTAGACTTTTGCTTTGACTTTTAGTTCTGACCCGATTTAGCTTAGTTTAGATATGCCTTAGGGTTCCTTTAGGACCATATTACATGTTAGTATAACCCTCTGAGATTATACTATATGGTTCCTTTGAAATCCGAATCATTTGCTTAAAAGTTGACCATTATGCCCTTTTGACATTAAAACGAGATTTTTGAAAATGTGAGAGGACAAAAACCTTTATTATTGATTTATAAACATGTCCTAAAAATTTGACATCAGTTTGTGGTCTAAAATAGAAGTTATGCGCGATATCGTAAAATGAAAGTTTTTATTAATTAAATGGCATTTTTAGTATAAATCATATTTAAACCCAAATTTTGGCACCAAACTTTTTACCTACTGATATAATATAATATTTAGGGATTTTTGGAAATTTTTATCAAATTTTATATTGATTATATTATAGAGTTCTAGTGTAAATTCGGTATTGACAAAATTGTCATTTTCTTTGATAAAATGAGTTTTACATAACATTTTGATACCAAACCTTTTTCTACTGATTTCATATGTTAAGTAAAATATTTTAAGCCTTAGAAACTAATCAAAATCATAGATTTCCTTAAATAACCCGAAAATCGTCAAATATCGACTTTTACGCTTTTTAAACGCATAGTATGGGTTAAAACTATATTTAACACCTAAGACTTATTACCTACTGATATTTTAAGAAAATTTTGATACTTTAACAGTAAGTAAAAGTTTTGAACTCAGATTTCCAAATTTGACTTTATAGCCTATGTGAAATGACCAAAATGCCCCCACAGTGCATAGTTTGGCCATAAAAGATAAATTTCACATATATATAATATCTTACTGATATAACTTGTTAAAATAAATATTTTTACTGATTATTTTAGACCAGAACCTCATATTTCTATTTAACCTCTTTTATAAACTCTAAAATGACCGAAATACCCTTACCGAGCTTAAATTGGTTTTAAATTCGTTTTGGGCATAATGGAAGATATCCTACTGATATCATAACACATTTTAAGCATATTAACTTAGGGAACCTGTTCATAACTCATTTGGTTACCCGTTATGCATATTCGCGTTCGGTACGGTTTATGTAACTAGTTTGCATAAATTAACCGAAACGGGTCAAATCTTATCATTTTTACCTCAAAATCCAGAATGTGTTTAGTTTACCCATTTTATACAAGTCCTCATACTTGTTGGGTCTAAACCACATTCTAATCCGGTCTTCGCTTAATCTTGCATTTTGACCCGTAAACCTTTCTTTAAAACTAACCGGTCTAAGTTTAAGCTTAAATAAGACCCGTTAGGAATCTAATAGGTTATTAAAACCTTCGTTCTAGATTTACCAGACCAGTAAAAGCTGCCGTACTTGCTGATTTGATATACGGCTAGGATTAAAATTATATTTTAGCTCAGGTAAATACTTTTAACTTATTTTCCGTTATACGGGTTTGGGATACGGTATTTAATAATACCGCTTGGTCGGGTATTGAATCTTTAATAAATTAATGGTTAAATCATAGAGATAACCCATTTTAATCTGTTTTGTTTGATGCAATGCCTTTGGGGGGGTTAATGACCGTGTCCTGGATATCCTCGGCTCATTCATTAGGAATGGCCACGACTTAAGCACGAGGTGTAGGCATACACCTGACAGTGCGTATGTAAAAGATATAACCACTCGTTGAGGATAACTCGCCGTGGGATTATATTAGTGGCGTGTCTATTAATCTTTAACCCGGTACTTCTAACCCGGGCTACTGAATGGACGACAAACATATAAATTTGTATACAAGATTATTTTTAAATAATTGTCCCAAGTTATAAAAGATTATTTGTGCCTTGTGCATTTAAATCAATTTTCTTAAATGTTTTCAAAATGAGTCGGTTAATTGTATTTACCAGTGTAAACTGACGTATTTTCCAAAAAGGTTAAGTGCAGGTACTAAGCGTAATGGGCTGGCTACTCCTAGTATCAAATAAAGAGTCTTTCAAGCTTTTGATGCTTAAAATTTGTTGAACAATATTTCTTTTGTTTTAGATCCGCCTGTGGATCCTTTTACATTCCGTTTGTAATATTTTATGTTACTTTTAACTCGGTTTGTATAAATTACTTTTAGTCTTCCGCTGTGCATTAAACTGTGATTAAATTGACTATGATGATATCAACTACGTCACGATACTCCCCACCGGGCCCACCGGTAATAAGTGGAAATATCGGGGTGTGACATTCCCATATTAAGTTGAGTTTTCAATCTTAAGAAGTCCTTGCGTTGCAGTGCTTTAGTCATAATATCTGCAACTTGATCCTTTGTAGCACAAAAGAGTACTTCCACATCTCTTTTCTTGATCAGATATCGGATGAAGTGGTACTTGACTCTAATATGTTTACTTTTTCCGTGAAAAACTAGATCTTTGGCTAGACAAATTGTCGACTTGTTGTCACAATGAATTGGAATCAGATAATCTACTTTTCCTTGAAGTTCGTCAAGTATCCCTTTAATCCAGATGGCTTGACAACCGGTTAAGGATAAGGCCATATATTCTGCCTCTGTCGACGACAATGCCACCACCTTTTGTTTCTTAGATTGCCATGAAATAGGACTTGAACCTAGTTGAAATATATATCCTGGTGTACTCTTGCTGTCATCCACATTTCCTGCGTAGTCATTATCGCTGAATCCCAACGGTTTTCCTTTTCCACCTTTTGAGTATATGACTCTTTGATCTAAGGTTCCCTTAATATACCTGAGTATTCACTTGCCAGCTTCCCAGTGACTTTTCTTCGGACATTCCATGTACCTGCTGATCTTGGTTACGGCATAGGTGATGTCTGGCCTGGTGTAAATAAGGTACATGAGACTTCCAACTAGGCTTTGATATATTCCTTCGTCTGCAAAAACATCTGGATCTTCTTTTGACAGTTTTATCCCATATTCCATGGGAGTAGAAACTGAATTACATTGGGTCATTCTATACTTCTCTAATAGGCCTCGCATATATTTTCTTTGTGAAAGAATTATATTTCCATTTTCATATGAAACTTACATCCCAAGGAAATAGTGTAGCTTTCCCATGTCGGTCATCTCAATTTCTTTTTTCATGCCTTTAAAGGCATCGATTAAATTCATTGAGTTGCTAGCTATGATCAAGTCATCTACATATAAGCATATCACCAACTTTCCTTCCTTGGTGTCCTTAATGAACAGAGTGTGTTCGTATGTGCATTTCTTGAAACCATGCAGCCTAAAATAATTGTCTATTCGACTGTACCAGGCTCTAGGAGCCTGTTTTAGGCCATATAATGAATGTTTAAGAAGACATACCTTTTCTTCTTGTCCTACTTTGATGTATCCTTTAGGTTGTTCCACATATACCTGCTCATTTAGATTTTGTTTTGTAAATCCATTTTACACCAATAGGCTTCTGATTTTTCGGAGGACTTACTAACTCCCACGTTTGATTCTTATGTATGGACACCATTTCTTTGTCCATGGCTTCCAACCACTTAGTGTCTTTACTTTGTAACACCTTGTAAAATCACGCCCAATGATGTATTGACACGTGTAATAAACCCTAATGAAGTCAAATAGTAAATTTAAGGGACTAATTTTTCGAAAAATCGAAAAATTTGATTATGAAAGGACTGGAAGTGTTAGCATACCTAAAATAAGTTTCTAAATAACCTCTCACGATATTTATGTTCACAAACGAGCCACTTGGCGATCGAGTGTAGCCGTTTACGGAATTAATTGAAAGTTTGCGCAATGAAGGGTTAAAAGCGTCAACATGTTCATTCTTACCTCTGAGTGACCTTTTAACAAACCAGGAGCTTCATGATATTTAATTATACTCTCGGGAATGCCAAACATTGGCCGTTTAAAGTTTTTATGGTTATAAGTAAGGTTACGCGCAACTTTGCAAGTTAAAGGGACTAAAAGTGTCAATATGTTTAATTATACCTCTGAATGAACTTTTAGCGAACCCGAATCATCGTGATGTTTAATAATACTTTCAAGGATGCCTAATATGGATTAGATGAGGCTTCAATGCTATTAAATGAGGATATGCGTAAGTTTGCGCAATAGAGGGACCTAAAGCGTCAACTTTTGAATCTACGCCTCTCGGTAACCAGTTAAGCGAACGGGAGCGTAGTAATATTTAAGTATATGCTTGGGAATGACCATTATGGGCCATGGAAGGCTTGGATATCATTAAACGACATTTTGCGCTACTTTGCGAAGTTAAAGGACTATTTGCGTCAAACTGCAAAAGTATGTCGAATCGTATGGTAACGGACCTTCCGGAATATGACCATGATTTAAACATACCCTATTTATTCTTTATATAGCTTAGATACAGGCTTAGAGGTGTTTGGTGCGCAAAAATAAACTTTTACGTCATGTAGGGACTAAAAGTGTCAAAAAGTGCACAAGTTTGCATTTTCGCGCATATCTTGCATTCTGGATATATCCGAACACCCAAAGATTTATGTAAGCACTAAAATTTTTTATTTTAGTGTTTGGCTTGATAAAATTCCATTCGTCGCGCAATTTGGATCGTTTTTCGCGTCCGTTCGTGTTTCGTCGTAACTAGACGAACACCGTGACCATACGACCAAAGGAACCGACATCCGACATGTTTTCAAGCATGTTTTATGTTCCCTATGATTAGGCTTCATTATAGAGCCTTGTAAATAGCTTAACGGGCCTTAAACGTGCCAAACGTGACCTTAAAAGCTCACAGGGACCAAAACTGCAATTTCAGAAAACTTGTTGCTGATCTGGGAACCTCAGGCGACCCGCGTAAGTTCCCCTAGAATCTTACGCGGCTCGTGGGAACCTGTCAGGTTTGCAAAAATCAGTTTACAGCCTGCTCCAGCTGTTTCCAGGTGTTGCAAGTGGTTTTTAAGCTTTCTAGGGACTATTTTGGGCACCCATAGATTTCCAAAACCATGGGTGATACTTGTACGGTCCAGATTGAATCACGGTTTACGAGAAATGATCCTAGCGGTTCTCAAAAACCTATAAATACCCCTCTTGGTCTTGCTCTCTTTCACACTTGATTTCTGAATTCTCTAAGTTGGAGACCTTGCTCTTCATACCTGAGAATTTAGGATCAAAACCTCCTTGCTTGGACCCTTGGTAAGTGTCCTTTCGTGCTTAGTTTAATTGTTTAGCGTTTATAGCCGAAAAGTCAAGCGTTTCGATAAACGCTTTGACTTTTAAACGGTTGAGCCATTGTTCGTAACAAACATGGCTACGTGAACGTAATTAGGTAGGTGTTAAACCCTCAAAAGGGCACCTCCTAATATCCACGTTTACTTAGTTAAATTGTCGGGTCAAATAAAAGTCAAACGGGTTAGTTTTAAATAAAATTCATAACTATTAAAATAAAAGCCATAAAATCAGTTTTCTCACTTTAATAACTTGGTAAATATTAGTTGAACATGCCTAAGTGATGCGTGTGAAGTGTCGTATATTTTAGGTGTATATTTTAAGCCCTTTTTAACACTTATTTTAGCCAAGTTTTAAATTTATAAAACACGATATTTCACTAACACTAAACACACATATGGGCAAGTGCACCCATCGTTGAGTGTAGTATAGCGTTGGTAAGATACCGAGGTCGTCCAAGGACACAAGAGCTTTTAATACCGGTTTATCCTCAACGTCTAACCAAAATAAAAGTTTAGAAAAATGTTTTAAACTAAGAAAAATAAAAACTAACTAAAATGCTGAAAATAAAAATAAAATAAAAACAGATAGACAAGATGAATCACTTGGTTCCGACTCGTATCTAGTATAACCTTTGATTATTTCCGCACTTTTGCACATAATTAAGAGATTATCTTAGTTATTGTAGTAGGCCCCTCTTTTGAAGGTGACGTTACCCTCACCCCAGTAGTTTGAGTCAGCAGGGATACAATCCTAAAGGGGTGGATTATTGGAAGATAATGAATTAAGTTATTAATGCAGTATTGTGGTAGGCCCCGCTTTTGGCGGTGACGTTACCCTCGACTAAGTAGTCTGAGTCAGCAGGGATACAGTCCTAAATAGCCGGGTTATAGTATTAATAGTAGTTAACTTATGAGGGGATCAAAGAGTTTGGACCCCCGCCATCCAATACCGTGAAGTATTGAAGGAGGTCCTACTAAATTTGACCCAGGTCCATTGCAGGACCTCTAAACGCTGAACAATGGCAAGACCTTTACCAAACCGTTCCCTTAACCCCCTACCAGGTAGCCAACATACCTCCATATAGACCGTGGAGATATGAATGGTGAAAATCCTTTATTTTATATAGACAGTAAAATAATGCCAAGACACCACGGACAAACGATAAGGAAAGATCACCTTCAACATAAGTAACTAGTTATTAAAGTCATTAATACAAAACCAAATAAAAAGTGCAAAAGATTAGAAATAAAAAGTATTATACTAGACACTTTGTCTTCACCAAGTGATGTAAGAGACTTAGGCAAACATGGCCTTGATTGTCAAGAACTCTTACGATCAATCTTGGATCCCGAGACGACTCACACACTCTATGATGGACAATGGATGATGGTGGTGGATGATGGTGTTGTGATGGTGGTGGGTGGTGGATGAAGTGTGAGAGAGGTGGTGTGCCAAGGGATGAGATGAAATGAATCCAAGCACTCCTATTTATAGGCTGAACAGAGAGCTGGACACGGCCCCGTGTCCGCTGGACACGGCCCCGTGCCCGTCTGACACTCTCTCTCCTCATTAATTGTAATTCGCAATTACAATAAATGCGCCTGCTGTACTTTCGACACGCCCCCGTGTCCGCTGAGCACGGCCCGTGGTGGGCAATAGAAGCTTCTATAGGTTTGTCTTTTCTACTGCTTCTTGGGCACGGCCCCGTGCTGGCTGAGCACGGGGCGTGTTCAGCCTTCTGTTTTCTCTATTTTGCTTTGGAAGGTGCCGTTGAGGGTTCGGGCAATCCACTAATGTTCCTTTTCTTGTATTTATGTTGGATTTAGCTGTCTTTTTGCTTCTTTTGCGTTTTTGAGCTCATTTAATCCTGAAAATACAAAAGGAAGACAAAAACACTCTTTTTCCAATATTAGTACTAAAAAAGGGTTAGTTTTATGCCTCATTTGATGTAATTTATATGTTGCATTTTACACACATCAAATACCCCCACACTTGAACTTTTGCTTGTCCTCAAGCAAAACTCTTTAATATTTGGCTTACACTCCCAAATGGAATAGGTAGAAGAGAAGGTTTTGGGCTTGTCATAGAGTGTCGGGATTTCCAAGATCTTTTTGGGGTTTTATTTTTATTTATTTACACTCCTATTCGTAATGATTTATTTAGAACTGTTCATAAAAGAAATTACTTAATTGGGCATAACATATTTTTTTTTTAAAATTCTATTTATATACAAGTTCACATACCTCGCGGGGAAATCACTCACACTCGGCCGAAGGTGTATTTTTAGTGAATCACTCGAGAGCAGTCCTGGAACTTATTCCTACCATAGGCTTGCCAAAAAATCAATCCTCCTTCTTTTTAACTTTTATACCTTTGTAGATATCAAGAGGACTTTGTGGGTTAAGGGTTGGCTAGGGTTAAAGGTAGGTGATTGGGTTAGTGGTTAGTAGAAAAGGGCAAAAAGCGTAACAAGTGTCGGTTTTCGTATTTTTTTTTTTCAACTCTTTATTTTTAATGAAGCTTTTATTCAAACAAAGTTATTTTTGATTACTTTGTTTGTTTATTTTCTTTTTGCTTCATTAAAAATAATTTTTTTTTTTTTTTTTTTTTTTTTTTTTTTTTTTTTTTTACGAAGAACCGAACTTGTTACTAAAATAAAGGGTAAAAAATGAAAAAGGTTTTGGTGGGTGAAAGGGTTTTTTGTTTTGGGTGATGAAACGAAAAGGTTTAGGCTCAAAGGGGCTAACTAGGGGGATTTTTGGGTAGGTGGTAAAAGAAAAAGAAAAATAATGGTGTAGAAAAAAAATGTTAGTCCTAATGCCTCCATCATTTACTTATTCGGGTTTAAGTTGATAAGGACCGGGAATGTATTGTTATGGCAAGTTCTAGAGTCGTAAGAACCAATCGGCTATTCACACAAGAAACGAAAAATGAGCATTTAGTCAAATGATATGGAATTGTGTGCTCAATAAAGGCTCAAAACTCACTTTTGTGGGAATGGGTTTTTATGTGATCAAGTATATATAATCAAATTTTAAATAAGTTTGTCATGCCTTTTCATAATTTTCTTATGTTGGTTCTTTTTATCACTACGCTATCGGTTGTAAATTTGTAAAAATATAACCTTTTTGAGAGCTTGAATTTCCCGAGTTAAACCTAGACAAGTAAAAAAAAAAAAAAAAAAATTGAAATTTTTGAAAAAAATTCGGGGTGATTAGCGGTTCCAATAGAGTTTTGTGTAAGGCTTGTATTTAGGACTTGCAAAATTCAAGGTTTTAGCATCCCCCACACTTAAATTACACATTGTCCTCAATGTGTCCCAAAAAATAAATTTTTAGGTTGATTAGATGTGTGAAATAGTGTTTAGAAAGCAAAAATTTGTGTTACTGGGCACTGAACACGGCCCCGTGTTATCCGGGCACGGCCCCGTGTTCAAGTGCCAGTAACGAAATTGAAATAAGAGAAACAGAAGTCTGGACACGGGGGCGTGTTGGGTGAACACGGCCCGTGTCCAGTTACCTGTACTGGGCGTTTTCTGCAGGTGGTTCGACACGGGGCCGTGTTGGTTGGGCACGGCCCGTGTTGAACCTTCTGAAAGGGAGAAAATTGTCGGGTTGCCTCGTTCTTGTGCATGGGATCATTTTTCTCGTTCCCCTTTTCATCCTTTACCACCATGAGTGTGTTTTATTCATTACAAACCATCCAAACATTAAAACCATCATTTCATTTCATCATAGAGAGAACTTACATACTCCTAAATTAAACTAGATAAAAGAAATAACAAACCATGGAGTCCTAGCCGTTACTTTATTTTAATTTAGCAAAATTTCCAAGAAATACTCAATCTTGGTTAAACAAGGCCTTAGTGAACTCCTTCTTCCGAGTGCGGTTCTCCTCAAATGTCGGCGAGCCATTCTTCTATCTCCCTTGGAAGGAGAAAAGAAGGCTCGTTGGCATTAGTTTGAGGAGTTTCAACTTCCACCGGGATCTCTTGTTGGTGTTCCATGGGATGTTCCGCCGGAAAGTCTTCCCACCCGGTAGGGTTGTTGATTCCGAGAGCCAGGTTCCAATCCTGCTGAGGAAGGACTGGTTCCATTGGAGGTGCTACAAGAATATTTAACCTCTGGTGCAAGAGGTTAATTTCTTGGAAGCTGCTTTCAAGTCCCATCGTAAGATCGTTAATACGGTCGATAAGGACCTCCTCTACTGAAGTCATTTCGTCGAGAGCCTCCCTTAATGCTATCACATAGTGAACAAGTGTAGCTTCAATGGAGGGTCTTCTTCCTCTTCGGTTGTTTGACGAATGCACAGAAGATGTATCGCTGTTTTCACTTGACATCCTACGAAAAATAAACTAGAAATAGCTTATTTAATGAAACAGTAACCGGACACGGCCCCGTGCTCACTGAGCACGGCCCCGTGTCCATCTTTCTGCAGAGTTTTGGAACAAGGAAACTTGTATTTTTAAGTTATTTTCTGAATGTTGTAGGCCCTTTTTGGCTACTAATAACTTAAAACCATGTTTCATAACATGTTCTTACCAAGATTCTTTGAACAAAACTCATTTATCCCTACTATAGAGTTGGAGGAATTCCAAACTTTCAATGGTAGTTCTTGGAGAAAGATGAAGAAGAAGGAAATTACTAAAAGAGGAAGGGACAAGATGGGTTGTTGGAACCTTCTTTTAGACTTACCTAGGGTAGTTTGAGAGAAGATTCCTGCAAATCTCTGCCCCAAGTTGGTCCAAATGTGCAGAATTCTTGGCTGCATTTATAGAAAATGACAGCAACCTGGACACGGCCCCGTGTTCAGTGGACACGGCCCCGTGTGCAGGTGGAGTTCTGACACAGTTTGTCCGTATTCTGACGTACTGATCAGAAAGGAATCTTTCGATGGACACGGGGGCGTGTTGGCTGGGCACGGCCCCGTGTCTACGGACTGTTTTATGAAGTTGTCTAGTTTTTTAAGGAACTTGTTTGTATCGGGTGGTTCCTGACTGGTTGGAACAACCCCAAAGTGCCTAATATACCTTAATTGTCCTAGACTAAGGCGAGAACGCAAGAGGTTGTCGGTGAGGGTAATTCCTATTTTCATTCTAGGTGGACAAGTCCAACCCTTTTCCGGGCTCTTGTTAAAGAAGGTATATGCCGAATCGCTCAGGTCTATGTATGCACCGAACGAAGTCGATGGAGAGTCCTTCACGGCACAATCGACACAGGGACGACTATCGTCCAAGTCTTTGCTAGGTACGAAGGTATTTTCGGGAGCAACAAGGTTGTCGGAATGCGGTTCCAGCATTTCTTCATGGGTATCGTCTTGGGGCGGATTAATAAAATCCTTCCCAAGCTCTTCTATCCATTTCAGAATTAGCTCTTCTAGTTGAAATAATTCGCTAAGGAACATTTCCCCTAGAATATCTGGCTGGGCGCATTCGAGGGAGAAATAGTGCTTATTTTTACTTTCGCCCCTCTTAAGGTTGTGAGAAGATCGTGGGTCCATGTAGTGGGGCCTATAATTTAGGAAGTAGCATTTTACTTCTTCATGTTCGCCACCACATAATTGACACCACGTACCATAAGAGTGCCGAAAGTAAAAATAATTACTATCACTCATGTTTATGTCAGAAATTACCAACCGTCGGGATCTAACGGTTCTGTTTTCAGTAACTGAAACTTGGGCACGGGGGCGTGTTGAGTGGACACGGCCCCGTGTTCAGCTTACTGTCTGATGTAAAACAGGATTGCCAGTTCCAATGATTGAGCACGTGGGCGTGTTCAGCGGGCACGGCCCGTGCTGAGCTCTGCAGAAGCTGAAAAACTAAGAAAATCCTAAAAAAAATAAAAAGAAAAATAAAAGATGATTAGGCCGTTGATTCCTAACTTTCTTAAAATCCTTGTGTCCCCGGCAACGGCGCCAAAAACTTGATGCGTGTGAAGTGTCGTATATTTTAGGTGTATATTTTAAGCCCTTTTTAACACTTATTTTAGCCAAGTTTTAAATTTATAAAACACGATATTTCACTAACACTAAACACACATATGGGCAAGTGCACCCATCGTTGAGTGTAGTATAGCGTTGGTAAGATACCGAGGTCGTCCAAGGACACAAGAGCTTTTAATACCGGTTTATCCTCAACGTCTAACCAAAATAAAAGTTTAGAAAAATGTTTTAAACTAAGAAAAATAAAAACTAACTAAAATGCTGAAAATAAAAATAAAATAAAAACAGATAGACAAGATGAATCACTTGGTTCCGACTCGTATCTAGTATAACCTTTGATTATTTCCGCACTTTTGCACATAATTAAGAGATTATCTTAGTTATTGTAGTAGGCCCCTCTTTTGAAGGTGACGTTACCCTCACCCCAGTAGTTTGAGTCAGCAGGGATACAATCCTAAAGGGGTGGATTATTGGAAGATAATGAATTAAGTTATTAATGCAGTATTGTGGTAGGCCCCGCTTTTGGCGGTGACGTTACCCTCGACTAAGTAGTCTGAGTCAGCAGGGATACAGTCCTAAATAGCCGGGTTATAGTATTAATAGTAGTTAACTTATGAGGGGATCAAAGAGTTTGGACCCCCGCCATCCAATACCGTGAAGTATTGAAGGAGGTCCTACTAAATTTGACCCAGGTCCATTGCAGGACCTCTAAACGCTGAACAATGGCAAGACCTTTACCAAACCGTTCCCTTAACCCCCTACCAGGTAGCCAACATACCTCCATATAGACCGTGGAGATATGAATGGTGAAAATCCTTTATTTTATATAGACAGTAAAATAATGCCAAGACACCACGGACAAACGATAAGGAAAGATCACCTTCAACATAAGTAACTAGTTATTAAAGTCATTAATACAAAACCAAATAAAAAGTGCAAAAGATTAGAAATAAAAAGTATTATACTAGACACTTTGTCTTCACCAAGTGATGTAAGAGACTTAGGCAAACATGGCCTTGATTGTCAAGAACTCTTACGATCAATCTTGGATCCCGAGACGACTCACACACTCTATGATGGACAATGGATGATGGTGGTGGATGATGGTGTTGTGATGGTGGTGGGTGGTGGATGAAGTGTGAGAGAGGTGGTGTGCCAAGGGATGAGATGAAATGAATCCAAGCACTCCTATTTATAGGCTGAACAGAGAGCTGGACACGGCCCCGTGTCCGCTGGACACGGCCCCGTGCCCGTCTGACACTCTCTCTCCTCATTAATTGTAATTCGCAATTACAATAAATGCGCCTGCTGTACTTTCGACACGCCCCCGTGTCCGCTGAGCACGGCCCGTGGTGGGCAATAGAAGCTTCTATAGGTTTGTCTTTTCTGCTGCTTCTTGGGCACGGCCCCGTGCTGGCTGAGCACGGGGCGTGTTCAGCCTTCTGTTTTCTCTATTTTGCTTTGGAAGGTGCCATTGAGGGTTCGGGCAATCCACTAATGTTCCTTTTCTTGTATTTATGTTGGATTTAGCTGTCTTTTTGCTTCTTTTGCGTTTTTGAGCTCATCTAATCCTGAAAATACAAAAGGAAGACAAAAACACTCTTTTTCCAATATTAGTACTAAAAAAGGGTTAGGAACCGAAAGTCGTAAAAGTTGACTTTTGCTTTGACTTTCAGTTCTGACCCGATTTAGCTTAGTTTAGATATGCCTTAGGATTCCTTTAGGACCAGGTTATAGGTTAGTGTAACCCTCAGAGGTTATACAACTTGGTTCCTTAGTTATCCGATTCATATGCATGTTTCTGTTAAATGCCTAAATGTTGACTATTATGCCCTTTTAACCTTAAAACGAAATTTTTGAAAATGTGAGAGGATAGAAACCTTCATTACTAATTTATAAACTTGTCCCTAAAATTTGACATCAGTTTGAGGTCTAGATTAGGAGTTATGCTCATTCGCGTAAATGAAAAGCTTTTTATTAATTAAACGGCGTAATTAGCATAAAGCCTATCTAAACCCAATTTTTGATACCAAACTTTTACCTACTGATGTAAAATAATATTTTGGGATTTTTGAATATTTTTATTTATTTTTAGGCTGAGCATAACATAGAGTTCTAGCCTTGATTCGGTAATTGCCGGTTTTGCCCTTTTGGCCATAAAATGAGTTTTACATAACATTTTGATACCAAACTTTTTGCTACTGATTTTATATGATAAATAAAACATTTTAAGATTTATGGAATGATAAAAATATCAACTTTTCTTATAAAACCCGGAAATCGCTTAAAATCGCCTTTTTACGTGTTTTTAACGCTTAGTATAAGTTAAAACTATTTTTAACATATAAGGTTTGATACCTGCTGATGTTTTAAGTAAATTTTCATAATTAAACAATAGGCAAAAGTTTTAAACACAGAATTCTAATTTTGACCTTTAAAGCTTAAGTGAAATTACCAAAATGCCCCTTCGGTGCATAGTTTGGTTATAATTTATAAATTTCACATATATGTATTACCCTACTGATATAACTTATTAAATTAAGTATTTTTTTACTGATTATATCAGACCTAAACCTCAGATTAATATTTAACCTCTTTTATAACATTTAAAATGACCAAAATACCCCTACGGGGCATAAATTGGTTTTAAATTCGTTTTGGGCATAATGGAAGGTATCCTACTGAAATCGCAACATATTAAAGGCATATTAACTTAGAAAACCTGTTCATGACTCATGTGGTTACCCGTTACGCACTTTTCGCATTCGGATCGGCTTATGTAACTAGTTTGCATAAATTAGCCGAAACGGGTCAAACCTTATCAATTATATCTCAAAATCCAGAATGTGTTTAGTTTACCCTTATTACACAGGTATACAAGCTTGTCGGGTCTAAACCACATTCTAATCTGGTTCTCGCTTAATCATGCGTTTTGAACCGTATCTTCTTTTAAAACTAACCGGTCTAAGTTTAGGCTTAATTAAAGACCCGTTAGGAATCTAATAGGTTATTAAAAACCTTCGTTCCAGATTTAGGAGCCCAGTAAAAGCTATCTGTACTTGCTGATGTGATATACGGCTGGGATTGAATTTATATTTAGCTCAGGTAAATACTTTTAACTTATTTTCCCTATACGGGCTTGGGGTACGGTATATAAAATACCGCTTGGTCGGGCATTAAATTTTTATTTGTATGAAGGTTAATTTATTGAAATGTCCCGTTTAAATTGTTTTGCTTGCTTAAAGCCTTTGGGGGGTTAATGACCATGTCCCGGATATCCTTGGCATCATTTTGAGAAATGGCCACGACCTAAGCACGGGGTGTAGGCGTACACCCGATAGTGCATATATAAATAATGAGGTATAACCGCCAGTTACGGGAATAACCTGCCGCGGGACTATATCACGTGGTGTGTCTATTAATCTTTAACCTGGTGTCAATCCAGGCTACTGAACGTATAATGAACATGTAATTCTTTTACAAGTTTATATATAAATAATTATCCCAAGTTATAAAAAGTTTTATGCCATGTGCATTCAAATCAATTTTCTTAAAACGTCTTCAAAATGAGTTAGTTAAATTGTATTTACCAGTGTAAACTGACGTATTTTCCCAAAAAGGCTAAGTGCAGGTACTAATAGGAATAGGCTGGCTACTCCTAGCATCAATAAAGAGTCTCGCAAGCTTAGATGTTAAGATCTGTTGAACAATTATCTTTTATTGATCCGCCTGTGGATCCTTTACATTCCGTTTGTAATACTTTGATATTACTTTATATCGGTTTGTAATATTTTTATCTTTGCTTCCGCTGTGCATTTAAATTGTGTTGTTTAACTATGATGATATCAACTACGTCACGATACTCCCCACCGTTAATATTTTTATCTTTGCTTCCGCTGTGCATTTAAAGAAGCCGTAATGGAAATCCTCCCCATCCGAAGCCTAGGAATGCGGAGCTTTGTATTGCGACTAGGATAAACATGCAACCAAGGAGAAAACATTCAGAAATAAAATGAAGAAGAAACTCCTTTTGCTGAAGTTCGTTTCCTTAGTAAGTCCTTATAAGGGCGTACTTATCTTTCAGTCCCTTCATGGACAACATCATTCCTTTCAAGTCCCATTTAGGGCAATTCTGTACCTCTTTTAAAAATCATTGGAATGTTTTATCTAAATTTATTCATCATTGCATATGAATATAAAATATGAAATAATAACATTCCTTTTATAAGATCTACCATTATAATAAAATGGCAAAATCTAAAAAGAACAAGACCTAGCCCATGTGTCATTTTAAGAACAGGGCCAAGATGGCAGTTCCTCAATTAGATTCAGATCCTTATTAACATCTCAATCTAGGATTGTTCTGCGTTAAATATTAAAAAGAATCTTAAAGGTACAACCTAGCCTATATATCATTTCAGACAAGGCCAAGATGGTAGAACCTATTCAAAAGATTCAAATCCTTGTTAACATTCCTGGCAAATGTGATTCAATCACATAAACCATCCTTATACTGGATTCTCCCAAAATCCTTTCTTATTTGGTGAATTAAGCATCCATTAGGGATGTAATGCTTACGGGGCCGTATTCATCGTCATATAAGACAAAAGACAGTCGTAGCCTACAACTCCCTGTCAAGAAAAGGCATGAACAACGTTCGAGCCTAAATACCTTGATTCTACAAAAATCATGGTTTATAATTTAAAGTTGCCCTTGTGACTTGGCCTTTTGTGCCATAGTTATATTTTAATTAAGTTTAGGATAATTATAATGAAAATCCTGAATAAAATAAATATCATTCCTTTTCTGCCAGTATATATATTAAAAAGAATCTTAAAAGGTATAACCTAGCTTGAATGTCATTAAAGACCTAGCTAAGATGGTAAAACCTGTTTAAAAAGAGATTCAGATCCTTGTTAACATCTGAAAACATGTTAACACTCCCGACAACAGTGATGCGATAAAATCACACTTGTCATCTTTATATTAGGAATTTTCCAAACCCCTTATTTAGCGTAAATGATCAAGAGGAATCATGGCTAATAAACATCGAACATGATGTACACATCAAAACATCCATTGGGATGAATACCTTCAGGCAAAGATGTATACATGAAAAAGATAGTTTTATTTCATAACTTCTTGTCAAGACAATGAACTATGAAATTTTCGGATACAAAGGAATCAATTATTATGTTTTAAAATTTCCCTAGTGACAAGGCCTCCGTGCCATCAAAAAGTCCTTTGGAACAAGCCCTTGTGCTATATGTAAAATGTCGGTACGACATTGACAGTCGTGAATTATGTCCCCTGTCTAATAAATATGAAGGATTATATTCCGTTTAAACGCCAAAGATGGATTATTTAAAAACCTAGGCAAAACATAATCAAATAAATTTAATACTATCTATTCGCCTATATGGTTTATTTGTACCATGGCTATTTAATCATCAAATTCGACAATTCACCATATAATTAAACCAATTGTTACTACTTGGTTTGTAGCCTTTAAAGCTTCACCATGGTTGACCCATCTGAAGCTCACAATCATCCAGTTGATCAGAATAATGGTGCAAGACTGAACTTAACGGGCACCGAGCTACAGGCTATGATAGACACAGCCGTAAACAACGCCTTGGACCGTGTATTAAAGGATCATGAGCGAAAGTGCGATGATACCCCAAATAAGGGTTACAAAAAGGGTAAGACCGGTTCAAGCTATAACCAATCCAAGCCAAAGGAGGCAAAACCCAAATGTAAAATCTGCGGGAAGAATCACTTCGGAAAATGTTTCTATGAATAGACTAGGGGATGTGTCATCTGTAAAGAGATGGATCATAAGACCCATGAATGCAAGGACTTAAAGGATGCCACATACTATGGTTGTGGCGAGAAGGGGGACATGAAGACCCGCTGCCCAAAGAAGGCAACTAAAGGGAAATGCACTTTGGAGTCACAAGCTAGGCCTTGTGGGGTTTGTAATAAGGAAGGGCACAAGACCTTGGAGTGCCAAGACATAAAGGATGCAACCTGCTATGGTTGCAATGAAATAGGGCATATCAAGACAAATTGCCCAAATAAAACCAAGAAGCCTGGGGAGGCTAAGAAGACCAAGGCTGGAAGCTCTCAAATGGATGCTCAAGAGGCTATTCAGGATGACAATGTCACAACATGTACTTTCTTTATCAATAACGCTCATGCTGGAGTATTATTTGATTCAGGTTCAGATAAGTCTTTCATAGACAATAGATTTTGTAAATCATTAAATCTGCCTGTTAAAACTCTAAGCGTTAAGTATAAAGTAGAATTGGCCGACAGTACCTCAGAGACTGCTTCAGCAATATTAGATGGATGTTTTATATCCATTAGGAATCATTCTTATCCGCTGTCCTTGTTTCCGTTAAAATAAGAGGGACTCCATATAGTGATAGGAATGGATTGGTCGTCTTAAAATCAAGCCCATATTGTGTGTGATAAGAAGCAAGTAGTTATCAAGACTCCTTATGGTGAGCCTTTGACAATTCAAGGAGACACTGGGTATGGATTGCCTAGCACTTGCGGAATTTGGTATTTAATACCAAAGCTATGAGTATGGAAACTCAGAAGAGACAAACAAAAGTCGCGATGCTAGAAATGCGACAAATGTTAATGGTGCATCAAATATGAACCTCAATGTTAATGGAGTTAATCTCTAAAACTGTGATTAACGCAGCTGTTAGGAAGGCTATGAGAAAAGTCATGAGAAGGTTCAAGGAGCCAAATGTTGCTCGCTCTAAAACACATGTCACTGCTCATGAGAAGAGCTTTATTCATACTTCAAATGCGAAGAATAACCCAAACAAAATCATATATGGCAAGGAGCCCATTCCTTTTA
The DNA here is from genome assembly GCA_030545235.1 of Helianthus tuberosus. Classification (NCBI taxonomy): domain Eukaryota; kingdom Viridiplantae; phylum Streptophyta; class Magnoliopsida; order Asterales; family Asteraceae; genus Helianthus; species Helianthus tuberosus. Next base: position 87,365,114 of record CM060353.1, read on the forward strand.
GGATGTACTTAAAAGTACTTCGTCTCTTGGAAGTCAAGAGACTACAATAGTAAAAAGGGGCCATCGATTGCAGGAAATTGTTGGATGAAGTAGAAACCATTAGGTGTATCAGCGGTTATGCTGGAACGGATGTAGGATCGTGTTTCAACCCGAACGAGTCGTTCAGAGGAGTTTTCGTCAATTACAGGTGCGGAAAACAAGTAATTAACGTAGAAACAGCTTTCAAATCACTTTAAACACCTTTCTATATTGATTTATAATAGTTTACATCCAAATCTCGATCCGGCAGCACTTTGGTACGAGTTACAAGGTCTGGTCACTGTGGTTCGCTTATGTGCACCTATTTATAGGTGATGAGGTTCCCTCCAAGGTACATGTACATATAAGCAGACCTGACACATAAGCGGACCTCCTAGTGACACATAAGCGGACCTGACACATAAGCGGACCTCCTAGTGACACATCAGCGGATCTATCAGTTTAGACCTATATGCTATCCTATTTTCTCGTAAAACGTGCCCTGATCTAACAATCTAAAACTAAGACTCGATACAAGACGAAGTCGACAGATGTAATGCACTAACAGACTCCCCCTCAGATGTTGACGAGTCGCAGTGTCGAGTCTTTGACAATGTCACGTCTTCACATCTTCAGTCTTGATCAGTCTTTGGGCTTCTCTTTCTCAATCTTTTCTTGCAGGTCTTCAGACTCCTCTTTGCGATATGCTGACATTTCTTCAGTTCATCAGCTTCATTAGCTTTAGGATCGTTGTCTGGCTTTCCATCTAACAGCTTCTCACGATCAATCAGCCTGGCTCTTCATGTCTCAAGATCATTGCCTGGCTTGTTAAACTCACAGAAACCTCAGGTATCAGAACCTGACTCTTCCTCAAACCTGCACATTCTCTACCACAAACATAAGTTTTTCTAATTTTAAACTTTAACACACTCAGACACCACTTTGTAAATATCACAAAAATGATCTAACATTTATAGTCTCTGATGAACCTCTTGAAGAAATATCAAATTCAAAACTTCTGATGACCACTTGTAACAAGATTTAAAATTCTTTCTCACACAACACTCCCAAACCAGTTCATCAAGTTTAGCACTTGGAATTTTTGAAAATCAGCTCTTCAACACCAGTTGTCGAAAATCTTTATGATTTTTTTCAAAATTTATGCTAAAACATACTGAAAATCTTTTTGGATTTTGAAATTTAAATGAAATGCAGTAAAGAAATATTTACAAACAATATTTTTGTGAGTTCGTGTAAGAGGATCATATCAGTTTTTGAGACAAGTCACCAACACCGTTAAGCTTCATTTCATTTTAAGTTCTAATCAATTCACTTAGATTGTCAGTATACTGATCCACTTAAATTTTCACACAAAGTTCAACTGCTTCGAGATACGAGTTTAATGTCTTAGATACTTAAACTTAATCGCGTGTCCCACCTCAGAATATACTCCCGTATCCAGATCCCAATATTCAGTCTTACAGGTAATTATAACACCAATGATATCTGTAAGGGGTTAATAATTTATGAAGAATCATGAGAGCTCAGGTCAGAACTACCGTTCAGCAGAGAGATCATGACTCAACTTTTGGGTGTGTCACCTTTAGAGGATCTTTTTTACAACAACATTGCTAAGCAATTTTATTGTCTTATGATATATGCTGAGGGTGATGCTATGTTTCAAGCATTTGCGGAAAGTATTATTCGAGGACTAGGTCAGAATTTCCATTCAGCAGAAGTCCAAGAATAATACCCCAGACATCACTGAGTATAAAGACCTAGTATATCAGAAAAAGAAATCTTTCAAACGAGATTTCGGGGGTTACCCATATATCCGAGAGATGTTTCCCCACGATATAAGCAAGTTTGAAATTTAGGTTTATATCTCGTAACAATCTACTAAATGTGCAAAAACCTACTGGCATATCATCAGTGAGACCGTTTATCACTATTTAACTTTCCATTTCTTTAGCATGTTGTGACAGTCTACTGATGTACTATCATTTCATCTATTTCACAACAAAACTCATTTTTGATTTTATCATGTTTTTGTCTTTTCAAATTTTCAAATGTTTTTGGATTTTCTGAAAATTTCTACTCCCCCTAAAATGCAAACACATTTTAGGAAATTTGAAAACAAACTATACAGAAAGTTGACAACCGATATCAAATCGCTTCAATTCGCCATTCACTAGACATAAACAATCTGAACTCCCCCTTTCACAAAACTATTTTCTCATTATGATTTCAAAACACTTAAGTTTGTTTTAACCAAAATGATTTTTCCGGAAAAAAGTTTTGTTAATTTTACCACTTGTAGATTAGTGATTTGGTTCATCATATTGTCCATACAATCTCTTGTATCAGGATTACATCAAGTTCAAACTAATGACCTTGAGTAATCACTTTATCAGAATCAACCTCTTACCACTTGTAAGTATATCCAAAATATTTAATCACATGTAGGAATAAAACATCTACACAAACCATTTTACCAATCAAGATGCCGATTCCTGCTTCTCACATACCAACCTGGAAGCTCCGGCAAGTCACACTTATCCTGTAAAAATTTAACACTTTAAGATTCATTTACACAATCAATTTAAGAATGATGCCGATTCCTGATCCACAATTACAAACTTGGGATCTCCGGCAAGTCAGGTTTTTCAATGAAAGAAAATATCCACCCAAGCCTGACCAGCCTTGGGTGTTTTCAATTCAGAAGCAGTTGGGATGTAAGTTGCTTTCTTTGTAGCGTAAAAGTCTTTTACCCCTTTCACCTTTCCATCAACCATTTTTCCGAAAATCTTCTTAACTTTCCCATTAAACGCTTTCTCAATATCAAAGTTATCCTTCTCTGAGATTTCAGACTTTCCAGTTTTTCTTTTAAAATTTTCAGTCCTCAATGGTGGAAAGTTCTCATCATCCATTGAAGGAACTGAGTTTTCATCACTCTCATCAAACTGTGGCTCCTCTGACTTTGTGGAATCAGATTCATCGCCAGATTTTACCTCTGATTTCTTAACAACCCAAGTTTGGTTGTCAAGATTTCCCCGTTTCTTATAAAATCTTTTGGAACGCTCACCAACTTCATATGTAGAATTTTTAAACACCTTAAATCGTTCAGTTGGTGGTTCTGTTTTATCAACAACTACTTCTTTAAGTTTTTCTGAGACTCCTTGTTTTGTGTTGGTTGCCTTAGGACAGTTCCAGGCAATGTGACCAACTTCTTGGCATTTATAACAAGTTCAAGTCTCTTTTCTCTGATGAGCTTCAAACTTCATCTTTTCAGCAAGAAACTCCTTGTTTGACTGTTTCCAGAATGAGCTCTTTGCTTCTTCTTCATGACTAGTTCCTGCAACATATGTCATTTTTGATTTATAATCTCGAACATATTTTTCATTTTTATAGTTTTCAGGTGGAATAAAACCAAGTCCTTTCTTTTTGTAGCTACGATTGTGGTTTGGTTTCTTTTGAAAACCAGAACCAGAATTGTAACCCTTTTTCTTGTTCAAACGTTGTTGTACTCTTGAGGTGTATTTTTTAGGTTTTCTATTAAGATTTAAATCTTTTATTTCAGAAATATTAATTTCTGTCATTTTGAAAACCTTTTTGATCATGTCAAAACGAACACTTCTTATTGGAAACTCTTTATCAAAATATAATTTGTCAGAATCATTCAAAGTATATACAACTTCAAATGTTTCATCATTCAAATTAGATTTTGACAATAAAAATTCTTTACTATAAACCCGTTTTCCCGACGATTTTGAACTCTTTTCGGATGAACTCGAACTCCCGACTAACTGACACGAACTTTTGGACTTGGACTTTGACTCCTCATCTTTATCCAACACCTGATCGATCACTCGTTTTATCAGTTCGGACTCATGATCTGTGTCAGACGCTGTGAACCTGATGTCAATATTGTCAGGTAAAACATCGATTATCTCAGATTCTAACTTAATATTGACTGCATGTTTTAGTTCTTCCTCGTTAGGTTTTCTAGACGAGTACCCTTCCCAGATCGGAGGCGGACACTTATTATAACAGACACCCTGTTTCTTACCAGTATCCTTTTTCTTCTTTGGCTTTGTTTCTTCACCTTTAAACGCTTCAAATCCTTCAACTGTTGGATAAATTCTATCAATTATGTAGTCACAACCTTTGTAACTTTGCAGCAATCTTCTGATTCTTTCATTCTCAGTTGCTTCACTATCCAACTCTTTCTTCCACTTTGCACATTCTTCTATGTACAAGTTGATCTCTTTCTGCTTTGTCATCATGGTAGCATTCAACATCTTCAAAGCTTTCTCTCTTTCAGAATTAGTCTTTTCCAGACTATTCACAGTTCTGTTCAATACATCATATGACTGTTTCAAATTTTTTACATCAAACAACAATTTTTCTTTCAACTTTTCTAACTCACTAAACCTCTCATCTTTCTCTATACATTGTTTACAAGACTCTAAACATGTAAGACAAGGTTTTGTGATTTCAACAATCTTCTCGACTTTAACTATTTTTTCAACTTCCACAATCTTCTCAATCACTTTGACTTCTTTTAAATCTTTTGCAGCTTTCCTTTCTTTTAGTTTCTTCAATTTTTCTGCAAAATAAAATTCAAAACTGTCAGAAGATAAATGAGATTTTCCAATGTTTATTTGTTCAACTTCTTCATCATCACTGTTATCTGTTGAACTGTTTTCAGAGGAAACAGATTTTCCATCTTTACTCTCCTCATTATCTGACATCACATCCATCCACTCCTTCAGCAACTCTGGCTTTTGCACAATCTGAGCAATAAAAGCTTTAACATTGGGATCAGCTGGAATATATTTGTCCCAGCTAAAACCACCAGCCACTTTCTCATCATCTTGATCCATGATGCCATAGTAAGCCTTTTTGTTTGCATCTTCAATCATTCTTCCATGTGCCGTTTGAGCTTCTTTTTGTTGATGCGGTTGATGAGTGATTTGCTGATAAATGGATTTCCTATAATAATCATCTTTCCCAGACGACTCCTTTGCTCCTCTCGGTTCCTGATTCTTGCATTCTCTTTTAAAGTGGCCTTTCTCCCTGCAACGAAAACATACAACTTTAGATTTATCAAATCCTAAATTAAACAGGTTTGCATCCAAAAAAATCATTTCTTCCTGTAATCAATCTAAATTTTTCTGCTCTCCTCAAAACACTAGCTAAGGCCCATTTAATATCCATCAGTTCCAGCTCCTCTGCATCGATTTGGTCATAATCTTCTTTTGTGAGCATCGGATTACCAATTCTTCCGGCAATCAACCCTTCATAAGACTCTAATGTAGTGACCAATAATCCCATATGATGCTTTACAACTTCTTCAGAATAATTTTGACCATTTTGAAGATGTAGAGCTACATTACACTGAATTGAATGCCCATTTCCAGCAGATGCACTTTGAACACTTGGAGGATTCACCGTTGAGAACCCACTAGTGTTGACTGATCCTTGACTGCTTGGTGTAGACTGATTTCCAGCACTAAATGCAGTTTGTATCTTTGGACTTGCTTCAGCAGTTTGAACATTTCCTTTATAGTACAATTTAATATCTTGTTGATGAGTAGAACTATTCATTCTAGCAATTTTCTGCTGCTCCAGATCCTGTGCCTCCAACTTCTCTATAAACTGTGCAATCGATAACCTTCTAAACTGTCCAGAATTTTTCAATATCATCAGATATGTACCCCATTCCTGTTGCGGTAACGCATCAGCAAACTTTTCAACCCATTCTGCTGGAGTTTTTGTAATCTTCAACTGTGACATAGTGCATACAAGATGACAGTATCTTTCAATAAGACTCTTTGTTGTTTCACCAGTCATGCACGCAAATAGTTCAAACTCCCTTTTCAGCAATGCTGCTTTACTTTGAAGCATCTCAGTACTTCCTTCGAATTTCATTTTAAGAGCTTCCCAAATAGAATAAGCGTTTTCATCATGTTGAAGCAACACAAATATATCTTCTTTAACAGCTTGTTGTAACAAATTGATCATCATCTTTTCTCCTTTGTAACTCTCTCTTTCTTGCTCCGTATTTACCAGTGTTTCAGTCTGAGAGACTGGGTGGTTCAGTCTGAGAGACTGGGTGGTTTAGTCTGGGAGACTGGTTGGTTTAGTCTGGGAGACTATGTGGTTTAGTCTGAGAGACTGGTTGGTTTAGTCTAGGAGACTAGGTGGTTTAGTCTGAGAGACTAGTTGGTTTAGTCTGGGAGACTGGTTGGTTTAGTCGGGGAGACTAGGAAGGATAGAAAGTTTCATGAAGAATAATGTGAATACATGATTACATGATGAATTATATTTGCTTGCAATACACTAAGTGTTAGTGATTACTATGGATATACATGCTATGATTATTATGTACTGGCACACATGTCACCTTCTTCAGAGAGCGAGTTGTCAGACGTTGACAACCTTATGGTCACCGCCACAGATAATGAGATTGCACCTACGCCGGAGATGTTTACGTCAGACACTGAGAGTGACCCTGACATGCTGACCAAGGACGAGAACGACTTCCAGCCATTTGCGCTACCAGACTTGGGCGATGATTTACCCCGTGGTTGATGGCTTCCCTGACGAGGACCCTGCTTGACATCCCGGTTCCAGTCCATGGCCACCTCGTCATTTGGACACCCCGATGGCGAGCACATCATGACTCCGATCCTCGATGTCGTATCTCTCATGGTCATTCCTCCCGAGAATCTGCCCTTTCGACGATTTGTTTGATGATGACATTGATTTGTTAATTGACGATCCTCTTGTTGACGCCCAGGGTGATGGAGGGATAGCTGAGGATGTTGTTGCTATGCTACCTCCTGAGACTCCTGCCATTGAAGTATCCTCTGCTTCCATTTTACACTCGATTTCAAACTCTTTTGAGTCTGTGACATCTGCAGCAATACAGATGGCCGGATTGCAGCTTTTTGCTACTGACTTAAACGACGACATCGCTAAGACTGCTGCACTATTACCTACCCAAGATCTCATACCTCCACACGACCCAGAGCCTGCTCCTGAGCTAGCTTATGTTCCTTATGGGTCAGCCTGATGATGCGCCTATTGATCTTGAGCCGATTCCTGATCTTGACCATGTTTCTTTTGGGTTACCAGACATTGCACCCCTTGTACTTGACCCAGTACCTGCACCTGTTGATCTTCCTTGTTGAGACATTTGCTACTGCACCTGCACCCGCTGATGTTGCTCCTTTTCCCCTATGGAGACCGACGTCCATGGCACCGACATGCCTATCGCTTTCTTTCAGGACATACCCGCACCCCGGGAAGGAACTTCTAGTCAGCACCCGCGTGACAATACCCCATGCTGATATTCAGACCCCTACCATCCCTCACATTATGGAGGCTACACACGAGATGAGTTGCCCCTGTTACTTCAGCTACAGTTTGAGGTTTTGAGTTATAGAGTTTTGGAGCCTGAGCTGACACCTCGTCCTCCACCCTGTCTATACCAGTATACTTTGATCCTCCACATTCGTCACTGTTGTAACACCCCGTGTTTTCACAAGTCAAGTCAAAGTCAGGGTTTAAGTCAACGACCGATTTCGCGCAACTTGACTTATAGAAATTTCTTTATTTAATTCGTATTATGTGGAGTAAGTGTCGTTAATGACAGTAATCGAATTATGTTAATCGTTATTCAACCAATCTACGACTGTGAACTATAGGAAGTAACAATGCGATAAAGTTAACTAATCACTAATCAAGCTATGCTAGTCGAATCGACATCGAATCGCAACTCGAACTGTGTATTTTACTTGTTGTTTATACGTATGTGTGTGTGCCTTACGTGTTACCTGTGCATGTTTATTTATGATGTGTTGTGTTAATCAAGCGAACTCAATCGAAACTCGAAATCTAACTCAAATGCAATCGAACTCGAACTCGAATCACGATCGAACCATGATAGATAGTGGGAAAAAAATAGATTTCGCAAGGTACGAAGTAGTTGGGACTAAAAGTAATTTGACTAGGAAACCCTATCGAATCGCTCGCAATCAGAACCGAAACGTCAAAGATCGTCACACCAAACACACCACCCAGGCGCCAACCGGCCGGATGGCCATCCGCCCGGGTAGCCGCCTGGGGAAGTGATAAGTGCCATCCGACCAGGATTGCTATCCGCCCGACCGACCATCCGGGTGATGTGCTATCCGGACAGATGACACTTTCCTCTTTTAGCATCCTATAAATACACGGGTCACTCTCCAAACTTTCCCTTTTGGCAAGTGACATCCGACCAGCACGCTCTCTTCACCTTTCCTTCGATTTCTCTCAATCCAAGTAAGATCTCGCCCTAAATCTTGTATTTTCTTGATCTATACGCACTTCTACACCTTTCTATCTTTTAAATATTAACTTTTAACCGTGAAATCATCAAGATTTGAGGTATTCTAGGATGACGTCATCATGAAGTTCCCATGAACTTCAAGTTTGACCTCATTCCACCCAGAATAACTCGGATCTGAACGGTTTCCACAAGATTTCACAACGACTTCGCATAAATCTGAACCTTTTTCAAATGGATAAAAGAGTTGAAAGAAATAAACACAAGATTTCTCCTTCTTTTACACTCAAAAACGATAAGAATCGGATCAGTTCTAGTCTTCTACTCAAAGTTAGTGATGCACTAGTCCTAAATCCGGATTCTACCCGCGAGACACCTGATTTCGGGTTAGACCAGAATGACCGTTCTGAGCCGCCGACCGGCCAAGCTGGGGTGATTCCTGGCCGGCTTAGTCATGCGGGTAAGAATACAATTCCGATTGGTTGACACGTAATCAGAACATCTCGATAGAACGACAAAAGCGACCAAGGGTAGACGAATGGAACAACCAGAACGAGATGATGTTCGGACAGACTGATGTCCGCACGAACAGGCTATCCGGATGGGTTGCCATCCGGACGGACTACACTTGGGACCCATATCCAAACAAGGTTTGAGTATCGACGAATGAATAATCTGCACGAACGACCCTCTGAATGGATTACTCTTCGGATAATGAGATACTAAGACCTTAAACAATTTCCAACATGTTCATTAACAGGGTTGCCACCCGATCGGATAACCCATCCGACCGGATGACACTTTCACCAAGTGACTCACCATTAAAGTCGTTGTCCGCACGGACTACCATCCGAACGGATTGTCGTCCGCTCGACCGACTTGAAGGGTAAGAGAACTTCAAGGTTTTCAAATACTACAACAAAAACTTCAAAACTCAAGCCACCATACACAAGCACATCACACCCATAGGAAGAAACAATCCACTCGAATAGTCATCCGCTCGGACAAACTGTCCGCACGGATGACTAACTGAACGGGTTACTATTCACTCGGATTGCTGCTCGCACGGATGACCATCCGGACGACCAGCTATCCTACCCACTCTCACCCTGTATTGTTTTACGCGCCACTTATCGCTACGTTACCGAATCTATTCAGGCTAACCGTACTCGCTAAAAGCGCTCCCTTCAATCCATTAATCGCTGTGAGTATACTCGATCCCTTTTTGCTTTAAGCACTTTGGGTGTTACATACGTTATGAATATTCAAACTACAACTATCACACTACTCAAATATTTGAACGCTAACCGTTAATGCATGTTATACGTGGCTTATGAATGCTTGTTTGTTATGTTTACACATGGAATGCTGTCTACCTGCCTTAGCAACGATAGTACTATAGTTTGGACTCAGCACCCGTTCACACGGGGGTTGTTAAGGATCTTTTACTTGCATGGATTACGGTGGTAATCATGTATTGCGAACTGCCTCGGGCAGTCAACCCGCAGTCATTGGTATCGATGGATCTATGTCGATAACTAACGTGCTTCATTTCACTATGTGTACGTGCTGGTTATGCGTAAACGAATTCGAACTCTATATGCTATTATCAAACTTGTATGCTCACCTTTACATTTTATGTATTGACTTTATTTTAACGTATGTGACAGGTGCTTAGGACGCACATGTGGTAGGAAATTAAAGCTAGAATAAAGCTTTAGAGCCCAACAAATAGTTGTCTGTAGATAACGAATCCGGGGTCTCTAGAAGCAGATAAACAACTACTACTTATTTAAATCTGAGTTGTCGGAACAGGATATTTGTCTTGATGTTTGTCTGTAATAATTATTTGACTGTTTGAGATACGGTATGGGACGTATTATTTAAATTGAATAGTTTTGATAATTGTTGTGGAAACTTCTGGACAATCTGTTTCGCTCAGTGCCATGCCCCGATGATTCCGCCATCGGTTGGGGTGTGACAGATTGGTATCAGAGCCATAACTATAGGGAATTAGGCAAGACTCGACCTAGTCCGGGTCGATGTCTTAGATACCTAGGCTATTGTTAAGAACCAACAGACCAACTCGAGTACGTCTAGTAGGAATTTCGTACGTACTTATTCTTCAATATCTTTGCCTATACTACACTCTCACTGCACTCGAATTTTTCAACTATAAAAGGGGCAATAAGGTCGAGATTAGGTGTGAAAACCGCAAACTCCCGACTAAATTGCTTAATCAACACTGCTAGCGGGGGAGAATTATACCAAACTAGGGGTGAAACCCACATTTTGATGAATAATCTCCTCTATTTTATTAAAGCTTAGGAGCAAAAGTTGTTAAGTCAGGGGTGAAACCCGAACCTTGATAGCTATTCCTGACTCAGTTTGGTTTTACAAAACTCTCACCAAAGTCTCGATGGACTCTAACGACCTGAAGTCACGATAGGACTAACGGGATGCGTGCCCAAATGCCCAAGAATCGAGGCGAAGGCACAGTCCTGAAGGTTAAATATGCACAACGGATCCTTGTGAATAGTCGAATCACTTTGGTTAGTCGAAGTCTACTAGCCGCAGACAATCTATTTCTCGAATTTTATGTGTTTCGATTCTGAGCCGACAACTGTTGACTCGGATAATTCGTCGATTTTATTAGTTTATATGTGTGTTTACCTGTTTATGTGTTTTAATTTTTGGAATTTACTCGATTTCGCTTTCACTACGATCGACACACTCGACTCGCGCTGCATTTCTACCCCAAAACGTTAACAAATCGCTAAATTATGTACGATTTTATACTACGCTTATACTACATGACTGGATACATCAAACGCGAACGCTATATCCGGACGATCGCAAATTGTGAATGATAGGTTTCTGTATTCTGACTGCATCTTGTGACTACATGATTATGTGCTTTTTTGGATTCTGTGCGCTACGTGTCTACGTGCTTATGTGTTTACGTAAATCTGTGATTATGAGCCTATATGTTTATGTGATACGTATTACATTGCGTGTTCCTAAGCTTTAGTAAATGGTAGACGTGTGAGGTGAGATTCGAATACAATGTGATGAGTCCTGTGACGATGTCTGTTGCAGACCATGTCGTCTGGATCCCGTCATGTTCTCTCTCGTCAGGAAAAGAGGGACAAACGCCTTGCTTCCATCATCGCCAAGAGTGTGGCAAAGGCCGTGAGTGATGTTTACGAGAATGCCAGCAAATCATCCGAGGAATCGAGAACCGAAGCTCCCAAAGCTACCGCAAGGCCTTTCAGTTTCAAGCAATTCAAGTCGTGTGGGCCAAAAGAATTCACTGGCGAAGGAGGTCCCACAGCACTATTCCACTGGTTTGATTCCATTGAGGTTAATCTACGACAGAGTGGTTGCCCTGATGACCTCCGTACTCTGAATGCTACCGGTGTTTTCCAGTCCCGTGCACTAGACTGGTGGACGGCCGAGAGGAACAAGCGAGGGAACGATAGAGCCTACGGTCTGTCATGGGACGAGCTCAAGGAAGTTATGCTAGAGGAGTTCTGCCCTCCTCACGAACATCAAAAGCTGTAAGATGAATTTTGGCACATACAGCAAAAGGATGGTGACAATGCTGGGCTCACTGCTCGTTTCAAACAGCTCAGCATTATCTGCCCCGATCAAGTCAAGACTCCCGACATGACGATCAAGAAGTACATCCGGGCACTGCCCGACTGCGTTGCTGATTTCGTGCAAGCGGCTAAGACTACGACGATCGAGGAAACCTATCTGCTAGCCGCTGAGATCAACGACAAGCGGGTTAAGGCTGGTGTCTAGGATAAGACTTCGAAGCATCTGCATCAAGCCACCTCTACCGCACCAACTGCTGAACCCACCTCATCAAGCAACAAGAGGAAGAACAAGAGAAAGAACAGCTCCACCAACAAGAACTGTGCGATTACTGCTGCACCGATTCAAGCTGTACCTGCCCAACAGCGTCAAGTAGCAGCGCCTGTGGCCAATACACCGCCTGCAAAGCGTGCATACACTGGGCCACACCCGCTCTGCCCTACTTGCACCTACCACCACCCGACTACTATTCAATGCCGTTTTTGTTCTAATTGCAATGTGTACGGCCATTTTACTGCCAACTGCCGTATTCGTCAAGCTCCTGCCAATACTTACTGCCCCACAGGGTCAACAAGCTCCTCTGGCACCCCCAGTCAAAGCCAGAGCCTGCTTCGCATGTGGCGACCCGAACCATTTCGCCAACGTGTGCCCAAACAGGGTCGTGAAACAAGAGCCTCAGCAACAGCAACAACAACAGCAGCAGCAACAACAGGTCGCACGTGCCAGAACTTTCAACCTCAACATGCTTCAAGCTCAGGCCGACAACAACGTGGTCAATGGTACGTTCCTTGTGAATGGTATTTATGCTTCATGTTTGTTTGATACTGGAGCCGATAACTGCTTTGTGTCGCTCGAATTTGAGAAACTCCTTAGTCGTAAACGTTCCCAACTCTCCTCGGCATTCGATGTTGAAGTCGCTACCGGAAGAACCGTCGCTGCCAATTCCGTTATCCGTGATTGTACTCTTGAGCTCAACAATCACATCTTCCCAATCGACCTCATTCCGATGCAACTCGGAAGTTTCGACGTCATAGTAGGCATGGACTTTCTTCGAGAAAACCATGCTGAAGTTGTGTGCTTCGACAAGATGATTCGTTTTTCGCTCGCAAATGGTGACTTATTGTGTGTTTATGGCGATACTACTTCAAGAGGGCTCAAGCTTATGTCATGCGTGCAAGCCAGCAAGTATCTCCGTAAGGAATACAGGGCTTTCCTGGCTAACATCATAGTAGCGAAGAAGGAAAAGAAAGAGAAGAAGGAAGTGAAAGATATTCCTGTGGTTCGAGAATTTCCTAATGTTTTTCCAAAGGATCTTCTCGGACTACCGCCAAGTCATGATATCGACTTTCGTATTGACCTCATTCCTGGAGCCAATCCTATCGCCAAAGCTCCTTACCGACTCGCACCGTCAGAAATGCGCGAACTCTCAACCCAACTCCAGGAATTACTTGAGAAAGGCTTCATTCGCCCGAGCACCTCTCCTTGGGGCGCGCCAGTCCTCTTCGTCAAAAAGAAGGATGGGTCGTTCAGGATGTGCATCGACTACCGGGAATTGAATAAGTTGACTATCAAGAACCGCTATCCTCTACCTCGTATCGACGATCTGTTTGACCAACTACAAGGCGCTACGCGTTTCTCGAAAATCGATCTACGATCAGGATATCATCAGTTGCGTATTCAAGAGGAGGATATACCTAAAACCGCATTTCGTACTCGTTACGGCCATTACGAATTCATTGTCATGCCTTTTGGTCTAACCAACGCACCAGCGGTTTTTATGGATCTGATGAATCGCGTATATAGACCGTATCTCGACCGTTTCGTCATTGTATTCATCGACGATGTCTTGATCTATTCCAAATCGAAAACCGAACAGGCGCAACATCTACGTTTGGTTCTCGAGTTACTCCAGGGGAACCAACTCTATGCCAAGTTCTCCAAGTGTGAATTTTGGTTGGAGAAAGTTCAGTTTCTGGGTCACATTGTTAATAGTCAGGGCATTCACGTCGATCCTGCAAAGATTGAAGCAGTCAAGAGTTGGGTTACACCTAAGAATCCGTCTGAGGTCCGTTCTTTTCTCGGACTAGCGGGCTATTATCGACGATTTATCGAGGGATTCTCAAAGATCGTTGTACCGCTTACCTCTCTCACTCATAGAGACAAGCCTTTTGTTTGGGGAACTAAACAAGATACTGCCTTTCAAACCCTCAAGCGCATGCTTTGCAATGCTCCTGTTCTCACATTACCCGACGGAAACAATGATTTCATTGTATACTGTGATGCTTCCAACCTTGGTCTCGGTTGTGTTCTCATGCAACGGGACAATGTCATAGCTTACGCATCTCGTCAGCTCAAAATCCACGAGAAGAACTATACAACCCACGATCTCGAGCTAGGCGCAGTTGTTTTTGCATTAAAGATTTGGCGACACTACCTGTATGGTACCAAGTGTACAATCTTCACCGATCATAGGAGCCTGCAACATATCTTTAATCACAAGGAACTTAATATGCGTCAACGCCGATGGGTAGAACTTCTCAACGATTACGACTGTGACATTCGTTATCACCCAGGCAAGGCAAATGTTGTTGCCGACGCACTTAGTAGACGGAGCTATCTGCTTAGCACTCGTAATGTTCAAGCCCAGCATAATCTCGAAACTCTCATCCACGACGCTCAACATGCATGTTTTAACGAACGCACCCTGAAGAAAGAAAGGATCTACCACGATGGAGCCCAGCTTGTGAGCAAATCAAATGGGATATTCCACTTTTTAGACCGAATTTGGATTCCCAAGCGAACCAACCTGCGACAGATTCTGATGGACGAAGCCCACAAATCCCGGTATTCTGTTCATCCCGGTGCTGACAAAATGTACCAGGATCTTCGTTATAAGTACTGGTGGCCGGGTATGAAAAGGGATATCGCTCTCTACGTCGGAAAATGCCTAACTTGTGCTAGAGTCAAGGCGGAACATCAAAGACCCTCTGGCTTGCTCGAACAACCACCGATTCCCATGTGGAAGTGGGAGAGCATAGCTATGGATTTCGTAACCAAGCTACCACCCATGTCATCAGGTTACGACAGCATATGGGTTGTGGTCGACCGATTGACTAAATCAGCTCACTTTCTGCCTATACGAGAAGACTACAAGGTGGAACGATTAGCCCGAATCTACACCGACGAGATCATTTGTAATCATGGGACGCCTCGTGACATCATCTTTGATCATGATACTCGATTTACTTCGCGACTGTGGGAAACGTTTCAAACAGCACTCGGTACAACGCTTAATCTAAGCACTGCTTTTCACCCACAAACTGACGGTCAGACTGAAAGAACGATTCGTACTCTTGAAGACATGCTCCGTTCGTGTGTCCTAGACTTAGGTGGTAATTGGGATAAACACCTGCCGTTAGTCGAATTCTCGTATAACAATAGCTATCATTCTAGCATCCAAATGGCACCATTCGAGGCATTATACGGAAGAAGATGTCGATCGCCTATTGTGTGGCACGAGATCGGTCACTCTCAACTAACCGGTCTGGAGCTACTACAAGAAACGACAGACAAAATTTTCCAAATTCGAGACAACCTGGTAAAGGCTCGGGATCGACAGAAAAGTTACGCCGATTAAAAGCGCAAGCCCCGCGAATTTGGCATTGGGGACTACGTACTCCTAAAGGTATCGCCTTGGAAGGGTGTAGTCCGATTCGGCAGGAAGGGAAAACTCGCGCCTCGATATGTTGGACCTTTTAAGATTCTGGAAAGGATCGGAAAAGTTGCCTACAGACTCGAACTACAGGAGGAACTTAGTAATGTCCACCCGACTTTCCACGTGTCAAACCTCCGAAAGTGCATAGCCGACCATGACTTACATGTTTCTCTAGATGATCTACAAGTGAACGAAACATTACACTTCGTGGAAAAGCCTGTCGAAATCATGGATCGCCAAACCAAGCAGCTCAGACGCTCACGCATTCCTATTGTGAAAGTCCGATGGGAAGGCAAACGGGGCGCAGAGTTCACTTGGGAACTCGAAAGCGACATGAAGGCTAAGTACCCGCAGTTGTTTAAAGAGTGAAGCTAGAGAGAGAAAGTAGCATTGTGATTCTAGTGCTTTGTACGATTTCATATCAATCTATAGAATCACCGATTATAGTACGTTCTTGTGTGTTTGGTCACGTTCGTGTACGGATTCCGCAATCGTTTCGGAGTCAAAACCGGTCCAAACAGAAAGTTCTCAAATGTGATTCACGGCGTTGTACAGCTTTCAGCTTAATTTCGGGATGAAATTCCCTCAACAAGGGGAGGCTGTAACACCCCGTGTTTTCACACGTCAAGTCAAAGTCAGGGTTTAAGTCAACGACCGATTTCACGCAACTTGAGTTATAGAAATTTCTTTATTTAATTCGTATTATGTGGAGTAAGTGTCGTTAATGACAGTAATCGAATTGTGTTAATCATTATTCAACCAATCTACGACTGTGAACTATAGGAAGGAACAATGCGATAAAGTTAACTAATCACTAATCAAGCTATGCTAGTCGAATCGACATCGAATCGCAACTCGAACTGTGTATTTTACTTGTTGTTTATACGTGTGTGTGTGCCTTACGTGTTACCTGTGCATGTTTATTTATGATGTGTTGTGTTAATCAAGCGAACTCAATCGAAACTCGAAATCTAACTCAAACGCAATCGAACTCGAACTCGAATCACGATCGAACCATGATAGATAGTGGGAAAAAAATAGATTTCGCAAGGTACGAAGTAGTTGGGACTAAAAGTAATTTGACTAGGAAACCCTATCGAATCGCTCGCAATCGGAACCGAAACGTCAAAGATCGTCACACCAAACACACAACCCAGGCGCCAACCGGCCGGATGGCCATCCGCCCGGGTAGCCGCCTGGGGAAGTGATAAGTGCCATCCGACCAGGATTGCTATCCGCCCGACCGACCATCCGGGTGATGTGCTATCCGGACGGATGACACTTTCCTCTTTTAGCATCCTATAAATACACGGGTCACTCTCCAAACTTTCCACTTTTGGCAAGTGACATCCGACCAGCACGCTCTCTTCACCTTTCCTTCGATTTCTCTCAATCCTAGTAAGATCTCGCCCTAAATCTTGTAATTTCTTGATCTATACGCACTTCTACACCTTTCTATCTTTTAAATATTAACTTTTAACCATGAAATCATCAAGATTTGAGGTATTCTAGGATGACGTCATCATGAAGTTCCCATGAACTTCAAGTTTGACCTCATTCCACCCAGAATAACTCGGATCTGAACGGTTTCCACAAGATATCACAACGACTTCACATAAATCTGAACCTTTTTCAAATGGATAAAAGAGTTGAAAGAAATAAACACAAGATTTCTCCTTCTTTTACACTCAAAAACGATAAGAATCGGATCAGTTCTAGTCTTCTACTCAAAGTTAGTGATGCACTAGTCCTAAATCCGGATTCTACCCGCGAGACACCTGATTTCGGGTTAGACCAGAATGACCATTCTGAGCCGCCGACCGGCCAAGCTGGGGTGATTCCTGGTCGGCTTAGTCATGCGGGTAAGAATACAATTCCGATTGGTTGACACGTAATCAGAACATCTCGATAGAACGACAAAAGCGACCAAGGGTAGACGAATGGAACAACCAGAACGAGATGCTCTCCGGACGGACTGATGTCCGCACGGACAGGCTATCCGGATGGGTTGCCATCTGGACGAAATACACTTGGGACCCATATCCAAACAAGGTTTGAGTATCGACGAATGAATAATCCGCACGAACGACCCTCTGAATGGATTACTCTTCGGATCATGAGATACTAAGACCTTAAACAATTTCCAACATGTTCATTAACAGGGTTGCCACCCGATCGGATAACCCATCTGACCGGATGACACTTTCACCAAGTGACTCACCATTAAAGTCGTTGTCCGCACGGACTACCATCCGAACGGATTGTCGTCCGCACGACCGACTTGAAGGGTAAGAGAACTTCAAGGTTTTCAAATACTACAACAAAAACTTCAAAACTCAAGCCACCATACACAAGCACATCACACCCATAGGAAGAAACAATCCACTCGAATAGTCATCCGCTCGGACAAACTGTCCGCACGGATGACTAACCGAACGGGTTACTATTCACTCGGATTGCTGCTCGCACGGATGACCATCCGGACGACCAGCTATCCTACCCACTCTCACCCTGTATTGTTTTACGCGCCACTTATCGCTACGTTACCGAATCTATCCAGGCTAACCGTACTCGCTAAAAGCGCTCCCTTCAATCCATTAATCGCTGTGAGTATACTCGATCCCTTTTTGCTTTAAGCACTTTTGGGTGTTACATACGTTACGAATATTCAAACTACAACTATCACACTACTCAACTATTTGAACGCTAACCGTTAATGCATGTTATACGTGGCTTATGAATGCTTGTTTGTTATGTTTACACATGGAATGCTGTCTACCTGCCTTAGCAACGATAGTACTATAGTTTGGACTCAGCACCCGTTCACACGGGGGTTGTTAAGGATCTTTTACTTGCATGGATTACGGTGGTAATCATGTATTGTGAACTGCCTCGGGCAGTCAACCCGCAGTCATTGGTATCGATGGATCTATGTCGATAACTAACGTGCTTCATTTCACTATTTGTACGTGCTGGTTATGCGTAAACGAATTCGAACTCTATATGCTATTATCAAACTTGTATGCTCACCTTTACATTTTATGTATTGACTTTATTTTAACGTATGTGACAGGTGCTTAGGACGCACATATGGTAGGAAATTGAAGCTAGAATAAAGCTTTAGAGCCCAACAAATAGTTGTCTATAGATAACGAATCAGGGGTCTCTAGAAGCAGATAAACAACTACTACTTATTTAAATCTGAGTTGTCGGAACAGAATATTTGTCTTGATGTTTGTCTGTAATAATTATTTGACTGTTTGAGATACGGTATGGGACGTATTAGTTAAATTGAATAGTTTTGATAATTGTTGTGGAAACTTCTGGACAGTCTGTTTCGCTCAGTGCCATGCCCCGATGATTCCGCCATCGGTTGGGGTGTGACAACTGTCTCCTTTTGCACTCTCACCTGCTGCTATTACACCTTTCCAGGTTTTGATGCTCGTTTCTTTACTATCGAGTAGCAGATCAGTTAATTACTTCGACGTGTATACAAGCTCGAGGAGGAGCTCGCACATGTTAGCAGTTTGCTTTTCTTCCCTTCTCCACCTCAGTCATTAGTATAGTTTGCTTTTGGTTTTATGCGGATTGCATTGCTTTTGGGGAAAAGACACTATTAATGAGCCAAGATTGTGAAGACTTTTTGAAGACTACTTTTGACTACGTGATTTTAACACACTGATAGACTTATTGGGTAAGGGTAGGGTGACCCTGTGTCCCTTTTGATGTGATACACTTTGTAGACAATGTGATTGTGGTCGAAAAATAATGAAAGCCAATCGTCATATTCCTCATTAAACATATAACAATACTTTGTGGTCAATGACTAATGAAAGCTCAGTCGCCATGTCCTCACTAAGCACGTTGTTTATCTACATGTGTGTGCTATAATTGTGATGCTACGTGCTTGCTTGTTATGTTCTCATTAAACATGTTCCTATCTACAAGTTGTGCTATAGTTGTGATGTTATGTGATTGATTGTTATAACGATTGCTTATATATGTATATATACACACCTCCTAGGTCTCATTCGTTAAGTAGACGCTTATGTGCTTGTGTCTTTAATGAGACCTGACCTATCGGATCTTCTTCTGTCGATTCAAGGGAACACTGATACCAACAACCCTCTCCCGACGACCGAGGCGGAATTACAAGAACGCATCTCACAGGCCATCGCACAGCACGAGGCCCTTCGCTCCGAACGCAGCGGAGGTACCTTAGGAAATAACCCACCTAACGGTAAAGTTTAGTCACTTAAGACGCATTACAAAACGTTTGGACATTTCCAAGGGTGCTTTGCTAATTCCTTATGTGAATGACGTTGCGTATGTCGCAGGTTGCACCTACAAACAGTTCTTGAGCTGCAAGCCCCGAGATTTCGACGGCACTGGGGGAGACGTATCTTTTGTGTGTTGGATTGAGAAGACGGATTATGTTTTGAGTTTGAGCAAATGTACTCCAGAGCAACAAGTCATGTACATATCTGGATTGTTTCGGGATGGGGCTCTGTCATGGTGGAACCTTCAGGTTCGGACGTTAGGTAAGACTGCTGCGTATGCTTTGACGTGGGACGAACTTAAAGAACTGATGCGTAAGAGATATTGCTCGAGGGCAGAAGTCCAGAAGTTGGAGACTGAACTGTGGAACTTGAAAATGGAAGGTTCAAAGATAGCTGAGTATGTGCAGAGATTTCACGATTTACCACAAGTTGCTTCGCGTCTGGTGGAACCAGAGTTTAAGAGGATCGAATGCTTCATCGGGGGATTGGCACCTCAGATTCTAAGCCTGGTGACAACATCTAAACCTCCAACAATCACCGATGCTATCGACTTAAGTGTGGCGCTCACTGAAGAAGCGGTTAGACTAGGAAAATTTTCCACTTCGGAAGATAAAAAGGAGACTCCTATAGAGTCATTTGGAGACAACAAGAGAAAGTTCACAAACTTCAAGAAAGGTACTTGGGTGAATAGCAAGAACAGGGCCAAAAAGGGAAAAGAGTACATGGGTATCCTACCTAAGTGCGACAATTGTCGACGTTATCATATCAGGCGATGCAGATATGGAAAATGTGAAAATTGTGGCAAAGTGGGGCTTATCAAGGAGACTTGTAGGCAAGGTACTGAACGTGGAAATGGAGGCCAAGATGGTAGCGAGAATCATGAAGGAAACAACGACAACAACGACTACCAAGGCAGGAAGAGTAGCGAGCAAAAACGTGCTGAAGGTTGTTTTAACTGTGGAAGCAAGAAGCATTTCAGAAATTACTGCCCTAAAAACTTTCAGGCACGTGGATAAAAGCTCAACACCGGAGCTAGGGAAATACGCCAGGATCCAAGCGTGGACATCGGTACGTCCCATATTAGTCAACGTTATGCATCTGTGCTGCTAGATATTGTTGCCAATTTTAGCTTCGCATCTCTAGAGTTTGAAAGTATACTTGGTTTAGTAGCAAGTAAGTTAGATAACCCGTACTCGTTAGAACTAGCTAAAGGGAAGCTTCGACATGGTAATTGGGATGGATTGGTTGTCGAGCAATCAAGCAGAGATTGTTATCCGCATCCCGATTGTGACAACCCTCACCAAACCAGGTATCCGTACGAATTAATTAATATTTAATTAATGCTTAATTAATGTGCTTGCTTACAGTTGTGATTAAACTGCTACTTGAATTCTGATATATACACATTCTTGCATCATACTTTATTGCTGTCACTCCATTATTTACACAGAACCACAGTGACAAACTTGATGCACAAAAGCACAGTAGCACAATGAACGGATAACCCAGTAAACATGCTGACATAGCCAGCATCAGACAGGCACTGTCTCTGAGGCCAGTATAAGCCGGGAATAGATTACTACACTAGTAGGGAGTGTAGGGAGGTGAGGATTGTTAAACTGCGTCACTAGGTGATAATTATAGGGACCGGATGTGCCTAAAACATGCTTTAACTACAAAAATCCTGCACTTTATTGCAAAATTCAACATTTTATTTAACTCGTAAAGTGCAAAAACATGGGAAAATAATACTAGACACTTTCCAAAGTGTCAGGAATTTATTGTGTCACTAAAAACAATATAAAAGACACTTTAAATCTTTATTTAACACTTTAACGGATCAATATCCAACCGAACAACCGGACTTTACCCGGAACACAAAAATATTGCTAAACACATTGTTTTTATTTTTCTAAACTAGTTATGGTCCTCGAACACTATAACACACTATATTGTTACATAACATTTAGACACTTAACTAAATCACTTTACATTTCAACTAAGTAAACTAAATACCATTACAACCTAACTAAACCCCTCCCCCCTCAAAAATGACGGTTAGACATGTGGGCCCCCTTCCCCACATGTTGTCTAACATTGTTGGTGAATGGCTTATTGGTTAATGACTTTGTATAATGGAAGAATTATATGCATGAGAATATAAAACCAACCTTATCCTCACAATTTTCCAAACCCCATTTCAAACTCCATCCTTTTCCTCTTGCTCTCTAACCTACGGCCAACATAATACCACCATCATCAACAATTTTTTTATCATTTCCTACCATTTAAAGGGTGTACAAAGGTGTCAAAGTGCAAACAACTAAGCTCAGTGTGTTCGGAAGCTCAAGGACCGCTCTCGTTTTCTTTTAACCACCACTTTTACGCTTTGAAACTTCCCTAGCCTTGTGCTAGTAGTAAGTGTTCTAAATCTTCATCTTGTTCTTATTTTAAGTGGTTAATAGGTGATTTAACGGTTAAAATACAAGAACATACAAGATCAAATCTAACAGTCTTGAAAGAAAGATGAATATGTTGGTTAAAAAGAAACAAATGGTGTAAATCTTGTAAATCTTAACTAGTTGTGGTTATTTTATGTTGTTGGTTGCTAGTAGTGAAACGGATCGTCATCTAACCACGCTAGATCATGTTCAGGGAACATGAACTAGCAATATGTTAAGCATGAAAGTTGCAAGATGATGAACCTTTCCACACATAAACATGAACTTGTGTAAAAGAGATTTTTCTTGTAAAATAGAGTTCTAAACTAGTAGATCTAAAGATCTACAAGTGGTATTTTCGAAGAACCAAGTGTAAGATGCAAATCACGTTTCAAACCCGGATCTTACATAAACTACAAGCTTTTTAGTGAAAAAGCAAGGGTGTAAACACTTATGTAACAAAAGATTTAACAAAGAAATATTTTCGTAATCCTTGGACTAGAAGTTGTAAACTTGCATTTTCTTTAAAAATAAGATTTCCAAGAAACCGATTTTATTTTTGGAGATAGAAAGATCTACTAAAAATGTTGGAAGGTTACTACGTATTTTTACACAACTTACAAGTTCATGTGTTTGCGATTTATTCTTGTTTTGACTAGTTTAATGTTGGAATATTGTTTGTTGATGATGGGAAAATTGTTGATTGAGTTTTGAAAAGAAAATGATACGCTAGTAAGCGTGGCCACCTCCAGTTACAGAGGAAACTCTGGCGAATTTTTTCCAGAAATATAACACTTGGAAAATATTTTTACCACAAGTGTTATGAATATATTTTTAACCTGTTTTCCAAAATAAAGTTCGCCATGAATTTTTATTACAAAATAACCAAGTGTCGGAGGTGGATTTTTATAAATACAACTTGTTAAATATATATTGAGAATATATATTTCGTAATAAGAAGCTTGTGTGCTTACGTGTTTATTTTGGGAACTAGAGATATATTATTTTTAGGGTAAAAATAATATTACTTGATATCTATCATGAAAATATGACTCCAAAATAATACCAACGCCCTCACAAATAAATATTTAAGTTACATCGGTATTGTTTATACAACGCGAACTCTAAAATGTAACTTGCATATTTTCAGAAAATACTCTTAAATGTGTATTTTGATAAAGTATTATTTTGGAAAATTGTATGAAGTAAAATATAATATTTTTGGGAAAAATATGTATATTTTGGAAACAGAATATTTTAGACAAGTGAATTAAAATATATTTTCAAGTGAGACTTAAAAATATATTTTCAGAATTATAAAACGCACATGTATTAATACCCCCATCCTTGGGAAGGAATATATTTATTTAATGATTAAGAAGTGTAAATACGAAATAGTTGTCTAACTATTTCCCAAAGACGTTAAACCTTAAGCCAAGACACGGCCGTCCGTCTAAAAGGAATTAGTACGTGTAGGTCGTCACGCAGCAGATAGAGTTGGAGATTGACATTGCTGGATACGCACTTCAGTGAGTTCATGTCCCCCTTTTCTCTTAACTGTTTTCAGTTTTTATACTGCGGGGGTGAAATACATGTTACGATTATTACGAACTTGTACTTACATGGTATGGTTAGCGTAAGGAGGGTTACTACTTAGATCATGTGAGTGGGTATGCGGGAACTGGAGGCCATTAATCCTCATTGTAGGACCGAGGGTCGTAAGTGGTAGATCTATCTGGGTGTAGCGAGCCCAACCCCTGAGCCCGCCTAGTGGACCAGGTGGTGACTTTGAGCCCGACGCATAAATCTGCTAGGTTTGAGTCTTCCTACAGCACTTCACACATATCATTGGCTTTGCAACCCAATGGTGATCTCTTTTTCCTTAATTGCTACATACCAGGGACTTTTATACATACTTACAACATTTTCAAATGTTTGTACATACTCACTTACACATGAACTCGCTCAACTTTATGTTGACTTTTCAAACTACATGTATTTCAGGAAACTAACGGATCTGGCACGATATGCACGTATTTTCAAGCTGCGTTTGAATAAAGAAGTCATCCAGGGTTTAGAAGGTGTAACCTCTTCCTGGATGGGTTACATATCTCTAAACCTAGTATTGTTTAAAGTCTTTTGCTAAGTCTTTATAAACTCAATTAAATCAAGTTAAGGTTTGTAACTTATTTTGTGATTATTGAAAATGGGATTTTTTTTTCTAACTTTATTAATGGATGAATATCTCATGTTTTTATCATATAGTATGGTTATGATTGTTGCTGTGGTATTAAGAAGTCACACCAAATAATCCCACGCTTCCGCAAAGCCAGGGTGTGACACCGATGGCGAACGAAGAAACGATCATGATTTAGGAAGCAGGATACGCCCCTACGGATTATCAGTCATTGAAGACACGGAGGTTTTCGCGCAAAGGAGGTGTTGCCTTTTTATTTTGGGCTCATGACGTGGACAAAGAAGCCGAAGAACCTAAGCTCGAAGATACCCCTGTGGTAAGGGAATATCCTGAGGTCTTCCCCGAAGACTTGCCAGGATTACCTCCTCAACAACAAGTCCAATGTTGCATAGATTTGGTTCCAGGCGCCGCGTTTGTAGCCAAGGCACCCCATCAACTTGCACTTCCTGAGAGATTTGTCAACGCAACTTCAGAAGTTGCCAGATTGGGGATTTATAAGGCAAGCTTTTTGCCCTAAGGAGTTTCAGTACTGTTCGTCAAGGTGAAGGACGATGATTTTCAAATGAGCATCAACTACCAGGAGCCGAACGAGCTAACCAACAAGAGTCGGTAACTCTTACTGAGGATTAACGAATTATTCATTTAACTAACTGTGAGGATCCAACTACTATTCTAAGACTGATCGTTGATCGAGTATCATTAGCTGTGAATTCAGGATAAAAGCATACCAAAGTACAGGGAGCCAACAATTTGTTTTTAAACATACGCTAATATTGTGTTTCCTACACGATGCACAAAACAGTTGTACACAGAGTGCAAAACTTTGAGAACCTAGAAAACATGTACTTAGGACTTTTGGGAACTTAGGTCAAAACTCGTAAAGGATGTCACTTAGGAACCACACCTGTTAACTCAAGCAAACCCCATTATTCTGACGTATATGTTATTTCAGTTAACCAAACAGGTAAAGCACTCAAATTTCTTATATTGAAATTTCCACTTTTGCTTCTACCAAGTAGAGTTTTGCATTTCTACTTCTCCTAATGATAGTTGCACCATGTCAATTTTCTTCACTAGAGCAAACACTCCTTTGCCTCGATACTTGATCATTCCTTCATTATAGCGAATACTCATTGTTTCATTCCTTGGAATTCATATGTCACGCATGCACCATTTGTTACGCATGTGGTTTCGTTTCAGAAAAAAGCATTTCGTCAAAGTTCAAATATTAGTTGCTAAAGCTAATTATTGATTTGTGATTCGAATGACCTACATTATTGCAATTATTGGCTCCTTTGTTATCAGGTCAACACACTTTCTTGAAATTTCTTTTCAGTTACTTACATGGTTTATCTTTGTAACCATGCCGAATTCTCTTGTTGATACATACGTTATTGACTTTTCAAACTACATGTATTTCAGGAAACTAACGGATCTGGCACGATATGCACGTATTTCAAGCTAGGTTTGAATAAAGAAGTCATCCAGGGTTTAGAAGGTATAACCTCTTCCTAGACGGGTTACATATCTCTAAACCTAGTATTGTTTAAAGTCTTTTGCTAAGTCTTTATAAACTCAATTAAATCAAGTTAAGGTTTGTAACTTATTTTGTGATTATTGAAAATGGGATTTTTTTTTTCTAAATTTATTAATGGATGAATATCTCATGTTTTTATCATATAGTATGGTTATGATTGTTGCTGTTGTCACACCCCGACCACGTATAACATACAAAACGTGGCGAAAAACGTCGGGGAGTGTTGTAACAGAATTAATTGTTTCATAACCATGGCATACAAAGTTGTATTTTATTTATCAACACAAGAGTTTCATTGTTTTAAACAGGAATCAAAGAGTTTATAACATAATTAAACAAGTCTATCTCCATTTTATGTCTCTAAGGCACAGGTCCGCCCTAGTGTCACGATCAACATCCTACGCAAAAGCTCCTGAAAACACATGTGAAAATAGGTACGTCAGCATAAAAATGCCTGTGAGATACATAGGTTTTGTGAAAGTAGGATTCATGACTTAAGTTTAAGAAAAAGTTGTTTAGTAACAGTCAGTCGTGAACCTTGTAAATTGTTTTGTTTTGTAAGTCATTCAAAAAGCGATGATATGTATAAATAAGAGAATAATGTAAGGTTAAATGAATAACCAAGTAAAAATGAGTTTGTATAAGATAAGTTGTTTTGTAAATCATTGTCTTGTGAAAATAAGTTGTTTATGTAAATCGTAATATGTCAAATATTGAAATGATTTAAGTAACGCTACGACATGTAATATCATACAAACACTTATATATAGGAAGTACCAGCAGCGTATCCACCATGCTTGTATCATATTACACACGCCTCGTTACTCAAATCACTTACTCAAACCAACCACCAATGTAAATTGTTTATGTATAAATGAATTGTCATGTGTTAATGTGTAAACCATATCGAAATGTCTATGTCCAATGTAAACCACTAAATGTGTATATCAATGTCAAAATGTTTATGTTCAATGTAGATCATGTAATGTGTACCCAAAAATATCATGTATGGTAAGTGAAATATATCAACTAGACCATATGTAAAATGCACAAAAACAAGGTATTGAAGTAAAACATGGTTTAAATCAAAGTTATGTTTTGTGGAACAAATGCATGCTATACTGATACAGACATTTATGTGGTATTGTGAAAATGCATACATCCAAGCCTTGAGACTGTGGCGATAAACCCTTAAACAAATTAAAGGTTTATCTAAGTTATGTATATCGAATTCGGTCATTCCTTCCAATCCAAACAAACCCAGGATTTCAGGAACGGGAGTTGTCAATTCCTATGGTACCACTACCTACTAACGAACGGCGTGATCAATGTTAATGAATGTATTGTTCCATTGTAAACAACCCAAATGTCATACCAAAATGTAAACATGTTATGAAAACAACTGTACTAAGTATGCACACAATGGGCGTACCTAGCATGAAATGTAATGTGAAACAATGTACTAAGTATGCACACAATGGACATACATAGCATAAAATGTAATGTAAAACAATGTACTAAATATGCACACAATGGGCATACATAGCATGAAATGTAATGTAAAACAATGTACTAAATATGCACACAATGGGCATACATAGCATGAAATGTAATGAAATCATGTACTAGAAGTGTACTAATGAACATAGCAAGTATATGATGTGAAAACAGGAAAGCACGAAAGTAACAAGTAGGCACATGTGTTTCACCCCAAAACAGTTTGGAAAACGGTAAAAGAGGGGTTTATGTACTCACTTGAGATTACTCAGTAGTCCTAGAGTGACAACCAAACAATGATAGAGATCACGGAATCAAACGGCACCTAATATAGGTAACTATGTTAATAAACCGGACCTAAATCGGAGGATCGGATAGAATGAAGGTTCGTAAACCAAACGAGTGTAGAGACTCGTGTCATTTGGTTTAACAAAGCCTACATACTAAATGAAACCTAACATAAATGATTACGACCCATTACGACCCGTTTAGGTAGCTTATGCTACTTTAACGCATCATTCGCGTGAAACGCGTTCGGACCGCCTAACTAGTCCTATGACAAGTGTTATATGCCTAAACATGTTACATAATCAGTTATGTGACAAAAGTTTAGGTTACATATGCTTAATTACCAATTATACATGAAAAGGGTATTCTGGTAATTTACCCAAGGCATATAAACTACCTATCATACAACTACTTAACGAAGCGACCATAAGGTATAACCTCGGAAAGTTATTCCCTATCTACTATGGTCACCTAAGGTATTTGGTCGGATCCTTATGATCGACCAAATGGGTCGGGTTCGAAGGTATAAGCGATTTATTAGATCGCTTACCCTACGACCCTAGACAACGTGGTAATCAGTAGGCATAGTCCCAAGGGACTATAACCATCGTGATTACAATCACGTTGCGAAGTTCAAATGAACTTCGCATTGACCATAAACTGGTCAACGCAGAAAGTCAAATAGAGTTTGACTTTCAGACTCGAAAAGCAATAAAAGAAAGAAAAGAACGAAAGAATACTTACGAAGGGTCCCTGAATGCTAATCTCGATCCAAGTAACTCAGGTATGAAACAATGGTTTCAACTTAGAGCTTCTAAGATCAAAATTCTTGTGGGTTTTGCAATGAAAGGCATGGGGTATTTATAGTGTTCGGTTAGCCGTTAGGATCGTTCCTCGTTAACCGTGCTTTGATCTCAACCATACACATCAAGATAGTGGTTTTCTAAAACCATTTGAGCCCACGGTATTGCCAAAACCATGTGCGAAAGTGAAAATGGACCAAATACAATGTTTCTATCCAGGTTAGGCAGTCGCGTAGCGCCACTGCCTAGGCATGAGGTGCTCGCGCTATGCCACTGCCTCCCAGTTTCAGCAAAGTTTCAAAATTGGCAGAAATGGTCCCTGCAGCCCGTTTAAGCTATTTTCGATGCGTTTGAACCCCGTTAACCTCATTTTAAGGCTCTAAAATGAAGTTAAAGTATAGGGAACTGAAAACATCCTCAAAAATATCTCGGATGTCGGTTCGTTTGGCCGTACGATCGCGATGTTCGCTTAATTACGACGGAATGCGCATAAGCGTGAAAAACGAGCCAAATGGCGTGACAAATGAATTTTTCTTATGCCAAACACTAAAATAAAATATTATAGTGCTTACATAAATTTTTGGATGTCCGGATATATTCAGAACGTGAGTTATGCACGAAAATGCAAACTTGTGCACTTTTTGACGCTTTTAGTCCCTGAATGACCCAAAAGTTTATTTTAGCACACCGAACCCCTCAAAGCCTACTTCTAAGCTATATAAAGGATATTTAAGGTGTGTTTAACTCATGGTCATGTTCCGGAATGTTCGTTACAGTTCAAATTGGCATACTTTCGCATGTTTGTCAAGTTTAGTCCCTGTAGGCGAATTAACTTGTTTTTGCCATACCAAAGCCTTTAAAACTTATTTCTAAGTTATGTAAAGGTTATTTAAGGTATGTTAAGTATATGTTGGTGTTCCGGAGTATTTGTCGCATTAAACTGATTACGTTTACGCATCAGTTTGCGTATAACTCTCCAGAAAGCGATGTAGAGTTTGGAATTGAATAAAAGTCAAAACATGAAAAATGTAAAACACAACCAAACAAACATTGGGATCAAATAAAATTGTTTTATTGATAATAGAACTGTTCACAATGATTACAAGCACAGATGTTACAGTCTCCCCTACTTGTGGAAATTTCGTCCCGAAATTTATTTAGAGGAAACTCGTGGAAAAAGATGCGGATATTTCGCCTTCATTTGATCTTCGCGTTCCCAAGTAAACTCGGGTCCACGTTTAGCTTCCCAGCGAACTTTGACCAAAGAAATGCGCTTGCGTTTAAGCCATTTGACTTCACGTTCCATGATTTCCACTGGCTTCTCAACAAATTTCAGTGTTTTACCAACACGAATTTCGTCAAGTGGTATGTGGAGGTTCTCATCAGCTACACACCTCTTGAGATTGGACACGTGAAAAGTTGGATGAACATTTCCAAGTTCTGGAGGTAACTCAAGTCTGTAGGCTACCTTTCCGATTCTTTCGACGATCTTGAATGGTCCAACGTATCTAGGTGCAAGTTTTCCTTTCTTTCTAAATCTGATCACACCTTTCCAAGGTGAGACCTTAAGTAATACTTGATCACCGACTTGAAATTCCAAGGGTTTGCGTTTAGGGTCCGTGTAACTCTTTTGACGGCTTCTAGCTGTCTGAAGGTTATCACGAACTTTCTTGATCTTGTCAGTTGTCTCTAAAATGAGGGCAGGTCCAGTAAGTTGAGCCTCGCCGATCTCATTCCAGCAGACTGGTGAACGACATTTTCGACCATAGAGAGCCTAGAAAGGAGCCATTTTGATGCTGGTGTGATAACTGTTGTTGTAGGAGAATTCAATCAACTGAAGATGTGAATCCCAACTACCACCAAAATCGATCACACAAGCTCTAAGCATATCCTCCAGAGTCTGGATTGTTCTCTCAGATTGACCATCCGTTTGCGGATGATAAGCTGTGCTCAAATTAAGTTGGGTCCCCATAGCAGATTGCATGGTTCTCCAAAAATGAGAAGTGAAACGAGCATCTCTGTCAGAAATGATGTTCAAAGGAACACCATGTTGAGCTACAATTTCATCCACATAGATTTTTGCAAGTCTGTCAGCAGGAAAGTCCTCACGGATAGGCAAGAAATGTGCTGACTTAGTAAGACGATCAACGACTACCCAGATGGCATCATGACCTTTCTTTGTGCGTGGAAGTTTGGTAACGAGATCCATAGTAATGTTTTCCCATTTCCAAACTGGGATCTCTGGTTGTACCAATAAACCCGAAGGACGTTGATGTTCAGCCTTAACCTTAAGACAAGTAAGGCATTTTGATACGTATAAGGCAATGTCTTTCTTCATACCAGGCCATCAATAGTGAATACGAAGATCCTTATACATCTTATCTGAGCCCGGATGAATAGAATAACGAGACTTATGGGCTTCATCCATAAGCAAGGTACAAAGATCATCCTGGCTTGGGACCCACAAACGGTCCATGAAGTAATACGATCCATTGTCCTTCAGTTCCAGATCAGGTGTTATGTGATAGGGAAATTCCTTATCCATCAAACCTTGTGAAACACAAGATTGTTGAGCCTGAGAAATGCGTGCTTGGATATCGGATCGAGCTTGAATAACAGATTGAACACGTACACAATGAAGCTTAGTACGTTCCTTACGACTCAATGCATCAGCTACGACATTCGCCTTACCAGGATGGTAGCGAATTTCGCAGTCATAGTCGTTTAAAAGCTCCACCCAACGTCGTTGCCTCATGTTGAGTTCTTTCTGATTGAAGATATGTTGAAGACTTCTGTGGTCAGTGAAAACCACACATTTTGTACTGTACAAATAGTGTCTCCAGATCTTGAGAGCGAAAACAACTGCACCTAACTCAAGATCATGAGTGGTGTAGTTTTTCTCATGTATCTTCAACTGCCTCGATGCATATGCTATGACTTTGTTCCTTTGCATTAGAACACAACCAAGACCCAGTTTCGATGCATCACAATACACAACAAAATCATCATCAACCTCAGGCAATGATAGAACAGGCGTATCGCAAAGCTTCTGTTTCAAGTTTTGAAAAGCTTCCTCTTGTTTGAATCCCCAAGCAAAGGGTTTGTTCTTCTGAGTTAGAGCAGTTAGAGGAACTGCAATCTTCGAGAAGTTTTCTATGAAGCGGCGATAATAACCCGCTAGACCAAGAAAAGAACGAACCTCAGTAGGAGTAGTAGGCGTATCCCAATCCTTAATCGCACTGATCTTGGAGGGATCTACATGAATACCTTGTTCGTTGATAATATGTCCTAAGAATTGAACTTCTTTAAGCCAGAATTCACACTTGGAGAATTTGGCGAAAAGTTGCTCTTTCTTTAGGAGTTCTAGAGTAAGACGAAGATGTTGCTCGTGATCAGCTCGTGTCTTAGAATAAATCAAGATGTCGTCAATAAAAACAATGACGAACTGATCCAAATAAGGTTTGCAGACCCTATTCATTAAGTCCATGAAAACAGCAGGAGCATTAGTCAAACCGAATGGCATGACTGTGAACTCATAATGCCCATAACGAGTGTGGAACGCTGTCTTGGGAATGTCTTCTTCATGCACCCGAAGTTGATGATATCCAGATTGCAGATCAATCTTCGAAAAATAAGAAGCACCTTGTAACTGATCAAAGAGATCGTCAATGCGAGGTAGGGGATATCGATTCTTGATGGTAAGCTTGTTAAGCTCACGATAATCGATACACATCCTAAAGGATCCATCCTTCTTCTTGACAAAAAGAACGGGAGCACCCCAAGGTGAAAAGCTAGGACGTATAAAACCTTTGTCAGAGAGCTCCTGAAGCTGCTTAGACAACTCTTGCATCTCAGATGGTGCAAGACGATATGGAGCTCTGGCAATGGGATTTGCACAAGGTACGAGATCAATATGAAACTCGACTTGGCGTGCTGGGGGTAGACCAGGTAAATCTTCAGGGAAAACTTCAGAATAATCCCGAACGACAGGAATATCTGAAATAGACTTACCCTTGCCTTTATCTTCTGTAACATGTGCTAAGAAAGCCACATAGTTCTTTCGCAGATACTTCTGAGCTTTAAAACAAGACATGAGCTTAAGACCACCAGACGGTTTCTCACCTTGAACCTGTAGGATCTCGCTTGTCGAAAGCGGCACACGAACGATCTTCTCGAAACAAACTACCTCCGTGTGATGCTTGGATAACCAGTCCATTCCCACAATAACGTCGAACCTTCCAAGTTGCATAGGCGTGAGGTCGATAGGAAAAAGATGGTCGTTAAGATTTAACTGGCAGTTGTGAAGAACAGAATCAAGAATAATGGGTTCACCACTAGCGACCTCTACTGTCAAAGGTTTTCCTAGTTTCGTTCTAGACACGCGAAGCATTGGCTCAAAAGACAATGACACAAAACTCTTGTCGGCACCAGTATCAAAAAGAACAGATGCAGGCTGATTATTAATAAAGAACGTACCGTTCACCACATTATCGTCCGCCTGCGCCTCTTGGGCATTCAAGTTAAAAGCTCGCCCTCGAGCCTGAGCCTGATTTTGGTTTGGATTCTGATTCTGGTTAACCAGCCTTGGGCACCGGTTTCTGTAATGGGTCAGATCCCCACAGTTATAACAAGCACCTGGTGGGTAGTGTGGTCGTGCAGCTTGACCCTGTTGCTGAGCAAGAGGCTGGGCAACTTGTTGAGCCGGGTTCTGAACTGCCCGATTCTGAGCAAACCGACAAACATCGGCAGGATGACCTGACTTCCCACAGTTAGTACAGAAACGGCACTAATGTTGCGGCTGATGGTGACTGTTGCACCTATTGCAAAAAGGTGCATTCCCTGAATAGGGCTTCTTCGCTGGAGGTTGTGCGGGTTGGTTGGGAGCTGCCTGGTTAGCTTGGGCAGTGACAGCATAGTTTTGGGAAGCCTTACGCTTCCTTGCCCTTTTCGATGAACCAGAATCCTTTCCATTCTTGTTTTGACCTTTCTTGCTATCTTCCTTGTTAGACGACTGTTTCTTGCCCTTGTCACCCTTCCTGTGTAACTTATTCATCCGAATCTGCGACTCAGTCAATGTCGCTGATAACTCGATCGCCTGACGGAGTGTGGCAGGGTTACTACCAGTAATGATGTCTTGTACTGAGTCAGGTAGGCCATCGATGTACCTTTCGATAGCCTTGTCGAGTGGGGTAACCATTGTCGGGCAAAGCAGACTCAACTCCTCAAACCTATCAGTATATGCCCTGTGCTCCCATTATCTTGCTTCAAGTCATCAAACTCTTTCTCCAACGCTCGTTGTTCATGGCGAGGACAGAATTCCCTCATCATAAGGGCCCTAAGTTCAGCCCAAGTTTGTGCTAGAGCAACTTCTGCACCACGGTCTCTCATAACCCCGTTCCACTATGTGAGAGCCCTCTTCTGAAACACGCTCGAAGAAAACTCGACCTTGCGATTATCCGGACACTGCACGTGGCGAAAAGTATTCTCAATGCTCTCGAACCATTGAAGAAGCCCAGTCGCTCCTTCAGAATCACTAAACTTGAGTGGTTTAGCCGAGTTAAAATCCTTGTATTTGCATGGAGCATTGTTATTGTTGTTGGCTTGGTGCCATTGAGCAAAGAGATTTGGGAATTGAGCAGCCATCTGCTGCGCAATAATTTCTGCCAGTTCGGCAGTCGCTATCTGGTTTTCGCGTCGAGGAGGCATTCTAAAAGAGGAAAACATGAAAGGAAACGAGTGAGATGATTGGATGA
Source organism: Helianthus tuberosus (assembly GCA_030545235.1). NCBI lineage: Eukaryota > Viridiplantae > Streptophyta > Magnoliopsida > Asterales > Asteraceae > Helianthus > Helianthus tuberosus. The sequence continues at coordinate 87,399,578 of CM060353.1, forward strand.
AGAGAATGAGATGAAACAAAATCAACAAAAGCAAAGATGGTGGTAATTCGTCCGCATTACCAAGCAATCAAACGACACACAGTGACTAATCAAAGTAAATGGATCAAAAATAATGTATCACGAAGACATGCTCGCCTATAAGTGAACACTCATCCCAAGAATTCCCAGGTAAGCACAACTGGTCTCGCGTCTGATGAGATATATACGAAGTGCTTGCCTAGACAGAAAACCCAGAATACAGGCATTCACTCTTCCAGTTTGCACGTGTTCACATTATTTAAAACCCAAAACGTTGACGAGATTTTGAAAATTTGAAGGCACAAGGCCAAAAATTTAGTCAAACTGGAAGGGTTCAAAACCTTACAAAAGAGGGTTCAAAACCTTGTAATAAATCATCCAAAAACATATGATTGTTTTTCAAAAATCGTTTCGGAAAAATTGGGTTCTTGTTTTGATAATCACCTAAGGATAGGTGATGTGCATGTTTTAAAATCTAAACACAAGATAACTTGTGTTAGGGTCCTAGAAAGGTTATAGTCTAGGTCAAAGCATTACTAATAACCTAATTCCCTATAACCATTGGCTCTGATACCAACTCTTCTGTCACACCCCGACCACGTATAACATACAAAACGTGGCGGAAAACGTCGGGGAGTGTTGTAACAGAATTAATTGTTTCATAACCATGCCATACAAAGTTGTATTTTATTTATCAACACAAGAGTTTCATTGTTTTAAACAGGAATCAAAGAGTTTATAACATAATTAAACAAGTCTATCTCCATTTTATGTCTCTAAGGCACAGGTCCGCCCTAGTGTCACGATCAACATCCTACGCAAAAGCTCCTGAAAACACATGTGAAAATAGGTACGTCAGCATAAAAATGCCTGTGAGATACATAGGTTTTGTGAAAGTAGGATTCATGACTTAAGTTTAAGAAAAAGTTGTTTAGTAACAGTCAGTCATGAACCTTGTAAATTGTTTTGTTTTGTAAGTCATTCAAAAAGCGATGATATGTATAAATAAGAGAATAATGTAAGGTTAAATGAATAACCAAGTAAAAATGAGTTTGTATAAGATAAGTTGTTTTGTAAATCATTGTCTTGTGAAAATAAGTTGTTTATGTAAATCGTAATATGTCAAATATTGAAATGATTTAAGTAACGCTACGACATGTAATATCATACAAACACTTATATATAGGAAGTACCAGCGGCGTATCCACCATGCTTGTATCATATTACACACGCCTCGTTACTCAAATCACTTACTCAAACCAACCACCAATGTAAATTGTTTATGTATAAATGAATTGTCATGTGTTAATGTGTAAACCATATCGAAATGTCTATGTCCAATGTAAACCACTAAATGTGTATATCAATGTCAAAATGTTTATGTTCAATGTAGATCATGTAATGTGTACCCAAAAATATCATGTATGGTAAGTGAAATATATCAACTAGACCATATGTAAAATGCACAAAAACAAGGTATTGAAGTAAAACATGGTTTAAATCAAAGTTATGTTTTGTGGAACAAATGCATGCTATACTGATACAGACATTTATGTGGTATTGTGAAAATGCATACATCCAAGCCTTGAGACTGTGGCGATAAACCCTTAAACAAATTAAAGGTTTATCTAAGTTATGTATATCGAATTCGGTCATTCCTTCCAATCCAAACAAACCCAGGATTTCAGAAACGGGAGTTGTCAATTCCTATGGTACCACTACCTACTAACGAACGGCGTGATCAATGTTAATGAATGTATTGTTCCATTGTAAACAACCCAAATGTCATACCAAAATGTAAACATGTTATGAAAACAACTGTACTAAGTATGCACACAATGGGCGTACCTAGCATGAAATGTAATGTGAAACAATGTACTAAGTATGCACACAATGGACATACATAGCATAAAATGTAATGTAAAACAATGTACTAAATATGCACACAATGGGCATACATAGCATGAAATGTAATGTAAAACAATGTACTAAATATGCACACAATGGGCATACATAGCATGAAATGTAATGAAATCATGTACTAGAAGTGTACTAATGAACATAGCAAGTATATGATGTGAAAACAGGAAAGCACGAAAGTAACAAGTAGGCACATGTGTTTCACCCCAAAACAGTTTGGAAAACGGTAAAAGAGGGGTTTATGTACTCACTTGAGATTACTCAGTAGTCCTAGAGTGACAACCAAACAATGATAGAGATCACGGAATCAAACGGCACCTAATATAGGTAACTATGTTAATAAACCGGACCTAAATCGGAGGATCGGATAGAATGAAGGTTCGTAAACCAAACGAGTGTAGAGACTCGTGTCATTTGGTTGAACAAAGCCTACATACTAAATGAAACCTAACATAAATGATTACGACCCATTACGACCCGTTTAGGTAGCTTATGCTACTTTAACGCATCATTCGCGTGAAACGCGTTCGGACCGCCTAACTTGTCACACCCGCTCGTAGCGGAAGCGCGAGGTGTGATCTGATCGGTTCTCATTGCATAACAATATAAGTGAACATACTAAATGAATAGAAACAAGCTCCAATGCCATTGTCATAATTGTTTCAAAAGAACGCAACATAAGTTAAATGTATTGGTTACAAACCATTAAATGAAAATAAGTTGTCATCGTTTTATACATCAAAATGTAAGTCTTAAAATGTCAAGGCTTTGACCACTATATCACCGCAAAGAGGCGGTATATAACGGGCAAACCCTTCAAATGGTGGCATGGAGTCTTGATACTTGCTTTCCTTGACTGAAATGTCTGCCAGGTCCACTAATTTCCTGAAATACATGTTAAGTTTGAAAACATCAACAAAAGTTGAGCGAGTTCATGCAATTTAGCTGTATGAGATGTATCTGTAAAATGTGAGTTGTATAAAATGTATCTGTAAAATGTGAGTTGTATAAAATGTATCCATAAAATGTGAGTTGTATAAACTGTATCCATAACATGTGAGTTGTATAAAATGTATCTGTATGTATGATGTATAAACTGTATCCACAACATGTGAGTTGTATAAAATGTATCTGTATGTATGATGTAGTATGTAAAGCGTCAATGAAATTGTTGATCATTAATGTTTCGCGAGGACATTAATATGTGTGACGAATTAGGAAGCAATCCAAACCTAGACGATTTTATGTCGACTCCTATCGACTGGGACACAAACGCACTCTTCTGTATGGGTCCACGACCAAGAGTGGGGCTCGCCAATACCCATTAGATCTAACCACTTGTACCTAGGTCCAAACTGGATTAATGGTGCTTAGATGTATAACCCTAATTCGCACATGATCTAAGGTGTTTCATTCCCTAACTTTAACATACGTTGTACATGTATTTTCCCCGATAGTTGTAAAGTTGTAAAACATTTAAATGAACAGGGGACATGAACTCACTGAATTGCGTCCGTGAATAGAAGTAATTATGATCTCGCGTGTGGTCGTCTTGAACAATGTTGCGACCTACAAATGTTCTTTATTTGTTAGACACTTCGGTCTTTATAAATGACTTGAGTATAAGTCTTGTGTCTTGAATATGTGTTAAGACCTGTATGTCTTTGTTACTCATTGAACTGTGTATTAGATGTATTAACTGATAACTGTTTAGTGTATATATTTCTCCAAATACATATTCTTGTATCTCGTGAGTTGTATCATCGGGTCTTGTCATCTTGGTTTCGTGTCTTGTATAAGTAAATTGTATAATTGTAATGTTTATCAATTATATATCATTGGGCTTAGCCCAAGAATTAATGTTATTGGGCTTAAATAGTATTGGGCCTAAATAGTGTTGGGCCTCAATAGTGTTGGGCCTCAATAGTGTTGGGCCTAAATAATGTTGGGCCTCAATAATGTTGGGCTTAAATAGTGTTGGGCCTCAATAGTATTGGGCCTAAATAGTGTTGGGCCTCAAATAGTGTTGGGCTTAAATAGTGTTGGGCCTCAATAGTGTTGGGCTTAATGTTATTGGGCCTTGGCCCATATGTGTTGGTATTGGGCTTAGCCCATGTGTTTTGATAAGCCCATTATGAAATTAAGCCCATTTAGAAAAGTAAGCCCATTTGTATAAAAATAGCCCATTTGTATAAACATAGCCCATTTGTATAAACATAGCCCATTTGTATAAAATAGCCCACTAGTAAATATAAGTCTTTCATTTTTATAAAAACATTTTTATAAAAATTCACTAAGTATACTTTTTAGTAAATAAAAACATAATAGTTTTTATAAGTCTCAAGATGTCCGAATTTTGTTAATGGTAACGTAATTTTTGTGCCCGCGTCGGAAGATCGCCTAAACGTCGTAGTAAGTTCTCCGAATGGCGATATGTTTATAAATTCGTCCGTCGTCCGATTTGACCATAAGTTGTGTCCGATCCTTCGGAATGTCCGTAAGTTGTTTTCATGTGTGTCTATATGTATTCTTGTAAGTCTTTAGTTGTAAGTATGTCTTGTATTTATTTGTGTCATTGTTATCAAGTCTTAACTTGTATATATAACTAATACAAATAATAACACATAGCACATACTTGATATGTTCACTAAATATATATTTTACCAAAATATATATTTATGTCAATTTTTTTTTATGTTTAGAAAGACCAACTTTCTAATCTTGTAAAGACTTTGTTAGAAAAAAAAATGATAGTTTTGTTAACATAATGTTCTAAAAAAATGGCCATATAACCTTTGTATTAATCATTTGGCCATGTTTCATAAACATATCATTTTCTTTTCCAAATCACCATCAATTTATTCAACATCTTAACTAAACATATGAGACTTTTATAACATGAAATTATCAAGATGATTTCCAAATCATGTAGGGTTTTAAACATGATCATAACATATGCTAACTAGTTCAAATACCAAGTTTAATTCTAGTTTTAACAACTTTTAACAAAAATCACTAGTTGTATGTTATTTTATATAATCTTGTGGAAGTATTGTTTTTAAATAAAAACCTTAAATACTTTCACAAGATCAATAGTTATGATCATCCTTTTAAACTTCTATGTTAAAAACCCTTTAACATAAACATGTGTATTTGTTAGATCATATTTTTAAAACATACTCTAACAATTTATTTATATCAATATCATCACAACAAGATCATATATGCATATCACAAGTCTTAAATCACAATATAAACCAACATAAATGTATCATGATTATTATCTTTGCTTCTTTGTATTTTCTTCATGTTTATTATGTATGATTTCTTGGTTATTATTTGTAATAATAACAATCATAATCATAATATATGTATCAAAGAAAAAAAATAGATATAGAAGCTTACTTCTAGCACTAGGCTAGGGATGATCTTAGATGATTTTAAGAAGCAAAGAAGATGAAGATCTTGATGATATAAGGCTCTTGAATGGATGAATACACTTCCTTTAACTTGCTAGTTCTTTAGATCACCTTAAGCTCCATAGAAGTACAACTTGATCATCAAATAAAGGCTAAAAAGGAAATGGGTTTTTGTGGTGTTCTTGGTAAAAAGATGAAGATGATGAGAGTATTCTTATGTGTGGGTAAAGTATGGTGAAAAGTGGTGTAGAATGGTTAGTAACTAATGAGATTACATGTTATAATAATTCACCAACTTGATCCACTTGCATCTAAATAAGTATCTAGATATTTTAAACACATAATTAAGGGTATGTGGGCCCTTATACACGTTCATACATGGGGGGGGGGGGTCTTGAATTGTTGAATTGTTATTAAGGGTTTAAAGTGTTAGAAACTTTTAGCAAAGTTTAGGTGTTTTGGTGTTTAAATGTTTCAAGTGTATAAATGTGTTAAGAAGGTGTTAAGTGACCATTACTAGTCTAATATGATCTAAATAATATTAGATGGTCACTAAAAAAAAGATCCGACATTGTTCGGATATTCATTTCGAATTGTTTCGGTTAGACGTTATTTGAACGCTAAGTTGTGTAACTTGTATGAATTGATGTAGTTATTGGCTCGGATGATACCCGAATGTATCCTCTCATGAATTCTATGTTAAATAATATTTTTACATGTCGTAAAAATATTACAAAACTGATTTCTGCAGAATTTCTGCGGAAAAGTGTAGAAATCGTCGCTTTTAGTGCTTTTCGGCAGTTTTCAGTGCTACCGGACATTGGTAGTATATTAAACCAAACCCTTGCATTCCCATATAGGGTTTAATGTATATTTGATGTTGGACTTCCGTCTGAGTCCTAAAGATGTAATTTAGATGGTTTCGCTGGATCCTGAGTTTTCGTCAGCACGCTAGTTTACTAGATACTGCTCTAGTTGTTTCGATGCATTGTTTACATTGTTTCAAAGGTAACCAATAAAATGAATCATGTGCATCATAATTGAATATTCCTTGAGTGTTCTAAGATGTATATCATGTAATCATGCAGTTCGAATATTCACAACATATACTTGTATAATGTAAATCATTGCTTTAAATGTATGTAAATTACCAGAAAGTGGCAGTTGTCACATAACTAGTCCTATGACAAGTGTTATATGCCTAAACATGTTACATAATCAGTTATGTGACAAAAGTTTAGGTTACATATGCTTAATTACCAATTATACATGAAAAGGGTATTCTGGTAATTTACCCAAGGCATATAAACTACCTATCATACAACTACTTAACGAAGCGACCATAAGGTATAACCTCGGAAAGTTATTCCCTATCTACTATGGTCACCTAAGGTATTTGGTCGGATCCTTATGATCGACCAAATGGGTCGGGTTCGAAGGTATAAGCGATTTATTAGATCGCTTACCCTACGACCCTAGACAACGTGGTAATCAGTAGGCATAGTCCCAAGGGACTATAACCATCGTGATTACAATCACGTTGCGAAGTTCAAACGAACTTCGCATTGACCATAAACTGGTCAACGCAGAAAGTCAAACAGAGTTTGACTTTCAGACTCGAAAAGCAATAAAAGAAAGAAAAGAACGAAAGAATACTTACGAAGGGTCCCTGAATGCTAATCTCGATCCAAGTAACTCAGGTATGAAACAATGGTTTCAACTTAGAGCTTCTAAGATCAAAATTCTTGTGGGTTTTGCAATGAAAGGCATGGGGTATTTATAGTGTTCGGTTAGCCGTTAGGATCGTTCCTCGTTAACCGTGCTTTGATCTCAACCATACACATCAAGATAGTGGTTTTCTAAAACCATTTGAGCCCACGGTATTGCCAAAACCATGTGCGAAAGTGAAAATGGACCAAATACAATGTTTCTGTCCCGGTTAGGCAGTCGCGTAGCGCCACTGCCTAGGCATGAGGTGCTCGCGCTACGCCACTGCCTCCCAGTTTCAGCAAAGTTTCAAAATTGGCAGAAATGGTCCCTGCAGCCCGTTTAAGCTATTTTCGATGCGTTTGAACCCCGTTAACCTCATTTCAAGGCTCTAAAATGAAGTTAAAGTATAGGGAACTCAAAAAATCCTCAAAAATATCTTGGATGTCGGTTCGTTTGGCCGTACGATCGCGATGTTCGCTTAATTACGACGGAATGCGCATAAGCGTGAAAAACGAGCCAAATGGCGTGACGAATGGATTTTTCTTATGCCAAACACTAAAATAAAATATTATAGTGCTTACATAAATTTTTGGATGTCCAGATGTATTCAGAACGTGAGTTATGCGCGAAAATGCAAACTTGTGCACTTTTTGACGCTTTTAGTCCCTGAATGACCCAAAAGTTTATTTTAGCACACCGAACCCCTCAAAGCCTATTTATAAGCTATATAAAGGGTATTTAAGGTGTGTTTAACTCATGGTCATGTTCCGGAATGTTCGTTACAGTTCAAATTGGCATACTTTCGCATGTTTGTCAAGTTTAGTCCCTGTAGACGAATTAACTTGTTTTTGCCATACCAAAGCCTTTAAAACTTATTTCTAAGTTATGTAAAGGTTATTTAAGGTATGTTAAGTATATGTTGGTGTTCCGGAGTATTTGTCGCATTAAACTGATTACGTTTACGCATCAGTTTGCGTATAACTCTCCAGAAAGCGATGTAGAGTTTGGAATTGAATAAAAGTCAAAACATGAAAAATGTAAAACACAACCAAACAAACATTGGGATCAAATAACATTGTTTTATTAATAATAGAACTATTCACAATGATTACAAGCACAAATGTTACAGCTGTGGTATTAAGAAGTCACACCAAATAATCCCACGCTTTCGCAAAGCCAGGGTGTGACAGCTTGGTATCAGAGCCTCGATCATAGCGAACTAGGATTCTTTCTCGAGTCTAGACTATGATCATCAGGGCTCTCACGAAAACGTTTTCAAACACTTTTACATTGCATACACTATACGTCCAGATCCAGGGAACAGACCTTTTTACAAACAAAAAAGGCACAAATACACATTCCCAAATTTAAATTTATAATTCAGTCTGAGAGGCTGAGGGAGTAGTCTAGTGGGACTAGGAGGCTCAGTCTGAGAGGCTGAGGGAGTAATCTAGTGGGACTAGGAGATTCAGTCTGAGAGGCTGGGAGATTAATCTAGTGGGACTAGGAGATTCAGTCTGAGAGGCTGGGAGGTTAATCTAGTGGGACTAGGAGATTCAGTCTGAGAGGCTGGGAGGTTAATCTAGTGGGACTAAGAGAGTTCAGTCGGGGAGAGTGAGAGAGTTTAGTCGGGGAGACTAAGAGAGCTCAGTCGGGGAGACTGAGAGAGTTTAGTCGGGGAGACTAAGAGAGTTCAGTCGGGGAGACTGAGAGAGTTTAGTCGGGGAGACTAAGAGAGCTCAGTCAGGGAGACTAAGAGAGCTCAGTCGGGGAGACTGAGAGAGCTCAGTCGGGGAGACTGAGAGAGCTCAGTCGGGGAGACTGAGAGAGTTTAGTCGGGGAGACTAAGAGAGTTCAGTCGGGGAGACTGAGGGAGTTTAGTCGGGGAGACTAAGAGAGTTCAGTCGGGGAGACTGGGGTAGTTTAGTCGGGGAGACTGAGGGGACGGTCTAGGGAAGACTAGGATGATTACAGGCTTGCATTGTTATTACTTACACGCTTAATTGCTGATTATTGATATACGTGCATATGAGGTGAGTATTTGCATACACTAATTGTTAATAATTTCTATGGATATACATGTTATGACTATTATGTACCGGCACACACGTCGCACTAATTAGAAGGCGAGTTATCCGACATTGATAACCCTACGGCCACCGCCACGGATAAGGAGACTGCATCTGCGCCAGAGATATTTACGGCAGACACTGAGAGTGATCCTGATATGCCGACCAAGGACGGCGACGACTTCCAACAGTCCGCGCTACCAGATTCTGGTAATACTTTACCCTTGCTGATGGCTTCTCTGACAGGAATCCTTCTGTCACTCTTGTTTCGGTCCATGACCACTTCATCACTGGTCATCCCGATGGTGAGCACACTATGGATCCGATCCTAGACAATGCGCCTCTTGTGGACATCCTTTTCGAAGGATGGTTACTCGACAAACAATATATGACTACGTGGGCATGCTTATCAATGGTCCTCCTGCCGACGCCCATGACGAAAGAAAATTAGACGAGAACACTGTTACTAACTTCACTGCTTAAGACCCCTGTTAACCAGCCATCCTCCGATTCTGGCATGCATTCAGACTCCTTTGAGTCTGTGATACCTGCAACCTTACAAACAGCTGGAGTACAGCATTCTACTACTGACACAGATGACGATGACGTGGCTGCTGCTCTATCACCTGCTCGAGACACCACACTGTTACGCGACCCGGAAGCTGCTCCTGAACTAGCTTCTGCACCTTTTGGATCAGCTTGAAGCTGCACCTACTGGTCCAGCACCCTCGCTTGATTATGACCCTGTTTTCTTTTGGCTTACCAGACATTGCACCCTTATACCTGACCTAGTACCTGCATCTGATGATCTTCGAGACGTTTATTTTTGCATCCATAACCGCTGATGTTGCTCCTTTTCCCTATGAAGACCTACGTCCATTGCGCCAACATGCCTATCGCTTTCTTTCAAGACATATTTGCGCCCCGGAGAGGTACTCCAGGACAGTACCCACGTAACGATCCTTTTGCTACATCAGCATTTTCTACGACCTTACAGGCCACACCGTTTACTCCTTTCACCCCTACGTCGCTGTAAGAGCCGATTGGGTGGATCCTATAATACACTATGCAGATTTTAGACCCTTACCATTCCTCACATTATGGAGGCCACATACGAGATGAGTTGCTCCTGTAACACCAACTACAGTTTGAGGATATGAGTCGCAGAACGTTGGAGCTGGAGCTGACACCACAATTGGCAAGTTCAAATGCAAAACATTACATAACCGAAAAAATGATTTAAGAGTCTATATCATAAGACAGCATTTTGTCAGAAAACTTTATGTAAGACACCACGTCCTCCACCCTGTCTATTGCCAGCATACTTTGATTCGCCACATACATCAAGATTCCTTTTGCGCTCTTGACCATTGCTATTACACCATTCCCAGGATTTTATGCTCGTTTCTTTACTATCGAGCGGCAGAGCAGATAATTACTTCGACGTATATACAAGCTCGAGGAGGGACTCACGCATGTTAGCAGTCCCTTTTCTTTCCTCCTCCACCTCAGTCACCAGTATAGTTGGTTTCTGGATTATGCGGATTGCATTACACTTGGGTAAAGACACTAATGATAAGTCGGGATTGCGAAGACTTTTGAGGACCACTTCTGATTACGAAATTTTGATGCTCTAATATACTTATTGGACAAGGGTAGGGTGACCCTGTGTCCCTTTCGATGTGATACATTTTGTTAGACACGGTGATTGTGGCCGGAGGATAATGAAAGCCCAATCATCTTTAAACACGCGACAACACTTTGTGGCCAATAACCAATGAAAGCTTAGTCGCTAGGTCTTCGCTAAGCACGTCATTGATCTATGTGTGTGTGCTATAATTATAATACTACGTGCTTACTTGCTATGCTCTCATTAAACATAATTACCGAATTACTTGGTCATACTATGATTATACTATTATTTGATTGGTTGGTATGGTAACCTGTTATGTGTATGTACTTATGACCACTAAACAACCAAATGCACGCACGAAGCAAATTAGACCTGACCTAACCGACCTTCTTCTAGGAATATGTCGACTCAAGGGAACACCGATATCAACAACCCTCTACCGACAACAGAGGCAGAAATGCAAGAGCGCCTCATACAGGCCATCGCACGGTACGAGGCCCATCGCTCCGATTGCAGCGGAGGTACCTCGGGTAATAACCCCCCCAACGGTAATGTCTAGTCCTTTAAGACGCATTACAAAACGTTTGGACATTTCCACGAGTGCCTTGCTAAGGCCTTACGCGAATAATGTTGCTTACATCGCAGGCTGCACCTACAAGCAGTTCTTGGACCACAAACCTCGAGAGTTCGACGGCATTGGGGGGTGCCTTAGCATTCGTGCTCTGGGTTGAAAAGACAGATTTTGTTTTAAGATTGAGCGATTGTGACCCCGAACATCAAGTCAAGTATATAACTGGACTATTGGTGGATGAGGCTCTGTCATGGTGGAACGATCAAGTTCGGACAATGGGCGAGACCGTTGCGTATGCTATGACGTGGGACGAACTGAAAGATCTGATGCGTAAGAGATATTGCTCAAGGGCAGAAGTCCATAAGTTGGAAACAGAACTGTGGAACTTGAAAATGGAAGGACCAAAGATAGTTGAGTATGTGCAGAGATTTAACGAATTATCATAAGTTGCCTTACTCCTGGGGGCACCAGAGTTTAAGAGAATTGAACAGTTCATAAGGGGATTGGCACCGCAGATCCTAAGCCTGGTAACAACATCAAAACCTTCAACGATCACCGAGGCTATCAACATAAGCATGGCACTCACGGAAGAAGCAGTTAGACGAGGAGAATTTTCCACTACGGAGGAGAAAAAGGAGACTGCTATAGAGGCATCTGGGGATAACAAGAGAAAGCTCGCAAATTTCAAGATGGTTACTCGGGTAAGTAACAAGAAGAAGGCCAAGAAGGGAAAAGATTACAAGGGTATCCTACCTAAGTGCGACAATTATTTACGTTATCATGTCGGGCGATGCAAATATGGAAATTGTGGTAACTGTGGCAAGGTGGGACATGTTAAGGAAACTTGTTGGCAAAATACTGAACATAGTAATGGGGGCCAAGACGGTAGTGAGAATCACGAAGGGGACAACGACAATGATAATTGTCGAGGCAGGATGAGTGATAAACAGAAACGTACTCGAGGATGTTTAAACTGTGGAAGCAAAAAGTATTTCAGAAGATATTGCCCTAAAAACAATCAGGCGCAAGGATGAAAGCTCCCCACCGGAGCTAGGGAGACACGCCAGGGATCCAAGCATGGATATCGGTACGTCCCATATTACGCAATATTATGCATCTATATTGCCAAATACTGTTGCAAATTTTACGATTCGCACTTCTAGAGTTCGAGAGCATAATTGGTTTAAGTAGCGAGTAAGTAGATATTCCAGTACCCATTAGAACTAGCTTAGGGGAAGCTAGTGGAAGCCAACGCAGTAACTGGAATCGGCACGATAGAACCCGGAGAGCGTAAGTTTACGCTAGATCTATTACCAGTTGAGTTGGGAAGCTTCAACGTGGTAATTGGATGTATTAGTTGGCAAGCGATCGAGCGAAGGTTGATATCCGCACCTCGATGACGAATGAAGGAACGATCATGACTCACGAAGCAGGATACGCCACCACCGATCACGAATTACTTAAGGCACGAAAGTTGTTGTGGGAAGGATGTGTTGTTTCCTGGCTCATGTCGAGGACAAGGGAGCCGAAGAACTAAAACTTAACGATACCCCCGTGATCGGAGTATACCCTGAAGTCTTCCTCGAAGACTTGCCAGAGTAATCTCCTCAACGACAAGTCGAATTTTTGCAACAATCTGATTCCAGGCCTCGCGCCTATAGCCAATGCACCCTGAGCGACTTACACCTTCGGAAATGCAAGGATTGACAGTGCAACCTCAGTGGTTGATAGAGAAGGAAGATAACAGACCAAAACTTTTGTTTTGGATAACCTCAGTTCTGCTCGCCAAAAGAAAGGACGAATAACTTTCAAATGACCAGGAGTCGGACGAGCTAGCCAACCAGAGTCGGTGGCTCTTGCTGAGGACTAACAAACTCCTTACATAACTGACTGTGAGGACCCAACTACTATTACACGACTGATCGACAATCGAGCATCGTTAGCAGTGAATTCAAGAAGAAAGTTTACCGGTGAAAATTGTGGGACAATGATTAGTTCTTAGACGTACACAAAAACGGTGCTTCCTACACAATGTACAAATCGGATCCACACGGGACACGAAATCTGGAGGATTTAGAAAACATATATTTAGGACCTTTGTGAACCCAGGTCCAGACTCGTAAGGGTTTTTATTTAGGAACCATATCTGTCAACTCAATCAACCATCATTAACCTGGCGCATACGCCAGTTCCGTTGACCAAACAGAAAGTACTTGGATTTCTTTTACTTCTGGTGAGTAGATGTTTGTATCTCTACTCCCCTTAATGGTAGTTGCATCGCAATAATTTTCTCGCTGAGAGCGAACACACATTTGCTTCGATATCTGGTCATTTCTTCACTTTAGCATATACTCGTTGTTCCTTTTCTTGGAAACTTACCTGACATACATGCATCATTTGCTACGCATGTGATTTCGTTTTGAACAAACACTTCATGGGAATTTACATATTATTTTGCCAAACCTAATTACTGATTCCTGATTTGAGTAACCTACATTATTGTTATTGTTGGCTCTTTTGTTACCAAGCCAACACACTTTCTTGAAACCTCTTTCCTTCAAGTTACATTCATGGTTTATTTTGCTACCATGCCGAGAATTCCTTGTTGATACATACATTGTCGGGTTACGTTGAAACAAAGTTCAATTGCTTGAACTTATCCAGTTCACAGGTTTAACTTGAAACGCTATATGATGTATTGGGAGCATCATATTCAACTATTTTTGCAGAGATTCATTCATTTCGAGTCGTAGTAGATTTGGTTGGTCTACGACTCCACTAAAACGTTTGATTTGTTTCGATACCTTGCGGTGATATTTTCACAAAATTGAAGCTTGCGCTAATTTGGTTACTCACTTCGTACACGGATTCAATTCCCTATTTAGTTGTTAACAATCCATTTTGGATCTTCACGATCAAAGCAGTCTCAACACAATTGTGTGTTAAGGCAATGGTACATACATTCATTTCATAAGCACAATGTACCTCCTAACGATTCTTTCGTTGTCAATCAAATGCCTTGCGATACTTATTACTTTTCATCTTCGATTGGAAACAGTGGTTCTTTGATGTTCCGTATTTAATTGGAAACTCTGTAACATGGTATAAATCAAATCTTCAGATTGCCTCAGTACACTTTCATTGATTTCAAACGCGGTGAACTTGTTAGTCACCACTATTATTAGGTAATGCCATTACGACACCTTGTGGTGTCATCATAAACTTGTAGCTTGTGCTATTCATGGTAACTGTTTTACAGGAGACCACACATACTTTTGTTTGATTTATCATTTAAACATTTCTGATGCAACTACGAATCAAGACAATGATACACCAGATCCGCTTGTATTCCACTCGGTGTATCTTCACCATTCAAAAATGTCAACACACTAAACCTTACCAGACATTTACTCAGGAGTTGACATACCATTTTACTATTACGTTGAGTTGTTGCTTTTGAGTTCATATAGCGGGTGCTATGATTTGTGAAAACTCGTTTGCATATTGCAACCGATCGATTAAAAATCTTATTAGTCAAAACTCCACTTTTGTGGAACCCCTGCTAGCTGGATTACACTAGACTATACGTCAAATGCGTCTTGTACCTTTGACATCCAATGCTAGAAGCACACACCTTTCAACCCTAGGATTCGGGTTGTTATATATTCTTGGACTCACCTAATGTGAGTAATGTTTGTTTCGACTTGATGATTATCTACTTCGATATTATCCATATGCATACGTGTGTGACTTAACCATAAGGAGTAGAGTAGTACAAATTTCGAGGACGAAATTTCTTTAACGGGGGGAGAATGTGACAACCCTCACCAAACCAGGTATCCGTACGAATTAATTAATATTTAATTAATGCTTAATTACTGTGCTTGCTTACAGTTGTGATTAAACTGCTACTTGAATTCTGATATATACACATTCTTGCATCATACTTTATTGCTGTCACTCCATTATTTACACAGAACCACAGTGACAAACTTGATGCACAAAAGCACAGTAGCACAATGAACGGATAACCCAGTAAACATGCTGACATAGCCAGCATCAGACAGGCACTGTCTCTGAGGCCAGTATGAGCCGGAAATAGATTACTACACTAGTAGGGAGTGTAGGGAGGTGAGGATTGTTAAACTGCGTCACTAGGTGATAGTTATAGGGACCGGATGTGCCTAAAACATGCTTTAACTACAAAAATCCTGCACTTTATTGCAAAATTCAGCATTTTATTTAACTAGTAAAGTGCAAAAACATGGGAAAATAATACTAGACACTTTCCAAAGTGACAGGAATTTATTGTGTCACTAAAAACAATATAAAAGACACTTTAAATCTTTATTTAACACTTTAACGGATCAATATCCAACCGAACAACCGGACTTTACCCGGAACACAAAAATATTGCTAAACACGTTGTTTTTATTTTTCTAAACTAGTTATGGTCCTCGAACACTATAACACACTATATTGTTACATAACATTTAGACACTTAACTAAATCACTTTACATTTCAACTAAGTAAACTAAATACCATTACAACCTAACTAAACCCCTCCCCCCTCAAAAATGACGGTTAGACATGTGGGCCCCCTTCCCCACATGTTGTCTAACATTGTTGGTGAATGGCTTATTGGTTAATGACTTTGTATAATGGAAGAATTATATGCATGAGAAAATAAAACCTTATCCTCACAATTTTCCAAACCCCATTTCAAACTCCATCCTTTTCCTCTTGCTCTCTAACCTACGGCCAACATAATACCACCATCATCAACATTTTTTTTATCATTTCCTACCATTTAAAGGGTGTACAAAGGTGTCAAAGTGCAAACAACTAAGCTCAGTGTGTTCGGAAGCTCAAGGACCGCTCTCGTTTTCTTTTAACCACCACTTTTACGCTTTGAAACTTCCCTAGCCTTGTGCTAGTAGTAAGTGTTCTAAATCTTCATCTTGTTCTTATTTTAAGTGGTTAATAGGTGATTTAACGGTTAAAATACAAGAACATACAAGATCAAATCTAACAGTCTTGAAAGAAAGATGAATATGTTGGTTAAAAAGAAACAAATGGTGTAAATCTTGTAAATCTTAACTAGTTGTGGTTATTTTATGTTGTTGGTTGCTAGTAGTGAAACGGATCGTCATCTAACCACGCTAGATCATGTTCAGGGAACATGAACTAGCAATATGTTAAGCATGAAAGTTGCAAGATGATGAACCTTTCCACACATAAACATGAACTTGTGTAAAAGAGATTTTTCTTGTAAAATAGAGTTCTAAACTAGTAGATCTAAAGATCTACAAGTGGTATTTTCGAAGAACCAAGTGTAAGATGCAAATCACGTTTCAAACCCGGATCTTACATAAACTACAAGCTTTTTAGTGAAAAAGCAAGGGTGTAAACACTTATGTAACAAAAGATTTAACAAAGAAATATTTTCGTAATCCTTGGACTAGAAGTTGTAAACTTGCATTTTCTTTAAAAATAAGATTTCCAAGAAACCGATTTTATTTTTGGAGATAGAAAGATCTACTAAAAATGTTGGAAGGTTACTACGTATTTTTACACAACTTACAAGTTCATGTGTTTGCGATTTATTCTTGTTTTGACTAGTTTAATGTTGGAATATTGTTTGTTGATGATGGGAAAATTGTTGATTGAGTTTTGAAAAGAAAATGATACGCTAGTAAGCGTGGCCACCTCCAGTTACAGAGGAAACTCTGGCTAATTTTTTTCCAGAAATATAACACTTGGAAAATATTTTTACCACAAGTGTTATGAATATATTTTTAACCTGTTTTCCAAAATAAAGTTTGCCATGAATTTTTATTACAAAATAACCAAGTGTCGGAGGTGGATTTTTATAAATACAACTTGTTAAATATATATTGAGAATATATATTTCGTAATAAGAAGCTTGTGTGCTTACGTGTTTATTTTGGGAACTAGAGATATATTATTTTTAGGGTAAAAATAATATTACTTGATATCTATCATGAAAATACGACTCCAAAATAATACCAACGCCCTCACAAATAAATATTTAAGTTACATCGGTATTGTTTATACAACGCGAACTCTAAAATGTAACTTGCATATTTTCAGAAAATACTCTTAAATGTGTATTTTGATAAAGTATTATTTTGGAAAATTGTATGAAGTAAAATATAATATTTTTGGGAAAAATATGTATATTTTGGAAACAGAATATTTTAGACAAGTGAATTAAAATATATTTTCAAGTGAGACTTAAAAATATATTTTCAGAATTATAAAACGCACATGTATTAATACCCCCATCCTTGGGAAGGAATATATTTATTTAATGATTAAGAAGTGTAAATACGAAATAGTTGTCTAACTATTTCCCAAAGACGTTAAACCTTAAGCCAAGACACGGCCGTCCGTCTAATAGGAATTAGTACGTGTAGGTCGTCACGCAGCAGATAGAGTTGGAGATTGACGTTGCTGGATACGCACTTCAGTGAGTTCATGTCCCCCTTTTCACTTAACTGTTTTCAGTTTTTATACTGCGGGGGTGAAATACATGTTACGATTATTACGAACTTGTACTTACATGGTATGGTTAGCGTAAGGAGGGTTACTACTTAGATCATGTGAGTGGGTAGGCGGGAACTGGAGGCCATTAATCCTCATTGTAGGACCGAGGGTCGTAAGCGGTAGATCTATCTGGGTGTAGCGAGCCCAACCCCTGAGCCCGCCTAGTGGACCAGGTGGTGACTTTGAGCCCGACGCATAAATCTGCTAGGTTTGAGTCTTCCTACAGCACTTCACACATATCATTGGCTTTGCAACCCAATGGTGATCTCTTTTTCCTTAATTGCTACATACCAGGGACTTTTATACATACTTACAACATTTTCAAATGTTTGTACATACTCACTTACACATGAACTCGCTCAACTTTATGTTGACTTTTCAAACTACATGTATTTCAGGAAACTAACGGATCTGACACGATATGCACGTATTTTCAAGCTGCGTTTGAATAAAGAAGTCATCTAGGGTTTAGAAGGTGTAACCTCTTCCTGGACGGGTTACATATCTCTAAACCTAGTATTGTTTAAAGTCTTTTGCTAAGTCTTTATAAACTCAATTAAATCAAGTTAAGGTTTGTAACTTATTTTGTGATTATTGAAAATGGGATTTTTTTTTCTAACTTTATTAATGGATGAATATCTCATGTTTTTATCATATAGTATGGTTATGATTGTTGCTGTGGTATTAAGAAGTCACACCAAATAATCCCACGCTTCCGTAAAGCCAGGGTGTGACACCGATGGCGAACGAAGAAACGATCATGATTTAGGAAGGAGGATACGCCCCTACGGATTATCAGTCATTGAAGACACGGAGGTTTTCGCGCAAAGGAGGTGTTGCCTTTTTCTTTTGGGCTCATGACATGGACAAAGAAGCCGAAGAACCTAAGCTCGAAGATACCCCTGTGGTAAGGGGATATCCTGAGGTCTTCCCCGAAGACTTGCCAGGATTACCTCCTCAACAACAAGTCGAATGTTGCATAGATTTGGTTCTAGGTGCCGCGTCTGTAGCCAAGGCACCCCATCAACTTGCACTTCCTGAGATACAAGATTTATCAACGCAACTTCAGAAGTTGCCAGATTAGGGATTTATAAGGCAAGCTTTTTGCCCTAAGGAGTTTCAGTACTGTTCGTCAAGGTGAAGGACGATGATTTTCAAATGAGCATCAACTACCAGGAGCCGAACGAGCTAACCAACAAGAGTCGGTAACTCTTACTGAGGATTAACGAATTATTCATTTAACTAACTGTGAGGATCCAACTACTATTCTAAGACTGATCGTTGATCGAGTATCATTAGCTGTGAATTCAGGATAAAAACATACCAAAGTACAGGGAGCCACCAATTTGTTTTTAAACATACGCTAATATTGTGTTTCCTACACGATGCACAAAACAGTTGTACACAGAGTGCAAAACTTTGAGAACCTAGAAAACATGTACTTAGGACTTTTGGGAACTTAGGTCAAAACTCGTAAAGGATGTCACTTAGGAACCACACCTGTTAACTCAAGCAAACCCCATTATTCTGACGTATATGTTATTTCAGTTAACCAAACAGGTAAAGCACTCAAATTTCTTATATTGAAATTTCCACTTTTTCTTCTACCAAGTAGAGTTCAAGATTTGCAGGATCTCCTTGAGCTTACACTGTGCAGGGATGAAGATGACCAGAGTGCAAAGATATTTGAAGCTAAATTCAAAGAACAAGCGAAGGCACTCTTGATGAGTAATAAAGGTCCTGAATAATGAAAGGTTTTGGCATTATCTGTTCCAGGGGGAGATTGTTGGGATTGAACCCTACCAAAGGAACAGATAATGTAAAGCCAAAACCAGGTCACAACAGAGGATTCACAATAAACAGTAGTTTACACTTTGCTCCCCCCTTGACAGTGGTTATCTATCAGCTGATGAACCTTAAGTACTGCTCAAAAGAACAACTGATGATCCAAATGCTGATGTAATCCTAAAGACTGCTGAAGACAAACTTTGTCACTCTATCTACTGCTGTCTTTTAAGTGCTGCTGTAGACACAAACACTGCTCATTTCAAGGACTGATCACCTTTGAAGAAAGCACTGATGTTGTTGTTGAGCATCAGTGCTTAGGCTACAACAGTGGAACGTGAAGCAGTTGTTTTCTCATATTTTGTATTTTATTTACAATCAGTTGTTAGACATCAGTAGTTGGTATAAGGACAGTGTCTACAGGTTGTTAGGTTGTTAGATGTCACTTTCATGGTGACGTCAGCTGAGATACCTCAGTGGTTTGGTTTGCCTATAAATGTAACAGTGCCCTGTACTGTTACATTTGATTGACTGAGTGGGTTCTTCTCCTCATGTCTAATCCTTTCATCTTGTGTGCAACCAACCTTGGGGCATCAGGCTGAGGGGGAGTATAGTTTGTAAGCATATCTGTAGCCTTTTGCTTTGATTTGTAAATCATTTGACTCTATGAGAAGCAATTGTTTATCAAACTATTATCTCTTTTGATTGTGTTTACAGAGTTTGTTTTCACTTCCGCTGCACCTAACATGTTTTCATATTCATTGATTATTCATTTTAAACAAACAAACACTATCATGAGAGCCTCCGATCCTAACAATTGGTATCAGAGCATGGACAGTCAAATTCGATCTAACAATCAATTTGACATAACAGTTCGGCTCAAAATTCATTGATACTAAGGTTGGTTGTATTTTGTTGAAAAACAGAGTATCGATTAAATCATGTTCAAAATGGTTATTCAAAATCTCTGTAAATCAACCAAGATGTCATATAACACACAAATTTCACACAACAGGTGATATCATGCAAAAGTCACCCATAGCTTTCAGATCTGTGAACATTTTTGTCAAATTATGGAATTGTTTTATATTTTTCAATATTGATTTCAACTGTTGTTTTGATATTTGTGATGTTTTCATTAAATACTAAAGTACAAACCTCAGATTAACAAAACCTATGTTCATAAAAGCATTGTTGTTTTGTTAACACTAATAGAGGGAAATTAAAACTTTAGTTATTTAGATCTTATGTGTTGAAAACAGGTTGAGTTCCTAAAAAGGACAAAATCAACTATGTTCAAATACATTAAGAAAACAAGGGTCAACATAGTCCGCATCATATGTAATGTGAGATTGGATGAAAAACTTGTGAAAACATGATCAAGTCTCTCAAAACATTACTGTAGAATGATTTTGGACTAATATTCACAAAAACTCAGAAGTGTGTTTATCTCAAAACTTTTGAAGTCCAAAGAAAAGAGTATAAACATAAAACACTTATGAGTCAAAGTTTAGGGTAATAATGGTCGTTAAGCAACTATGTGCATTCATCTGTTCAGGAAAAGGTTTTGATTCCAGTAAATGAACTCCAAAAAGGACTAGACAAATGTTTTAAAAAAAATATATCCATGTGTCCTCATGTTTGCAATCAACTGACAAAGAAAATGGTACCAAACAGTGGTCAAAATGCTGTCAAAAATTCTACCACTGATGTCAAACCACTGACCATTTTTCATAAAACTTGAGAATGATATGATTATGTTTTCTATTGAAAACATACCAGAACCTTTTTGATACTGTTCTCAGAAAGTCCTTTAATCATTTTTTCTTCAAAGGATTTTCTCAAATAACCAGGATATATTATTCATATTTTTTTTAAATAATATATTTGGAACTCTTGCTTGTTTTTGTTGGCAATAGGTTCAGCTCCTGTCAGGATGTAATACCTTATTTTTTGGTGGTATCTGTGTCCTCATAAATGGGTCAAAAGGAAATGGTACATATGTCATGATCATGTCATACTCAGGCTTGCTCCTAAATTTCCATCATAAATTGATTGCAAACTGTGCTTGAATTACTAGGGTGCTTATGTTTTAATTGAATATTAAACGAAAATGAGTTGCCTTAGTAAAAAGTTTTCATCATCTGGGGTACTAATCCACTGTCTTTCAAAATTGACATGTGGCAAAACCTTAAATGAAAATCTTCTAAACTGTTGCTGAAACACCTGTCCTTCAGAATTATACCATTTACCCTAACCACTGTTTTGTTCTAACGTCTTATCACTAAACACTGTCCACTGCTGAAAGTTAACCACTGATCCTTCATTTTCTTGAAAAGCACTAATGCTCAAAATCAGTGTCTTATCCACTGACATGCTATCTACTGATAGTTAAAATCATCCACTGCCCATAATTTTTACCGTTGTAACCACTGATGTTTGATACGTCAGTGGCTCTGAAAACAACTGTTCTCCATACTTCATCCGTTTCATCAGTGTTTGACACGTGGTCAGTTTTTAGCCCTCAGATCTTAATAACCGCTGCCACATCAGCGATCATTTTTAAATAAAACCCTGCCCTAAACCCCAAACAGGGTTTTTACACTGTCGAATTGAATTCCAAAAATTCTCTTCTCATAGCAGTTTCCAACCCTTCGTCTCAAAATCTCCAAAATCTTCTTTCGTTCTTCTCCGCAAAAATGACAAAATCAAAACCTAAATCACCATCATCTTCCAAAGAGGTCGCTCAAACGACCGAAGAACCCATCGAAATACCATTCAAACAATCTCACAATTATTTGGGTTTACTCACAAAACCCAAAGACAACCACACCTTCGACTCCATCATTGATGCAATAACTGGATCAAAGTACAAAACTTTGTTGACGGTAAATGCTCCCATATATCTGCAAACCCAGAGAGAGTTTTGGAAAAAGGCGACGCTTGAAAAACAAGACGATAAAGTCATTGCCATTAACTCCTCGATACAGGGAAAAGCGATCAAAATCACACCACAATCGATATCAGAAGTCTTCATACTCGATGATCAGAACGGTAAAACCTCTTTTGACAAAAAACGAGTTAAAAGCTGATTTTCTGAAAAGGGGTTATGCAGAAGAATCAAAGGTAGATACCCTACAAAAGGGCTATTTTCCATCTGCACCCAGGTTTTTATTTCACACACTCTTGATGTGTGCTTCAAATAAAACATCTTTTAACGAAATACCATTGAAAATTCAAAGCCTGGGTTACGCTATTTTGAATAATAAGGACTACAACTACTCCCAGGAGATTTTCAATGACATGGTGAAAAATGTTGAAAGTAAAGCATTTTTACTTTTTCCAAGATTTTTGAGTTACTACTTTGAACAAAAATTTGAAAAGGAAAATTTAAATTTGCTAAAACAAGGTGTTCATTGTCAAATAAAAAGCTTAACAAAAGAAACATTTTCAAGGATGATGGCACCAATAAAAACAAAAGCAGGGGTACCTGAGCAGATTTTAGTGGTTACAACTGCTCCTCAGGTATCAGCTGCTGAGCCCACTGCTCCAGGTGATCATAGCAGCACAACCACTGCTTTGAAACCCACACCTGACATCACCAAAAAGACCAAAAAGAAAACATCCAGAAAACCCACCAATCCCAAAACAAAGGCAACTCTGGAAGATGAGATCCCATAGGAAGTGCCTGTGACAACACAAAAGTCACCACAAACCACTGCTGCTACTTCCTCACAGCAGTTGGAAGAAAGATCTCAACCCATAACCGAAACTCCTCCTGCATCCTCACAAAAGGATCAGGTTGTAAGCACAGGGACACCACAATATGAAGCTCTGAATCCACTCGGGTCCATCTTCCTCAGTCCTGATCCCAAGGACATGTCTCTTTCAACCCCCATCCCCTCACCAATAATAATGCCACAATCCATGCTACCTCTGTTGCATGCAGCTGCTATTGCACAGACACAAACCAGTTCCTCTCTATCACCTATCACTGAGAGTATACCCCCACAAGTGACTGGGTCTGATGCTTATACCTCTGCTATCCCAGCAACAGTTGAGGAGGTTACACTGCATGAGTTACAAGTAACTCCTGTCAGTAGTTCAAGTGGAGCAGCAACTACAACTGGTGGATCAACAGATCCTCAGTTGGACAGTTGTTTCATAAGTAAGACTCCCTTGAAGGCAATTTCTTCCATAGCAACTTCGGTGACCACCAGTGAGTTAGATCTAACCACTGGTACCATCAAAGGTTTATCGAGTGCTGAAGAGAGAAGTCCCCAGTACCAAGAACAAGGGGCATCAATGGGTGATTTTTGGGACTCTGTTCCTAAGTCACACATTGATATAACCACCACAGGTGGGGATTCAGATGATCCCAGTAAAATGGGTGATGATTCAAGATATCAGGAATTGACGGGCAGAGTGGAAAAACTTGAAGAATCAGTTTCTGAAATAAAGGAGATGGTGCAAGAGATTTTAAAAGCTCAGAAAGCACAATCCTCTGCTGTTCCTGCTCAAGCATCTGCTCCACAACAAGCACCTGCTGCAAATGAGCTTTGGAATATTTTCCAACCCATGCTTGAAAAACAGCAACAAATGGCTGATCAAAAGCATGCTATTCAAGTACAAATGATGTCCAACATGATGGAATCAAGGTTCAAGGATACTCAAGCAGATATCAAGGCTATTAAGGCCAGTATCCAAATTGCCACTGGCAAGGCTCCTTCAACTTTACTATTCTTTGATGACCCCCTTGCAGATAATGCCAAAAAGGGGGAGATATTGAAGCAAATGAAGAAGAAGGGAATTGAACATGGCCTTCATATTGAACCTGAAAAAGAAAAAGAAAAAGAAAAACAGGTCTCAAAACCTGTTAGCCAAACAGCTGCCATCTCATCAACACACACACCTTCAACACACACCACTACAACTACTGCTCTACCATCATCATCTACAATCATACCATCACCACTGCCTCCTGTCATAAAACAGAAGACAACAGATGTTACAACATCTGTTGTAATGACAACAGTAATTGAAACACAAGTTGTTTCAACCACTGTCAGTCAATCACTGCCACAAACCACTGCTATCCAATTTACCACCACTGATCCACCCAAAACATCATCTGCTTCTTCTTCATTAAAAAGGAGAAGAAATCTCATATCAGATGATGATTCACCACCATCACCACCAACATCATCACGTCCATCCCATGCTCAAAAGCAGAAGACAACTGCTAACATATCAGCAGTTGTAATGACAACAGACGTTGAGACACCAGTTGTCTCAACAGCTGTTAGTCAGTCATCCACCACTGCTCTCACCTTTTCTACTTCACAGCCAAAGCTCTTCAACAGAATAAGAAAGCCAATCACTGCCGATGAGGGTATGCATGATCCTAATGCTGCAAAATATCCACTGGAACTTGAAGCTATCAAAAATGAGATGAGGCAATTCTATAAAGAAGAGGATCCTTCAAAAAGAAGATTCTCCTCACTCATAGGCTACATGCCACCAGAGGATATGGATGATTACCTCAAACTCAAGACAAGGCAGGCTAAAGCAAGAGCTAAATTTGAAAGTGAACGTGAAAGTCTAAGCGAAGAAGGCATTGCTAAAAGACTGGATTTCTTCCTTGAGAAGGTAAAGCAGATGGAAGAATTTGCACAGGAACTAATCAAAGAAAAGGTTGAACAACGCAAAGAGCTAAGAAAACAATATCTTGCCTACATTATGAAAGAGAAGTTCTATCCTGCTGAAGAAAAACAGTTTGAAGAATGGCCAATAATCGCTCTAAAGCATGAGGCTGAGAGGATTGACAGAATCAAGAATGATCCTACAAAGAAGAAAAATGCTCCAAACTGGAACAAATTCAAAAAGCTCATTGCTGACTTCACTGCTGAGTATAAAAGAAAGAAAAGGGAGCTGGTGGATGCAAAAATGGACACTGCTGAAGCCATATCAAAATGGTCAAGACAGCAGACTGATGAAGCCTACGAAAGGCTGAAGAAAAGAAAGATAACTGTTTCAGGCACTTCTAAAAAGCAAGAACAAATGATGAAGCTTGAACAGAAGATGGGAAACCTCGACACACTGTTCCGGTCTACTTTTGTAACAAACCAAGAAGAGGGAGAACAGCTGACTGAAGAAGAGGTAATAGACAAAGAAGCAGAATACTTCAAAGATACCATCACGAAAATGGGTCTAAAAGAAGAAACTTCAACAAAGCTTCAAAGCCTTTTTAAGGCATTAAACAAACCTGCATCTCCAAACACTGCTAAAGACAAGACAGAAGCTGAAAGACAAGAATTTATAGAACAAGAAACTGCAGAAGATATAGCTGCAGCAGACAAAGTCATTGAAGAAGCTTTCAAAAGAATGTCTGAAAGTCTGCAGATGTTTTCAAGGCCATTATCCCTCAACTCATCTTCAAATAAGTCTCTCCCAAGAAACCCACTTGGCTTTAAAATACTAAAGTGGATGTCTGATCAAAAGACTCACGTATTGACCTTGGTCAGAGCCAATGGCGATGTGAAGCATATATTAAGGAAAGAAGCACTAGGCCTTAGTGTTCAAGATTTGCAGGATCTCCTTGAGCTTACACTGTGCAGGGATGAAGATGACCAGAGTGCAAAGATATTTGAAGCTAAATTCAAAGAACAAGCGAAGGCACTCTTGATGAGTAATAAAGGTCCTGAATAATGAAAGGTTTTGGCATTATCTGTTCCAGGGGGAGATTGTTGGGATTGAACCCTACCAAAGGAACAGATAATGTAAAGCCAAAACCAGGTCACAACAGAGGATTCACAATAAACAGTAGTTTACACTTTGCTCCCCCCTTGACAGTGGTTATCTATCAGCTGATGAACCTTAAGTACTGCTCAAAAGAACAACTGATGATCCAAATGCTGATGTAATCCTAAAGACTGCTGAAGACAAACTTTGTCACTCTATCTACTGCTGTCTTTTAAGTGCTGCTGTAGACACAAACACTGCTCATTTCAAGGACTGATCACCTTTGAAGAAAGCACTGATGTTGTTGTTGAGCATCAGTGCTTAGGCTACAACAGTGGAACGTGAAGCAGTTGTTTTCTCATATTTTGTATTTTATTTACAATCAGTTGTTAGACATCAGTAGTTGGTATAAGGACAGTGTCTACAGGTTGTTAGGTTGTTAGATGTCACTTTCATGGTGACGTCAGCTGAGATACCTCAGTGGTTTGGTTTGCCTATAAATGTAACAGTGCCCTGTACTGTTACATTTGATTGACTGAGTGGGTTCTTCTCCTCATGTCTAATCCTTTCATCTTGTGTGCAACCAACCTTGGGGCATCAGGCTGAGGGGGAGTATAGTTTGTAAGCATATCTGTAGCCTTTTGCTTTGATTTGTAAATCATTTGACTCTATGAGAAGCAATTGTTTATCAAACTATTATCTCTTTTGATTGTGTTTACAGAGTTTGTTTTCACTTCCGCTGCACCTAACATGTTTTCATATTCATTGATTATTCATTTTAAACAAACAAACACTATCATGAGAGCCTCCGATCCTAACATGGTGTCATTACAAATTTATAGCTTGTGCTAATCATGGTCAACCGCTTCACACAAAACTACACATACTTTTGTTTGACTTGTCATTTAAACATTCCTAACGCAACTATGAATTAAGACAATGATACACCAGATTCGCTTGTATTTCATTCGGTGTATTTTCGCAATTCAAGAATGTCAACACACTAATCCTTACCATTTATTTATTCGAAAGTTGACAAATCATTTTCATATCACTATTACATTCGAGTTGTTGATTTTGAGTTCATATAACGGATGCTATTATTTCTGGAAACTCATTAGCATATTGTGATCGATTGTTTGAAATTCTATTGGTCGAAACTCCCTTGTTACACCCATGTCAACTAAGTTGCACTAGATTATACATCTATACATCTCGTGTCCTTTAACATCAAATTCTGTTACACATACCTTTTAACCATTAGGTTCTTGTTGTTGTAATATATCCTTGGATTCACCTGATGTGAATAAGATTTGATTCAGTTTTGTGGTTATCTACCTCAGTATTATTCATATACATACACGCATAATGTAACCCTAAGGAGTTAAGGTAGTATAAATTTCGATGACGAAATTTTCTTAACAGGGGGAGAATGTGACAACTGCCAAATTTGCATGCATCCACAATTAATTAGACAATAATTAATGATTAATGACTGTGCTGATTTACAATTTATGACCTGAATTGCTTTCTGATTACTACCATATACATACATGTGCATCACATATTGCTTAATGTTATATCATTACTGCATAAGGACTTTATTGACTTAGACGATGCATGAAACAGAGTTAGCACAGTTATTAGACAAATCAGAAAAATGCTGACAGAGTTCAGCAGATAGACAGACTTTGTATTGAGACACAGAATGAGCCAGAAACTAAGTCTTACACTAGTATAATGTGTAGGAAAGTAAGGATCATAAAATTGCCTTCCTAGAGATAGTTTAAGTGTCGGAAAGTGCCTAAAACTCACCTAAACTGCAAAATTCAGCAAAATACAGCATTTAAACAATCTAATATCATGCAGAAATATGATTAAATTGTCACACCCCGACCGCGTAAAACAACAAATCGCGGCGGAAACATCGGGGCGTGTTGCAACAGAATTAATGTTTCATAACCATGGATATCAAAAGTGTTTCGTTTTATTAAACATTGAATAATTACATCGTCTGGAAATCTAAATACACAATTTAAAACATAATCTATCATTGTTATTGAGTCACTAAGGCCTTGTCCAGTCCTATGTGAACATGCATCTTATCAATCGATATCTTTCAACAATACCTGAAACATATGTGAAAACGAGGTCAGCAAAGAAATGCTGGCGAGATACATAGGTTTTGTGAAAATAAGATTCATGACTTCTGTTTTAAGAAAATGTTTAGTCATGAACCTTTTTGTTTGCTTTGCTTTGTAAATCATTTGAAAAACAATTAGTTCAGATGATATGTATAAATAAGAAAATAATGCATGATTAAATGAATAACCATGTAAATGAGTTTGTGTAAGATAAGTTGTTTGTAAATCAATGTCTTGTGAAAAGTATGTTACTTGTATAAAATGTTCTATGTCTCAAACTGAAATGATTCAAATAACGCTATGATATGTAATACCATACAAACACTTATATATAGGAAGTACCAGCGGCGTATCCACCATGCTTGTATCATATTACACCCGCATCGTTACTTAATCATTTACTCAAACCAAACCAACCAATGTAAGAAGTCTATGTTTAAATCAATTGTCAAATGTATTGGGTAATATGTCAAAGTGTTCATGTCAAGATGTAAATCATATCAAAATGTCTATGTCAAATATCCATGTCAAATGTCTATGTCAATTATCCGTGTCAAATGTCTATGTCAAATATGTCATGTATGGCAAGTGAAATGTCTCAACTAAACCATATGCACAAAAACAAAGTATTGAAGTAAAACTTGGTTTAAATCAAAGTTATGTTTTGTGGGAAATACATGATCAAATGTCAATCATGTACAAATGTTTACCCAATCGTTAAACCATCTTGTTTTAATCGTTCAAATCGTTCTTGTTTTAACAAACCCTTACCAAAGGGTAAGTTAATATTTTAATTGTGAAACTACTTTATGGTCGATTCTCTAATAACATTCAAACCTTCTTGACGCGTTCCTCGTTCCAACTCGCTCTCGTTCTCGTTCTTAACAAACCCTTACCAAATGATAAGTTAATAATTACAGATTCAGTCGCTACCCACAACCCCCACACATAACAATGGGTGCAGTAAATAACGGGATTTGTCAGATCCTATGGTACCATAACCTAATACTGGTCGGCTTGATCATTGCTAATGAATGTCATCGGTCATGTAAACTACAACCAACAAGTTCGTTCACTTTATTGAAATTGTTATTAGTTTTGAAATCATTGTATTCGTTCTTGAAATCATTGTATTCGTTCTTGAAATCATTGTTAGCGTTCTTGAAATAATTGTTATTGTTCTTGAAACCACATAGTAATTGTTATTGAAATCATTGATAAAGCATTTAGCACATATGAGTCACCCCAAAACAGTTTGGAAAACAGTAAAAGAGGGGAATAATGTACTCGCCTGGGAGTGCTTGGGAGTCTTGAACAACTACCAAGTAAGCTAGAGGAGTCCCGGAAATCAAACGGTACCTAACATAGGTAACTACATAATTAACCCGGACCTAAATCGGAAGACTGGGTAGCAGGAGGGTTTGTAAACCAAATGAGTGTAGGAACTCATATGATATGGTTTAACAAAGCCTACATACTAAATGAAACTTAACCTAAGTATTATCGACCCATCGCGATCCATTAAGGTAACTTATGCTACTTTAACGCGTCGTGCGCGTGAAACGCGTTCGGACCGTCTAACTAGTCCTATGACAAGTGTTATATGCCTAAACATGTTACAAAATCAGTTATGTGACAAAAGTTTAGGTTACATATGCTTAATTACCAATTATACATGAAAAGGGTATTCTGGTAATTTACCTAAGGCATATAAACTACCTATCATACAACTACTTAAACGATGTGACCATAGGGTATAACCTCGGAAGGTTATGCCCTATACTAGGGTCACCTAATGTATTTGGTCGGATCCTAATGATCGACCAAACTGGGTCGGGTTCGAAGGTATAAGCGATTTATCAGATCGCTTACCCTACGACCCTAGACAACGTGGTAATCAGTAGGCATAGTCCCAAGGGACTATGACCAACGTGATTACAATCACGTTGCGAAGTTCTAACGAACTTCGCATTGACCATTACTGGTCAACGCTGAAAGTCAAACAAAGTTTGACTTTCTGACTCGAAAAGCAGTAAAATAAGGAAAAGAACGAAAGAATACTTACGAAGGGTCCCCGAATGCTAAACTCGATTCAAAAATCTCAGGTATGAAACAAATGTTTCAACTTAGAGTTTCTCAAATCAAGTTTCTAGTGATTTTAGCAATGGGGGGTATGGGGTATTTATAGGAATACCCGAACCGTTAAGATCGTTTCATGGAAAACGTGCCTTAATCCCATCCGTACATGTGTTGAAATGTCATGGTGTTTAGGTGTTTAAATTCCATCCATACATGTGTTGAAATGTCATGGTGTTTAGGTGTTTAAATTCCATCCATACATGTGTTGAAATGTCATGGTGTTTAGGTGTTTAAATTCCATCCATACATGTGTTGAAATGTCATGGTGTTTAGGTGTTTAAATTCCATCCATACATGTGTTGCAAAGTCATGGTGTTTAGGTGTTTAAATTCCATCCTTATCCGCTGACTAAGCAAGTTTAGAATGTGTGGTTGTGAATTAAACAACGGCTAATACATCGAATCTGGTCCCGAATGCGAAAAACGAACCAAATGACGTGACGAATGGATTTTTCTTATGGCGAACACTAAAATACAATATTTTAGTGCTTACATAAATTTTTGGATGTCCGGATGTATTCAGAACGTAAGTTATGCGCGAAAATGCAAACTTGTGCACTTTTTGACACTTTTAGTCCCTGAATGACCCAAAAGTTTATTTTAGCACACCGAACCCCTCAAAGCCTATTTCTAAGCTATGTAAAGGATATTTATGGTATGTTTAACTTATGGTCATGTTCCGGAAGGTCTGTTACAGTTCAAATTGGCATACTTTCGCAGTTTGTCAACTTTAGTCCCTGTAAGCGATTAAACTTGATTTCACCACACCAAACCTTCCAAAACTTATATATAAGTTATGTAAAGGTTATTTAAGGTATGTTAAGCCTATTTCACTATTCCGGAGTGTTTGTTGCATTAAACTGGTTATATTTACGCATTAGTGCGCGTATAACCTTCCAGCAAGCGATTTAGAGTTTGAAATCGAACGAGAATTGATATGTGCAAATGATACACATATTTTTTTACAAATCCCAAGTATGAATTATAATATTTCATTGGTTTGGTATTTGTTTGATGGCCGTGAAGGCACAGGTGTTACATAAATGGTCCTGAATACTTTCCTAAGTGTCAGGAATTGAAACTATCACAAAAGGTAACATAAAGCACACTAAACTGCGTAGTTTAGCACCTTAACAAACCGGTAACCAACCGAACAACCGGACATTACATGAAATACCAAATTTCACTAGAAACACTGTTTTAACATTACCAAGCTAGTTATGATCCCCGAACATCATAACACCTCCTAAAATATCTAGTAACTTAAACCCCTAACTAGATACTTGAAATCCAATCATGAACTAACTAAATTGGTTAAACCCTAGCCTAAGACCCCCCACTACCTACGGCCATAATGTGGCCCCCACTTGTGATTTTCTTTGAGTATAATATTAGATCTTGTCCCCCCCCCCTAAATGGCATGTTATACAAGGGTTAATGTGCTAAAATGGTTATAAGTAATACACTTGAGATCTTGAGCTCATTCTTACACCTACTAAAACACACACAAAACCTTCTCCTCCTCTTGTCTTGCTCACGGCCACAACCAACAACCACAATCCCACCATCATTCAATCATCTTACATACCTTCCAAGCACACTCAAAGGTGTTAAAGGTTACATAAAGAAGCTAGGAGCTTTCGGAAGTTGAAGGACCTTCACCGTTTGCTTTTATCCAATTGTTTTCTCCTCTTGATCATCCCTAGCCTTGTGCTAGTGGTAAGAACCTTGATCTTGCTATTTTACTTCCACTTCAAGTGGTTAAAAGAAGATTCATAATCATAATCTTGAAGAACACTAAGAAACTTGAAGATGAAACATGAACATAAGCATAAAACTATAAGAAATCTTAGAGAAATCATGTTGTTTAGTGTTGTTATGGTACTTGATGATTGATGGTTTGTGTAAATGATGTAGATCATTATATGATCTTGCTAGATCATGATTAAAAACATAATCTAGCAAGATGAGAGGATGAAAATGTTAGAGATTTATAAATTATCCTCATGCAAGACATGAACTTGAAAGAATATATTATTTTCTTGAAAAATATTGATTTATGTGAGTAGTAATACTTATAGATCTACAGATTTATGGAGGATTTCCAAAGAAACCAAGCTAAAAATATAAGTTTTACTAAATCTTGGTTCTTAGACAAACAAACCTTATTTTTAGTGGTTAGACAAGTGTAGAAACACTTGTGTAACAAGAAGATTTCACAAAGAAACATTTTTAGAAATTGTGATCACAAGTTGTGAAGATCTATCTTCTTTAAAAATAAAGTTTTTGAGAGATCAATAACACTTTAAATGGTAACAAGACTTACTAAGAACACTAGTAAGTTACTACAAATTTTTACAAATATTCAAGTTCATGAAGTAGTGAAATATGCATGATTTTGGCAAAATTGGTAAGTAAAGGTTGTTTGTTGATACTTGTAAATTGATTGTGATGATTTTTACAAAAGAAAATGATATGCTTGAAAGCATGGAAACCTCCATTTTTAGGGGAAACTATGGCAAAATTTTTCTAAAAATATTAACACTTAGAAAAATATTTTAAACAAATATTTACAAGTGTATTTTAACCATGAGTTTTCCATATAAACTTTGTCATAATTTTTGTTACAAAAATATAAGTGTTGGAGGTTGGTTTTTATAAATAAAAGTGGCTAAATATATATATATTGAATATATATACATTGAAGACACACATGTGTGATTATTTGTATACTTTGTGTAATAATTATATTATTTTAGGACTTGAAATAATATAACTCACAAAAATACCAAGTATTACAATCCAAAATATTACCAAAATTCCGAGGGATAATATACACACTTCACACAAAATATTGGTAAAACTGAACAAGGAATATAACTCACAAAATATTTAGGAAAATATTATTCATGTGTATATTTTGGTAAATAATATTTTAGACATCAAGGGAATGAAAATGGGATTTTCATAATCACTACGAAATATATCATATTTTTTACAGGAAGGAAATGTATTAGTTTGAGCAAGTAAAAATATATATTTTTCTTGGAAATATTAGAAGATGTATTATTTTTGGAACTTATATGAAAATACAAATATTTTTGCCCAAAGGAAAATTATAAATAATATTTCTTAAAGTATATATTTTGGAAATATATATTGGTAGACTTTTATTAAAGATAATATTCCGGAATAATTAATATGAAATTATATACTAATACTAATAAAAGAGAAACTGAATGAATAGTAACTACAGTAATTTACTATTTATGAACAATAATTTACTATTTATTTTTTAAATTAACACAAACTAAATGACAGAAATTTACTATTTATTTTTTAAATTAAAACAAACTAAATGAATAGTGATCTAGGAAATATAAGAATATGGGGTATGGGGCGGGGGTTGTGACGTGGGTTGGGTACAAATGCCTAAGTCACCACTCTGGGTGGGCTTGGGTTTTGGCGTGGCCCCTTGGGCGGGGGTTTCAGCCCGGACGTTCGGCGGGGCTATCAAGATGACATGGGGGGATCTCATTGGCCAAGACAAGTAGCCGTTTGGGCTAGCCATTGGCCAACGGCTGTGTGTTAAAAAAAAGGTCTAGGAAATATTAGAATATGGGGTATGGGGCGGGGGTTGTGGCGTGGGTTGGGTACAAACGCCCAAGTCACCACCCCGGGTGGGCTTGAGTTTCGGCGTGGCCCCTTGGGCGGGGGTTTCAGCCCGGGTGTTGGGCGGAGCTATCAAGATGACATGGCGGGATCTCATTGGCCAAGACAAGTAGTCGTTGGCCAACGGCTATGTGTTTAAAAAAAATTATCTATTCACTATAAATACTCACACTTCTATTCATTTTTTTACCACAACTACTCCACCTCTTCTATAATGATCTCTATCTTATTTTTAAAAAAAATTCTCATCCAACCACAATACGAAAAATGAATCCTCATAATCGTGGTTTTGACCCGAACAATCCGTGGGCGTTCCAAGAAACACCTAGCCCAGCATCCAATCGTCCAATTGCTCCCTTTTTAATGCACTCCACGATGCCAGATATGGCTGGTTACGCATCGTTTATCTCGAATCGTTTGAAGAATGATGTCGGTCAGTTTACTTACCGTGTGTATAAAAGGTAATCTAAACTGTGCAATTACTTGCATTGCTACGTTGGTACAGGATTTGATGAGCTCGGTACCAACCGGTACCGAAAATACCGTTACCGAAATCCCCAAAAGTATGTACCGGTACCGAATATACCTGGTACGGTACGGTTCGGTACCGATTGGTATTGGTACAGCACCGGTATTTGAGGGTAAAAATCGGTGAATACCGGTGCCGAACCGGTACCGAAAATACGTGACGTTTTAGTTCGAGCTACTTTTTGTTATTTGACATGTTTTGTCATTCTTATAGAACGATTTGGTTTAGCGCGCCGCAACGCGCGCGCATGTTAAACAACTAGTTAAGTATAAAGAATACTTAATGAATACAATAAAAATACGTATCCTCGTACGTATAAACACACACCGGAATACGACCCCAAAACATGGCAAAAATACACATGTATAAGATACCCCATCCTTGGGAAGGAAATACAAGTATAAATACTTGGGAAGTATCAAGTTACAATGATATGGTTTAACAATTATTCCAAAATTCAATAAATATAATTTAAGTTAAAATGTTTATTATTTTGACAATAATTATATAACTTGGAATAATGATGAAGACATTTGGAAACGTAACTTAAAGACACTAATTAATACTAAGTCAAGGCACGACCCGCTCGTCTAATAAGACCATAGTACATTGTAGGTAGTCGTGCACGCCAGAGGAAACTTTGAGTTACAGGCGGATTCGAAGAACGCAAAACTGTGAGTTCATGTCCCCATTTTCTTTTAACTGTTTTCAGTTTTATAACCTCGGGGGTGAAATACATGTTATAACTGTTTACAAACATTTTCATTTGGTATGGTTAGCTAAGGAAGGGTACTGCTTGATCATGTGAGTGGTGGGCATAACACTTAAGGCCATTAATCCTCGTTGTAGGACCGAGGGACATGAGTGATAGATCTATTCGGGTGTAGCAAGCCCCACCCATGCGCACGCCGAATGAGCCATATGGTGACTATGTCTTACAGCCGGAAGCCCGGTGTAAAGTTTGCTAGGTTTGAGTTCCCTGCATCACGTCACAAATATTAATGTATTAGCTACACATTAATTGATCTGTTTTCCTTATTGCTTTCATACCGGGTTTTCAAGTACATACAAACATACTTACAAATGCTTCAAAGGTTTATTCACAAACACGCACATGAACTCGCTCAACTTTTGTTGATGTTTTCAAATTACATGTATTTTCAGGAAATTAAGTATGGATCTGGCGGGCGTTGGAGTTTCAAGTCATGTTGAGAATAAAAGATGTCATCCGTGTCTTAGGGTTTGGTTAGTGTGTCTTATCCTGAACGTGACACATCTTTCAAAACCTGGTTTTAACTAAAGTCTTTTGATGAGTCCTTATGGAACTTTAAGCTTTGGTTGCTATGTGAACTAAATTTGAAGTCTTGGTCTGATGTTAAACAATGACGGTTGTATTATTTTGAAAGTTATCAATGGATGAACATCTTGATTTATCATATAGTTGTTTGTTATGGTTGAATGCAATGATATTAAGCAAGTTACCCCAAATCACGCTTTCGCAAGAGTCAGGGTGTGACAGTCTAGATCTAACATGACCGAAGTCAATTAAATAACCGTACGTTCTTGTCAGTTTTATGGCGATTAGGATTTACAGACGGTTGGATGGATTATGGTGAGATGGGAAAGGTAACGAACTGAAGAATGGCTGCAGGGGCAAAGTAGAAAGCAATGGATAGAAATGGAAGAAAAGGGCAAAAATATGTAGATATGTTCTTAACCTTTCGTATGCCATGTTAAAAATTTGTACAAACTAATATAAGGGTAGAAAACTCAGTTTTTTTAATAAAGTAATATAGATATAGATATAAATAATAAATACCATCAAACTATAAAGAACAGTCCTATAAACTTAAAACTTAGAACCACAAATGACATTAGTGGCAAAACATCAAGGACCAAAACCACTATTCCACCAAAGATAAAAAAAAGAAAAGATTTAAGAAACAAGTAAAGAGAAAACCAAAACCTAAACCTAAATCGAGGCCGCCTCTTCTATTCCCCACCGTCGATGCGCCGTTCATCGGTCAGATTTTCGGCTCATCACCGCCACTCCGCCACCGTTAACCACACCCTTTTCACCATATCCAATCTCTCCTTCTTATCACACGTTTTTTCTCGTTGACATTTTATCAAACACCTTACGTGCATTTGTCTTCACTCATATCCTACTCAATTTTCAGTCTTTTCCGTTAGGGTTCTTGCATAATACTCGTAATTATCAACAACCCACTTTGAATTTCACACGGAGACCATATCATGAGTGATCAACCTCAGGTGAGTAATAATTTTTGTAATGGAAATATATATGATTTTAGGGTTACTTGTAATCGATTTGAGGAAGCTTAGATTGTCGGTAATATGTTTGAATGATCTATAATGCTGTATGAGGGTTTTTGAGTGAGTTGTGCTGAATCAAAAGTTTTATAGTCAGTTTTGGTGAATTTAGGGGTTGCATAAGTATATGTTGGTTGAACATTTATAATTAATGCATTGAACTAATATCATATTCATTTTGAGATTTGAAATTCATGTTTTTGTCACATGGACAGAGGTAAGACTTGCCTATATCTCACCCCTAGCCAGACCCCAATAACAGTTTTGCTATGAGTGGGATTTTTTTTTTTTTTGTTTTTTTAGTATATTTTGAGTTTTGAACTTGATGTTTTTAAGTTTACATTTCATAGTATCTTCAGTGATTGAAACAAGGACAGTTGTCTAGGAGATACATTTTATGATTAGTTTGAAACTTAAAGTATATACTGGCTAAGATTTGAACGAAAACGGGCCAGCTTTATGGGTCATAGTTTACGCATATTATTGAGGATAGTCTGGAATTAGGCTTGGCTCAATGGGTTTGGGGCCGGGCCACTTTGGGCCTAACAAATAAGACCCATCAAAACCTTACCCTAGGTGTATGAAGTCGAGTTGTGGCTCCTCTGTCCATTGGGGGGGGGGGGGGGGTTAGGTTTTTTTAGCTATTTTAGGTTGTGTTCACATTGGTTCTCGCGGTTCTCACAATAAAGGTGGTTCTCGCATGAACCTTACCCTATATTAGGGTTTATTTTTATCTTTACTATAGTTACAGGTATGATTTGATTAGGTTTATCCCTAATATACTCTTATATATAGTTGATTAGTATTACATGATTTTGCACAAGGTTTTCATTATTCTATATGGTTGGTAAAGTCGTTCATTTACTCTTAATAATGCAGGTACTGTTATTTGGGTCATTTTCTGAAGATGAAGTCATATCATGGCTTAACAAGCCATCTGAAAATGCTAAAAAGCCTGCGAAAAGCAAACCTTTGGATCTTATTCTTAATTCGTTAAAGCTATCAAGTGATATATCTTTTGGTAGTTTCAACGGTGAATCACACAAGAGCACAGACGCTTCCAAGGGTTCATCTAATCTCAACCCAACCGGCATTTGCAAGAATGGTAAAGTTAGCCCTTCTGAACCGACTAAAAATCTCAAGCCTGAAGCTTTAATACACCCAAAACAAAATGGAGCACCATATCATAACGGTAACATGGCGCTAAAAACAGTTCATAATATCAATTCGGTAGTGCACCCGAAAATTGAAACTTTAGGCAGTGTGAAAGAAGAGAAGTCGAATGAACCGATTGAAACATGCTTGTTACCTCGTGGGTTAATTAACTCAGGGAACATGTGCTTTCTCAACGCTACATTGCAAGCTCTTTTGTCTTGTTCACCAGTAGTTCAACTTTTGCACGGTATAAGGGCCCGTATTGCTCAGAAGGTTTGCTATACAAGTACATTTTGTGGATTCAAATGTTGTAAGGTTTTTTGTAGCAGATAGGGGTGTTCACGGTTTTGACTGTTTTTAGGTCAAACAGTGAGCCAAACCGTTATAGTAATTTTGTATACCATCGTAAACATTAATCAAGCCGTCGAGAATTAAAATCGAACAAAATCAAACGTTGGTGGCTTCTGTTTGGTCTCATATTTTGATTTTATTTCTGACTCTTTTCGATTATAAACTAAAGCAAACGTTTGGTATGGTTTGGACATTGTTTAAACCGACTAACCCAAAAAAAAAACGACTATGAAACCAAAAAGATAATTGGTTTGGGTGGTCTGACGGTTTGAAAGGGAACCATAAACACCCCTAAGCATAGAAGTGTTGTATGCACATAGCTAAAAAGGTTTGTCTTGCATTATTTTATCTAGACTGGCTATCCGACGTTAGCTGCATTTGGTGAATTTATTTCTGAATTCAAGATACCTGCTGGTGCAAGCTCAAAGGACACAATGCAAACGGGTCGGCCTTTCAGCCCAGCCATGTTTGAAGTGGTCTTGAAGAATTTTACTCCTGATGTTCCTAATAGCATTTCCGGGAGGCCCAGGTACGCGTTAAATTTGTCATCATAATCTTTTATCATATTCTTCGCTATCAATGTATTTTAAATCTTCAATTTAATGATAACTGGGTTAGGCAAGAAGATGCACAGGAGTTTTTAAGTTTCGTCATGCATCAGATGCACGACGAACTACTAAAGCTTGAAGGACAAGCGTCAAACGCAAATGGCAACGGCTCGTCACTTGTTTCCTCTGTAGAAGATGATGATTGGGAGACTGTTGGTCCGAAGAACAAATCTGCGGTAACGAGAACACAAAACTTTGCTCCCTCGGAAGTGCGTGCAATCTTTGGAGGTCAACTGAGAAGTGTTGTTAGGGCAAGAGGTAGGGAATAAAAGCTTAAGGGGTTGATCTGTCATTATAAAAAACTTGAGGGTGTAAAGTGTAAATTACGTAATGTGTTTTTGTCAGCAGGGAATAAAGATTCGGCTACTGTTCAACCGTTTTTTTTGCTTCATCTTGATATATCTCATGATGGTGTTGCTAATATTGAGGACGCCCTTCGTCTCTATTCTATGCCGGAGACACTTGATGAGTATCGAACAACATCCGGAAAGGTATGATTCCTGTTGTCTTTTAAGGGGTTTTTGGATACACTGGTTCAAGTTATGATTATCTGATTCTTTAGGGGGTTGTCTAATCAGTTGCATACTTGCTGCAACGGTTCTTTATATAAGAAAATTAAGATTACTTACCTTCCTCACTCTTTTAGTAGTTCAGATTGTTTGAAACTAGTTTGGGCCAGCTCTGGCGCTTTTGCGCCATATAATTATATATATAGGGGAAGGTTAACATACAATAGTCCTTAACTTGCGAAGCGTACGCGAGTAAAATTACGTATGTTATAAAATTTAAACCCTAATCACACATGAACAAAATACCATAATCACGCATGAACAAAAACCATAATCATGCATGGTGACTATAATCATACATGTGGTCACCAAAAAACAACAAAATCACACATGGAGTAAACCTTAATCACGATTCACGCATGTTATATTCATAATTATGCACGTCTTGGTTTAAAAAAACGGCCGAGGCGTCCGTACTGAGGCGCGCCTCGAGGCGGAACAGAGCAAAAACGCATATGAGGCGGCGCCTCAGGGACAGAAATTATACGTACGCCTAGGTGGAGTGAGGCGCAAGTTTCGGTTCGAGGCGGAACTAATTTGTCGAGGCGTACGTTTATGTTTTAGGCGGGGTAGAATGAAAAAAAAAACTGAACTGCCTCACGCGGGCCCGGGTTTTTCGGAGTTGCATTCGTGTCCGCATGAGTTCAACCAAATTCCAGCTCAGAAACTCATTTTTGCACCCCCCCCCCCTACGCGCGGGTAGGACTTGTGGTAAAACATGTCATAAAGCTACAATAGAGTAGTAAAGTCTTTACCTTATAAACAACCACTCACTTTGTCCCCACACCAATGTGGGACAAAGTATTTACCACCTTTTGAGACTTTTATTCACACCCAAAACTTACAACATATAAGTCCTAAACTTTTGCTACTAACTATTTGCTCCATGATCTTAAATGGCATATATAATAGTTTTTTTAATTTTATATGTGGAATCTTATTTATTTTCAAAGCATAACATGTTTTTTATATTTTTTTTCTCTATGTGCGCTTTTCTTAAATAGCTTTTTTATGTCAAGTATTTGATGAAATTTGAATCTTTTTTATGTTTTTAACTACTGAATCTGATGAAATTTGATGAGAAAACTCTTTTTTTGATGTTTAGTATTTATTATTTTATGATATATATAATTTTAATATTTATTTATTAATACCGCCCTTGGTTTTAAAAAGCGAGAGGCGCACAAAAGCGACGAGGTCTAAAATTGAGGCGCGAAGCGCAAAGCGCAAAAGCGGTGGGCTTTTCGTACCCGAAGCGCAAGATGTTTATATAATTTTTTTTATATATCCCATCTATGCAGTTAATTTATAATATCATGCATATATATATATATATTTATATTCATATCTAGAGCCCATATAATTTTTTTTTTATAAATACTTTGTCCCACATCGGTGTGGGGACAAAGTGAGTGGTTGTTTATAAGGTAAAGCATTTACTACTCCATTGTAGCTTTATGACATGTTTTACCACAAGTCCTACCCGCGCGCAGGGGGGGTGCAAAAAATGATTTTCTCAGCTGGGATTTGCTTGAACTCGTGCGTGCCCGCACGTCCTGCGGACACGAATGCAGCTCCGAAAACCCATTTAATTAAGCTTTTTTTTGCTGCTGTTGGTTTTAAGCTTTTTTATTACATGTACAAGTCAAAACAGCCAAGGTACAACATTTTTATGCAGCCAAACGCTTAAGGTACATGAGGCGCGCTTTTTTGGCCAAAAATCCCACAAAAAAACATCAAAATTTGCGCTTTTCTGGCGCTTCCTGTAAAAACACAAGGCGAGAAGGCGAAAAGCCCCAAGACCTGCGCCTTATGTCGCCTTGCGCCTAGGCGCGCCTAAGGCGCGCTTTTTAAAACCAAGATACCGCCTCGGCCTTACGCCTCGTTCCGCCTCGATACTTATGCCTTGTGAGGCGAAGGGAAAACGCCTCGAAACTCGTTTCCGTTTTTTTAAACCTTGATGCACGTTATGATTTACTCGCGTACGCTTCGCACGTTAAGGACTTTTGTATTTTAAACTTTTTCTATATTATAATACATAAGGAGGGCGAAAATGTAATTTTACATAATTTTAACAGTTTAAGTAATTACAACTTTTAAACACATGGTACCATCCTTCAAAACATATTTCTGACTTTTAAGCCAACTACCGGCACGGTTTTTAACCATGGTTTTGAACGGCCATATTTTTTTTTAAATTTACACCATAAACATGATCATGGTATTGCTTTAGTTTTTTTTTTTAATTTAAAAAAATTAACAATGTACGTGAGTACCGGTGTCTGTGTTCCCCTTCGCAACGCGCGTGCACATATTAATACACACACATATATCTATACTATATTATAATCAAGGTTTAAAAAAACGGAAACGAGTTTCGAGGCGTTTTCCCTTCGCCTCATGAGGCGTAAGCCTCAAGACGAACCAAGGCGTAAGCCCTAGGCGGAATTAAAAAATTAATATAAAAATTATATATCTTTTAAAAAATAAAATACCAACATAAAATACAGAACTTTCCTAATGTAAATAGACTTGTGAGAATAGTTTTGGGTTGAATATGATAAAAGTTTAATGTTTAAGGGTGTTTATGTAAGTTTTTGTAAATGAAATAAAGAGAAAAATGCCCGGATAGTCCCTGTGGTTTCACCTTTTTTCACCTATAGTCCCCAACTTTCTAAAACTACCTGAATAGTCCCCAAGTTTTCAAATTTTGTTCCCGGATAGTCCCTGGGTCTAACTTCAGTTTGTTTTCCCTGTTAAGTGGGTGTGAAATGACCAAAATACCCTTTCCTTAAAAGGCCAAACCACAGGGACTATCCGGGCATCTTCTTCATTTTTATTTATAAAACCCCACCACCACACTTCATCTTCAACCTCCACCCACCATCACCCTCCTCCACCCTCCACCATCACCGCCACAGTCACGCCGCCTCACTCCCCTGCTTCTCCGGTCGGTACAATCGGAAGACGAAACCACAGTAATCTCAATGATAAGCATCTCCAACCTCACCCAAATTACCATTTTACCCTCCAACTGCCTTAATCTAAACCCCTGCCTCTTTATACAATATATATATGTACACCCCTGTTTCAGCTCACACCTGTTTCAACATCTATACACACAAAAATGTTTGAAGAATTTGAAGGAAAATCGGTTGAGTTTCCAGTGGTGTTGTACGACGGAGACCGCCAAACCGACGTCGGAAACATAACAATCAATCCTACACTCGATTTCAAGCAGTTTCAGAAGATGCAGAAGATCGCCGGAAAATTCTCATCACCGGTAAGGTTAAAGCGGTCACGTAGAGATCGACGGAGAAAACCTAATAACAACAATAATAATATTCTTATTAATAAACAGGCTCCGTTTGTTCCGATTGTATCGACCGGAGAAGCAGGGGAGGGTGACTGTGCCGACCGTAGAAATTAGATAAACTCTTGACAGGCCAACTCGTGATAGTCGAAGATTGTTAAATGGCTCAGATTGAATTAGTATTCTTCGTTTTAGTATTACGTAATGTTTTCAATCTCCGTTTGATACATTTGTTACATAATAATTATTAAATGGCTCAGATTGAATTAGTATTCTTCCGATTGTACCGACCGGAGAAGCAGGGGAGTAAGGCGGCGTGACTGTGGCGGTGATGGTGGAGGGTGGAGGAGGGTGATGGTGGGTGGAGGTTGAAGATGAAGTGTGGTGGTGGGGTTATATAAATAAAAATGAAGAAGATGCCCGTATAGTCCCTGCGGTTTGGCCTTTTAAGGAAAGGGTATTTGGTCATTTCACATCCACTTAACAGGGAAAACAAACTGAAGTTAGACCCAGGGACTATCCGGGAACAAAAATTGAAAACTTGGGGACTATTCAGGTAGTTTTAGAAAGTTGGGGACTATAGGTGAAAAAAGGCGAAACCACAGGGACTATCCGGGCATTTTTCTCTGAAATAAATAAAGGTGTAGTTAAAAATAAAATACCAACATAAAATACAGAACTTTCCTAATAATGTAAATAGACTTGTGAGAATAGTTTTGGGTTGAATATTATAAAAGTTTAATGTTTAAGGGTGTTTATGTAAGTTTTTGTAAATGAAATAAATAAAGGTGTAGTTAAAAATAAAATACCAACATAAAATACATAACTTTCCTAATGTAAATAGACTTGTGAGAATAGTTTTGGGTTGAATATGATAAAAGTTTAATGTTTAAGGGTGTTTATGTAAGTTTTTGTAAGTGAAATAAATAAGGTGTAGTTAGTTTCTTCAGTAACCCTAGTAAGTTGCATCACTCTTTTATCGCCGTCAACA
This sequence comes from Helianthus tuberosus, assembly GCA_030545235.1. Taxonomy (NCBI): domain Eukaryota; kingdom Viridiplantae; phylum Streptophyta; class Magnoliopsida; order Asterales; family Asteraceae; genus Helianthus; species Helianthus tuberosus. Next base: position 87,443,819 of record CM060353.1, read on the forward strand.
ACTCCTTTGTTCTACTTCTACCCTAATTTTCTTGGTAATCCATCGCTATAAGGTATGTCTCCATCTCTGTTCTACCCTTTTTTTTCTTGATTGCGCATAGCTACAAGCATCGTACGTCTTTATCCAGCCCAAAAACCCCTAATTTATCCCGCCTATAAACCGTACGCCTCTGATTTGCCGTTCTGCCTCGAAACGAAACGTCCGCCTCGTACCACTGAGGCTTGCGTATAATAATTGGCAATGAGGTGCCGCCTCATGTACGATTTATCACCGTTCCGCCTTGAGGCGCGCCTCAAAACGGACGCCTCGAGCGTTTTTTTAAACTATGATTATAATACATATAAGCATGGTTTAAAAAAACGCTCGAGGCTTCTGTTTTGAGGCGCGCCTCGGCGGAACGGCAAGAAATCAAATAAGAGGCGGCGCGTCACTGCTTGTTTTTATACATACGCCTCAGTGGTATGAGGCAGAGGTTTCGTGTCGAGGCGTAACGGTAACTAAGAGGCGTACGCATCTTTTTAGGCGGGAGAAATTAGGGTTTTTTAGGGTTACCAAAGAAAACAGGGTTGATTATGAAAGAATCGGGACGAAATACAGAGGGATGGAGACATACCTGGCTTGTAGCGACGAGTGACCAAGAAAAATTAGGGTTTCAGGAATGGAAACGATGGAGGCATAACTCTTTTAGGGTTACTGAAAAATGATGGCCCCTTTATTCAGTACATTTACAAGCACTTACATTAGGACCCTTAAACATTTAATTTTTATCGTATTTAACCCAAAACTATTCCACAAGTTTTTTAATTCCGCCTCGGTTCACCTCGAGGCTTACGCCTCGTGAGGCGAAGGGAAAATGCCTCGAAACTCGTTTCCGTTATTTTAAACCTTGCATATAAGGAGGACAAGAAGGTAAGCTAACATATTTTTAAGACTTTAAGTAATAACAAATTTTAAAGCATATGGTATAATCCTTCAAAGCAAATTTTTCCCTGCACATGCAAGCTCCTCCCACGATTTATAAATGGCTATAAATTTTTCATACGTTAATACTTCTTAAAAAAATACATAAAACGAGCATTTTATTTTCCTTAACTTAAGTGTGGTATTGTTAGTTATAGTCTTTTTTAATTGTAAAAAATTAACATGTTATGTTATACATCATTACGTGATTACGTGCTTTACCAGTATTGTGTTGTGTTCTCTGCCGCATCGTTCACGCATCCTTTTAGTGTGTGTGTGTGTGTATATATATATGTAATATTTAAATGTGATTGTTTCAACAATGTATAAAATCTGCTAATCATCATACATGCATATACTGATGAAAACATGGCTAAATTGGCTTTCAGGCTGGAGTTGTGACAGCCAGAAAATCTGTCAACTTACAAACACTTCCAAAGATAATGATATTGCACCTGAAGCGATTTGGCTATGGAACCAATGGAAGTACAAAATTACACAAACCTGTACGCTTCCCACTTGAGTTGCTCCTAAGTCGTGATTTGCTTGTTTCATCTGCAACAAAGGTAATGTTTGCTATATTCGTTGCTTTCATATTTAGCACAAATCACTAAACGAAAACATTATTATTATATATTAAAAGGCTATTTTGTCAACATCAAACATTTTGGCCCCTCAACTTTGATAATCATATATTTAGCCCCTCAACTTTATTAATGACATGTTTCGCCCCTCAACATTAATTAATAAGTTTATCTGAGTTTTCATTATTTACCCTTACACTTTATTATAATTACTATTTAGACCCGCAACTTTTAGTTTTTTTTCGTTTTACTTATTTTTTTGTGGTGTTTTAGCTTTTTTCTCAACGTAATGTTTTTCTAAGTTTTCTATATGTACCCTATGTTGTCAAAAGCGCAAAAAGCGCGCGCCCGGGCGCAGCGAGGCGCACCAATAGCGCCTGGTGGCAGCCTAGGCGCAAAAATGGGCTTTTTTGAAAAAGCGGCCTGAGGCGCAAGAAAGGCGCACAAAAACGGCCTGAGGCGCAGCGCTGCAGAGAAAAAAAAAACACGAAACTGACTCACGCGGGCCCGGGCTTTTCGGAGCTGCATTCGTGTCCGCAGGTGCGGGCACGCATGAGTTCAACCAAATTCCAGCTCAGAAACTCATTTTTTTGCACCCCCCCCCCCCTCCCCCCCCTGCGCGCGGGTAGGACTTGTGGTAAAACATGTCATAAAGCTACAATAGAGTAGTGAAGACTTTACCTTATAAACAACCACTCACTTTGTCCCCACACCGATGTGGGACAAAGTATTTACCACCTTTTGAGACTTTTATTCACACACCCAAAACTTACAACATATAAGTCCTAAACTTTTGCTACTAACTATTAGCTCCATTATCTTAAATGGCATGTATAATAGTTTTTTTAATTATATTTGTGGAATCTTATTTATTTTCAAAGCTTAACATATTTTTTATATTTTTTTTCTCTATGTGCGCTTTTCTTAAAAAAGCCCACACTTTTTTTGCGCCTTGCGCCTAGGCTCCGGGCGAGGCCGATGCGCCTCGCCTGAGCCTTGCGTCTTTGACAACATAGTATGTACCATCTTAAGTGGGTTATTTCAATTACATTCTGAAGTCCGAACCCACCCAGATATTCGTTTTTATGGTTATAACGAGTGTTGATACCGAAACAAATTGAACCGATAACTTTTCCGTGACTTTTGAATACTGCTGCGCCATGGTTTTTTTTATCTTCACGTAGACTGGTCTGTCGCAATTTGCTTATTTTTATCTAAGTTTCGAATCCGTCGCGGCCTACGGGGCGTGGGTGATAACCCACTAGTTAAATAAATGAAGGGATAGTTTTATACCCCCATCAAAACTTGGTATAAAACGACATGTAACAAACACGACACGAAACTGATCAAAACTGTTTATTAAACCTGCCGGGTCTGGGTTGGCTTGGTTAACTAAATCGCTCGTGTTCGAGTTCACCTGTCTAACCCGTTTAAATAAATAAGTCGACCCCATCATGTTTTCGAGCCGTTTAACTCATTTAGTACACCCATCGATCTGAGTAACATGTTTACAACTTGAGTACTACACGTTGGCCCGCTTGGTACGGTTAGATAAATGGGTTAAACAGTATCGTGTTAAGGATACACAATTTTAAGTGTCTGGGTTAGAGTTGATTTTTAACACAAATAAATATATGAGTTGTGTTATATCACAAATTGCAGGATCGAAAGTACACACTTATTGCTTCCGTAACACACCATGGAAGAGAAGCTTCGAAGGGGCATTACACTGCAGATGCTTGTTATCCAAATCAGCAATGGTTTCGATTTGATGATGCTTCGGTTACTGCAATAAGCACAAACAAGGTCCTACATGACCAGGCCTATATCCTTTTCTACAAAAGACTATAAACTGCAGTATGTGCTTATTCTTCTAGCACAAGGCCCAGCCCAATGCAGCAACAGATGGCCCACAAAGAGGGCTGCCCACGTGGCACGAGTTTATATGCCTTCATTGTTGCCAGAAAGCTGATGACATCGGAATTTGAATGGTCGAGTTTGATTGATTGGCAAGCTAGTTTCAGAAATGGTTGTGCGGGTGAGGTTTAGTGTATGTAGAGTATTGATATGTACATTCTTTGCTTCAATGTCTAGAGGTTCAAAGTATTGGCAACGCATGTTGACATTTTTGTTGGTTTGTTTTGTGTTGGTTCTTGTCGTTTTGATATTTGAAAATAATATGTACTTGGTAGTTTAAGTAACAAAGTAGATTTCTTTGGAGTCTTTTTGGTAACCATAAGAACTTGTCACTCGAAAACTCACATGCAAGTACCTGCTAACCATCAAGATCAGGCAGAACATAGCTTGTGATGGGTTTGGATTATCAAATTATAATTGTGTAATCTGTGCAAAAGCGATTTGCTAAATTGATCAACAACAATTTGGGGTTAACAAGGTTCAGTTTGGATTATCAAAACAAGCCGACAAAAAACCCGACACAAGTAATCAAGACAACGGATGACAAGGGTAATATGATACGGGAATGAGAATGATCTAAAATAATCCTTAATCTGATAATAGACAAAGGGAATGAATAGTGAGTTTACAACTTGTCTGGGCCTTAGAGCATTCTCATCCAATCCATCATCTTTAACCTTATAATTTAACTAAAAATCATCACTTTTTAAAATTTATCTCACATTTTAAAAAACCTTCTACATCCAACTCCTCATACATATCTATGTATTCTTTTTTTTATTATTATTTCTTCTCTTTCTTCTACTTACAATTTTAACTACTATCTATTTTGTCTTATTATATTTTTTCTTTTAATATTGATTCTAATAACTTTGTTTATAGAAATTATACTACTATTTATTATTTTTGGGTTTTTCGGGTCGGGTTACTTTAAATACTAATTATATCATCATAAACCAACAAAAACAATTGCTTGGAAAACAATAATCACATGGTTGAGTCTAGTGCTCACTTCTTGCATTCACAGTAATAATTTATGTTTTACGATGTTCCATGGAACTTGAGATGTTCATTTTACAAATTGTCACACTAAGTTACATATTTTCCTATAGCCATCAAACTATTTTACTAAAGTTATAGACTTCTATCCACAAATGAAGGGTAATTTAGACATATCACCAACAGGAAGATAGAATAATGAACGTACCAAGAAGAGAAGAAAATACTTGTAGTTTAGTGGCCCGACACAATTAACAACCTACACACAATGATGATCCATTTTCAGCACACACCTTCCACCTATAGAATGTCACAAAACATACATTCTTTACATTAAAAAAATAGAATGATACAAAGATTATCAATGAAGTAAGAGAGTGAACTCACAAACAGAACAATGGTGGCACCAGGGTGTGAGATTAAATATATTAATGTTATAATATTTAATCTTGTAGCCTATATAATCATTTATATTATATTAGATCAAAATATATTAATAACCTATTATAATTAGTTGGTAATTGTTGATGGACCATATTACCCTTATTAACTAATTAGGTTTCCTCTTGGGTGTATAAATAAGGGGCTTATTAGAGAGTTAAAAGGTTAGACACTTTACACAATCAACAACCCTCACTAACATCAAATTCGTAACTCTCTCCTCATAACCGAATTCAACCCTAGTTTCGGTTTTCATCACCATCATAACTTTACACCCTAAGGAGGAACCGAATCACCTTGACAAAGATGTCGAACTCAATGGCTGGATCTCTGACTGGATTCTCTACTGCTTTGAATACTATAACAGGTATGTGTTTCATGTTTTCCATTAAGTTTAAACAAAACTGATCAACATGTGGTATCAGAGCATATGTTGATAAATCAGTTCTGTTTTCGTATCCATTATTCTGGGATCATAAATCTGGAAAACAGAAAGTTTTTTAAAGCCTTAAAAATATCGGCTGTTTTGAGTCCATGTTGCCGAAATCCCTGTTTTCGGAAAAGAAAAATTTGATAAATTGACTCGAGACAATAATGGACAAACCTTAATATCCAAAATCTGTTAATAAAAGTCTAAAATTTAAGGTTTCGGATCCCAGATTATGTTTTAATTTTTTAGGGTTCATCATAATGTTCTAAGAAATCTCGAAAATTCCATAAGATTTGGAATATAATTTTGGATTAGTGGGTGTTTTACTGTTTTTGATCTGAATTTTATCTACTAAAATTTTCGAAAACTGTTAAAGAGATAATCAGTTATTATTTTCGAAATCTTTGATAAGTTTAGTTCAGCATTAAAACAGGAAACATTATCCCAAAATCCCAAAAATTTCGAGTTTTCAGTTATTATCACTTAACAGCTGTTAACAGACTACGACTCGAGACCGGAAGTTTACAACTCGAGACCAGAAGATTACAACTCGAGACCATCAGGTCTCGACTCGAGACCATCAGGTCTCAAAACTTCATAACTCGAGACAACAGTCTCGACTCGAGACCACTGAGTTTTCGACTAAGGGTTTCAGTCTTCACAACTCGAGACTGTGGTTGCGACTCGAGATCTCATTACCGACTCGAGATCTCATAAAATGTGATAGTCGAGACCATGGTTTCAACTCGAGACAACAGGTTGCGACTGGAGACCTCATTACTGACTCGAGATCTCATGACTCAGTCGAGACCTGACTCGAGACCCAACTCGAAACCTCATTATTTCTTTAAGCTATTTAATGTGACCTAAAAATTTTTGTTCAAGTATTAAACACTTGGTTTCAACTCGAGACAACAGGTTTCAAAATGTGATAGTCGAGACCATGGTTTCAACTCGAGACAACAGGTGGTTTGCTATTAAACACTTGGTTTTGTTAATACTTAATTAATTAATCAGAATCAGATTATTTTTACAAAACCAAAATAGCTTAACTTGAATGAGCTTCTGATGTATTAATTCTGGCCAAAGCTGATTTACTACGTCTATTTATTGTTCAAGTATTATAAAAGCTATGTTAAGTATGCATTACAAACGTGAAATGTATTAATTCTGGCCAAAGCTGATTTAATTCATTTATGTTTAGCATGCTTGACAAGTGCATAACTAAAGTGATTGTCTCATTTCTGGCCAAAGCTGATTTGTCACAATTACTTTGCACACATATTTAAATGATTACACTTCTGGCCAAAGCTGATTTGTCTTCGTTTAAATAGAATTTTACTAAGTCTATTATTTTGATGTTAGTAATAGACATTATCACAGCTTCATAATTAAAATGGTCATTACTTATGCCTGCCTTAGTATAACATGCCCTTAGATCACATTAAGACTTCTTTCTTAGTATCATAACTTGCTCATCTTATTTCCACTATCAGCACCCAATCAAGGGATTCCACCTTTGACTGGTGATAACTTTGCTGCATGGAAGGATGCCCTCATGCTTACACTTGGACTCTTGGACTTTGACTATGCTCTAAGAGAGAATAAGCCAGCGGACCTTACTGCTACTAGTACTGCTGCTGAGCAGTTACTCCATGATAAGTGGACTAGGTGTAACCGCATGTCTCTCATGTTCATGAAGCAGTCCATTCATAACTCAATCAGAGAGGCCATTCCTGATTCTGACGATGCTAAAACCTATTTGGCTTCTGTGGAGGATCAATTCAAGGGAACATCAAAAGCACACGCTAGCACTCTTATCCTCAAGCTGGTGACGACTAAGTATGATGGGAGGAGCGGCATTCGCGAACACATCATGATGATGCATGACATGGCCAATAAGTTGAAGGGCCTAGAGATGGAGATCAGTGATGGTTTTCTTGTTCACTTCATCATCACTTCGCTTCCTTCATCCTATGAAGCATTCAAGATCAATTACAACACTCAGAAGGACAAATGGACGATGAGTGAGCTGATCGCTATGTGCGTGCAGGAGGAAGAGCGTATGAAGATGGATCGCCATACTGATGTTGCTAACTTCACCACCTCCAGCTCAAAGAAGAGGAAGAACAATTATCAAAGAAAGGATGCTTCTAAGGTTCAAAATCCAAATCCAAATCCTAATACAAGTGCACCTTCCAGCTCTAAGAACTCCTTAGGCAAACCCTATTGCAAGTTCTGTAAGAAAACAGGACATAAGCAAAAGGAATGCCCTGACTTCAAGGAGTGGCTGGCTAAGAAAGGTAACGATTTTTTCATGATACTTGAGTCCTTTAATTTAAATGTTCCTGCTAATTCTTGGTGGTTTGATTCTGGTTCTATGGTACATGTTACCAATTCACTTCAGGGATTCCTTACAATCCGGAAGCTGGGAAGAAACCAAAGAACACTTAAAGTTGGAGATGATCGAGAATTAGAAGTGAAGGCCATAGGAACATTACAATTATTTTTGAAAACTGGTTTATGTATTAAACTTTATGATACCTTATATGTTCCTGAGGTAACTCGGAACCTTGTATCAGGACCAAAGTTAGACATGGACGGTTTTGTCGTTTCTCATGGTCATCGCAAACTCTCTATTCTCTATGATTCCATTGTTTATGGTACTGGCATTCTGGATGGTGGTCTCTATAGATTAGAACTAGATGATAATTTTTCCAAATCTTTGTTGTCATATAATATTAATGAATCACTCACAAAGATGGAAAAGAAACAAATTCGAGACTTAGAGACTTCATCTATGTTGTGGCATCAACGTTTAGGCCACATCTCAAGAGAACGATTAAATCGTCTCGTAAAGGATGAAGTCTTACCTCCTCTCGATTTCACCGATTTTGGAACATGTGTCAAATGTCTCAAAGGCAAAATGACATTAGCAAATAAGAAAGGTGCCACTAGGAGCTCTAATTTATAAGAACTCATTCACACTGACATTAGTGGTCCTTATCAAATTGCTGGTATAACAGGACATACTTCATTTATCACTTTCATTGATGATTATTCTCGCTACATGTACTTGTATCTTATAAAGGAAAAATCTGAATCTCTTACAACTTTTAAAGATTATAAAGCTGAAGTTGAAAAGCAATTAGATCGTCAGATTAAAGTTGTGAGATCAGATAGAGGCGGTGAATATTATGGAAGACATACTGATGTGGGTCAAGCTCCTGGTCCATTTTATGAGTTTTGTAAGGGCCAGGGGATTGTGAACCAATACACCATGCCTGGTACACCTCAGCAGAATGGTGTCGCTGAACGAAGAAATCGTACCCTTATGAACATGGTGCGAAATATGTTAGCCAACACTAATTTACCATTATTCCTCTGGACTGAAGCGTTAAAAGCAGCTGTTCATATACTCAATAGAGTTCCTTCTAAGTCTGTCCCTAAAACTCCTTATGAACTTTGGACAGGAAGGAAACCGAGTCTTAAATATATGAAAGTATGGGGCTGCATTGCTGAAGCAAAACTCTATAATCCTTTCCTAAGGAAACTTGACCCTAAAACAGTTACCTGCTTCTTTATCGGGTATCCTGATCATTCGAAGGGTTATCGTTTCTATTGTCCTTCCCATGTCACCCGTATTGTTGAAACCAAGCGTGCTGCGTTCCTGGAGGATTTCAAGGTCAGTGGGAGCAGTACAAACCCTTACGAAGAATTGCAAGAAGTACAAGACGCGGGGGGGAGAGACTCGTCGCTTATCATTACTCCGTTTACTCCTCTTGTACCCCATGCAACTGCACCTGAAGTCACTGCACAAATTCCATCTCCACAATCAGAACCCATTATACCTTATAACGAAGGCACATCAAACGCTCAAAACCAAGACAACGCTGAACCTGATAATCAACTCAGGAGGTCATCTAGGCAAAGAAGGCCTACTAATTGGGATGATTATGTTACCTACCTGACTGAAATGGATGCTGGAAAGCTCAATGATCCTATCTCTTATAATGAAGCCATTAGCAGTGATCAGTCTTCTGAATGGAATAAAGCAATGATTGATGAGCTTGAATCCATGAAGAAAAATGACGTTTGGGATTTGGTCGAATTACCCAACGGTGCCAAACCTGTAGGTTGTAAATGGGTGTTCAAAAGAAAACTGGATCCGAATGGGAACGTTGAACGCTACAAAGCGAGATTGGTTGCAAAGGGCTACACTCAGAAAGAGGGAATTGATTATCAAGAGACGTTTTCACCTGTCTCTCGTAAAGATTCATTAAGGATCGTTATGGCCCTAGTAGCTCATTTTGACTTAGAGCTGCATCAGATGGACGTCAAAACTGCTTTTCTTAACGGAGACTTAGACGAAGATGTTTACATGAAACAACCTGAAGGCTTTAAACCTGAAGGTCAGGAGCATCTAGTCTGTAAGTTGAAGAAATCCATTTATGGGTTAAAACAAGCATCACGTCAATGGTACCTCAAGTTTGATGAAGTCATGAAGAGGAAAGGTTTTATGAAGAATCAAGTGGATCAATGCACCTACCTCAAGATGAGTGGGAGTAACTTTACTATACTTGTCCTTTATGTAGATGATATTCTATTGGCAAGTAATAGTTTAGACATGTTGCATGAGTCGAAGCGTTTACTCTCGCATAACTTCGACATGAAGGATCTCGGAGATGCTTCTTACGTCATTGGCATCGAAATTCACCGAGATAGACACAAAGGGATCTTAGGATTGTCTCAAAAGACTTACATAGATCGTGTCCTTACACGTTACAACATGCAACAGTGCAAACCCTCAGTCGCTCCAGTAGTTAAGGGAGATGTTTTCGGTTCATTCCAGTGTCCGACAACAGAGGTTGAAAAGGAGCAAATGAGCCAGATACCTTACGCGTCAGTAGCCGGGAGCCTGATGTATGCTCAAGTCTGTACTCGCCCAGATATCGCTTACATTGTTGGAATGCTAGGCCGTT